>CAXIVR010000010.1:96971256-97683393 GCA_964035755.1 Teleogryllus oceanicus | reverse complement strand
CAAGTAAAAAATTTTTAAAAAAATTGTTTCATAAAATAAAATTTTTCCGCGCATGTTTTGAGATTTTTCGAGAAATTTATAAAAAGCATTTTGACTTTTTTAAAAAATTAAACGATATTTAGACTTCATAAGACCCCAATTTAATTTATATTTCTAAATTTGAATATAAAAAATGACGATATTTTGAAAGATTTCTGGGGAAAAAAAGTAATTTATTAAATTGGTTCTAAAAGGGAAAAAAGAGGATACACTAAAAAAGATCAAAAAAAGTTATGATGGTGTTTTTCTAGTCGAAATGTTTAGTGCTCAAGTCTGAGTATCTGCAGAAATTATATAATTTTATATACCGGAAAGGGGGAAACAAAATTTAGGGAAATATGTTTCAGAGAGATCCTTTTTTTAAATTAAATCTGAATTAATTTTCAAAATTGGGGTAAAATTTTTTATAAGATGTTAATCTGTATCAAATTCCAATATTTAATTAAAATGTATGTAGGTCATATAATTTGAATTTATTTAGGGGTTTAAAAGTTTTGGTTTTTAGGGGCACACCCTGCATCATTTTTTCGAGACAAAGGACAGATCGAAAAAAATATGGGACAGTACAAACTAATGTTCCTGGGCGAACATTGAACCCCGTAACAAATCAAAAAGGAAAATGGATGCTTGAGGGGGGCCAATACACTGTTCGAAAAGGCAACCAAGTTTTTAGGGTTTAGAAAATAGAAAAGAAGGGCATTGAATTTGCGCTTTAAAATATTTTGAGAAAAGGTTAGCCATCCATTGTTTTTGCTTGGGGTTTAAAATCCCGACGCAAATTGAAAGGCGTCGTGGGAAAACCAAAAAAACAATTAGATAACAGACTCGACCGACGCGGCAGGAGGCGCTTCTAGACGTTTTCTTAATTAGGCCGCGAGAGTTTTTCTTATCTTGCGACGTCGTTGATGGCATACGCGACCACAAAGCGGTGTTAGTTGACTTAGATATAAATATTTTACAGAAACATCTAACGGAACAAAAATATGGCAGTCAAGGCAAGTACAAAGGAGCTACTACTATCACAAGAAAACGGTACGATCGTTTTCTGAGAATGGAAGGGGCATGGAGGAAATTTGTAACGCGTTTAAGAGCAGTCTAGATAATGTACATTGCAAACGTTTGTGCCGAAATACTTAAAAATAATTTGATCCAAAAAGAGAATGAAGAGGAAAACTAGCAAGGCTTACAATAATAGACATCTTAGTGAAAACCGTAAATATTACAATGTGAAAATTCGACGTATGAAGAGGAAAACTAGCAAGGCTTACAATAATAGACATCTTAGTGAAAACCGTAAGATATATTTTCGTAATTGTTCGAAAGAATTAGAGCAGAAAAAGAAAATTGCGCAGGAGACATTTTTTAAGCTTATTCTCGAGAGGGAGGGAAATAATTCGTCAGAGATTTACAAATATATTCGCAGAAGAGGGAAAAACAAGAATTTCCTATCGTTAGAGATTCCAAGAACAGGTTACTAACAGGTGATCGGGAAAAAGCAAACGCATTTAATGTCTATTTCAGTTCCGTTTTGTAAACAAAATCTCACCTCACTCAGATATCGAGGGAGACTGTGCCAAATGAGTTTAATGTAGACGCAAACACATTGCTAAAACGTATTAAATCTATTGAAAATGGAAAGTCGCGGGGTCCAGATGTCATTTCAACTGACATAATTAAACTCGGTGGAGAGGCGGTATTACCGTTTCCAACAAGATTATTCCATGTTTCGATCAACAATTCAAGCGTGTCCGATGGAGCTAGGGAGCTGGCTACCGTTCCCATTTTCAAGAGTGGTGACACAACTGTTTTACCAATTATAGACCGGTAAGTCTTACGTCAGTTGTATGTAAGCTTTGATAACTAGCTATATTAGACAAGAATGGAAAAAGAAGGCTATTTCAGGACAGCATGGTTTAGGAATGGTTACTCATGCGAGAGTCAGATAGTATCATTGTTTCAGAATATAGTGAAACGCCCAAAACTGCTCACAATTATTGGGCGTTGAGTCGTAAGCGTTTCCGAATGTATGTTAACATGGGCCAGTTGCGTCTGAATAATCGCTATTACCCATGGTTTCGATACTATTTAGCTATTGCTTCAAAGAAAACTAAATATTGTCCGCTAGCTGGGTCGATTGGTTGCGTCTGAAATAATCGCTATTACCCATTGACAGCCGATTAACCGATCTGCCATCCATACAAAGTGGCGAGGAATTTGAAAACAAATATTTTATCTAGCTACTTATTGGTTCGAATTGGCCAATGAAATTCTTTTTTTTTCCCTTTAAAAAGAAAATTAGGTTTTATTGCAACAGAAAGGCTGCCCCTTGGTCATGACCCTTGTTCGAACCTTTGAACTGCTCTATATCTCGCGCGCTTTTGATCGACGTCGCCACGAAGAACCATCCCCCCGGTGATGGAATTCCAGAGTCGAAGTATCGGGTTTTTTCTCCCTGTTCTTCCACGCGAACGTTGCTGAGCCACTGGTCCGCACTATTTCAAATATTCGTAGTTCTAGTTCGATTGACTTGCAAAAATAATACTGTTCCTTACGATTACTTAGCGGAAATGTTTAAGCTCTTTTTGAAAAAAAAGTTACAATTGTTTTTAATTGCCTATACTTCGCCCCAAATTGAAAGAAAACTACTCAAATGTTTCAAAAATTAAACCTGATCTTATTTTCAGATCTGTCAGAACAGATTTGTAAGGAAAAAATATATCATCAAATTATATTTGGGAGGAAGATTCAAAAATTGCTTGTTAGCAATTTTCAAACATAAGTGATGTCAAAAACACCATAAATCACATTTCTTTTTGCGTTCTGTACGAACACGAGGACAAAATTAATCAAATAATTTGGTGAGGTTTGAGAAGATTTCGAAAATGATTTTAGGCTTATTAAAGGACCCTAAAAATCAAAATATCCGTTTGAAACTCGCAAAGGATAGAGTTCTTCGGTAGATTCGGAAGATCAATTTTGGAAAATTGGCAGAGCGGTTTGGCGTTAGCGTTGACCATAAACGGACAGATATGTTTTGGTGTCAATCGATTTTTAGGATCAAGGACACATGTATTGTTTTTTTTCGCTAGACCACGAGTTAGAAGAAGTAATGTAATATTTAGCAAGAGGATTTATCCACTTTTACTTTCCCGGGGCCCGACAAAAGAGTTTCCGTATCCGATTACATAATTTGTCGGAAAGTAGTTTTAAAATTAACAACAAAAAAAAACTTTTAAAATTTATTTTCCATGATTTTATTTGGGGTTTTTTGGGATTTTACCATGGTGAAAAGCGAAAAGGTTCCAGTCACTGAAACTTTAGCGTTGCTGCGAAACCCTTTTTTCCAGAGGACATCACAGGGTTTTCACCACGTGCTCACTACGACATATTTTGTATGGAATGGTGTTTTCTACGAACAAGAAGATGGGGGGCAGGAAAGCCCGCTGAGTCCGATTGTCCAACCTCTACTGGAGAACTTCGAGGCTATAGGCTAAAACCGCGCCACGCAAACCCAATTGCGGTTGCGCCAGTAGATGACACTTCATCATTTGGAGCCACGGTGAAGAAACACTGGGGGAGTTTCGACAACATCTGAATAGCATTCACCCTCGGGTACAATTCACTATTGAAATAGAGCAAAATGGACAACTACCTTTCTCGACGTTCCTATTAACAAGAGAGAAGACGGATCCCTAGGCCATAAAGATTCCAGAAAATCACCCACACGGACCAATATCTGAATAAAATGTCAAACCACCACCCTAGCCAGAAGAGGGCAATGATGAAGACACTTTGTCCACCGCGCCAGACGCATATGTGAAGATAGTAACTTACACCAAGAACTCGTTCATCTGAAAAATGTTCTTCGCCAACGGTTACTCATCTCAAGAAGAAAGAGAGACTACATCCAAACAAGAGCGACGCAGCCGTTCCGAGGAACAGGAAAACAACACCATTACACTGCCATACCTCAAAAACGTTACTGACCGCATCAGCAAGATTTTGAAGCAAACAACATTAAGACGATTTTCACGCCTACCACAGCTCCGCAACATGTTCCGTTCAGCAAAGGACCGGAGAAACCCACTATTGACTGCAGGTGTTTACAGGATTCCCTGCTCCTGTGGTTCCGTTTCATAGGAACAACGCAACGGTCAGTCAACACCGCCCACGGAGCATAAACGGAACTGCCGTTTTGGCTAACACCGAAAGCCCCCGGCTGGCTGAAATGCTCTTCGGAAGAGAAATGACATTTTTCCACAACCCCGAGATTTTATCCACTACAAACCACTACACGCCCGCTTACAACGGAAGCCATAAAAATTTTTAAAACATCCAAAAATTTTTAAACAGGAAAGAAGGGAAAAAATTAGCCGCCTGGCATCCCATACCCCTAACCCCAAGGCAAACTAAAAAAAAAATTTCCCTGCCCCCTCTCCCATCTGGGGCAAACCCCAATCGGCCAGTCGCGTAGCGATAACCAATCAGAGCAGCGCCCCGAAACCCCTCCGCGCCCCCCCCCGCACCCAAAATCCCGGGGCCGAGACCATCGCGGAAAGTCGCCAGTCAGCCGCCGCCCCGGACACTTCCCCCGAGACCCCCACGAAGATGCCCCCCGCAGTCGTGGGCGAAAGTTTGGCGTTCAAAACTGACCAGGGCCCCACAACCCCGGAAGAAAAATGATTTTAAACCCCGGCCCGGGAAACCCCAAATACTTCGCAGTATTTTGGGACAGATTTTCCTTCACCACCATGTCTGGGGCACCGCGCATATAAACAGTGGGGGAAGGGAGAAAGGCCTGCCCTTTGGCCCAAAAACAAACTGGTTATCTAAGAGAAAACGCCTAAAATTTTGGGGACAATATAGACCTTAAGAATATAATACTTTTCCATATTACCTGGTAATTTCAAGAGGGCGGCTCGGTTACGTATATTTTTAGGTGGAAAAAGATAGAAATTTAAAAAATTCAGAAAACTTTTAATAAATTATTCATCTGTATGTTCATTTAACAAGAGTTCATATTGTTGTGAAAGCAAAGACATCATTCATATTATTAATATTAAGTAATTTTCCTCTGATCACTAGAAAGAATCTTTTCCATAGCACCCTCATCCAATATTTAACAAGATAGATATTTACTCAATTGTTTCCCAGGAACTTGATTCTGGCAGGATAAAACATTTTAATTACTTCAAGAAAATTTCCTTTTCATTATTATGAACTTTTTTTCTGGGCTAGAAGTCGAAATGATGGATCCATGTCCAAAGCTGGGTTGAAAATGTTTTATGTTGTGAATTTGCTGTCTTTCCGGGGAGAGTTTCCCTTTTCTGTAAAACATTTCATTTTAAGAGCTTCCCCATCAAAATGACAGAATACTAACTGAAGATGTTTTTTAATGAACAATAACTTTATGAAATTTCAGGTTTGGGAAACCAATCAAGTTTTTCCTGTATATTTTGGGTTCCAAACAATATTTCCAAAAACGGGGTCAAACTGATTGACATAAATGGCTACCAGGATAATCCTAAATCTCTGAATTATTTTTCATTAAAGCAGAATTAATGAAAATACCGGGTTTCCGAGAAGACGCCGCGGATTTCATTAGACGAGCAGCAACCATTATCTTTCACCTTATCCACATGAAGATGTTTTTTTTCCCAAAAAATTTTTAAATTTTTTTGTTTTAGCAAAAATTTTTTAATTTACATCTATTGGTTTTTCCCCATATTTTAAAAAATTTTATAAGCTTTTGGCAGAAAATATTAAAAGCTTAACCCTGTTTTGGGACTTCCCCAAATTGTAAAGACGATTTTGGAAAATTGGGTAAAATTCTGTTTTCGTTACTTGAAGAGGTTTTAAAAATTGGGCAGGTTTGACTGATCTTTTTCCCCTGTTATTATATTAAAAATTGTCAAATATAGAAAAAAATAAAACCCTTTTTAATTTTCGTCCATTTATGCACCCTTAATTGCATTAAATATAGCATTGTGGATTTTAGATAGTAGCGGTGTTTATATACTGTTGCTTGCCAAATTGTTATTTTAGCAAAGTAATTTTCAGAAAACTACGGGTTTTTTCGTTTTGAAATTGGTAATTTTTTTTTTAAAATTTTTTAGATGGTCTGGGGAGTTTCAGTGACTTGATCCAGAACAACAACTTTTCTCTCCCGAAGCTCGAGCGACATACTTGCAGCCACCATTAAATCTGCCTGATGGTCTTTTTCGAAGGACAATTTTGCAGCGATTCTTCTTTTGGGCCCTCTCAGATTTCTCACGGGAACGAACAGGCGCCCTGTTCGAGAGTCTTCGGGGATTCAGTAAATTTTGTTTGTAGGAAAAAACCCCTCAGAAAGCCATTCAAAATTTTTTTAATAAGTAGTCTTTAGAGTTCGGGGCCTTTCCCTCTTTTATTAAGTTTGGGGGGAAAATCTTTTTTTTATCTTTAAATACTTTAAAAAATCTTTAGAACATTTTTATCATAAAAACCACTAACAATATAATCGAGAACTGACATTATGTCTTTTTAACCCGATAAATGCCAAAAAATAAAAGGCCTTTTTTATTAATGAAAACACCTGAAAATACGCAAATTTGTAAGGGCAGGGAGGGAGCAAAATTATGTAAAAAAATTTTCCCTTTTGTTGAGTGACACTTTTGAAAAAGACCAGCGCAGCAAACGGCGGCATATTAGTTATGCAATATTTAAAAATGAAATAACCAAAAATATGATAACCTTTACAGGATATGTTTGGCACGAAATTCCGGTTTTGGGAAAATCTACATCTAAATTTTTTATTAGAAGTAATAAAGTACCTTCAGTTAGTATTTATACTTGACACGATTCTAACTGAAATACTCCGAAACAAAATATTCTGTACATTAGGCGTATGGCACTTACGCCAAACTTTCTTCGAAGGCCAACTTTCCCGCAACTTGTACGTAAACCAGGACAACCAATTTGAGTAATAAAGCGAATCGATGCTTTAATTTAAATTTGAATACCCATATTCATGTTAATTTGTGATATGTTAAACTTTTTTTTCGACTTTTGGCCAAGAATTACCATTTTTTTTTCCCAAAGTGGGGGGTCAGTAAATGGGGGGTTTTGTGCGCCAAGAGAGGTCCAAGTAGTTTGATTGACTTGTTTTTTGTTGCACCAGCGCCATTTTTTTTCCCCATGTGATACCTGACGTCACTATCTGCAAACATTGACAAGGAGCGAAAATTTAGAGGTCCCAAAGGTTTTAGACTTTTTAGATGGCGCACCAGCGCCATTTTTTTTTTTTTTTTTTCCGTGATACCTGACGTCACTATCTGCAAACATTGGGCAAGGAGCGAAAATTTTCAAAGTGTAAACGATGTTTCGAAAACTAAATTGCATTGCAGCTAATATTATCCCCTTTCCCTTTTAACCTTTTAATTGAGACGGGCCCTAGAGAATTTTGGGAAAAAAAGGGTGCTGAAAGAGTGTTTTCCTTTTCCCCTTCGTCAGAAGAAACCATAAAATATCAAAGGCTTCAAGTCAGTTAGTACAAAGAAAATTTTTAAAAAAAAATTTATTCAAAAACGTCTTTTGCCCCCCTTTTCCCCCCCCAAATTTTTTAAATGTAAGGAATGTTACCAAAAATTTTTTTGTAACTATAATTGAGGTGTAATATGGGAGTTATATATAAATTTAATAAACAAATTGTTTAGAATGTAGAAATTCTGTAAAAGACACCCATTTCATATAATAATAGCTTTAAATTGCTTGATATCCACTAAATTCCAATATTGTTATAATACATTTTAAAATTAAAACCCCTAATACTTATGTATGAAGTTTTAATTGAAATATGTGAAAATATGAGGGTGAATTTATTGATGCAAAAACTGGGAAGATTTTTTTAAATGTCTCAGTAATATTATGAATTGTAAATTCATTACAAAAAATTTATAAATTTTCTTTTAGAAATACTTGTTACATGTGTGGTCATGGTCCCCAATCCATATCTGGAAGGAGACTTATTTCTACTGACACCAAAAATTTTCATCAGCACCATTACAAATAACAGGCAGTGATTTCTGTATTTCCACCAATATCAGAATGGCCAAATGATAAAAAAAGGATTATTTTTGCCTCAACATTTCCAAGAGAGTGACTATATGAAAAGCACCGAACAGTTTCCATCTGTTATGGGGGGAACTGTTCCCTTCCAAATGTAAGTTTTGAAGTCATTAAATAAAAATTTTGAGGAGAAAGGGGGAAATTGCATTGTATGCCCCGGTGTAAAATACTTAACCATCTTTTTAAAAAAAATTTAAACACAGATTTGCAAATGGGGAATTTTATTAAGCACTTCAAAAATGGCAAAATACATTAATCAATAGAATTCAGCAACAAGATCCTTTCTTTTTATTACAACAGTATTGCAGACCTTCTTGTCATGGTAATGATCTGGAACAAAAATTTTTAATTGGGAAAAACAATGGATGAAACTTATGAGTATATTTTCTCTAATGGCAGATCCATCAAGGGGCCAGGTTACTTCAGGGGGAAAATTTTCTCCCCAACTTTTCTGAGAGTTCCCATTCAGTAAATTATTATTTAATTATCTTTAATTTCTTTTCAAACAACATACCATTCCAGTGAACATTTCAAATTTATTTTATATATCAAATTAATTTTTCTAATGGCTTTTACTATACAATTGATGCTATAATTTTTCCAGGTGACCTAATGGTGGAAGATGCAGAAGGTCCTTACCAATAGAAACATCGAAGAGGATGGCACACACAGTAGTCAGGTACAATCTTCTTTGGGTACACCAGACACACCATCAGTCAGGGGCTCTTTCTCAAATTTAAGTTTGTCTGTAGAAAATACAATTTGAAAAGAATAATGGGTTATCGCACAGGACAAACTATTTCTCTTGCTGTTACGAAAATTTCAGATTGCAAAATATTTTAAAGAGAAAATATTTGAGGCAGACAAGGAAATGCTTTGATATATATCTTTTGGAGACACAAATTGTGTCTCATGGGGACAGCCGTGTTTTTGACTTGCCTAATGAAATTGTTTACTCTCATCAACTAAATTCCTCCATTCCCATTAATTGTTGGCTGTATTTAGACTGTATTAAGGCTCTGCTTCTGGCTATTCAGGGAAGAAGCCAAGCTACCGCTGCTCAGGCATGTGTTTATCTTACCATCGTCTAAAACTGACCCACATTTGTCATTCAATTTTTGTATGTATGATTTTTGTGTATGAAAAAGTTTCTAGAAAATAGATTAAAATACTTAAGTGGAGTTGAGTATTAATTTATCTATTGAGATGGAAGAATTTGAGAAAAAAAATATTTCACTTATGAAATAAAGTAAGCAAGTTTTCATACTTAAATAAGAATTTTAATTGCAATTAATAAAATTAAAACTAGAAAATAAGTAAATCATTTTTAAAAATGTTAAAAATTTAATTCAAGAACAAGGATTATAATTTCTAAATCTGCTAAATACAGAGGACGAGGAATTTCAATGAAATGAAATATAAGTAAAATTTAAAAATTGGAAAGTATCACGCCATAAAAATGGATCTTTATACTTTGTGACATGTTAGTTATGAGGACTAAAATGAACTATACATTTGTGAAAGTGTTAATGAAGGTAGAAAACTCTTCAGTTTCAAGTATGAATTCTTTTAGCAAAGGTTCCTTCATTTCAATAAGAAGATACAATTATTAATTTGTTTATTTATTGAAAAAAATTTCTGAATATTTTCGTCATGTTCAAATGCTGACTGCCAGATGCAAGTGCCATTGAAAATGCATAGTACATGTATATGAAACTGTACAAAAGTGTGATATATGTTCATTATCTTATTCCAACAATATTAAGTTATACAATAGATTAACATCCATCCTCTTTAAATAATCTTTGTAATCCCAGTTTTCTTGCTCTCATTACCTGTTATAACATCTTTTTTAAAGAGTGATCGGTTCCATTGCAACAAGAGCACACACGATTGTTTTATTTGTATAATGTTTTTCTTAGTTTGTAAAATACAATGTATTTCAGTTTTCATTTAGTTTTTTCTGCTTGCTTGCTGGAAATTATGTGGTATGTGTCCTAATCTCAGGCCCCTCTTAATTCTTATACCAAACAAGGCGAGAACTTCTTATCCTGCAAAATATTAAGAAAAACTGATATACTTATTTCTTCTTGAATGTCATAATGCAATGAGAACTTCCAAAATATTACCAATTATGTTAATTATTAATATATTTTTTTTTTTTTTTTTTTTTTTGATTTTTTTAAGTTTTGAACTTAATTTGTTAAATTTGTAAATTAACTAAAATTTTGGTTTGTTCTGTAATATTTATTTTATATCATAATTTTAAGTTTTTAATTTTTTAGAGAGTGAACTTGCATGTTTATTATTTTGTTTTAGAAACTATTTATACCGTGTGATTTAAATTTCCATGACTTCCATATTTAATTTTGTATTAGGAAAGGGAAATTTTTTTTTTTTTTATTTTAGAATTTTTCAATTTAAAGTTATCTTTGCCCTTCCCAAAAGAAATATTTAAATAATAATTATTCATTTCTACGAAGGATATAGGAACCCGGGGGCGATTGTAAGATATATAGGTGTGTTCACTCCCAGTCCCAAGTTGAAGCTAGTGTGGGAGGGCTAGTTCGTGGTTCTCGCATGTGAGCACTGCGATCTGTTTGGGTATGGCGTGACCATGATCCATTTGACAGCTCCGTGGCCAGCTCTATTTCAAATTTCAAATCAGAGATTTAGGCAGTCAAGTAGAGTGAACAGTTTCGAAAATAGGTAGAAGATGTTTTGCAAAACTGCGCAGTAGTGACAATGCAATATGTAATTCATAGGAAACTGCTTTATTTTGTGTCCCCAAGCAAGAAGATACAAGAAAGAAATGGGTTGATATTGTTCCCCAGAAAAAAAGAAAGTTGAGAGAGAGCGATTATGTCTGCGAAAAGCATTTCAACAGTGAAGAGATCATTGTTATGCGAAATGCTGTAAGTACACATTTCAGAATTTATCGTATACTGTGACGAGTTAATTGTATGAAATAATTAAAGTAATTTGTATAATCATACTATAGCGTTGAGAAATGTAACCTAAGTAAATTCATTATTCATATCAATTAGAAAAAAAAACATTCAAAATTATCCACAAGTTAAAGAACATCCACATATAATCAAAGAATATAAATAAATATTTTGTAATACTAAATTATTAAACAGTTTTCAGAAGTCACTAGGAAAAAACTTATACCCGAAGCTGTTCCAAGTAAATTCAAACATGATGATTCTGGGAATTTTTACAACGGTATATATTTTAAATACCATTGAAAGTAGATAACTTTTAGAGGACATGATTTACATGACAAGAAAATAGGATTGTTCATAATTAAAATTGTAATTTTTAAGATTTTTAAATGTAAGAATTCATCTATTTATTTTAGATTCCTGTGAAACTGTTGTACTTTCAGCTGTTATTATGGATGCAGCAGATGTAAGGACTGTGGCAATGAAACACCATGCCCAGGAAACATCTGGTGACTATGATCCTCATACTGTACATGTTATTGGCATGATGAAATTCAAGTTGCTTACTGTATGTGTGTTTAATATCAATTGTTTAATTATAATGAATAACAAGCAATGTATAACTGCAAAAGTATAAATTGCTATTTCATTCAATAACAAATATATTATTTTAAGGCAATGTATTTTCAGCAGATGATAATGAAAAAGTGTTTGAACCAGCTGAAACTGTTAAGTAATGTTCTCGATTTTGCAAGGTATGTGTACTTGCATGTACTTTTAATCATTTTTTCCATCTAATTATAATGAATTACAAGTAATGATACATCTGAAAAATGAAAGTACTATATTCTTAAACCAAAAATGTATTATTTTAATACTGTTCATTTTCAGAAAGGCGATAATGAGAAAATGTTGGAAGCAGCAGCCCTCATTAATGATATTAAAAATTTAGCAATGGTATGTCTGTTGCATATTACTTTTTTAATAATTTTTTTCTTCTAATTATAATGAATTACAAGCACAACAATAAAATTACCAACTAATTGAATAAAAAGCTTTTTCATTCTATTAAATTTTCAGATGATAAGGAAAATATGTTGAGAGGTCTCCAGGAATTCCTGAAAATTCTCTGAATATCTGTCAGAATTAATCTTTGAAAAATGGTTTTAAATAAGCAAATCATTCATCTTCCTGCAAATCTTGGGACATGATGGTGAAACAGACCAGACAATTTGATTATTTTCACAAATTGTTAGAGACATAGTATAAAAGGCTATTGATGTTATTTCTTTACAGGTAAGTAGGTACTGTGCATAAATATTGTAAAATGAACATGATTTAACTAATTATTTTAATGTCAGACCAGTGGCACTTCGTATTTTAGTCAATTTTCAAAGTATACTAAATTCTATGTATTACATGTTTATTACTATTAATACTGAACTTCATTTTACCGCTAATACTTTTAATATTATCACTATTATTACTATTATTCAAGTATTGTTATTATTATTATTATTATTATTATTATTATTATTATTATTATTATTATTATTATTATTAGCATTATTGAGCCTACAAGTGTCACATGAAAGACTCTTTAAAGAATTTACAATTCTAACCTTTCCATGATTGTCCACCCACAAAAACATAATGTTATCTATTGATACACAAAAGCTCCCACTTGTAATCAGAAGTGAGGAAGTACACTAGAAATAGACATACAGATCAATAACTCATAATACCATACTGACTTGCGTATACAGAATTAAGATATGCTGATACCAGATGACATAAAAAATTACAAGAATAACATAAAAGGCTATTCAAAAACAAATTACGTAAATCGTTGTAGTCTAAGCAATTTTACAATTAAGCTATTATAATAAGCACATATCCAACTGTCTTGAAATTGAGATTCGGGCAAATGACTGTATGTTAATGTTTGTAATACAAGTAACATGCATTATATATGAACATTAATATAGTGAGAATAAAGTATAAAGTAAACTGAATGTTAAGTGTATGTAATTTATATATTTATAAATCTGTGATGTTAAATTGTCAATCATATTTTGTACTTATATTGTTATTGTATTTTTTTGTAACATTTTGTAATTTTATTTCAGAAAATAATGTATGTATTGAGTATTATTAATATTGAAATAAAGAATTAATTGATACCTCATTCTTTTTATTAATTTGTAGGTAATTCTTGATAGGCTCTTGTAGGTAATTCTTCTAGGCAGGCTGAACCCTACTTGTGAGCTATTCAATCCATCAACATGGACATCCATGCTAGCCCAGCCATCATCCTCACATTCAATTTAGTGCCCCTCAATACTCCTGTCTATAGTCATCATTCTTGTCTTGACTTCTTTTATTGTTTGGAAAGAAAATTTCCTGCAACTTGTATAATTTATTAACTGCAAGATTTATTTAGTCAAAAAATAGTAAAGAATGTGACGTATGAGGAGGAGTATCCTCTGCAAACGTTTTTTTGAGCTCTAAAATCTCTTCCCAACATTTTAACTGTAAATAATTGAAAGATGAATAAAAGTGATTAATAATTATAAAAAATTTAAAACCCGAGTTTTGTAACATTTGAAAACAAGACATGTTCGCTCCCGAGTTATAGAAAATTTATTTGCATCGGTAAATGAACTGTGGGTGGGATTTTTGTATTGCTAACAAAATAGTAACGCACTCCCAGCTCTACTCCTACCAGTACTAGCAATATGAGAGCTCAACAATACGTGCACATGGGGAAGCTGCATTTATACCCAAAAGCAAATCAAGGCATATCAGAATTTCCTTGATGGATCAAAGAGAACTGGACATAAAACCTCATCAAAGTGGGGATTATTGACCCTCAAGCTGAAGTACATTACTTGTTACAGGCATATTAAGTCTTTTTTATATAATACAATACAAATGTGAACTAATGCTTTGTGTATCATTGTTTTGTTAAACTAAACATTATTTTTCTTTTTGATGATCAGTATAGATTCTAATTGAATAGAAACAGTTAAGCAGCAGAAAAGATTTTACTTGTAACTTAAATGTGTGTACTGATTTTAATTGTTTAATGTCATCTGGCAATAAGTTGTAAAATAACATACCCATATTATATAAAGATTTCTTGTTGTGATCATGATACAAAGCCTCATGAATGTCATTTCTTTGACATGTTTCGTAGTAATGAATATTGGTATTGTGTGAAAATATGATTTGTAAGTAATCATCAGTAATAGGATAAAATTTATTTTTATTAAACAATCTCAAAAGAATGTGCAAAATTATTATTGCAAATGACTATTTCTTATTATAAAATTATTAATTATATTGAAATTGTCTTCACAAATGATCCAGTACACTGCAGTTAAGAACAATCCTATCGATTGATTGCTGACATTATGGGATGCAAAGCAACGTGACCGTCACTTGATTAATAGTAAATCACAGTTGAAGTGTTTTTCGTAAACGTAATCCCTGTTTATTATTATATTATTTTTGTTTTTCTCTTTAGAATAATCTCACCTCCTGATTTAAAATGCAAATCTTCAATCGGTGGTAAATTTAAAATAACACCTCCATCGCACATTGTAATACATCGAAATAGGCTTTAATACATTACGTTAGCGTTTCTCGATTGACAAAATACTACGCTGGAAACGTGAGCGGCACCATGCCGGCCATCACCTGGCCACGACTTATGCCCACCGTGCGCACCGTACGGACGAGTTAGGAACTAGCCTCAAACTGGCTTCAGAAAATCTGCCCAAAAGGCGGCTAGTTGACACACCTATATATCTTACACCGTGATGAACTCCAGTGGCAAAGAGAAATACACTATACGAATGCGACAACCGCGACACATACGATCGTCACTGAAACTACTTGGAAGAAGTCCGTTCCGTTTAGGAAAACCCAAGTATATAGCTTTCTTCCAGCCATAGACGGAGCGCTGATTTCTCTAATGTATCTTTGTCCGTGTTGCTTTCTAGTAATTGGTACAAATTGCCCGCTATGTTCATTTCAAAATGGACAGGATTAGTGTTGTAGCGGAAACGGTGATAAGGTCGAAGATGTAAAGTAGTTTGCGTAAATTTGATTTGCTAATAAAGATGTGATGTTAACCTTAATGTAAGGCCTGTATGGCAATTAAAATTAAACAAATTTTGTTCAATGTCTACTTAGTACAATTTAATTTAACAAAGTTAAATGTTTTTAGCGTTTATGATTTGCGATACTGCAGGTTTTAAATAAACCGTTTCTTTTCAATGAATGTACTGATTGTTTATTCTGTTATCTCCAGGTTAAGAAGAACAAGCGAGTGTTAAGGGAGGAATACAATTCCAATTGCGTTGTAAGTTTAAATGTATAGTTGCATTTCATTTGTATAGTGCCAGTGACAAAATGTGATGATGTATTTAGTATTTTGTGACCATTTCACAAATATTGTGTAATAGATACAATTTAAATTGTTCTTCTTGCAAAGGATAAAGAATGAAGGTGATTTGTAACTTCCAAGTGATTGGATATACATGGATTAATGATGGATACATATTTGTTTATTTATTTACTTCCAATTAAATGCACCTTTGATATTCTTAGCGTTAGAAGTGTTGTACTTGGTGAGATATAGGTAAAGAATGGATTTGTATTAAGGTGTCAATTTTTGAGATTTTTAAAAGTTGTATGCCTTTTATATAGTATTCTGGGGAGGAGAAGTAATTAATTAAAGAACCTTTTAAATTTAAGGACTGGCTTGTATGGGCTATTTCAGGGCACTCTAGTATAATGTGGGATGTGAATACTAGGGCTCCACATTTAGGACGGAGTAATGGGTCAGTTTTTTTATTAAGTGAATGTAGAGGAGACATGTATGTGGCGATATGTAGTCTGGTAATTTGGACTTGTTGAAATCTATTGAGTTGAATGTTAGGAGGCAGGTTCAGCCAACAGTTCCTGATGAGTTGAAGTTTGGAGAGGAGTAGTCAGCCATTTTTATTCCACTGTTTCATAACCATATTTTTAAGGTATTATTTGATGTGGGAGAGGAACTCCCCTTCACTGTTGTCCATTGTTGGTAAATGATGCGTTGCTTCTTCAGCTGCTTTATCTGCTTTTTCATTCTCTGCTTTGTCCGTAACGGGATCCAGATCCAGCCTCTCCCCTCCACCACCGGTGAGGTGGCCATAGGTCTGATGAATCACTATTTTCGCGGTTTTCATTATTTTTGGGAGACTAACTGAATGGCTTTCTGATTGGCCCAGGCTTCGCAAGAGAAGCTAGAAAAATATTCCAGTAACCTGAGTTTGAAGGTATTGTGAGGGGTTGTGAAAACAATTGCCCAACTGGCTCTGTTTTCCTATTTTGATCCATCCATCTACACTTTATCTAAATCATGGTAGTCTTCATAAAGAAAATTCAAACGGGATGTAACAATGTTTGGAGAAATTAAGGATTTAGAGTCATACCAATCATTATATTATATTAACTTGTGTTTAAAGGATTGCCAGTGGGGAATAGTCAATCATTCTCTAGAATGTGAGGGGTTTCAATATTCAATTCCTCATATTGGAATTGGAATTCTTTCCCTAAGTGGTTTTGGATACTTCACATGAATTGAATGGTAATGTGTTTTAAGAGTGCTAAAGATATATTTCAAGTTGAGTAGCCAATTTTTAGACATAGTTGTTTACACTGCAAATGAAGGGGAGTAATCCTGCTTCAACAATAAGGTTGTTGATAGGACTCGACTTAGACACCTAAACTTATTCGACATGCTGAATTTATAACAGGATCCAGCGTCTGTAGTGTATATTTATTAGCTGAACTGTAGATCACAGCTCCATAATCTCATTTGGCTTGAATAATAGAACGATAAGCATTAATTAAACATTTCCACTCTAATCCCCATTTTCGAGTTGCTAATATTTTCAGTATGTTCAACCTGGATTTGCCTTCAGTCTAGCAGGGAAATGTGCTTCTGTGTGTGTTTTTTGTCAAAGATTTTACAAGAATACGCTCTACGTATTTGGTGGTCTCCAATAGAGAGGGCAAGATTTTCATTTACAATTTCTGAGCTTCTGGAGATGATAATGAACTCCAATTTAGTTCTTCATAGGAAGAAACCACAAGAACTTGCCTATGTTTGAATTTTGCTCAAGTTTTCTTGGATTATTTTAGTTATGCGGAAATCTCTACCACTGCATACAATGGAAATATCATCAGCAAAGAGAAATAATTTACTTGGAATCTCTACGATATTTTTCTAAATTATTTCAGTAATTGTGATCCTAAACAGGAGCACATTAATAGCCGAACCGTGAGGAAGATTTCCCTGGGTTGATATTTTATCAAACATACGTACATGCAGATATCTATGATGCAGAAAATTTTTCAAAAAAGCCAAAAAATTACCTTTAATGTTCTTTGAGATGGGATTACATAGTAATCGAGATTTAAAAATTATTTCATAAGCTTTTTCAATCTCAAGTGAAACAACAATTGCATGTTGGTCAAGTGCTAATGCATCACAAATTTCTGTGTCGATGCTAAGTAGACGGTCATTTGTTGATCTATGTTCACGAAATCCAGTTTGAAAAGGATATAGCAAGTTTCTTGTTTCTAGGAGCCATCTGGAGCTAATTTGCCAACCATTTTTACTAATGTGTGCAGAAGTACACGTCAATGATACTGGTCTAAAATTATTGGTTTTAGATGGATATTTACCAGGTTTCGGTCCAGCAATTCTAAGAGCTTCACTCCATTGCTCAGGAAGTATTAGAGGAGGTCCAGATGCATATACATTTTAAGAGGTATTCCATGGCACAAGTTCTTGGAGGATTCTTCAAAGAAATATTAGGAATAATATCTGGACGTGATGCAGAGTTTTACTAGTTTTTAAAAGATGAAGGAGTTTATCCATTTGGAATGGATGGTTAAACGAATCACTGTTGTCACTGAGGAAGGTTCAGGTGTGTGTGTGTTTGGGGGGGGGGGGGAGCTCAGGATATAGATGGGATTAATTTTCAAAAGGATGATTCATAGTTATTATTGCTGGAATTGTTGGTGAATAAAACTGCCAGGGCATTGCAGATAACTTAAGAGCACTATATTTTTGTTTCCATATTCATCTTCTAATGTTAGGCAAGCTAGTTGAACATGAGGCACTAATTAGTTTATTTTATGCCACATAGTTGTGACTGAAGTTTGACCTGTAATAGAAGATGTGAAATCTTTAAAAGATTGTTGCATAGCATTTTTAGAGTTAAGCGAGCTTTAGCTCTAGCCTTCTTATATAATAAGCCCAGTTCTCTCGATTTAAATTTCTTATATTTTCTAAATTTTTTCTCTTTTTCTTTGATGGCTAACGTGCAATTTTCATTTTACTATGAGACCTGGCACATCCGAATAATCCACGAAAATTTAGGGATTGCTGATTGGGCAGCTGAATTAAGTCTTTAAATGTTTTGGATGATATAGTTAGTCTGCTCTGGTGACTACTCATTTATATCAGAAAGTTTATTGATATTATCAATAGATGATTGAAATAAGGTCCAGTTTGCTTTGGTACTAATCCACTAAAGGTGAGTGTGGGTAATAGAGAATGGGTGAAAATCAGAGAGGTGAATAAACAATGGGTAATGATCACTGTCATAAAGATCATTACTGGAGACCAAGAAATAAGAGTGTCAATGTCATTGGATGAAAATGTTAAATCCATAACACTCCCTTTTGCATATCTAGTCAAATAATGGTATTATTGCCGAATTTTGGGTGTATCATTCTTCTTGTCCAGCCATTCCTCAATGATTCTGCCTGTACCATCTGTTCTAGAATATCCTCTCAGTATGTTGTGGCTATTATAATCTTCCAGGATGATAAATGGTTTAGGGAGTTGCTTAACAATGTCATCATGTTCAGTGATGTTTATGACTTGGCTGTTAGGTAAATAAACATAAGTTAAGAATAGTAACAGTGAAATTAATATTAATTCTAATTGCAGTTGCTTCTAGTTACGTTTGAAGAGGAACATTATATAGGAAAAATTCTGCTTTAGTATAAATTCCAACACCACCACTGATGACAATGTTTGAATTATTTCTATTACAAAATGTAGATCTGTATTCCAAACTGAGCCATAATTTTGAAATTTAAAGTTAGTTTCTTGAAAGCAGATTATTTTTGGTTTGAAGTTGTTAAAGAGAAGCTTGTTGAAGGCATGCAAAAATACCATTACAATTCCATTGTGACTAGCTGAATTAGTTTACTTTATATAATCTTAAGCAAGATTGGCAGAAAGGGAGAGATCACTGCTCATCTGAATCGTGTTCCTTAGCCTTAACTTTTCCATTCATATCTGCATCCAGTTTTTTGATAATTCTCGAGCATCTATTTTTCACACCATGGTTTGGTGAACAGCTTTTAACATTATTTATTAGAGCTTCAAATCATCTCTAAGATTCTCTGGCAATTGTTACAGTACAGTTATTACCCTTTGTTCTGTCAAGGCTTTGGAGTTGATGAACATTTAGGGATAATGAACATTGGGAGATTCTAAGTTTTTGTATTGGGCCACGACTCATCGTTAACATTTTCTGAAGAGGGTTTTTCTTAATTTTGGAGGGTGGTTTCTTAATTTTTTCTTTATTTTCGGTATTTTTTTCATCCATGTCATAGGTTTCCGAGTCACTGTCTGGGAGTTTATTCTCGCTATCTGATTGGTTGATTGATCAGTTCTGTATTCGAGCTTACAGTAGATACTAGCTTTAATCATCCGTCTTTTTGCGTGTGTGTATGTTTCACAATTGTTCATTTCAATCTGAGCTATGGCATTTATCTTTGGGGTAATGAATCCAATAGTTCCCAGACTTGAAGATACAGAAGATAATTGTATGAATAATTTACTAATCCCAATCTTAATTTTTTTGTAGGCATCTCTTTATCATGCTGGGAATTCCACCCTTGCCTTGACTCTTGATTTACAAATCAGTGTTATTTGTCAAAAACAACTTCTTAATGAGGGAATATAATTTCACATAAAACAGATGGCAAAAACTATAAAACTCCATGTTGATGTTATATTCATGTGTTGTTAGTATAAATGGCTACCCTAAAAAAATTAACATGTAATAAATATACTTTTTTTTACAATACATTGCAATTTTCAACAATTTCAGTAGATAGGAGTTTGTGTCAAGTAAAACATTTTCACTACATAAGTGGCAGTACAAATAGAAACTATGTTGTGCATTGAAAAGGAAAATAATATATTGATTTTAACAATGGTATTTAAGTCATTAGTGTTTTGTGTAATTTGAGTAATACTTGTTACAAGTATTTCTACTCAGCTTGTGTGTCAATGACCATATTAATTACATTTTTCGTCTGAATTCCCTTGATCCATTGAGTAAAACCTGAGTTGCTCTCTTGTTTTGCTTTGTCATAAATACGCTTTACTCTGCACATTTGCTGAAGCTCATTGATTAAAAAATGTATATAATCGTTAAATGAGTAATCTTATTTATCAGGTGTCAGTATCAACAGCTCGCTACAAAAAATTCTCGTACAATACATATACGTTGTTTTTCAACACATTGCCAGATGACCTGAAATAATTGAAAAGTTTAAGGGCCAAGTAAAATTTTCAGTTGTAAGTATATCGCTAGCATGAGTACATATTGCATGAAAGACACTAGAAAAGAGCAAATGTAGACATACTCCATTAATGTTCGAGGTTGTATTGTACTGAAAGGTTTAAGAAACTTATCATTTCAGACAGTAAATTCATTATATTCCTATTTCAAAGAGAGATATCCATATTATAAACGGTTGCTTACTACCTCATCAGGTTACATTTAGGGGACCATAGCCACCAAAAAAACCCACTTTTTTAAATTAATTTGATAATTGTCAGCCAATTTTCACACTGCTTGTCACCACAAGACTACGGTAGCGGCAGCATATAAGCGACTGACAGTTAAACAGGCTGTTCCACACATTACTACCCTCATGGCATCACTTACATCACTGATAAATCAATTTTTAACACATTTACACTTGCTGACGAGCCGCGGCGTCTTAATATCATGTTCATAACTGTTGCCACAGGCAAACCTTTTCACCTCTATGACTTCATGTGAGCCAGAAGTATGAACTCTGAGTGCAGGCTGTGAGAAAGTAAACAAATCCTCACAAGCTGATTGCTTCAGAGCAGGTCACAAGGTGAACCACAGCACGTGGTGAGAGAACTGTCAGTTACTTGTACGCTGCTGGTAGTGTAGTGGAGATGGTTTCAATCAATTCTCTGTGTTAAGCTACTACATTTGTACTTTTGTACTTGTTATTTGTAGGAAGAAGCTGAATCTGGTGGAATCCCTTGCTCAGTGAAGAAAGAACCACGATTCAGATGAAGTAATTACAATTTGAACCATCCAGCATGAAAGTTCATGTTCACTTTTAGACTATTTTAACGTTATGATAGGTATGCCTTCCTTTAGCTTTATCTTTCACTGTGCACTGTGTTCAGAACATATGAAATGGAATGTTATTAGAAATGGTTAGGTTATTTGGACAAGGTTTGTGAGTTCTATAGAGTTCCAGAGATAAATGCAGGTGAAGATTGTACATGTTTGAATGCTTTAAGACTTAAAATCTTAATTCAGATGATATTTTATGTTACTCCAATTTGTGCACAGAGGATATTCTAGACACTTGCATGGGCTTAAACATTAAGCACTAAAGATTCTAGTGATGAAATCTAATGAACTACAGATCTTTTGGGTTAACAATTTTTCTACCTTCGTTCTTCCTTAATTTCCTCTAAACTATTCAGTTTTACGTCAAAATGTATTGATATGAGAATAAAATCATATTTGTGATGTAAGCATTGTCAGAAATCCTGTTCCCACCTGTGAAATAATTCTGAATTGAGTTCCAAAATCTCACCCCCACCCTTTTATTGTATATACAGTGATACTCAATTATCTGAACACATATTTTCTCTGAATAATTATTTTTTTAATTTTGTACCGTACCCTACACATTCATTTTCTGTTGTAATACTCAATATTGAGAAGATCCCTTGTAGGATTGACAATCGATATGGTATGAAATGAAAAACAAATGCTGTTCAACTAAACTACTACTGCTTGAAGGACCTCGCCATAGTAAAATGAAAATCTTCAATTCAGCAAAGGAAAATCAGTGATTTCTTCAAGAAATAACATACTATGTGCTGAAGTGTCTGTTTTTATTATGTACAGGATTTTGTATATGCAGTGCATTTAATGGTACAATCTGTGAAAGAAACTTTATATGAACAGCATTTTATGTAAACTTGGCATTTTTATGTTCAGTTATCTGAATTATCGAATATCCAAACTACACCTGAATTTAATTAGTTCAGATGGTGGCGCCTGGTGGGGAAACCGATGTATCAACAAAGTAAAGTGCCCAACATTTGAAATAAGGGCCTTTTCTCTCCCAATAAAAAGATGTTTAGTGATGGGACAGAAAACGCTCGGATTCACTTAGTGGATCTCGAGAGCGCCCAAGGTCGGGACGTGGCGGCACGCCAGAATGGCTGAGTTGTGCACACGCCTCCGGTCGCCGTTGACGCTGTGACTGCCCTGCGGTCGAATGGCGGGCAACAGCGATGGGAAAGCGCAGGCTGAGGATTTCGCTCTGGGGACGGTGGAGAAAGCGGCGACGACTGAGGAAGGACTTTCTAGTTTTGCAGGTAAACTGTCCAAGTATAATTAATAAAACCATTGAGTTTTGGAACGTAGTTGATACATGCGATCAGATATAGTGATGAGGACAGAATCGTGGTTAAGGGATGAGTTATATAATTCTGAAATTTTGTATTACGGTTATAATTTATATCGAGAGATGAAAAACAAGACGCGAGTGGCGTTTTCTCTGGAACCTCTAGAAATTTCCATGTCTCATTCTCTTCCTTTAGTGGAGTCATTAAAATCGCATAAGACGTTAAAGTGTCTTGAATTAATGTTTGGAGATGTGGGTGAGACTGCTACGGAGAAATTATATAAAGTGTTTAATTCAGATCGTGACTTGAAATTTTCCAAGATGTAAAAAATTATTGCATATCTGGTTATTTGAAAGTGCATGTGTGCATGCATATTTAGAGTTGATAGTGCATGAAAATACTTTCTCTAGTTAATAATGTTGGTAACATTAGAGCATCAAGCATAATCTTTACGTTCTGATGAATAACACAAACTGTGTGTGTTCATTACGCCAGCTAAAATGCAGTGTTTTAGCCGAAGAAATGGAAACTTTGGAAAGCAATTTTCAGATCAAGATGTGAAGAATCTCTCTAAATTTCAATAAAAAAATCTCTATATATTTCATTTAAATTTCAAAGAATGTGTCTCTTCTGTTCTTGATATTTCTTCTCGAAATCCTCAACGTTGTATAATCTTTTTCCTTCTATTAACGCATCAGAATAGATTAATTTGTGCATGTTAGAACTTATAAAATTCAGGTCTACAATACGTGTTAGGACTTTGAAATATTTTCGTGTGATAGAGCAAGAATCGGACTTGAGGACATATTCGGACTCTGAATATTTTCGTCAGAACCAGAAGTGAACTTGTGATACTTCTAAGATTTGGGAACGTGTCGAGTTCAGATATATTGCTGTGCATCAAAATAAGACTTGAGTTTTTCGCGAGTGAACCTAATCATTCTTGAACTTATAAATGTATGCGTTCTAAAACGATACCGGACTTTGCATATTTCCTTCTATAAACGGAAGATAGAACTGAGAGATTTGTTTTGCTGTGTAATCCTAAAGCACTGGATATTTATACGAGTGAGAACGGGCATCAGACAATATAGTGGAGCTGGAACTAATATTTAAGTGGTGCGAAGCGTGAATCAGTGGTGTTCGTTTTTAAAGTAGAAGGAGATTCGTGGTAACTGGATTTCGGACTTCGGAGCTTCAAATAAAAGAAGGAAGCGTTTCTTCGAGGTGCCCAATCAAGAGCACGCGAAGACCAGAATCGCCTTATAAGGTTCGAACAGGTCATGACTAAGAAGTTTTTAAATGTTTTTTTTCATTTTAATTTGCTGCTTTGATTACATTAAGTACTACATTGATAAACATTAAGTTTCTCTTGAAAGAAAGATAAATGATTTTCATTGGTCAATTCGAGCTAATAAGTAGCTTGATCAAATAATCTGTTTTCAGATTCCTCGCCATTCTGTATAGATGGCAGATCGGTAATCGACTATTAATAGATAATAGCGATTATTTCTGCGTGACCCATCGACCCAGCTAGGGGATAATATTAAGTTTTTATCAGAGTAATAATAGTTAAAATATTATCGTAACCTTTCCTGGCATTATTAGAAATTTGGAAACGGTTACGACGAATCCCCAATAGTTGTAGCAGTCAGGGTATGTTTCAATACTCCCAAAGTCTATGCCATTATGTGCACCTCTAATTATTATATATACTGACATACCAAAAATGACGGACATTTAATTAGGCAAACAAAGGTCTAAATATTGTAGATATGACAAAGACGTGGGTTTCTATGGTGCAGATCGCAGATGACACGTCCAAGGCAAGTTCATTCTAAGACAGGTGCAGGTGGACTGTAGAGCTGGGAGTAAAACACAGGAGGAACCATAGCAAGCTGAGTTAATTTTATGACAGGTAATGAGAGCTTTAAAATTAATAAATTGATTTATCGTAGTCATAAGAAGTAAATGGATTGAAAGAATGTGGATTTAATTATTCAGGATCTCTTTGATGGTATTAATTTAGATCTATATTATCAAAATGGAAAAAGATGAAAATTGTTGGACAGAATTGAAGAATAAACATTCAAAATAATTTTAATATTTTTGTATATATGATTTTATGAATGAAAAGTTTTAGAAAGTAGATTTAAATACTTAAGTGCAATTGAGAATTAATTTATTTATTGAGTTTGAGAACTTGAGATAATAAATATTTTCGCTCTGAAATTAAGTAAGAAGTTGTTGGAATACTTAAACAAAGAATTTATTAATTCAAGTAGGAAAATTAAAAGTAGAAAATAAGTAAATAAATTTTGAAAAATATAAAAATTAATTCAATAATTATAATTTCAAATCAGCTAAATACAGAGGATACACTGAATTTCTTACGAAATGTATGCAACTAAAATTAAAAATAACTTGATAAATAAAATGGGAACTTAATGCTTTGTGACATGTAGTTATGAGGACAAAATTAATTACACATTTTGAAAAGTTGTTATGAAAGGAAGAACTCTTCATTTTCAAACATGAATTCTTGTAGGAAAGGTTTCTTCATTTCAAAATCACTTCAATAAGAAGAAAATTACAATTTTTAATTTGTTTTATTTATTGGAAAAAATCATGAATATTTTCTTCATTAAGTGCCATTGAAAATACTGTACATCCATAGAAAATGCTAAACATGTAATATATTTCAATTGTTTTATTCTAACGTTATTAAGTTATACCTCTTCAAATCATCGTTCTACCTTAGTCCCATGTTTTCTTTGCTCACATTACAGTTTTAAAATCTTTGTTAATGAGTATTCAGTTTGATTGCTGAAAGATCACTTCTTTGTTTTATTTGTATATTGGCATTCTTATTTTGTAAATCCTGTATTTAGTTTTCATTCATTTTTTCTGTTGCTATCAGGAAATAATGTGGTATGTTCGTAATCTCAGGCTCTTCCTGATTCTTATACCAATCAATGCAAAGAACTTCTAATCAGAAACTGACAGTAATAGGGTCATCAAGACTATGGTATATTGAGAGTTGAAACATGTTGAAAAGTTTGACACTATTGGACTCCTTTTAAAATAGAATTCACGCTACGATGCCGTTTTTCAAAAAGATTTCCAAAAAATTTGAAACCGTTTTCTCATAGTTTCGGAAGAATTAAAAATGTGGGCTTATAGCGCGATGGCGACGTGCTTCCTGAATCAACGCCGATGTCAATCATGCAAATCGGATGAATAGGAGCGGCGTAAAGTGAAATTTCGGAAAACATACCTGATTTCCCTCCCCCTCCCCTTCACTCCGTCCCCGACCGCAGGGCCTCCATCGACGCCGCCGAACGGCAAACCGCCTGCGGCACGGGAGGCCGAATTTTCAGACAGGCAAGCTGGGCAGTCAGTCCCTTTCAGTCTTCACGTGTTTACATTTTCTTCACGTGTCAATCTATGATGCTGTACACAGCCAAACGGTCTCGTATCATCGGTAATAGTCGTATAAACTATGATCTTGTTCCATATTTCCGTCTTCCTTCGAATACCATCAAACAATTTTTGAGGCGGTACTCAAAATATCGAGTTCGATTTGAAACTGATTTCAAAAGAAATTGAACTATTGTAGATATCACCAATATTCCATGTCCTAACATCTTATTTACTACATTTACTTCTAAGATCTTCCATTATCATTCCACCACAAAATGACCAAGTATACGATCATTTTATAAACTCGATTTTTGATCTCAAACGGCGTTTTCTCATGAGTAGATTTCACTGATGAATCTGTTTTCCCAAGTAAAATCTGGAAGCTAAATTTTAAAGTTTTCTTTGTTATTAATTTTAAAACTACTTTCCGACAAATTATGTAATCGGATGCAAACTCTTATTGTCGGGCCCTGGTAAAGTAAGTGGATAAATCCTCTTGCTAAATATTCATTACTTCTTCTAACTCGTGGTCTATGAAAATACAATACATGTGTCCTTGATACCTAAAATCGTTGACCAAAACATGTCTGTCCGTTTATAGATCATTAACGCCAGAAACCGCTCTGCCAATTTTCTCAAATTGAGTCTTCCGAATCTGCAGAAAGAACTCGATCCTTTGCGAGTTTCAAACGGATATTTTGATTTTGAGGTCCTTTGCATTAAGCCTCAAAGTCATTTTCAGAAATCTTCTCAAACCGTCACCAAATTATTTGATTAAATTTTGTCCTCGTGTTCGTACAGAACCAAGAGAAATGTGATTTATAGTGTTTGTTGACATCACTTATGTTTAGAAAATTGCTAACAGCAATTTTTGGGGCAATCTTCCTCCAACTATAATATTGATGATATCTCTTTTCCTTACTGAAATCTGTTCTGACAGATCTGAAAATAAGATCAGGTTTAATTTTGAAACATTTGAGTAGTTTCAGTGCAATTTGGAGATATAGGCAATTAAAACAATTTAACTTTTCTCAAGGCTCCAATTTTTGTTTAGACGATACAAAATATGATGGTCTCATTTCCTTACCCCGCCGTATTTTCGAAGTTGCAAAGTGATGTAAGTTTGTTGCAAAACCGCGTAGTTTAAGTAATTTAAAGAATAAATTGATGTATATATTAAAATCTCAAAATCACTAATTTTTCCATGGATAGAAGGACGCTAAAAAATTACATTTTCGTTGAACTCTATCAATTTTCGAAAATTGCAAATTTAGAAATAATGCCAGAAAGTGTGTGATGTATCATCGCTAGCTTTTATTTGAAATGTATTGTAGGATACTTACACAGTTTAATTGTACTAAATTACTTCTAATGAATTTGATGTTATATTGCAGGAAAATCTGATTTTGCATATTCGTTTGTTCATTTTCCTATATATTTATATCCATATTTTGCAATTTCATTCTACAAATTTGTCTGGACTTACTCATGGCATATGTATTAGTACTACGCTCAAGCTGGGAACTAATTAGTACTGCTGATCACACATACTAGTTTATAGAGAGGTTGACAATATTTAAATACTTGTCTTTGAAATATATATTTTGTATTTCAAACTCTATTTTAGTTTTTGAGCATGTCTTTTGAAGATATATTTAAATACATAAAATAGATGTTTTAAAAGAAATACTAAAATACTGTAAATACAAATGAAAGAAGATAACAAGGATAGTTGTTTTCTTTGAGTTCTGCTAGTGAACAGCGACCGAAAGTATTGAATACCGGTAAAAATACCGGTATTTTTTCATACCTTTCTCAAATACCTTATTGTTATATACTAGTAAATCCTCTATTGGACGTCTTTACAGTATGGACGTCAATAAACGTTATACCAGTATTTTCAATGAAAACAATAGCTTCCATTCATACATCTTGACAAAATAAGTTACTTTAGTTAATAATACGATAATACATTTTTGTGGTAGTGGAATGATAACAGAATCTTGAAGTAAAATGTATGTAAAATAAGATGTTAGGACATGGAATATTGGTGATATCTACACAATTAGTTCAATTTTCTTTTTGAAATCAGTTTCCAAATCGGAATCGATATTTTGAGTACCGCCTCAAATAATTGTTTGATGGTATTCGAAGGAAGACGGAAATATGTAACAAGATGTATAGTTTTAAACGACTGTTACCGATGATAGAGACCGTTTGGCTGTTTACAGCATCACTAGTTTGACGTGAAGAAAATATGTTGAGGACTGAAGGACTGACTGCCCAGCTTGCCTGTCGAAAGTTCGGCCTCCCGTGCGCAGGCGGTTTGGCCGTTCGGCGCGTCGATGGAGGCCCTGGCGGAGTCGGGTGACGCAGAGTGAACGGGAGGGAGGAATGGTATGTTTCGAAATTTCACTTTACGCTCCTATTCATCCGTTGCATGATTGACACGGCGTTGGATTCAGGAAGCACGTCGCCATCGCGCTATAAGCCACATTTTTAATTTCTTCCCGGAACTATGAAAACGGTTTCAAAATTTTTTGAAATATGTTTGAAAAAACAGCATCGTAGCTGAATTCTATTTTAAAAGAGAGTCAATGTCGTTTACAGATCGAAAATCGGACATTTTGTTTCAGACGTTATCGATCTAGTAAATTCCGTATAATAGTGCTGCGATCTATTGATTTTCCTGTAAGTATTTTTCGGTGCATTTAGCCTTAATGTCATAATGCAATGACAACTTTCAAATTATTACCAATTATGTCGATTCCATTTTCATATGTGTTAATTATTGATATTAATTTTATTCTCCTTTTATTATTGTAATTTTCTGTATGTTGTGCATTGTTTATAAAACATTTTTGTAACTTATTTAACTCTAATTTGAGTAGTCTTGTTTATTCGTTTTTGTTTCAAGTTCGTCAAAGCTTTGATTTTTAGATTTTGAACTTATTTTTTAAAGTTGTAATGTAAATAATATAATGTTAGGTTAGTTGTATAATATTTATTGAATGTTATAATTTCAAGTTCTTAATTTTCAGAATATGAATTGTTTGTTTGTTTTAATTTCTTGCGCCCTTAATCATTCTATATATGCAAGCGTCTCCTCGCCCTGATCAGACCGGTAACATTAATGCCTCTGTATTCAGAGGACGCCGTATGTTTGTCTCGTCTCGTCATTTTACAAACAGGACCGCCAGGTAGCATCTCCGCGTACGCACCTTACTTCACGCGCCGCTTTTTGCGTCAGTACTCGGCAGCCAGAATCAGGGAAGGAATTAGGAAAAGGTAAGTTTAGGACACTTCACGGGGTTGGACAGCCTTGGAAAACGCCAATTCTTTTGTTGGAGCAAATTTCACATGAGGCAGGAATTGAGCCTGGACCTCAGTGGTGATTTACAAGTTACCCTTCCTTTGAAACAATATTTAAATATTCCTTTGCTACAGAAGTACGGCCGTGGAAAGGATTCAACTCATTGGCAAAGAGGGAATAAGCTTTTCGTATGCGACAACCGCGACTTATACAAACGTCACTGAAACTACTTCGCAGTTGTTTGCTTTTGATGTTCCATTAACACCACCATGCCCCTCGGGCACCGCGCATATAAACAGTGGGAACGTATGGGATGAAAGCGCGCTGTCCTTGGCCAAAAGTCATAACTCAGTTGACTGAGGTCCTCAGTCATCTGAAGAGTAAATCGCCTGAAATTTGGGTACATATATAGACCTTAAGAATATAATACATTTACCATATTACCTGTTGCATAATTTCAAGATGGCAGCTCATGTGTACGTACTATCTTTAGGTAGGAAAGAATGAAATTAAATTCGTATGAAAACTTTTATTATGAAAGAATCTATTCCATAGCATCCTCATCCAATACTTCAACAAGATAGATATTTACTCAATTGCTTCATGTGAACTTGATTCTGGTGCAGGGTAAATAAGCATTTTAATTACTTCAAGTACAAGTTCCTTTTTCTTATTATTATGAACTCTTTCTGGAGGCTAAGAAGTCAAATGATGGGATCAGATGTTTAAAGCTGGAGTTGAAAATATCTTATGTTGTGAATTCTGCTGTCTTTCCTTGTGTGAGAGTCTGTCCTTTCTGTACAATCTATTTCTGGATTTTGAAGATCGCTTCTCAGGGCATCAGTGACAGAAAAACTATACTGAAGTATGTATTTTCAATGAACAATAACTTTATGAACATTTACAGGCTTCGGGAAACCAATCATAGAGTTTCCTGTATACTTTAGAAGTCTCCAAACAATATTTGCCAAATAGTCAGGAGTCAATACTGTATTGACATAACACTTGGCTACCAGGATAATCCTAAATCTCTGAATTAGGTTTCATTAACAGCAGTAATTAATGAAAATACTACAGGTTCGAGAAGACGCGTCGTGCGGTATTTTCATTAGACGAGCAACAACCATTATCACTTTTCACCTTATCCCATGAAGATGCTTTTTTCCCCAAAACAATTTTTTGAATTGCTTTTTCCGTCTGTAATAATTTTTTTAATTTCTCTGGCTTATATACTTTACATTCGGTCTATAAGCTATGTGCAGAACATATTAAAAAGCTTAATCCTAAGATGTAGGGGACTTACCCCAAATTGTAAAGTACCAGACTTCAGCAAGAAATTCGGGCGCGTAAAATTCTGTCGCATTCGTTACTTGAAGAGGTTTGGCGCCACAAATTGGGCAGAGTTTGACTAGATCTGTTTCCTGTTATTATATTAAAAAATTGTAAAATATAGAACAAATGAAACCATATAGTCTGTCCATTTGCTATGCAGCCATTAATTGCATTAAATGTCTGCATTGTGGATTTTTAGATAGTAGCTTTGTGTTTACCTGCTGTTGCTTGCTCAAATTGTTATCTAGCAAATAGCATAATGCCTCCTCTTCCAGATAATGCTACTGGTAGTTTCTTGTTTTTGAAATTGCGTAATATTTTTTTAAAACTTTTAGATGGTCTGGTTGGAGTTTCAGTGACTTGATCCAGAACAACAACTATATCTCTTCTCGAAGCTCGAGCTGACATACTTGCAGCTTTCACCATTAAATCTGCCTGATGGTGATTTTTCGAAGGACAATTTTGCAGCGATTCTTCGTTTGGACCTCTCAGATTTCTCACCATGGAACAGAACAGGTCGCCCTGTTCCGAGATTTATCTTCGTGTGATTCAGTCAATTTGCTCTGTAGGCACACACGAAATCCTCAGAAAGCCATTCAGAATTTTTAATAAGTACGTCTTTAGAGTTCGGTGACCTTCTTGCCATCTTCTAATAAGTTTGGGCCAAAAAATCTTTTGTTTTATCTTCAAATACTTTAAGAATCTTCAGAGACATTATTATCATAAATCCACTAACAATATAATCAGAACTGCACATTATAGCCTCTTTTTAACTCCGATAAATGCCACACAATAAATAGGTATTTGCTGATTGATATAACACACACCTGAAAATACGCAAATTTCGTGTGGGCGAAATAAGGTAGCGGCAGCTAAAATTATATAAACATTATCTCCTTTAGTTGAGTGACACTTTAGAAATAGACTCAGCGCAGCAAACAGCGGCATATTAGTTATAAGTCAATATAAGTATAGACATAACCTAAAATATGATAACCTTTTACAGGATATGTTTAAGGCACGAATATTCCGCGTTGTGAATATCTACATCTACATTTCTTATTAGAAGTAATAAAGCTTACCTTCATTGTTAGTATCTATACTTCGACTACGATTCTAACTCCGAAATACTACCACAAGAAACAAAATATTCTGTGCTATTAGGCGTATGGCGCCGCCTTACAACTGCTTACAGAAGTGCCAACTTCCAACAACTTATTACGTAAAACCAGGACAACCAATTTGAGTAATAATAATGGCACGAATCATGATGCTTTAATTATATTAGAATACCTATATTCATGTTAATTTGTGATATGTTGCAACTTATTTTCGACTTTTGGCCAAGAATTAGTCCATTTATCAACGTGGGGCGTCACGTAAATGGGAGGGTTTCGTCGCGCCAAGAGGTCCAAATAGTTTGATTGACTTGCTTTAGATGGCTGCACCAGCGCCATTTTTTTTTTTTTTCCTCATGTGATACCTGACGTCACTATCTGCAAACATTGGACAAGGAGCGATTAATTAGAGGTCAAGTAGTTGATTGCTTGCTTTAAATGTGTAAACGATGTTTCGAAAACTCAGGCAATTGCATTGCAGCCAATACTCGTATCCCTTCCATTTTAACCTTTGAATTCGAGACGGGCCCTAGAGACATTTAGGAAATAAAGGGTGCTGAAAGAGTGTTTTCCTTTCCACTTCGTCAGAAGAAACCATATAATATCAAAAGCTTCAAGTCAGTTAGTACAAATGTTTTCAAATATTAGTGTAACAAAATAATAATTATTCAAACGACGAAAATAACATAATTTGAATTCATGACGTCTTTGCCCCACAAATTTTTTTTAAATGTAAGGAATGTAAGTTTTACCGTAAGTATTTTTTAGTAACTATAATTCGTAGTGTGTAATATGTGGCAGTTATATATAAATTTCAATAAACTAAATTGTTTAGAATGTAGAACATTCTGTAATAAGACACCCATTTCATATAATAATAGCTTTCAAATTGCTTGATATCCACTAAATTCCAATATTGTTATAATACATTTTAAAGTCAAACCTCTAATACTTATGTATGAAGTTGTTAACTTGAAATATGTGAATTAATATGTAGGATGAATTTATTGATGCAAAAAACTGAAGGATTTTGTTAAATGTCTCAGTAATATTATGAATTGTAAATTCATTACAAAGTATTAATATAAATTTTTTTCTTTTGCAGAAATACTTGTACATGTGTGGTCATGGTCCCCAATCCATATCTGGAAGGAGACTTCATTTCTACTGCACACCACAAAATTTTCCTCAGCACCATTACAAATAACAGGCAGTGATTTCTGTATCTTCCACCAATATCAGAATGGCCCAAACGATAAAAAAGGATTACCTTGTGCTCTCAACATTTCCAAGAGAGTGACTATATGCAAAAGCACCAAGAACAGTTTCCTATCTGCTTAGTGGGTGGAACTGTTCCTTCCAAATGTAAGTTTTGAAGTCATTAAATAAATTATTTTGAGGAGAAAGGGGAAAATTGCATTGCTTATGCTCTGTGCTGTAAAATACTTCAACCATCTTTTTTAAAGAATTAATACACAGATTTGCAACAGTGGAGAATTTTTATCGCAAACACACTTCAAAAATGGCAACAATACATTAATCAATAGAATTCAGCAACAAGTATCCTTTCTTTCTTATTACAGCAGTATTGCAGACCTGTCTTGTCATGGTAATGTATCTGCTGAACAAAATTTATAATTGAAAATCAATGGATGAAACTTATGAGTATCATTATCTCTTAATAGCAGATCCATCAAGTGGTCAGGTTACTTCAGAAATTATCTCCCCAACTATATCTGAGAGTTCCCATTCAGGTAAATTATTATTTAATTATCTTTAATTTCTTTCAAACAACATACCATTCCAGTAAACATTTCAAATTTATTTTATATATCAAATTAATTTTCTAATGGCTTTTACTATACAATTGATGCTATAATTTTTCCAGGTGACCTAATGGTGGAAGATGCAGAAGGTCAGCACCAATAGACACATTTGAAGAGGGGATATGGCACACACAGTAGTCAGGTACAATCTTCTTTAGGTACACCAGACACACCACTGTCAGGGCTCTTTCAGAATTTAAGTTTGTCTGTAGAAAATACAATTTGAAAAGAATATTAGGTTGTCGCACAGGACAAACTATTTCCTCTTGCTGTTCACGAAAAATTTCCAGATTGCAAAATATTTTAAAAGAGAAATATTTGAGGCAGACAAGGAAATGCTTTAAATATATATCCTTTTGGAGACACAAATTGTGTCTCATGGGGATAACCGTGTTTTGACTTGCCTAATGAGAAATTGTTTACTCATCAACTAAATTCCTCCATTCCCATTAATTGTTGGCTGTATTTAGACTGTATTAAGGCTCTGCTTCTGGCTATTCAGGGAAATGTGCCAAAGCTTGCAGCTGCTCAGGCATGTGTTTATCTTACCATCGTCTAAAACTGACCCACATTTGTCATTCAATTTTTGTATGTATGATTTTTGTGTATGAAAAAGTTTCTAGAAAATAGATTAAAATACTTAAGTGGAGTTGAGTATTAATTTATCTATTGAGATGGAAGAATTTGAGAAAATATTTACTAAGCCTATATGAAATAAAGTAAGCAAGTTTTTAATACTTAAATAAGAATTTCTTAATTGCAATTAATAAAATTAAAACTAGAAAATGTAAATACATTTTTAAAAAATGTTAAAAATTTAATTCAAGAACAAGGATTATAATTTCTAAATCTGCTAAATACAGAGGACGCAGTGAATTTCCAATGAAATGAACATAAGTAAAATTTAAAAATTGGAAAGTATCGTCGTCATAAAAAAGAAGATCTTTATACTTTGTGACATGTTAGTTATGAGGACTAAAATAGACATACATTTGTGAAGTGTTAATGAAGGTGAAAACTCTTCAGTTTCAAGTATGAATTCTTTTAGCAGGTTCCTTCATTTCAATAAGAAGATACAATTATTAATTTGTTTATTTATTGAAAAAAAATTTCTGAATATTTCGTCATGTTCAAATGCTGACTGCCAGATGCAAGTGCCATTGAAAATGCATAGTACATGTATATGAAACTGTACAAAGAAGTGTGATATATGTTCATTTATCTTATTCCAACAATATTAAGTTATACAATAGATTAACATCCATCACTCTTTAAATAATCTTTGTAATCCCAGTTTTCTTGCTCTCATTACCTGTTATAACATCTTTTTAAAGAGTGATGGTTCCATTGCAACAGAGCACACCACGATTGTTTATTTGTATAATGTTTTTCTTAGTTTGTAAAATACAATGTGTTTCAGTTTTCATTTAGTTTTTTCTGCCTTGCTGGAAATTATGTGGTATGTGTGTCTAATCTCAGCCTCTTAGTTCTTATACCAAACAAGTAGAACTTCTTATCCTGCAAAATATTAAGAAAACTGATATACTTATTTGACTGCTTGAATGTCATAATGCAATGAGAACTTCAAAATATTACCAATTATATTCAATTGCATCTTCAATGAGTATGGGTAATTAATGACATTAATTTTAGTCTCTTTTTTCTTGTGATATTTCATATTGTGTTCATTCTTTATAAGGCTTTTTTTGTAACTGATTTCTCTGCAATTTTAAGTACAGTCCCTGTTTATTTGTTTTTAAGATTTCAAGTTCATGCATGTTTGATTTTTAAGTTTTGAACTTAATTTGTTAAATTTATGCGTTAACTAATAGAGGAATTTTGGTTTGTTCTGTAATGTATTTTATATCATAATTTTAAGTTTTAATTTTTGAAGTGAACTTGCATGTTTATTATTTTGTTTTAGAAACTATTTATACCGTGTGATTTAAATTTCCATGACTTCATATTTAATTTTGTATTAGGAAAGGAAATTTTTTTATTTTCATTTTCAGAATTCTTTCAATTTAAAGTTATCTTTGCCCTTCCCAAAGAAATATTTGAAATAATAATTATTCATTTCCCTACGAAGGATATGCATGGGAATCACGGTGTAAGATATATAGGTGTGTTCACTCCAGTCCCAAGTTGAAGCTAGTGTGAGGCTAGTTCGTAGTTCTACATATGAGCACTGCGATCTGTTTGGGTATGGCCTTAGCATGACCATGATCCATTTGACAGCTCCATTGGCCAGCTCTATTTCAAATTTCAAATCAGAGATTTCACGACAGTCAAGTAAGTGAACAGTTTGAAAATGGGTAGAAGATGTTTTTGTAAAACTGTGCAGTAGTGACAGTGCAGTATGTAATTCACAGGAAACTGCTTATTTTGTGTCCCAAACAGAAGATACAAGAAAGAAATGGGTTGATATTGTTCCCCAGAAAAAGAAAGAAAGTTGAGAGAAGCGATTATGTCTCGCAAAGCATTTCAACAGTGAAGAGATCATTGATGCGAAATGCTGTAAGTACACATTCAAGAATTTATCGTATATACTGTGAGAGCAAGTTAATTGTAAAATAATTAAAAGTAATTTGTATAATCACATACTATCAACGTTGAAATGTAACCTAAATAAATTCATTATTCATATCAATTAGAAAAAAAAACATTCAAAATTATCCACAAGTTAAAAGAACATCACATATAATCAGAATATAAATAAATATTTGTAATGCTAAATTATTAAACAGTTTTCAGAAGTCACTAGGAAAAAACTTATACTTACACGAGAAGCTGTTCCAAATGAAATTCAAACATGATGATTCTGGGAATTTTTACAGCGGTATATATTTTAAATGCATTGAAAGTAGATAACTTTTAGAGGACATGATTTACATGATGACAAGAAAATAAGTTGTTCATAATTAAAATTGTAATTTTAAGATTTTAAATGTAAGAATTCATCTATTTATTTTGAATTCCTGTGAAACTGTTGTACTCAGCTGTTATTATGGATGCAGCAGATGTAAGGACTGTAGCAATGAAACACCATGCCCAGGAAACATCTGGTGACTATGATCCTCATACTGTACATGTTATTGGCATGATGAAATTCAAATTTGCTTACTGTATATATTATTGTTTTAATATCAATTGTTTTTAATTATAATGAATAACAAGCAATGTATAACTGCAAAAGTATAAATTGCTATTTCATTCAATAACAAATATATTATTTTAAAGCTAATGTATTTTTCAGCAGATGATAATGAAAAAGTGTTTGAACCAGCTAACAAACTGTTAAGTAATGTTCACCGATTTTTGCAAAGGTATGTGTACTTGCATATTACTTTTTAATCATTTTCCATCTAATTATAATGAATTACAAGTAATGATACATCTGAAAAATAGAGAATTACTATATTCTTAAACCAAAATGTATTATTTTAATACTGTTCTATTTCAGAAACGATAATGAGAAAATGTTGGAAGCAACAGCCACTGTTAATGATATTAAGAGAATTTTAGTAATGGTATGTCTATTGCATATTACTTTTAATAATTTTTTCTTCTAAATTATAATGAATTACAAGCTTCTAACAATAAAATTACCAACTAATTGAATAAAAAAACTTTTTCATTCTATTAAATTTTCAGATGATAAGGAAAATATGTTGAGAGGAGTCTCAGGAATTCCTGAAAATTCTCTGAATATCTGTCAAGAATTGATCTTTGAAAAAATGGTTTAAATAAGCAAATCATTCATCTTCCTGGAAATCTTGGGACATGATGGTGAAACATAGACAGACAATTTGATTATTTTTCACAAATTTATTGCGAAGACTTATGAGTATAAAAAGGCTATTGATGTTATTTCTTTACAGGTAAGTAGGTACTGTGCATAAATATTGTAAAATGAACATGATTTAACTAATTATTTAATGTCAGACCAGTGGCACTTCCGTATTTTAGTCAATTTCAAAGTATACTAAATTCTATATATTACATGTTTATTACTACTAAACTGATCTTCATTTACCTACACTAATACTTTTAATATTATCACTATTATTACTATTATTGAAACCTTGTTATTATTATTGTTATTATTATTATTATTATTATTATTATTATTATTATTATTATTATTAATAGCATTATTGAGCCTACAAGTGTCACATGAAGACTCTTTAAAGAATTTACAATTCTAACCTTTCCATGATTGTCCACCCACAAAACATAATGTTATCTATTGATATACAAAACTGCCCACTTGTAATCAGAAGTGAAGTACGCACAGAAATAGACATACAGATCAATAACTCATAATACCATACTGACTTGCGTATACAGAATTAAGATATGCTGATACCAGATGACATAAAATTACAAGAATAACATAAAAAGGCTATTCAAAACAAATTCGTAAATGTCGTTGTAGTCTAAGCAATTTTACAATTAAGCTATTATAATAAACATATCAACTGTCTTAGAAATTGAGATTGAGACAAATGACTGTATGTTATGTTTGTAATACAAGTAACATGCATTATATATGAACATTAATATATTGAGAATAAAGTATAAAAGTAAACTGAATGTTAAGTGTATGTAATTTATATATTTATAAATCTGTGATGTTAAAGAATTGTCAATCATATTTTGTACTTATATTGTTATTGTATTTTTGTAACATTTGTATTTTATTTCAGAAGTAATGTATGTATTGAGTATTATTAATATTGAAATAAAGAATTAATTGATACCTCATTCTTTTTATTAATTTGTAGGTAATTCTTGATAGGCTCTTGTAGGTAATTCTTCTAAGGCAGGCTGAACCCTACTTGTGAGCTATTCCAATCCATCAACATGGACATCATACTAGCCCAGCCATCATCCTCACATTCAATTTATTGCCCCTCAATACTCCTGTCTATAGTCATCATTCTTGTCTTGACTTTTATTGTTTGGAAAGAAAATTTCCTGCAACTTGTATAATTTATTAACTGCAAGATTTATTTAGTCAAAAAATAGTAAAGAATGCCAGTATGAGGAGAAGGTATCCTCTGCAAACGTTTTTGAGCTCTAAAATCTCTTTAACATTTTAACTGTAAATAATTGAAAGATGAATAAGTGATTAATAATTATAAAATTTAAAAAACCTGAGGTTTGCAACATTTAAAAAAACACTACAAGTTTTGCTCCCGAGTTCTAGAAATTTATTTGCATCGGTGAAATGAACTGTGGGTGGGATTTTTTGTATTGCCTAACAAAATAATGCTTGCTCACAGCTCTACTCCTACCAGTACTAGCAATATGAGAGCTCAACTGTCGTGCATGGGAAGCTGCATTTTATACCCAAAAGCAAATCAAGGCATATCAAATTTCCTTGATGGATCAAAGAACTGGACATAAAACCTCATCAAGTGGGGATTATTGACCCTCAAGCTGAAGTACATTACTTGTTACAGGCATATTAAGTCTTTTATATAATACAATACAAATGTGAACTAATGCTTTGTGTATCATTGTTTTTGTTAAACTAAACATTATTTTTCTTTTTGATGATCAGTATAGATTCTAATTGAATGGAAACAGTTAAGCAGCCAGAAAGATTTTGCCCATCAACTTAAATGTATTGTACTGATTTTAATTGTTTAATGTCATCTGGCAATAAGTTGTAAAATAACATACCCATATTATATAAAGATTTCTTGTTGTGATCTGTTGATACAGCGCCCTCATGAATGTCATTTCTTTGACATGTTTAGTAGTAATGAATATTATTGGTATTGTGTGAAAATATGATTTGTAAGTAATCATCAGTAATAGGATAAAATTTATTTTATTAAACAATCTCAAAAGAATGTGCAAAATTATTGTGGCCAAATGACTATTTCTTATTATAAAATTATTAATTATGTTAGAGAATTAATGTTCACAAATGATCCAGTACACTGCAGTTAAAGACAAACCTATCGATTGATTGCTACGACGACTATGGGATGCAAAACAACGTGACCGTCACTTGATTAATAGTAAATCACAGTTGAAGTGTTTTTCGTAAACGTAATCCCTGTTTATTATTATATTATTTTTGTTTTTCTCTTTAGAATAATCTCACCTCCTGATTTAAAATGCAAATCTTCAATCGGTGGTAAATTTTAAAAAAATAACACCTCCATCGCACATTGTAATACATCGAAATAGGCTTTAATACATTACGTTAGCGTTTCTCCGATTGACAAAAATACTACGCTGGAAACGTGAGCGGCACCATGCCGGCCATCACCTGGCCACGACTTGTTATGCCCATACCGATCGTGCGCACCGTACGGACGAGTTGAACTAGCCTCCAAACGCAGCTGAAAATCTGCCCAAAAAGGCGGCTAGTTGACACACCTATATATCTTACCGTGATGGAACTCAGTGGCAAAGAAATACTATACAGATACGACAACCGCGACACATACGATCGTCACTGAAAACTACTTGGAAAGTCCGTTCGTTAGGAAAACCCAAGTATATAGCTTTCTTCCAGCCGCCAGACAGGCGTTTCTCACAATGTGTATCTTTGTCCGTGTTGCTTTCTATTAATTGGTACAAATTGCCCATATATTTCATTTCAAAATGGACAGATTAGTGTTCATGGCAAACAGTGATAAAGGTCGAAGATGTAAGTAGTTTGTAAATTTGATTTGCTAATAAAGATGTGATGTTAACCTTAATGTAAGGCCTGTATGGCAATTCAAAATTAAACAAATTTTTGTTCAATATACCACTTAGTACAATTAATTTAACAAAGTTAAATGTTTTTAGCGTTTATGATTTGATACGCCAGGTTTTAAATAATACACGTTTCTTTTCAATGAATGTACGATTGTTTTATTCTGTTATCACCAGGTTAAAGAAGAACAAGCGAGTGTTAAGGAGGAATACAATTCCGAATTGCGTTGTAAGTTTAAATGTATAGTTGCATTTCATTGTATGTTATATTGACAAAATGTATTGATGTATTTAGTATTTTGTGACATTTCACAAATATTTGGTAACCAAGATACAATTTAGAATTGTTCTTCTTGCAAGGATGCAAAAGAATGAAAGAGTGATTTACTTAACTTCCAGTGATTGGATATACATGGATTAATGATGGATCACACATATTTGTTATTTATTTACTTTAATTAAATGCCTTTGATATTCTTAGCAGCGTTGATGTTGTACTTGGATATAGGTAAAGAATGGATTTGTATTAAGGTGTCAATTTTTGAGATTTTTAAGTTATGCCTTTATATAGTATTCTGGGGAGTAATTAATTAAAGAACCTTTTTAAATTTAAGGACTGGCTTGTATGGGCTATTTCAGGGCACTCCATAGTATAATGTGGGATGTAGATACTAGGGCTCCACATTTAAGACAGGGTAATGGGTCAGTTTTTTATTAAGTGAATGTAGAGACATGTATGTGGCGGATATGTAGTCTGGTAATTTGGACTTGTTGAAATCTATTGAGTTGAATGTTAGGGGAGCAGGTTCAATACTTGGATTTCCTGATGATTGAGTTTGGAGAAGGTAGTCAGCCATTTTTATTCCACTGTTTCATAGCCATATTTTTAAGGTATTATTTGATGTCGGAGAAACTCCCACTTCCACTGTTGTCCATTGTTGTTGGTAATGATGCGTTGCTTCTTCAGCTGCTTTATCTGCTTTTCATTCTCTTTATCCGTATTGCTGGAATCCAGAAGCAATAGAAGTGAAAATTTTGCGTTGTTTGTTGGAGTGAATAAGTTCTTGTATTCTTTGGATTATGAGATTTTTAAGTGTTGACAATTGCATTGAAAGGTAGCCATAGAGTCTGAGTGAATCACTATTTTCACGGTTTTTCATTATTTTGGGAGACTAACTGAATGGCTTTCTGAGTTGGCCCAGGCTTATAGAGAAGCTGAAAAATATTCAGTAACCTGAGTTGAAGGTATTGTGAGGGTTGTGAAAACAATTGCCCAACTGGCTCTGTTTCCTATTTTGATCCATCCATCTACACTTTATCTAAATCATGGTAGTCTTCATGAAAATTCAAGCGGGATGTAACAATGTTTGGAGAAATTAAGGATTTGGAATCTATGCAATCATTATATTATGTTAACTTGTGTTTAAAGTTGCCAAAGTGGGGAATAGTCAATCATTCTCTAGAATGTGAGGGAGTTTCAATATTCAATTCCTCATATTGGGTGATTCTTTCCCTAAGTGGTTTTGGATACTTCACATGAATTGAATGGTAATGTGTTTTTAAGAGTGCTAAAGATATATTTCAAGGTCAGTTAGTTGAAATTTAGGTTAGGTAGCCAATTTTTAGACATAGTTGTTTACACTGCAAATGAAGAGGTAATCCTGCTTCAACAATAAGGTTGTTGATAGGACTACGCTTAGACACCTAAACTTATTAGGCCTTGAAATATATCTTTACTTACTCTTAAAACACATTACCATTCAATTCATGTGAAGTATCCAAAACCACTTAGGAAAGAATTCCAATTCCAATATGAAATTGAATGTGAAACCCCTCACATTCTAGAGAATGATTGGCTATTCCCCACTGTCCTTTAAACACAAGTTAATATAATATAATGATTATAGATTCCTAAATCCTTAATTTCTCCAAACATTGTTACATCCCGTTTGAATTTTCTTTATAGAACTACCTGATTTAGATAAAAAGTGTAGATGGATGGATCAAAATAGGAAAAGCAAACCAGTTGGGCAATTGTTTTCACAACCAAACTCAGGTTACAGGAATATTTTCCTAGCTGCTCTTGCGAAGCCTGGGCCAATCAGAAAGCCATTCAGTTAGTCTCCCAAAATAATGAAAACCGCAAAATAGTGATTCACTCAGACTCTATGGCTACCTTCAATGCAATTGTCAACAGATTCTCTAAATCCCATAATCCAAAGAATACAAGAACTTTTATCTACCTAAATAAACAGCAGCACCTTCATCTCTCTATTGTTTTTCCAGCAAATGGGTAAAGTAGAGAATGAAAAAGCAGATGAAGCAGCCAAAGAAGCAACGTACCATTACCAACAATGGACAACAGTGTGAAGGGAGTTCTCTTAGACATCAAATTATACCTTAAAAATATGGTTATGAAACAGTGGAATGAAAATGGTTGACTACCTTCTCCAAACTTCAACTCGTCAGGAAATCCGTTATTGAACCTGCTCCCCCTAACATTCAACTCAATAGATTTCAACAAGTCCAAATTACCAGACTACATATGACCCACATACTGTCTCCATTCACTTAATAAAACTGACCCATTACCCTGTCTAAATGTGGAGCCCTGGTATCTCGCCCCACATTATACTAGAGTGCCTAGATAACCATACAAGCCAGTCCTTAAATTTAAAGGTTCTTTGAGCAATTACCTCTCCTCCCCAGAATACTATATAAAAGGCATACAACTTTTAAAAATCTCAAAAATTGACACCTTAATACAAATCCATTCTTTACCTATATCTCACCAAGTACAACACTTCGAACGCGTTAAGAATATCAAAGGCATTTAATTGGAAGTAAATAAATAAACAAATATGTGTATCCATCATTAATCCATGTATATCCAATCACTTGGAAGTTACAAATCACCTTTCATTCTTTTATCCTTGCAAGAAGAACAATTCTAAATTGTATCTGTCACTAAATATTTGTGAAATGGTCACAAAATACTAAATACATCATCACATTTTGTCACTGGCACTATACAATGAAATGCAACTATACATTTAAACTTACAACATAATTAGTGTATTCCTCCTTATTACTCCTTGTTCTTCTTTAACCTGGAGATATGAATAAAACAATCAGTACATTCATTGAAAAGAAACGTATTATTTGAAACCTGCAGTATCGCAAATCATAAAACGCTAAAAACATTTAACTTTGTTAAATTAAATTGTACTAAGTAGACATTGAACAAAATTTGTTTAATTTTAATTGCCATACAGGCCTTACATTAAGGTTAACATCACATCTTTATTAGCAAATCAAATTTACCAAACCACCCATCTTCGTGCTTATCACCGTTTCCGCTACAACACTAATCCCGTCCATTTTGAAATGAACATATGGGCAATTTGTACCAATTAATGAAAAAAGCAACACGGACAAAGATACACATTAGAGAAATCGCGCTCCGTCTATGGCTGGAATTTCCTAAACGGAACGGACTTCTTCCAAGTAGTTTCAGTGACGATCGTATGTGTCGCGGTTGTCGCATTCGTATAGTGTATTTCTCTTTGCCACTGAGTTCCATCACGGTGTAAGATATATAGGTGTGTCAACTAGCCGCCTTTTGGGCAGATTTTCTGAAGCCAGTTTGAGGCTAGTTCCTAACTCGTCCGTACGGTGCGCACGATCGGTATGGGCATAACAAGTCGTGGCCAGGTGGCCGGCATGAGTGCCGCTCACGTTTCCAGCGTAGTATTTTTGTCAATCGGAGAAGCAGCAACGTAATGTATTAAAGCCTATTTCGATGTATTACAATGTGCGATGGGTGTTATTTTTTAAAATTTACCGCCGATTGAAGATTTGCATTTTAAATCAGGGTGAGGATTATTCTAAAGAGAAAAACAAAATAATATAATAATAAACAGGGATTACGTTTACGAAAAAACACTTCAACTGTGATTTATATTAATCAAGTGACAGTCCACGTTACTTTGCATCATAATGTCAGCAATCAATCGATAAGTTGTTCTTAACTGCAGTGTACTGGATGTTTGTGAAGACAATTTCAATATAATTAATAATTTTATAATAAGAAATAGTCATTTGCAATAATAATTTTGCACATTCTTTGCAGGATTGACAATAAAAATAAATTTTATCCTATTACTGATGATTACTTACAAATCCCCATATTTTCACACAATACCAATATTCATTACTACAAGTATGTCAAAGAAATGACATTCATGAGGCATCAGTATCAACAGATCACAACAAGAAATCTTTATATAATATGGGTATGTTATTTACAACTTATTGCCAGATGACATTAAACAATTAAAATCAGTACACATTTTAAGTTACAGAGTAAAATCTTTTCTGCTGCTTAACTGTTTCTATTCAATTAGAATCTATGCGATCATCAAAAAGAAAAATAATGTTAGTTTAACAAAACAATGATACAAAGCATTAGTTCACATTTGTATTGTATTATATAAAAAGACTTAATATGCCTGTAACAAGTAATGTGCTTCAGCTTGGTCAATAATCCCACTTTGATGAGGTTGTGTCAGTTCTCTTTGATCCATCAGAAATTCTGATATGCCTTGATTTGCTTTTGGGTATAAATGCAGCTTCCCCATGCACGTATTGTTGAGCTCATATTGCTAGTACTGGTAGGAGTAGAGCTGGGAGTGCGTTTACTATTTGTTAACCCAATACAATCCACCACAGTTCATTTACCGATGCAAATAAATTTTCTAGAACTGGAGCAAAACTTGTAGTGTTTTAAATGTTGCAAACCTCAGGTTTTAAATTTTTATAATTATTAATCTTTATTCATCTTTCAATTATTTACAGTTAAAATGTTGGGAAAGATTTTGGGACTCAAAAACGTTTGCAGAGGATACTCACTCCTCATACGTCACATTCTACTATTTTTGACTAAATAAATCTTGCAGTTAATAAATTATACAATTGCAGAAATTTTCTTTCAAACAATAAAAGTCAAGACAAGAATGATGACTATAGACAGGAGTATTGAGGGCAATAAATTGAATGTGAGGATGACTGAGCTAGCATGGATGTCACATGTTGATGGATTGAATAGCTCACAAGTAGTTCAGCCTGCCTAGAAGGAATTACCTACAGAGCCTATCAAGGAGTACCTACAAATTAATAAAAGAATGAGGTATCAATTAATTCTTTATTTCAATATTAATAATACTCAATACATACATTACTTTCTGAAATAAAATTACAAAATGTTACAAAAAAATACAATAACAATATAAGTACAAAATATGATTGACAATTCTTAACATCACAGATTTATAAATATATAAAATTACATACACTTAACATTCAGTTTACTTTTATACTTTATTCTCCAATATATTAATGTTCATATATTGTGTTACTTGTATTACAAACATTAACCTTGATCATTTGCGAATCTCAATTTCAAGACAGTTGGATATGTGCTTATTATAATAGCTTAATTGTAAAATTGCTTAGACTACAACGATTTACGTAATTTGTTTTTGAATAGCCTTTTATGTTATTCTTGTAATTTTTTATGTCATCTGGTATCAACATAGCTTAATTCTGTATACGCAAGTCAGTATGGTATTATGAGTTATTGATCACATGTCTATTTCTAGTGTACTTCCTCACTTCTGATTACAAGTGGGCAGTTTGTATAATAGATAACATTATGTTTTGTGGGTGGACAATCATGGAAAGGTTAGAATTGTAAATTCTTTAAGGAGTCTTTCATGTGACACTTGTGAGCTCAATAATGCTAATAATAATAATAATAATAATAATAATAATAATAATAATAATAATAATAACAATAATAATAACAATACTTGAATAATAGTAATAATAGTGATAATATTAAAAGTATTAGTGAGTAAATAGTGATTTAGTAGTAATAAACATGTAATATATAGAATTTAGTATACTTTGAAAATTGACTAAAATACGGAGATTGCCACTGGTCTGACATTAAAATAATTAGTTAAATCATGTTCATTTTACAATATTTATGCACAGTACCTACTTACCTGTAAAAATAACATCAATAGCCTTTTTATAGTATGTCTTATAACAATTTGTGAAAAATAATCAAATTGTCTAGTTCATGTTTCACCATCATGTCCCAAGATTTCCCAGGAAGATGAATGATTTGCTTATTTAAAACCATTTTTTCAAAGATTAATTCTTGACAGATATTCAGAATTTTCAGGAATTCCTGAGACTCACTCTCAACATATTTTCCTTATCATCACAAAATTTAATAGAATGAAAAAAGTTTTTATTCAATTAGTTAATTAATTTTTATTGTTAGAAGCTTGTAATTCATTATAATTAGAAGAAAAAATTATTAAAGTAATATGCAAATAGACATACCATTGCTAAAATTTTTAATATCATTAACAGTGGCTGTTGCTTCAACATTTTCTCATTATAAGTCTTCTGAAAACAGACAGTATTAAAATATTACATTTTTTGGTTTAAGAATAGTAAATTTCATTTTCAGATGTATCATTACTTGTAATTCATTATAATTAGATAGGAAAAAAAATGATTAAAAGTAATATCAAGTACACATACCTTTGCAAATAAAGACATTCACGAACAGTTTCAGCTGGTTCAAACATTTCATTATCATCTACTAGAAAATGCATTAGTTTTAAAATAATATATTTGTTATTGAATGAAATAGCAATTTATACTTTTTGCAGTTATACATTGCTTGTTATTCATTATAATTAAAAACAATTGATATTAAACAATAATATACAGTAAGCAACGAATTTCATCATGCCAATAACATGTACAGTATGAGGATCATAGTCACCAGATGTTTCCTGGGCATGGTGTTTCATTACCACAGTCGCCCCATCTGCATCCATAATAACAGCTGAAAGTACAACAGTTTCACAGGAATCTAAAATAAATAGATGGTGCCACATTTAAAATCTTAAAAATTACAATTTTAATTATGAACAATCCTATTTTCTTGTCATATAGAAGTATGTCCTCTAAAAAGTTATCTACTTTCAATGGTATTTAAAATATATACCGTTGTAAAAATTCCCAAGTCATCATGTTTGAATTTACTTGAACAACCAGGTATAAGTTTTCCTGACTTCTGAAAACTGTTTAATAATTTAGTATTACAAAATATTTTATTTATATTCTTTGATTATATGTGGATGTTCTTTAACTTGTAGATAATAATTTTGAATGTTTTTTTCTAATTGATGAATAATGAATTTACTTGAGTTACATTTCTCAAACGTTGATAGTATGTGATTATACAAATTACTTTAATTATTTTACAATTAACTCGTTCACAGTATACGATAAATTCTTGAAATGTGTACTTGCAGCATTTCGCATAACAATAAATCTCTTCACTGTTGAAATGCTTTCATGAACATAATCGCTCTCTCAACTTTCTTTTTTCACAGGTGTGTGTATTTCTTTCTTGTATCTTCTTGCTTGGGGACACAAAATAAAGCAGTTTCCTGTGAATTACATACTGCACTGTCACTGCTGCTGATTTTGAAACATCTTCTACCCATTTTCAAACTATTCACTCTACTTGACTGTCGCAAATCTCTGATTTGAAATTTGAAATAGAGCTGGCCACGGAGCTGTCAAATGGATCATGGGTCATGCTCGTCATGCCCAAACAGATCGCAGTGCTCACATGCAGAACTACGAGAACTAGCCTCACACTAGCTTCAACTTGGGACTGGGTGAACACACCTATATATCTTACACCGTGATTCCATGCACTTATCCTTCGTAGGAAATGAATAATTATTATTTAAATATTTCTTTTGGGAAAGACAAAGATAACTTTTAAATTGAAAGAATTCTGAAAATGAAAATAAAAAAAAAAAAATTTCCCTTTCCTAATACAAAATTAAATATGGAAGTCATGAAATTTAAATCTGCAGTATAAATAGTTTCTAAAACAAAATAATAAACATGCAAGTTCACTCTCTAAAAAAATTAAAAACTTAAAATTATGATATAAAATAAATATTACAGAACAAACCAAAATTCTATTAGTTAATTTACAAATTCCCAACAAATTAAGTTCAAAACTTAAAAAATCAAAACATGCATGAACTTGAAATCTTAAAAAACAAATAAACAGGGACTGTAAAATTGCAGAAATCAGTTACAAAAGTCTTGCAAAGAATGAACACAATATGCTGAAATATCACAAGAAAAAGAGACTAAAATTAATGTCAATAATTACCCATACTCATTGAAGATGCAATTAGACATAATTGGTAATATTTTGGAAGTTCTCATTTGCATTATGACATTCAGAAGAAATAAGTATATCAGTTTTTCTTAATATTTTGCAGGATAAGAAGTTCGCCTTGTTTGAAAGCCATAAGAATTAAGAGGGCCTGAGATTAGGACACATACCACATAATTTCAGCAAGCAAGCAGAAAAACTAAATGAAAACTTGGAAACACATTGTATTTTAAACTAAGAAAAACATTATACAAATGAAACAATCGTGTGCTCTTGTTGCAATGGAACCGATCACTCTTTAAAAGATGTTATAACAGGTAATGAGAGCAAAGAAAACTGGGATTACAAAGATTATTTAAAAGAGGATGGATATTAATGTTGTATAACTTAATATTGTTGGAATAAGATAATGAACATATATCACACTTTTGTACAGTTTCATATACATATGCCATTTCAATGGCACTTGCATCTGGCAGTCAACATTTGAACGCGTGAAAATATTCAGAAATTTTTTCAATAAATAAACAAATTAATAATTGTATCTTCTTATTGAAATGGAAAGACCTTTGCTAAAAAGAATTCATACTTGAAACTGAAGAGGTTTTCTACCTTCATTAACACTTTCTGAAATGTATAGTTCATTTTAGTCCTCATAACTAACATGTCACAAGTATAAAAGATCCATTTTTTTATGTGACGATACTTTTCCAATTTTTAAATTTTACTTATATTCATTTCATTGGAAGTCTTCGTCCTCTGTATTTAGCAGATTTAGAAATTATAATCCTTGTTCTTGAATTAAATTTTAACATTTTTAAAAATGTGTTACTTATTTTCTAGTTTTAATTTTATTAATTGCAATTTAAAATTCTTATTTAAGTATTGAAAAAACACTTTATTTCATAGAGCGAGAAATATTTTTTTTTCTCAAATTCTTCCATCTCAATAGATAGATTAATACTCAGCTCCGCTAAGTATTTTGTCTGGCCATAAAGTCATACATACAAAAATTGAATGACAAATGTGGGTCAGTTTTGAAGCGATGGTAAGATAAACACATGCCTGAGCAGCCGGTAGCTTTGGCACTACTTCCTAGACCAAACAGAGCCTTAGCCACAGTCTAAATACAGCCAACAATTAATGGGAATGGAGGAATTTAGTTGATGAGAGTAAACAATTTCATTAGGCAAGTCAAAAACACGGCTGTCCCCATGAGACACAATTTGTGTCTCCAAAAGAGATATATATCAAGCATTTCCTTGTCTGCCTCAAATGTTTCTCTTTAAAATATTTTGCAATCTGAGAATTTACCGTAACAGCAAGAAATAGTTGTCCTGTCGATAACCCATTATTCTTTCCAAATTGTATTTTCTACAGACAAACTTAAATTTGGGAAGGCTGACAGTGGTGTCTGGTGTACCCAAAAGAAGATTGTACCTGACTACTGTGTGTGCCATCCTCTTCAAATGTGTCTATTGGTAAAGGACCTTCTGCATCTTCCACCATTAGGTCACCTGGAAAAATTATAGCATCGGTGTATAGTAAAAGAAGCCATTAGAAAAATTAATTTGATATATAAAATAAATTTGAAATATTTACTGGAATGGTATGTTGTTTGAAAAGAAATTAAAGATAATTAAATAATTTACCTGAATGGGAACTCTCAGATATAGTTGGGAAGACGTAATTTCCCTGAGTAACCTGGACATGATGGATCTGCCATTAAGGAATGATACTCATAAGTTTCATCCATTGATTTTCAATTATAAATTTTGTTCAGCAGATACATTACCATGGTAGACAGGTCTGCAATACTGTTGTAATAAGAAAGAAAGGATACTTGTTGCTGATTATTGATTAATGTATTGTTGCCATTTTTGAAGTGCTTATGATAAAATTCTCACTGTTTTGCAAATCTGTGTATTAATTTTTTAAAAAAAGATGGTTGAAGTATTTTACAGCACAGAGCATACAATGCAATTTTCCCCTTTCTCCTCAAAGAATAATTTATTTAATGACTTCATTACATTTGGAAGGAACAGTTCCACCCACTAAGCAGATAGGAAACTGTTCTTGGTGCTTTTGCATATAGTCACTCTCTTGGAAATGTTGAGAGCACAAGGTAATCCTTTTTTATCGTTTGGCCATTCTGATATTGGTGGAAGATACAGAAATCACTGCCATTATTTGTAATGGTGCTGATGGAAAAATTTTTGTGGTGTGCAGTAGAAATGAAGTCTCCTTCCAGATATGGATTGGGGACCATGACCACACATGTAACAAGTATTTCTGCAAAGAAATTTATATTAATGTTTTTGTAATGAATTTACAATTTATGTGCTAAGGACATTTAACAAAATCCTTCAGTTTTTGCATCAATAAATTCATCCTACATATTAATTCACATATTTCAAGTTAACAACTTCATACATAAGTATTAGAGGTTTTAATTTTAAAATGTATTATAACAATATTGGAATTTAGTGGATATCAAGCAATTTGAGAAAGCTATTATTATACCAAATGGGTGTCTTATTACAGAATGTTCTACATTTCTAAACAATTTAGTTTATTGAAATTTACATATATAACTGCCACATATTACACACTACGAATTATAGTTACTAAAAATACTTGCAGTGGCTGCATTTCATACATTTAAAAAAAATTTGTGGGGCAAAGACGTCATGAATTCAAATTATGTTATTTTCGTCGTTTGAATAATTATTATTTTGTTACACTAATATTTGAAAACATTTGTACTAACTGACTTGAAGCCTTTGATATTATATGGTTTCTTCTGACGAAGTGGAAAGGAAAACACTCTTTCAGCACCCTTTATTTCCTAAATGTCTCTAGGGCCCGTCTCGAATTCAAAGGTTAAATGGAAGGGATACGAGTATTGGCTGCAATGCAATTGCCTGAGTTTTCGAAACATCGTTTACACATTTGTAAATTTTCGCTCCTTGTCCAATGTTTGCAGATAGTGACGTCAGGTATCACATGAAAAAAAAAAAAAATTGGCGCTGGTGCAGCCATCTAGCAAGTCAATCAAACTACTTGGACCTCTCTTGGCGCGACGAAACCTCCCATTTACGTGACGCCCCACGTTGGGATAAAATGGACTAATTCTTGGCCAAAAGTCGAAAAATAAGTTGTAACATATCACAAATTAACATGAATATAGGTATTCTAATATAATTAAAGCATCATGATTCGCTATTATTACTCAAATTGGTTGTCCTGGTTTTACGTACAAGTTGCTGGAAGTTGGCACTTCTGTAAGCAAGTTGTAAGGCGTAAGTGCCATACGCCTAATAGTACAGAATATTTTGTTTCTTGTAGCAGTATTTCGAGTGAATCGTAGTCAAGTATAGATACTAACAATGAAGGTAAGCTTTATTACTTCTAATAAGAAATGTAGATGTAGATATTCACACACTGGAATATTCGTGCCTTAAACATATCCTGTAAAGGTTATCATATTTTAGGTTATGTTCATGTTTATATTGACTTATAACTAATATGCCTGCCGTTTGCCGCTGAGTCTATTTCTAAAGTGTCACTCAACTAAAGGAGATAATGTTTTACATAATTTTAGCTGCCGCTACCTGCCGCCTTACACGAAATTTGCGTATTTTCAGGTGTGTGTCATATCAATCGAAAATACCTATTTATTGTGTGGCATTTATCGGAGTTAAAAAGAGGCTATAATGTGCAGTTCTCGATTATATTGTTAGTGGATTTATGATAATAATGTCTCTGAAGATCTTTTAAAGTATTTGAAGATAAAAACAAAAGATTTTTCCCCAAACTTAATAGAAGATGGCAGAAGGTCACAACTCTAAGACCGCCGGAACGCCTGGTCCACGGGGAGATGGGGTAAGAGGCCGTCGTCAGTCATCTCGACTCCCACGCATCTCCCTTCAATCCATCGTTCCCCCTGTCCCCCCTAATCTCTAATAAATGGTGCAATTCTGCTTAAAAACGTCTTCTGTGTAAGCCGCCCTCCCCCTTCCCTTCAACTTTCAGTAAGTTACTTAATCGCAGTACTCAAAGTGACGAGTCACCTGAGGAATAGGCTGAAGCCAGTCAGCTCCGAGGGTGGCTCTTCACACCTGTCGAGATATCTCAGCCACCTCTGGCACTGAATGGTATAGAAACTAATGTAGCTGACATTTTATGTAAAATTGAAGGATTGGATTCTGGGAGCTCTGTAGGTCCAGATGGCAATCCATCTATTCTGTTGAAAAAAAAAACAACCGTCATTTCAATTTTCCACAAATTCTTGGACTGTCATTTGAAAGATCTTCGACTGAGGGTATCTTTCCGAACGAATGGAAGTCTTTATGTATATTACCTATTTTAAAGTCGGGAGACAGAAATGACAAAGAATTACAGGCTGATTTCTATCCTGAGTGTCATCCCTAAACTCTTTGAATCCTTGCTTATGGACAGAATTGGGGTTGTTATCTATCCACATCATTCTGATAGACAATTTGGTTATATGCCAGGTAGAAATATTGAAGCAAATTTGTCCTTTACTCTAGCTACATATTGGAAAATAAACTTCAGGTCAACTGTATCTATACCGATTTTATCAAGGCTTTCGACTCGGTAAACCATAATATTTTACTTATTAAACTAGAGCTATTGGGGATCACTAGACCATTACTTGAGTGGTCTCGGAGCTACCTGTATCATTGTGTTCAAATGGTATCTTATAAGACTAATGTTTCTAGTCCAACTGAGGCATCTTCAGGTGTCCCTCAAGGATCACACTCAGGTCCTCTTTTGTTTAATATTTTTATCAACGACATCTGTGATAGTATATTGAATGTGGAGAATTTGCTTTATGTTGATGATCTAAAGATTTTTTTAAAAATCCAATCCGATGATGACAGAGTGAGATTGCAAGACACCCTAAATGCCTTGTATGCGTGGGAAATGATATCTTCAACACTCATAAATGTAAATCAATAACTTTCTCAAGATCTAGAACGAACAAGACCTTTGAATATGTGATGAATTTCACACCACTTGAAAGAGTTTACACTCATAAAGATCTGGGAGTGATTTTTGATTCTCGGACGACTTTTACGGATCACATTCAGCGCACAATATCCAGATCTAACCAAGTCTAGGAATTTGTGAAGAAAATCTGCCGAGATTTGCATTCTGTAGAGGTCCTGAAATCACTTTATCTCATGCTCACAAGCCAATACTTATGTATTTATCTGTGAAATGGTCTCCTTTATTTTATGAGATAAGATTTCAGGAATTGAAATAGTCCAATACAACTTTTTTAGAACGGTGGAAGACAGTCTGGGATTGGATGATCCGTATATAAATCATGATTACAGTAACATAACAGTTCATCTCCAAATTCCATCACTATGTTCTCATAGGAATTTGAAAGACCTGTTGTTTCTGAGAAAACTGATAAAGGGAGAAGTTAATTGTACAATTCTGCAAAACCAATTAAGTTTTACAACACTATTTTAATTCTAGAACGAGGGATATTTTTGTTATTAGATTTTACCATCACTATTACACAGACAATGTTATGAATCGTTGTAAATTATTCAACAATTTGAACTTAGAATTATGTGAGACGGATATTTCTGCATTTCTTTTAAATAGCAAGCAATTAGAATTTGAAGTTTGAATGACTAATGCAATAGATTAATATACAGGGTGAGTCACGTAACTTTACCACCGTCTGTAACTTTTGATTGGTTGAAGATATAGAAATGCAGTTTTCACGAAAGTGCATGAGAAAATAAGGCTAACTGATACATGGTTATTGGACTATGTGAGACAGATAATACTGGTTACTGATTCTAATTATAAGCCATACATATATGAGCGCTGCGTGACCTTCTGTGGCGGTCTGTTACATTCAAAATATTCGTTAAGAACTAGTCGCAAAAAGAATCAAAATTACCCAAAAACTCTTATCGAATATACGACAATGTGTATATCTTTGGATACGTCGTTTTACGCCCATCACAAAGTACTAAAAAATATGTATACCTCCATTTGAAAACACACAAATATATCTATATGTATTTAAATACAAGTCATAAAAGCGAAATAAATACATCCATCAATAAGCCTCATTTTCTCTCATGCGCTTTCGTGAAACTGCATTTCAACATCTTCCACCGTTCAAAAGTTACAGGAGGTAATAAAGTGATCATCCTGTATATATGAAGGAAAAAGAACAAGATATTTTTATATGATATGACTAAATTATTTTTGGTTAATATTATATGTGTATGTTCATGGTTCTGTTGCCACATGCTAGGGGAGTTTTTATTGTATTTTTTGTAAATAAAGGACTAACTTGTCCGCATATTGATAATAAATAAGAATAAATAAATATTCAAATACAGTTTCGTTGGTAAATGGACAGAAATAAATATATATTATTTACTGTATGAAGAAAATAACTCGATTACATGAACCAAAATGATATATAATACAATTATAATAATGGTAATTAAATTGTTAAAACATTAATTTTTGGGACATATTTATTATCTGTAATTTAATTAATAATATGTAATATAACAAGGATATGCTAACACAAGGAAAAGTTCAATAGGATCTATAATTTTTTCAAATTTTCGAGACACGAAGAGATTCCAAGCAACCATACATGGAGAGAATAGAATAAGAAACAGGTGTATTTACTTTATGAGGGAGGGTATGGGGAAAAAATTATCTGCACAAGATTTCCTGAGTTCCTGAATCCCTTCCCAAAATTTTAACTATAACTAATTGAAAGATGAATAAAAGTTCATAATAATAATAATAATATAATAATAATAATAATAATAGTAGTTATAATACATTTTAAAGTGTGAGATTAGCAACATTTGTGAAACTAGACACTTTCCTTCCCAAGTTATAGAAAACTTATTTGCAATGGTAAACAAATGGCAAATTTAATTTTACTGCATTGCTAACTAAATAGTAACTGGCCCTCAGCTCTATTACCACTACAGGCAAACAGAGAGCTCAACAATATGTCGCTTAGTGAAGCTACATTTATGACCAGATGCAAATAAAGGGCCATTAACCCAAAAGTTGAAGTACATTACTTGTTACAAGCATTGTAAGTATTTAAAAAAATTATACAACACAAATGTAAACTACTTCATTACATATTATTGATATGTTCAAATAAATATTAAGTTTTTGTTAACAAAAACATTAGGTACAATGAAAGAATTACATACAATTATGTATAGTATGCAAAGCAGTAGCACAAATAGGTTGAATACGTTTCTTTGGTCATTAAACTGATTACAAGTTAAATGGTCTAACAAACATTATGGGAGAAATCAACGTAAACAAAATAATTGGTTTTACAATGTTACAAATGAAGAGCCTCCAGATTGTCATGAATACTAGTAACTTAGGGATAACCTCTAATTTAATACAGACAAAACGGAAGTTCTGGAGCGTAACATTTACAAGATCAATCCTGAAATCAGAAGGTTTTCAGAATAAATATTGCAACTGCTTTAGTAAATTATGTGAGTAAAACTATAATATTGGATAAAAATGATAAAATATTATTAGAAGAATAAGAGAAAATAAAAAAATTGTTTAAAGGATCATAATATAAAACTAGGGAATAGGATAAAATATTATTAGAAGAATCAAAAACAACAAAATGATTTTTAAAGGACCATGACGACATAATTTTAGTGAATTGTGTCAAAGGAGAGGCTGCGGCTGCCATTTACAAACATGATTACACAAAGTTGAACGTTAGTTTAAAGATAGGAATATATACCAAATGGTAACTGACCCTAGTAATAAAGAAATAAAATGTATACAGGATGTGCTTAAGAGGTGGCATATAAATAAATTTCTTAATAATTATGAGCACAAAAAACTATACTCCCATGGACTGGAAATATTGTCCAGGCCTATGACCAGATCAATGTCTTCAAAATATCACAACCTACGTGACCAGTTGTTTCCATGATTCGTGCACCAAATTATGGATCAGTGAGGTTTTTACATTAGGAAATTAGTTCTCTATTAGATAATAATGACAAATATGTTACAAAAACAGTAGGAAATTGCATTGCCCTTGCATCAACAAAGTTTAAATCCTACATAACAAGCTTTTATGAAAATGATGATTCAATTTAACATAATCATTCAAACATTTCAACTGATTAGTTATAGGCATACTACCAAATATTTGGGTTAAACTTATATTATCGAAATGATTGAAGGCGTTGTCATTGTCAACAATATTATTTATTTCAAGAGCAGCTTTCGATGGCTTAGTCATCATAATCAGTTTTCTGCTGTCTGTAAGTCACAATAAAGCTGCTCTTGAAATAAATAATATTGTTGACAATGACAACACCTTCAATCATTTCGATTATGTGAATGTCAACTACCACTACTACTAAACCAGTATAAACTTATATTACCATTATATAAAAATTCTTTGGGCTATTTTGACACAAATTAATTTTTTAGTAGAAAATCCCATAACAGCTGGAAAATTTTGGGAATTTGAAGGTTTGAACACTAAATTTTAAGATTTTCCCTCAATCAAGGGTTCCTTGGGTTCAATAAATAAGTGTAGAAAAGGCAAACCACAAATACATGTTCAGCTGCGATTTTTCAAAAACAGATACAGTGGCTGAGGTTAAAGAAAGCAATGCGTAGTGTGGTAAGAATGATTTGTTGCTTTCTCTAAAGATTTATGCTTGTAAAAGTTTTTTTATAAACAGGACATACAGAAAATTGAGTCATTCACTTCAATTCAGCGTAATTCTATGAATTTAGCAAGAGCTTTATACAAAATATCCTATTATTAATTTATATACATATTACATATACAATATGTTTTTGTAACCTCACCCCATAATATGAAAAGAATTTTCTTTTTAATGCAATCACAAAAGACTAAAAAATAGTTTGTCCATAGACACAATATATGCAATTTCGATTGTACTCAATATTCATGTCGAGATTTTCATAATTACAGTAAAACTTCACTTATACGTTTTTCAGGGGACCGAAGAAAAAAAATGTATAAGTGAGAAAACACAAAATTTTAAAAAAATCTCTATTTTTACTCTACTTTTTTTAGAAAACTTATACCAAAAAAGAAGATTTTAATATGTAGTTTAAATGATTACTTATGAAAAAAGTCTGTTATCTTGGTCTGTTTAACATTATAAGCCCCCAAGGTATACACTTCCCCCTCCAAACGTGATAGCTGTCCCATCACCTCATCTGCGACACTGTGTTGCATAACAAACTTTTTAACAGTTTCTAATGCTGCAACGGCTTCACTGAAACCTACTACATTTATTTCACGATCATCCACTTCATCATCACTGTCTTCATCAATCTCTTCGTTGATTTCACTCACAATGTCCTCAATGGACCTTAGTTCAGATGTAACCACATCTTTATCTACATCCACAAATTCTGTGAAGTCCGCTTGATTGATGGGTAAATCTCCCAAAGCTAACTCCATTTCTACATCATCTTCGGGGCTGCCAAATCCAGCTTTCCGGAAACAGTTCCTGATGGTAGATTCTTCAACTTTCTGCCATGACGAGGAGATAAAATGCATAGCCTATGAGAAAAAAAGGAGTGTTCCTGATTATAAAAACTAAAAATTCTACCTCACTGACCATAAAACTAAAAATTTTACCTGTAATACATTTATTTTAGTCGAACTCCTGTTTCCGTTGTCAATGTAGCGGATGGCCTGTTGCACCAACGTTTTTCGGTAGTGCAACTTTAAGTTTCGGATAACCCCTAGATCCATGGGTGGCAACTCGCTGGTGCAGTTCGAGGGGAAAAATTGCACCTTGATGTTCCGTAGATATGAGGTGTCTGGTGGATGTGCTGGACACTTGTCTACAAATAATAGTATTTTTGGCCCTCTGATACCCATTCTGGCATCTAAAGCCCGCAACCTATCTTCAAAGATTTTTGTGGTCATCCACGAATTTTTATTGTGTTCATATTTGGTGGGCAGTGATTTAATGTGTTTGAAGCATCGCGGCTTCGCAAATTTCCCGATCGTGACCGATGGCAATTTTTCTGTCCCATCACTGTTAGCACATAAAAGCACAGTTCGATCGTCTTTTCAGGCATTAGGGAATAGAAAAGCCCCGTCTCGTCGGCATTAAAAATATCTTTGGGGGCATACTGCTCCACCAGTTCTTGAAGAGGTCCCGACTTCCATGCCGACACGACATCTGCATCAACATTTCCGCTTTCGCCGCACATACTTTTGCAGCAGATTCCGTGTCGCAGCTTGAATTTATGAAGCCAGCCAGATGAAGCTTGGAAATTTTCTTAACCAAGCCGCAGTCCAATTTCAGTCGCTTTCTCGCACAATAAGGGGCCGCTTATTGGTATACCTTCAGCACGATGCTGCTGAAACCACTGTAGCAATGCATCTTCCATATTTTCCTCCTTGAATTCGCATTCTCTTGCTACTAGACACCCCAAACACACGTGCCTTGTCCTCGATTTCTTTCCCCTTAGAAATGATGGAATTCAGCGTGGATGCCGGTATTCCCAGTTCTTTAGCAATTTCTACTTTCTTTTTATTTCCACTCTCCCTAACAACTTTTAAAATTTTTATTTTCTCTGATATTGAAAGGGCTGCCTTTTCCTACCACTCATTTTCGTGTAATATCGCGGACGCAAAACCAGAAAGAAGACGAACTACGACAGTACAACAAACGCGAGATGAAGGCGCGACCTGAGCGACACGAAGACTATTCGCAAATCCCAGCCAAGAACTGCAGATTGCAGAACAGAAAGGATGATACTGTTGAACTGTGTGACTCAGTTTCACTACGGAAACGAAGGCCGTGACCTGCGTGGGCGACAACTGGCGACGAAGACCCACGGCTGCTTGCTTTGCTTTCAAGCTTCATGTTACTTGAGATAACGCGGATCAAAGCACGGTGATCTAATACGTGGGCGACAGGAAGCGCACGACAACGAAGACCCACGGCTGCTTGCTTTGCTTTCAAGCTTCATGTTGGAGACTGGGACAGTCAAAGGGATCGGTTTCATTAGCCGCTTGCGCCATCCGCTACCGAAAGGAACTCGTGTTATTACGGCGAGCCAAAGCACCTTTGGAGACTGGGACAGTCAATGCACAAACATTCTCATTTATTGGTCATCTATGTCATTACTCTCCTGGGGACACCTTGACCTTCCTCGGAGCTAGCTGTCGCCTCCTGAGATCCTCAGAGAGCTCCCATGCGCATACGACTGAAAGTTTTCGTTTGGAAGTCCGCTTCTGGAGGTGGGCCGGGAGCCGACTTCGCTACACCGCGGGCTCGCGCGGTCTTGACCCTCAGCAGGCCGAGTCGAGCTTCTATATTACAAGTTTCATTAACGGGAAGTGGCCTCAGAGGGCGAGAGTCAGCTCCGCGGGAGCGCTCTGGAGCGTGTCGACTCGAGCAAAATTCCGGGCACGACGCAGATCGTCCAGCGCCTCTGCGGGATCATTTTGAACGTTATACCGCCTTAAAGGGACTTTTATTTTGAACGTATTAGTGTGAAAACGTATAAACGTAAAACGTATATCTGAAATAATTTTGCATGGGAATTATAGGAATTTATTCGGGACCTAACAAAAAAAAAAAAAAAAAAAGTATAACCGTGAAAAACGTATAAACGGAGTTTCACTGTACTTGGTTTCTAAACCAGATTTGCTCAGGAAAATAAGTTCTATTAACAGTATATGTAACAATTGGCGCTATGTGTGGAAGTGAAAACGTAGATTCAATTCCATTACACCTAATTTAGGTATTACGAATAGGGAGTTGTAGGCTTCCGCGGCCGGAGTCATTAAGTTCTTGGCTGTCCGCGATTAGCTGTGTCATGGTCGAGCTTGAAATCCCATCCCAGCAGTATAGCTCTGAAGAAGGCCACAACAAGATGGTCGAAACATCAGCTCCATCGACCATGACACGGCTAATCCCAGCCAGCCAAGAACTTATTATGTAATAGCGCATTTTTTGTCTACATAAAGATTCTTCTCTGCAATGACTATATACGCTTTCTTAAAATCTGAGACCTTGCAGCACTACAAAGAGCGATGGCTTCCAAGAGTATGCAGCGCTTGTACACAATGTCTGTAATTTTTCACATTGAAATTATTAAATCACTATTAAACTACACAAAGTTACCGCCATTTCATAACACTCAACACATGTCTGTGTTTTCATATTAGACTCAGCACCACAAAAATATAACTCATCAAATCACACTCTTTTTGCACACAGAAGTAGTTCATGACCACTCAGGCCCTAGTCTTTTACACTTCGAGACCAGAACAACATCCTGGCCCTTCCCAATGGCACTGGATGTCGATTTTAAATGTCATTCATAGTTTCCACATTGCATTACATTGAAATCCACTTTATGGCAGACACGCAGTTGTCACAATCTATATCACGCATGTTCATCTGCTTTGATACAGCAAGGTACAAAAGTTTTACCAACCAATACCCAAAAATACAAATAATTCAGTAGCATGACTCATCTAACTATTACATAAACTTAAAATGCCTCCTAAAAAGAAACAGCTTCACATAACAAAGGACTTCCAATATACTCTGGAACTAACCTATTGATGCAGCTTCACTCTTCTAAAGTTTTGTTGAGTTCACCATTTGTCAGCTTTTGTAAGAGTACGGCTCTTACTGAGGGTGGCTTTTTCTAGCGATATCTTAAAATCAAACCTAGTTTAACGATGATAAAAATTAAATGATAAACCTCTTTATTGGGAGAGAAAAAGGTCTCATTTTCAAATGTTGCTAATTTTACTTTGTTGATACATTTGTTTCCCAACTACAGTGGGACGTCAATTATCTGAACTAATTGGGACCAGGTGTAGTTTGGATATTCGATAATTCAGATAACTGAACATAAAAATGCCAAGTTTACATAAAATGCTGTTCATATAAAGTTTCTTTCACAGATTGTACCATTAAATGCACTGCATATACAAAATCCTGACATAATAAAACAGACACTTCAGCAATAGTATGTTATTTCTGAAGAAATCACTGATTTTCCTTGTGAATTGAAGATTTTCATTTTACTATGGCGAGGTCCTTCAAGCAGTAGTAGTTTAGTTGAACAGCATTTGTTTTTCATTTCATACCATATCGATTGTCAATCCTACAAGGGATCTTCTCAATATTGAGTATTACAACAGAAAATGAATGTGTAGGGTACGGTACAAAATTAAAAAAATAATTATTCAGAGAAAATATGTGTTCAGATAATTGAGTATCACTGTATATACAATAAAAGGGTGGGGGTGAGATTTTGGAACTCAATTCAGAATTATTTCACAGGTGGGAACAGGATTTCTGACAATGCTTACATCACAAATATGATTTTATTCTCATATCAATACATTTTGACGTAAAACTGAATAGTTTAGAGGAAATTAAGGAAGAACGAGGTAGAAAAAATTGTTAACCCAAAAGATCTGTAGTTCATTAGATTTCATCACTAGAATCTTTAGTGCTTAATGTTTAAGCCCATGCAAGTGTCTAGAATATCCTCTGTGCACAAATTGGAGTAACATAAAATATCATCTGAATTAAGATTTTAAGTCTTAAAGCATTCAAACATGTACAATCTTCACCTGCATTTATCTCTGGAACTCTATAGAACTCACAAACCTTTGTCCAAATAACCTAACCATTTCTTAATAACATTCCATTTCATATGTTCTGAACACAGTGCACAGTGAAAGATAAAGCTAAAGGAAGGCATACCTATCATAACGTTAAAATAGTCGAAAAGTGAACATGAACTTTCTGCGTTGGATGGTTCAAATTGTACTTACTTCATCTGAATCGTGTTCTTTCTTCACTGAGCAAGGGATTCCACCAGGATTCAGCTTCTTCCTACAAATAACAAGTACAAAAGTACAAATGTAGTAGCTTAACACAGAGAATTGATTGAAACCATCTCCACTACACTACCAGCAGCGTACAAGTAACTGACAGTTCTCTCACCACGTGCTGTGGTTCACCTTGTGACCTGCTCTGAAGCAATCAGCTTGTGAGGATTTGTTTACTTTCTCACAGCCTGCACTCAGAGTTCATACTTCTGGCTCACATGAAGTCATAGAGGTGAAAAGGTTTGCCTGTGGCAACAGTTATGAACATGATATTAAGACGTGTCATGGCCTGTCAGCAAGTGTAAATGTGTTAAAAATTGATTTATCAGTGATGTAAGTGATGCCATGAGGGTAGTAATGTGTGGAACAGCCTGTTTAACTGTCAGTCGCTTATATGCTGCCGCTACCGTAGTCTTGTGGTGACAAGCAGTGTGAAAATTGGCTGACAATTATCAAATTAATTTAAAAAAGTGGGTTTTTTTGGTGGCTATGGTCCCCTAAATGTAACCTGATGAGGTAGTAAGCAACCGTTTATAATATGGATATCTCTCTTTGAAATAGGAATATAATGAATTTACTGTCTGAAATGATAAGTTTCTTAAACCTTTCAGTACAATACAACCTCGAACATTAATGGAGTATGTCTACATTTGCTCTTTTCTAGTGTCTTTCATGCAATATGTACTCATGCTAGCGATATACTTACAACTGAAAATTTTACTTGGCCCTTAAACTTTTCAATTATTTCAGGTCATCTGGCAATGTGTTGAAAAACAACGTATATGTATTGTAAGAATTTTTTGTAGCAGTGTTGATACTGACACCTGATAAATAAGATTACTCATTTAACATTATATACATTTTTAATCAATGAGTTCAGCAAATGTGCAGAGTAAAGCGTATTTATGACAAAGCAAAACAAGAGAGCAACTCAGGTTTTACTCAATGGATCAAGGGAATTCAGACGAAAAATGTAATTAATATGGTCATTGACACACAAGCTGAGTAGAAATACTTGTAACAAGTATTACTCAAATTACACAAAACACTAATGACTTAAATACCATTGTTAAAATCAATATATTATTTTCCTTTTCAATGCACAACATAGTTTCTATTTGTACTGCCACTTATGTAGTGAAAATGTTTTACTTGACACAAACTCCTATCTACTGAAATTGTTGAAAATTGCAATGTATTGTAAAAAAAAGTATATTTATTACATGTTAATTTTTTTAGGGTAGCCATTTATACTAACAACACATGAATATAACATCAACATGGAGTTTTATAGTTTTTGCCATCTGTTTTATGTGAAATTATATTCCCTCATTAAGAAGTTGTTTTCGACAAAAAACACTGATTTGTAAACCAAGAGTCAAGGCAAGGGTGGAATTCCCAACACAATAAAGAGATGCCTACAAAAAAATTAAGATTGGGATTAGTAAATTATTCATACAATTATCTTCTGTATCTTCAAGTCTGGGAACTATTGGATTCATTACCGCAAAGATAAATGCCATAGCTCAGATTGAAATGAACAATTGTGAAACATACACACACGCAAAAAGACGGATGATTAAAGCTAGTATCTACTGTAAGCTCGAATACAGAACTGATCAATCAACCAATCAGATAGCAGAATAAACTCCCAGACAGTGACTGAAAACTAACATGGGTGATGATATAACTACTGAAAATAAACAAAAAATTAAGAAACAACCCTCCAAAATTAAGAAAAAAGCAAAATCCTCTTCTAAAAATGTTGACGATCAGTCATGGTCCAATACTAAAACTATATTAGAATCTCCCAAAGTTCATTACCCACTAAATTTACATCAACTCCAAAGTTTCTTTGAAGAAAAAGGGTAATAACTGTACTGTAAAAATTGCCAGAGAATTCAAGATGATTTTGAAGCTCTAATAACAATCTTAAAAGCACTTCACCAAACTTACCAAACCATGGTGTGAAAAATAAGATGCTCGAGAATTATCAAAAAACTGGATGCAGATATGAATGGAAAAGTTAAGGCTAAGGAACAGGATTCAGATGAGCAGTGATCTCTCCCTTTCTGCCAATCTTGCTTAAGATTATATAAAGTAAACTAATTCAGCTAGTCACAATGGAATTGTAATGGTATTTTTATGCCTTCAACAAGCTTCTCTTTAACAACTTCAAACCAAAAATAATCTCCTTTCAAGAAACTAACTTTAAAATTCAAAATTATGGCTCAGTTTGGAATACAGATCTACATTTTGTAATAGAAATAATTCAAACATTGTCATCAGTGGTGGTGTTGGAATTTATACTAAAGCAGAATTTTTCCTATATAATGTTCCTCTTCAAACGTAACTAGAAGCAACTGCAATTAGAATTAATATTAATTTCACTGTTACTATTCTTAACTTATATTTATTTACCTAACAGCCAAGTCATAAACATCACTGAACTTGATGACATCATTACAACTCCCTAAACCGTTTATCATCCTGGGAGATTTTAATAGCCACAACACACTGTGGGAATCTTCTAGTACAGATCGTACAAGTAGAATCATTGAGGAATGGCTGGACAAGAAGAATGATATTAATCTGCAAAATTCGGGCAATAAACCTATTATTTGACTAGATATGCAAAAGGGAGTGTTATGATTTAACATTTTCATCCAATGACATTGACACTCTTATTTCTTGGTGATCTTTCCCCCTCTGATTTTCACCCATTCTCATTACCCACACTCACCAGTGGATTAGTACCAAAGCAAACTGGACCTTATTTCAATCATCTATTGATAATATCAATAAACTTTCTGATATAAATGAGTAGTCACCAGAGCAGACTAACTATATCATCCAAAACATTTAAGACTTAATTCAGCTGCCCAATCAGCAATCCCTAAATTTTCGTGGATTATTCGATGCTAGGTCTCATAGTAAATGAAATTGCACTAGCATCAAAGAAAAGAGAAAAATTTAGAAAATATAAGAAATTTAAATCGAGAGAACTGGGCTTATTATATAAGAAGGCTAGAGCTAAAGCTCGCTAACTCTAAAAATGCTATGCAACAATCTTTTAAAGATTTCACATCTTCTATTACAGGTCAAACTTCATCACAACTATGTGGCATAAAATAAAATCAATTAGTGCCTCATGTTCAACTAGCTTGCCTCCAACATTAGAAGATGAATATGGAACAAAATATAGTGGCTCTTAAGTTATCTGCAATGCCCTGGCAGTTTTATTCACCAACAATTCCAGCAACAATAACTATGAATCATCCTTTTGAAAATTAATCCCATCTATATCCTGAGCTCCCCCCCCCCCCCAAACACACACACACCTGAACCTTCCTCAGTAACAACAGTGATTCGTTTAACCATCCATTCCAAATGGATAAACTCCTTCATCTTTTAAAAACTAGTAAAAACTCTGCACACGTCCAGATATTATTCCTAAATTTTCTTGAAGAATCCCCAACTTGTCCATGGAAAGGAAACTAAAACCAATAATTTTAGACCAGTATCATTGACGTGTACTCTTTGCACATTACTAGTAAAAATGGTTGGCAACCGTCTCAGATGGCTCCTAGAAACAAGAAACTTGCTATATCCTTTTCAAACTGGATTTCGTGAACATAGATCAACAAATGACCATCTACTTAGCATCGACACAGAAATTTGTGATGCATTAGCACTTACCAACATGCAATTGTTGTTTCACTTGAGATTGAAAAAGCTTATGAAATAATTTTTAAATCTCGATTACTATGTAATCCCATCTCAAAGAACATTAAAGGTAATATTGGCTTTTTTGAAAAATTTTCTGCATCATAGATATCTGCGTACGTATGTTTGATAAAATATCAACACGCAGGGAAATCTTCCTCAGGGTTCGGCTATTAATGTGCTCCTGTTTTGGATCACAATTAATGAAGTAATTTAGAAAAATATCATAGAGATTCCAAGGAAATTATTTCTCTTTGCTGATGATATTTCCATTGTATGCAGTGGTAGAGATTTCCGCATAACTAAAATAATCCAAGAAAACTTGAGCAAAATTCAAACATAGGCAAGTTCTTGTGGTTTCTTCCTATGAAGAACTAAATTGGAGTTCATTATCATCTCCAGAAGCTCAGAAATTGTAAATGAAAATCTTGCCCTCTCTATTGGAGACCACCAAATACGTAGAGCGTATTCTTGTAAAATCTTCGACAAAAAACACACACAGAAGCACATTTCCCTGCTAGACTGAATGCAAATCCAGGTTGAACATACTGAAAATATTAGCAACTCGAAAATGGGGATTAGAGTGGAAATGTTTCATTAATGCTTATCGTTCTATTATTCAAGCCAAATGAGATCATGGAGCTGTGATCTACAGTTCAGCTAATAAAACTACACTACAGACGCTGGATCCTGTTATAAATTCAGCATGTCGAATAAGTTTAGGTGTCTAAGTCGAGTCCTATCAACAACCTTATTGTTGAAGCAGGATTACTCCCCCTTCATTTGCAGTAAAAAAAACTACGTCTAAAAATTGGCTACTCAACTTGAAATATATCTTTAGCACCTTAAAACACATTACCATTCAATTCATGTGAAGTTCCAAAACCACTTAGGGAAAGAATTCCAATTCCAATATGAGGAATTGAATATTGAAACCCCTCACATTCTAGAGAATGATTGACTATTCCCCACTGGCAATCCTTTAAACACAAGTTAATATAATATAATGATTGCATAGATTCCTAAATCCTTAATTTCTCCAAACATTGTTACATCCCGTTTGAATTTTCTTTATGAAGACTACCATGATTTAGATAAAGTGTAGATGGATGGATCAAAATAGGAAAACAGAGCCAGTTGGGCAATTGTTTTCACAACCCCTCACAATACCTTCAAACTCAGGTTACTGGAATATTTTTCTAGCTTCTCTTGCGAAGCCTGGGCCAATCAGAAAGCCATTCAGTTAGTCTCCCAAAATAATGAAAACCGCAAAATAGTGATTCACTCAGACTCTATGGCTACCTTCAATGCAATTGTCAACAGATTCTCTAAAAATCTCATAATCCAAAGAATACAAGAACTTTTATCTACCTAAATAAACAACGGCACCTTCATCTCTATTGTTTGGATTCCAGCACATGGATAAAGTAGAGAATGAAAAAGCAGATAAAGCAGCTGAAGAAGCAACGTACCATTACCAACAATGGACAACAGTGTGAAGGGAGTTCTCTCCGACATCAAAAATACCTTAAAATATGGTTATGAAACAGTGGAATAAAAATGGTTGACTACCTTCTCCAAACTTCAACTCATCAGGAAATCCGTTATTGAACCTGCTCCCCCTAACATTCAACTCAATAGATTTCAACAAGTCCAAATTACCAGACTACATATCGGCCACATACATGTCTCCCACATTCACTTAATAAAAAAAACTGACCCATTACCCTGTCCTAAATGTGGAGCCCTAGTATCTACATCCCACATTATACTAGAGTGCCCTGAAATAGCCCATACAAGCCAGTCCTTAAATTTAAAAGGTTCTTTAATTAATTACTTCTCCTCCCCAGAATACTATATAAAAGGCATACAACTTTTAAAAATCTCAAAAATTGACACCTTAATACAAATCCATTCTTTACCTATATCTCACCAAGTACAACACTTCGAACGCTTAAGAATATCAAAGGCTTTAATAATATATCCAACTTAAGTTACAAATCACCTTTCATTCTTTTATCCTTGCAAGAAGAACAATTCTAAATTGTATCTGTCACTAAATATTTGTGAAATGGTCACAAAATACTAAATACATCATCACATTTTGTCACTGGCACTATACAATGAAATGCAACTATACATTTAAACTTACAACGCAATTGGAATTGTATTCCTCCTTAACACTCGCTTGTTCTTCTTTAACCTGGAGATAACAGAATAAAACAATCAGTACATTCATTGAAAAGAAACGTATTATTTTAAAACCTGCAGTATCGCAATCATAAAACGCTAAAAACATTTAACTTGTTAAATTAAATTTACTAAGTAGAATTGAACAAAATTTGTTTAATTTTAATTGCCATACAGGCCTTACATTAAGGTTAACATCACATCTTTATTAGCAAATCAAATTTACGCAAACTACTTACATCTTCGACCTTTATCACCGTTTCCGCTACAACACTAATCCCGTCCATTTTGAAATGAACATATGGGCAATTTGTACCAATTAATAGAAAAAAGCAACACGGACAAAGATACACATTAGAGAAATCGCGCTCCGTCTATGGCTGGAAGAAAGCTATATACTTGGGTTTTCCTAAACGGAACGGACTTCTTCCAAGTAGTTTCAGTGACGATCGTATGTGTCGCGGTTGTCGCATTCGTATAGTGTATTTCTTTGCCACTGAGTTCCATCACGGTGTAAGATATATAGGTGTGTCAACTAGCCGCCTTGGGCAGATTTTCTAAGCCAGTTTGAGGCTAGTTCAACTCGTCCGTACGGTGCGCACGATCGGTATGGGCATACAAGTCGTGCCAGGTGATGGCCGGCATGGTGCCGCCACGTTTCAGCGTAGTATTTTTGTCAATCGGAGAAACGCTAACGTAATGTATTAAAGCCTATTTCGATGTATTAAATGTGCGATGGAGGTGTTATTTTTTTAAAATTTACCACCGATTGAAGATTTGCATTTTAAATCAGGAGGTGAGATTATTCTAAAGAGAAAAACAAAAATAATATAATAATAAACAGGGATTACGTTTACGAAAAACACTTCAACTGTGATTTACTATTAATCAAGTGACGGTCACGTTGCTTTGCATCCCATAATGTCAGCAATCAATCGATAGGATTGTTCTTAACTGCAGTGTACTGGATCATTTGTGAAGACAATTTCAATATAATTAATAATTTTATAATAAGAAATAGTCATTTGCAATAATAATTTTGCACATTCTTTTGAGATTGTTTAATAAAAATAAATTTTATCCTATTACTGATGATTACTTACAAATCATATTTTCACACAATACCAATATTCATTACTACGAAACATGTCAAAGAAATGACATTCATGAGGCGTCAGTATCAACAGATCACAACAAGAAATCTTTATATAATATGGGTATGTTATTTTACAACTTATTGCCAGATGACATTAAACAATTAAAATCAGTACACACATTTAAGTTACAAGTAAAATCTTTCTCTGCTTAACTGTTTCTATTCAATTAGAATCTATACTGATCATCAAAAGAAAATAATGTTTAGTTTAACAAAACAATGATACACAAAGCATTAGTTCACATTTGTATTGTATTATATAAAAAAGACTTAATATGCCTGTAACAAGTAATGTACTTCAGCTTGAGGGTCAATAATCCCCACTTTGATGAGGTTTTATGTCCAGTTCTCTTTGATCCATCAAGGAAATTCTGATATGCCTTGATTTGCTTTTGGTATAAATGCAGCTTCCCATGTGCACGTATTTTGAGCTCTCATATTGCTAGTACTGGTAGGAGTAGAGCTGGAGTGCGTTACTATTTTGTTAGCAATACAAAAATCCCACCCACAGTTCATTTACCGATGCAAATAAATTTTCTAGAACTCGGGAGCAAAACTTGTAGTGTTTTAAATGTTGCAAACCTCAGGTTTTTTAAATTTTTTATAATTATTAATCACTTTTATTCATCTTTCAATTATTTACAGTTAAAATGTTGGGAAGAGATTTTGAGCTCAAAAAATGTTTGCAGAGGATACTCCTCCTCATACGTCACATTCTTTACTATTTTTTGACTAAATAAATCTTGCAGTTAATAAATTATACAAGTTGCAGGAAATTTTCTTTCCAAACAATAAAAGAAGTCAAGACAAGAATGATGACTATAGACAGGAGTATTGAGGGGCAATAAATTGAATGTGAGGATGATGGCTGGGCTAGCATGGATGTCCATGTTGATGGATTGAATAGCTCACAAGTAGGGTTCAGCCTGCCTAGAAGAATTACCTACAAGAGCCTATCAAGAATTACCTACAAATTAATAAAAGAATGAGGTATCAATAATTCTTTATTTCAATATTAATAATACTCAATACATACATTACTTTCTGAAATAAAATTACAAAATGTTACAAAAAAATACAATAACAATATAAGTACAAAATATGATTGACAATTCTTAACATCACAGATTTATAAATATATAAATTACATACACTTAACATTCAGTTTACTTTTATACTTTATTCTCAATATATTAATGTTCATATATAATGCATGTTACTTGTATTACAAACATTAACATACAGTCATTTATGTAATTTTTGTTATTGATCTGTATGTCTATTTCTAGTGTACTTCCTCACTTCTGATTACAAGTGGGCAGTTTGTATATCAATAGATAACATTATGTTTTTGTGGGTGGACAATCATGGAAAGGTTAAATTGTAAATTCTTTAAAGAGTCTTTCATGTGACACTTGTAGGCCAATAATGCTAATAATAATAATAATATAATAATAATAATAATAATAATAATAATAAAATAACAATACTTGAATAATAGTAATAATAGTGATAATATTAAAAGTATTAGTGTAGGTAAATGAAGATCAGTTTAGTAGTAATAAACATGTAATATATAGGAATTTAGTCATACTTTGAAAGTTGACTAAAAAATACGGAAGTGCCACTGGTCTGACATTAAAATAATTAGTTAAATCATGTTCATTTACAATATTTATGCACAGTACCTACTTACCTGTAAAGAAATAACATCAATAGCCTTTTTATAATTATGTCTTCAACAATTTGTGAAAAATAATCAAATTGTCTGGTTCATGTTTCACCATCATGTCCCAAGATTTCCCAGGAAGATGAATGATTTGTATTTAAAACCATTTTTTCAAAGATTAATTCTGACAGATATTCAGAGAATTTTCAGAATTCCTGAGACTCCTCTCAACATATTTTCCTTATCATCTGAAAAATTTAATAGAATGAAAAAGTTTTTATTCAATTAGTTAGTAATTTTATTGTTAGAAGCTTGTAATTCATTATAATTAGAAGAAAAAAATTATTAAAAAGTAATATGCAAATAGACATACCATTGCTAAAATTTTTAATATCATTAACAGTGGCTGTTGCTTCCAACATTTTCTCATTATCGTCTTCTGAAAACAGAACAGTATTAAAATAATACATTTTTGGTTTAAGAATATAGTAATTTTCATTTTTCAGATGTATCATTACTTGTAATTCATTATAATTAGATGGAAAAAAATGATTAAAAAGTAATATGCAAGTACACATACCTTTGCAAAAATCGAGAACATTACGAACAGTTTCAGCTGGTTCAAACACTTTTTCATTATCATCTGCTGAAAATACATTAGTTTTAAAATAATATATTTGTTATTGAATGAAATAGCAATTTATACTTTTTGCAGTTATACATTGCTTGTTATTCATTATAATTAAAAACAATTGATATTAAACAATAATATACAGTAAGCAACTTGAATTTCATCATGCCAATAACATGTACAGTATGAGGATCATAGTCACCAGATGTTTTTAATTATGAACAATCCTATTTTCTTGTCATGTAAATCATGTCCTCTAAAAGTTATCTACTTTCAATGGTATTTAAAATACATACCGTTGTAAAAATTCCCAGAATCATCATGTTTGAATTTACTTGGAACAGCTTCGGGTATAAGTTTTTTCCTAGTGACTTCTGAAAACTGTTTAATAATTTAGTATTACAAAATATTTATTTATATTCTTTGATTATATGTGGATGTTCTTTAACTTGTGGATAATTTTGAATGTTTTTTTTTCTAATTGATATGAATAATGAATTTACTTAGGTTACATTTCTCAACGTTGATAGTATGTGATTATACAAATTACTTTAATTATTTTACAATTAACTCGTTCACAGTATACGATAAATTCTTGAAATGTGTACTTACAGCATTTCGCATAACAATGATCTCTTCACTGTTGAAATGCTTTTGCAGACATAATCGCTTCTCTCAACTTTCTTTTTTTCTGGGGAACAATATCAACCCATTTCTTTCTTGTATCTTCTTGCTTGGGGACACAAAATAAAGCAGTTTCCTGTGAATTACATACTGCACTGTCACTACTGCACAGTTTTACAAAACATCTTCTACCCATTTTCAAAACTGTTCACTCTACTTGACTGTCGCAAATCTCTGATTTGAAATTTGAAATAGAGCTGGCCACGGAGCTGTCAAATGGATCATGGTCATGCTACGTCATACCCAAACAGATCGCAGTGCTCACATGCGAGAACTACGAGAACTAGCCTCACACTAGCTTCAACTTGGGACTGGGAGTGAACACACCTATATATCTTACACCGTGATTCCATGCATATCCTTCGTAGGAAATGAATAATTATTATTTAAATATTTCTTTTGGGAAGGGCAAAGATAACTTTTAAATTGAAAGAATTCTGAAAATGAAAATAAAAAAAAAAAAAATTTCCCTTCAAAATTAAAAAAAAACAATTAATTTAAATTAACAAATTAAGTTCAAAACTTAAAAAAATCAAAACATGCATGAACTTGAAATCTTAAAAAACAAATAAACAGGGACTGTACTTAAAATTGCAGAGAAATCAGTTACAAAAAAAGTCTTATAAAGAATGAACACAATATGAAATATCACAAGAAAAAAAGGAGACTAAAATTAATGTCAATAATTACCCATACTCATTGAAGATGCAATTGAACATAATTGGTAATATTTTGGAAGTTCTCATTGCATTATGACATTCAAGAAGAAATAAGTATATCAGTTTTTCTTAATATTTTGCAGGATAAGAAGTTCTCGCCTTGTTTGGTATAAGAATTAAGAGGGGCCTGAGATTAGGACACATACCACATAATTTCCAGCAAGCAAGCAGAAAAAACTAAATGAAAACTGAAATACATTGTATTTTACAAACTAAGAAAAACATTATACAAATAAAACAATCGTGTGTGCTCTTGTTGCAATGGAACCGATCACTCTTTAAAAAAGATGTTATAACAGGTAATGAGAGCAAGAAAACTGGGATTACAAAGATTATTTAAAGAGGATGGATGTTAATCTATTGTATAACTTAATATTGTTGGAATAAGATAATGAACATATATCACACTTTTGTACAGTTTCATATACATGTACTATGCATTTTCAATGGCACTTGCATCTGGCAGTCAGCATTTGAACATGACGAAAATATTCAGAAATTTTTTTCAATAAATAAACAAATTAATAATTGTATCTTCTTATTGAAATGAAGGAACCTTTGCTAAAAGAATTCATACTTGAAACTGAAGAGTTTTCTACCTTCATTAACACTTTCACAAATGTATAGTTCATTTTAGTCCTCATAACTAACATGTCACAAAGTATAAAGATCCCATTTTTTATGACGACGATACTTTCCAATTTTTAAATTTTACTTATGTTCATTTCATTGGAAATTCACTGCTCCTCTGTATTTAGTTTAAATTAACCTTTTTTTTTTTTTTAATTTTATTAATTGCAATTAAGAAATTCTTATTTAAGTATTGAAAAAACTTGCTTACTTTATTTCATAGGGCGAAAATATTTTTTTTCTCAAATTCTTCCATCTCAATAGATAAATTAATACTCAACTCCACTTAAGTATTTTAATCTATTTTCTAGAAACTTTTTCATACACAAAAATCATACATACAAAAATTGAATGACAAATGTGGGTCAGTTTTAGACGATGGTAAGATAAACACATGCCTGAGCAGCCGGTAAGCTTTGGCACTACTTCCCTGAATAGCCAGAAGCAGAGCCTTAATACAGTCTAAATACAGCCAACAATTAATGGGAATGGAGGAATTTAGTTGATGAGAGTAAACAATTTCATTAGGCAAGTCAAAAACACGGCTGTCCCCATGAGACACAATTTGTGTCTCCAAAAAGGATATATATCAAAGCATTTCCTTGTCTGCCTCAAATATTTCTCTTTAAAATATTTTGCAATCTGAAATTTTTCGTAACAGCAAGAGGAAATAGTTTGTCCTGTGCGATAACCCATTATTCTTTTCAAATTGTATTTTCTAGAGCCAAACTTAAATTTCGAAAGAACCCCTCGCAGTGGTGTGTCTGGTGTACCCAAAGAAGATTGTACCTGACTACTGTGTGTGCCATCCTCTTCAAATGTGTCTATTGGTAAAGGACCTTCTGCATCTTCCACCATTAGGTCACCTGGAAAAATTATAGCATCAATTGTATAGTAAAAGCCATTAGAAAAATTAATTTGATATATAAAATAAATTTGAAATGTTTACTGGAATGGTATGTTGTTTGAAAAGAAATTAAAGATAATTAAATAATAATTTACCTGAATGGGAACTCTCAGATATAGTTGGGGAGATAATTTCCCTGAAGTAACCTGGACCACTTGATGGATCTGCCATTAAGAGATAATGATACTCATAAGTTTCATCCATTGATTTTCAATTATAAATTTTGTTCAGCAGATACATTACCATGACAAGACAGGTCTGCAATACTGTTGTAATAAGAAAGAAAGGATACTTGTTGCTGAATTCTATTGATTAATGTATTGTTGCCATTTTTGAAGTGCTTATGATAAAATTCTCCACTGTTGCAAATCTGTGTATTAATTTTTTAAAAAAGATGGTTGAAGTATTTTACAGCACAGAGCATACAATGCAATTTTCCCCCTTTCTCCTCAAAATAATTTATTTAATGACTTCAAAACTTACATTTGGAAGGAACAGTTCCACCCACTAAGCAGATAGGAAACTGTTCTTGGTGCTTTTGCATATAGTCACTCTCTTGGAAATGTTGAGAGCACAAGGTAATCCTTTTTTATCGTTTGGCCATTCTGATATTGGTGGAAGATACAGAAATCACTGCCTGTTATTTGTAATGGTGCTGATGGAAAATTTTTGTGGTGTGCAGTAGAAATGAAGTCTCCTTCCAGATATGGATTGGGGACCATGACCACACATGTAACAAGTATTTCTGCAAAAGAAAATTTATATTAATGTTTTGTAATGAATTTACAATTCATAATATTACTGAGATTTAAAAAACCTTTTTTTTGCATCAATAAATTCATCCTACATATTAATTACATATTTAATTAAAATTTTTTTTAAAAATTCATCAGGAATTTGAAAATATTATTATATGAAATGGGTGTCTTATTACAGAATGTTCTACATTCTAAACAATTTATTTATTGAAATTTAATATAACTGCACATATTACAAATTTGAAAAATTTTATAACTGACTTGAAGCCTTTGATATTATATGGTTTCTTCTGACGAAGTGGAAAGGAAAACACTCTTTCAGCACCCTTTATTTCCTAAATGTCTCTAGGGCCCGTCTCGAATTCAAAGGTTAAAATGGAAGGGATACGAGTATTGGCTGCAATGCAATTGCCTGAGTTTTCGAAACATCTTTACACATTTGTAAATTTTCTCCTTGTCCAATGTTTGCAGATAGTAAAAAAAAAATCACAAATTTTCGCTCCTTGTCCAATGTTTGCAGATAGTGACGTCAGGTATCACATGAGGAAAAAAAAAAAAAAAAAAAAAAATTGGCGCTGGTGCAGCCATCTAAAGCAAGTCAATCAAACTACTTGGACCTCTCTTGGCGCGACGAAACCTCCCATTTACGTGACGCCCCACGTTGGGATAAAATGGACTAATTCTTGGCCAAAAGTCGAAAAATAAGTTGTAACATATCACAAATTAACATGAATATAGGTATTCTAATATAATTAAAGCATCATGATTCGCTATTATTACTCAAATTGGTTGTCCTGGTTTTACGTACAAGTTGCTGGAAGTTGGCACTTCTGTAAGCAAGTTGTAAGGCGTAAGTGCCATACGCCTAATAGTACAGAATATTTTGTTTCTTGTAGCAGTATTTCGGAGTTAGAATCGTAGTCGAAGTATAGATACTAACAATGAAGGTAAGCTTTATTACTTCTAATAAGAAATGTAGATGTAGATATTCACAACGCGGAATATTCGTGCCTTAAACATATCCTGTAAAGGTTATCATATTTTAGGTTATGTTCATGTTTATATTGACTTATAACTAATATGCCGCCGTTTGCTGCGCTGAGTCTATTTCTAAAGTGTCACTCAACTAAAGGAGATAATGTTTTACATAATTTTAGCTGCCGCTACCTGCCGCCTTACACGAAATTTGCGTATTTTCAGGTGTGTGTCATATCAATCGAAAATACCTATTTATTGTGTGGCATTTATCGGAGTTAAAAAGAGGCTATAATGTGCAGTTCTCGATTATATTGTTAGTGGATTTTATGATAATAATGTCTCTGAAGATCTTTTAAAGTATTTGAAGATAAAAACAAAAGATTTTTGCCCCAAACTTAATAGAAGATGGCAAGAAGGTCACCGAACTCTAAAGACGTACTTATTAAAAAATTCTGAATGGCTTTCTGAGGATTTCATGCCTACAGAGCAAATTGACTGAATCACACGAAGACAAATCTCGAACAGGGCGACCTGTTCGTTCCTACGGTGAGAAATCTGAGAGGTCCAAACGAAGAATCGCTGCAAAATTGTCCTTCGAAAACGACCATCAGGCAGATTTAATGGTGAAAGCTGCAAGTATGTCAGCTCGAGCTTCGAGGAAGAGATATAGTTGTTGTTCTGGATCAAGTCACTGAAACTCCAACCAGACCATCTAAAAGTTTTAAAAAAAATATTACGCAATTTCAAAAACAAGAAACTACCAGTAGCATTATCTGAAGAGGAGGCATTATGCTATTTGCTAGATAACAATTTGAGCAAGCAACAGTATATAAACACAAAGCTACTATCTAAAATCCACAATGCAGACATTTAATGCAATTAATGGCTGCATAGCAATGGACAGACTATAAGGGTTTCATTTGTTCTATATTTGACAATTTTTTAATATAATAACAGGAAACAGATCTAGTCAAACCTGCCCAATTTGTGGCGCCAAACCTCTTCAAGTAACGAATGCGACAGAATTTTACGCGCCCGAATTTTTGCCGAAGTCTGGTACTTTACAATTTGGGGTAAGTCCCCTACATCTTAGGATTAAGCTTTTTAATATGTTCTGCACATAGCTTATAGAATTTGTTTCAAAGTATGGCAAGCCAGAGTAGGTGTAAATTAAAAATTATTGCTAAGACGGAAAAAGCAATTCAAAAATTGTTTTGGGGAAAAAAAAGCATCTTCATGTGGATAAGGTGAAAGATAATGGTTGCTGCTCGTCTAATGAAAATACCGCACGACGCGTCTTCTCGGAACCTGTAGTATTTTCATTAATTACTGCTGTTAATGAAACCTAATTCAGAGATTTAGGATTATCCTGGTAGCCATGTTATGTCAATACAGTATTGACCCTGAATTATTTGGCAAATATTGTTTGGAGACTTCTAAAGTATACAGGAAACTCTATGATTGGTTTCCGAAGCCTGTAAATGTTCATAAAGTTATTGTTCATTGAAAATACATACTTCAGTATAGTTTTCTGTCATTTCGATGCCTGGGAGAAGCATCTTCAAAATCCAGAAATAGATTGTACAGAAAGGACAGACTCTCACACAAGGAAAGACAGCAGAATTCACAACATAAGACATTTTCAACCCAGCTTTGGAAACATCGGATCCCATCATTTGACTTCTAGCCTCCAGAAAAGAGTTCATAATAATAAGAAAAAGGAACTTGTACTTGAAGTAATTAAAATGCTTATTTACCCTGCACCAGAATCAAGTTCACATGAAGCAATTGAGTAAATATCTATCTTGTTGAAGTATTGGATGAGGATGCTATGGAATAGATTCTTTCTAGTGATCAGAGGGAACATTACTTAATATTAATAATATGAATGATGTCTATTGCTTTCACAACAATATGAACTCTTGTTAAATGAACATACAGATGAATAATTTCATAATAAAAGTTTTCATACGAATTTTTAATTTCTATCTTTTCCTACCTAAAGATAGTACGTACACATGAGCCGCCATCTTGAAATTATGCAACAGGTAATATGGTAAATGTATTATATTCTTAAGGTCTATATATGTACCAAATTTCAGGCGATTTACTCTTCAGATAACCGAGTTATGACTTTTGGCCAAGGACAGAGCGCTTTCATCCCATATTGCGCCCCACTGTTTATATGCGCGGTGCCCGGAGGGGCATGGTGGTGTTAACGGAACATCGTGTGCCAAACAACTGCGAAGTAGTTTCAGTGACGTTTGTATAAGTCGCGGTTGTCGCATACGAAAAGCTTATTCCTCTTTGCCAATGAGTTGGAACTTTCCACGCATGTACTTCGTAGCAAAGGAATAATATTTAAATATTGCTTCGGGAAGGGGAAGGGTAACTTGTAAATCACCACTGAGGTCCAGGTTCAATTCCCGCCTCATGTGAAATTTGCTCCAACAAAAAGAATTTGGCGTTTTCCAAGGCCAAGTCCAACCCCCGTGAAGTGTCCTAAATCCTACCTTTTCCCTAATTCCTTCCCGATTCTGGCCGCTGAGTACTGACGTAAAAAGGGCGCGTGAAGTAAGGTGCGTACGCGGAGATGCTACCTGGCGGTCCTGTTTGTAAAATGACGAGACGAGACAAACATACGGCGTCCTCTGGAATACAGAGGCATTAATGTTACTCCGCGTTCGATCAGGGGCGAGGAGACGCTTCGCATATATAAGAATGATTAAGGGCGCAAGAAATTACAAAACAAACAAACAAGTTCATATTCTGAAAATTAAGAACTTGAAATTATAACATTCAATAAATATTACACAACTAACCAACATTATATTATTTACATTACAACTTTAACAAAATAAGTTCAAAATCTAAAAAAAATCAAAGCTTTGACGAACTTGGAAACAAAAAAACGAATAAACAAGACTACTCAAAATTAGAGTTAAATAAGTTACAAAAAATGTTTTATAAACAATGCACACAACACAGAAAATTACAATAATAAAAGGAGAATAAAATTAATATCAATAATTAACCACACCCATTGAAAATGGAATCGGACATAATTGGTAACAATTTGAAAGTTGTCATTGCATTATGACATTAAGGCTAAATGCACCGAAAAATACTTACAGGAAAAATCAATAGATCGCAGCACTATCATACGGAATTTACTAGATCGATAACGTCTGAACAAAATGTCCGATTTTCGATCTGTAAACGACATTGGACTCCTTTTTAAAATAGAATTCACGCTACGATGCCGTTTTTTCAAAACATATTTCCAAAAAAATTTTGAAACCGTTTTCTCATAGTTCCGGGAAGAAATTAAAAAATGTGGGCTTATAGCGCGATGGCGACGTGCTTCCTGAATCCAACGCCGTGTCAATCATGCAAATCGGATGAATAGGAGCGGCGTAAAGTGAAATTTCGGAAAACATACCAGATTTCCCTCCCCCCCTCCCCGTTCACTCTGCGTCACCCGACCCGCCAGGGCCCTCCATCGACGCCGCCGAACGGCCAAACCGCCTGCGGCACGGGAGGCCGAACTTTCAGACAGGCAAGCTGGGCAGTCAGTCCCTTTCAGTCTCAATATATTTTTCTTCACGTGTCAAACTAGTGATGCTGTAACACAGCCAAACGGTCTCGTATCATCGGTAACAGTCGTTTAAAACTATATATCTTGTTCACATATTTCCGTCTTCCTTCGAATACCATCAAACAATTATTTGAGGCGGTACTCAAAATATCGATTCCGATTTGGAAACTGATTTCAAAAAGAAAATTGAACTAATTGTGTAGATATCACCAATATTCCATGTCCTAACATCTTATTTTACATACATTTTACTTCTAAGATCTTCCGTTATCATTCCACTACCACAAAAAATGTATTATCGTATTATTAACTAAAGTAACTTATTTTGTCAAGATGTATGAATGGGAAGCTATTGTTTTTCATTGAAAATACCGGTATAACGTTTATTGACGTCCATACCGGTAAAGACGTCAATAGAGGTATTTACTAGTATATAACAATAAAGGTATTTGAGAAAGGTATGAAAAAATACCGGTATTTTTACCGGTATTCAATACCTTTTCGGTCGCTGTTCACTAGCAGAATCAAAGAAAAACAAACTATCCTTGTTATCTTCTCTTTCATTTGTATTTACAGTATTTTAAGTATTTCTTTTTTTAAAAACATCTATTTTATGTATTTAAATATATCTTCAAAAGACATGCTCAAAAAAACTCAAAAATAGAGTTTGAAATACAAAAATATATATTTCAAAGACAAGTATTTAAATATTGCTCAACCCTCTCTATAAACTAGTATGTGCGATCAGCAGTGTACTAATCTCAGTTCCCAGCTTGAGCGTAGTACTAATACATATGCCACGAGTAAGTCCAGACAAATTTGTAGAATGAAATTGCAAAATATGGATATAAATATATAAGGAAAACGCTAAATAAACGAATATGCAAAATCAGATTTTCCTGCAATATGTAACATCAAATTTCATTAGAAGTAATTTAGTACAATTACACTGTGTAAGTATCCTTACAATACAATTTCAAATAAAAGCTAGCGATGATACATCACACACTTTCTGGCATTATTTCTAAATTTGCAATTTTCGAAAATTGATAGAGTTCAACGAAAAATGTAATTCTTTTAAGCGTCCCTTCTATCCATGGAAAAAAATTGTTGTGATTTTTGAGATTTTTTAATATATACATCACCTTTGCAATCTTCGAAAATACGGCGGGGTGGGCGAAAATGAGACCATCATATTTTGTATCGTCTTTAAACAAAAAAATTGGAGCTCTTTTTGAGAAAAAGTTACAATTGTTTTTAATTGCCTATACTTCGCCCCAAATTGCACGAAAACTACTCAAATGTTTCAAAATTAAACCTGATCTTATTTTCAGATCTGTCAGAACAGATTTCAGTAAGGAAAAAAATATATCATCAATATTATAGTTGGAGGAAGACGCCCCCAAAAATTGCTCGTTAGCAATTTTCTAAACATAAGTGATGTCAACAAACACCATAAATCACATTTCTCTTGCGTTCTGTACGTAACACGAGGACAAAATTTAATCAAATAATTTGGTGACGGTTTGAGAAGATTTCGAAAATGACTTTGAGGCTTAATGCAAAGGACCCTCAAAATCAAAATATCCGTTTGAAACTCGCAAAGGATCGAGTTCTTTCGGGTAGATTCGGGAAGATCAATTTTGGAGAAAATTGGCAGAGCGGTTTGGGCGTTAGCGTTGACCATAAACGGACAGACATGTTTTGGTGTCAATCGATTTTTAGGTATCAAGGACACATGTATTGTATTTTTTCGCTAGACCACGAGTTAGAAGAAGTAATGTAATATTTAGCAAGAGGATTTATCCACTTTTACTTTACCAGGGCCCGACAATAAGAGTTTTCCGGTATCCGATTACATAATTTGTCGGAAAGTAGTTTTAAAATTAACAACAAAGAAAACTTTTAAAATTTAGCTTCCGCGATTTTACTTGGGAAAACAGATTCATCAGGTGAAATCTATCAAGGAGACAAACGCCGTTTTGAGATCAAAAATCGAGTCGCAGTATAAAAGAGCTCGTGCGTAATTTCGGCTCATTTTTGTGTAGTGGAATGATAACGGAAGATCTTAGAAGTAAAATGTATGTAAAATAAGATGTTAGGACATGGAATATTGGTGATATCTACACAATTAGTTCAATTTTCTTTTTGAAATCAGTTTCCAAATCGGAATCGATATTTTGAGTACCGCCTCAAATAATTGTTTGATGGTATTCGAAGGAAGACGGAAATATGTGAACAAGATACATAGTTTTATACGACTATTACCGATGATACGAGACCGTTTGGCTGTGTTACAGCATCACTAGATTGACACGTGAAGAAAAATGTGAAACACGTGAAGACTGAAAGGGACTGACTGCCCAGCTTGCCTGTCTGAAAATTCGGCCTCCCGTGCCGCAGGCGGTTTGGCCGTTCGGCGGCGTCGATGGAGGGCCCTGGCGGGTCGGGTGACGCAGAGTGAAGGGGAGGGGGGAGGGAAATCAGGTATGTTTTCCGAAATTTCACTTTACGCCGCTCCTATTCATCCGATTTGCATGATTGACACGGCGTTGGATTCAGGAAGCACGTCGCCATCGCGCTATAAGCCCACATTTTTTAATTTCTTCCCGAAACTATGAGAAAACGGTTTCAAAATTTTTTTGGAAATCTTTTTTGAAAAAACGGCATCGTAGCGTGAATTCTATTTTAAAAAGGAGTCCAATAGTGTCAAACTTTTCAACATGTTTCAACTCTCAATATACCATAGTCTTGATGACCCTATTACTGTCAGTTTCTGGATTAGAAGTTCTTGCATTGATTGGTATAAGAATCAGGAAGAGCCTGAGATTACGACACATACCACATTATTTCCTGATAGCAAGCAGAAAAAAATGAATGAAAACTAAAATACAGGATTTACAAAATAAGAATGCCAATATACAAATAAAACAAAGAAGTGATCTTTCAGCAATCAAACCGAATACTCATTAACAAAGATTTTAAAACTGGTAATGTGAGCAAAGAAAACATGGGACAATAGAACGATGATTTGAAGAGGTATAACTTAATAACGTTAGAATAAAACAATTGAAATATATTACATGTTTGTGCATTTTCATATGGATGTACTACGTATTTTCAATGGCACTTAATGAAGAAAATATTCAGTGATTTTTTTCCAATAAATAAACAAATTAAAAAATTGTACCTTTTCTTCTTATTGAAGTGATTTTTGAAATGAAGAAACCTTTCCTACAAGAATTCATGTTTGAAAATGAAGAGTTCTCTCCTTTCATTACAACTTTTCACAAATGTGTAATTAATTTTGGTCCTCATAACTTACAAGTCACAAAGCATTAAGTTCCCATTTTATTTTATCACGGTTATTTTTAATTTTAGTTGCATACATTTCGTAAGAAATTCAGTGTATCCTCTGTATTTAGCCGATTTCGAAATTATAATTATTGAATTAATTTTTTATATTTTTTCAAAAATTTATTTACTTATTTTCTACTTTTAATTTTCCTACTTGGAATTAATAAATTCTTTGTTTTAATTTCATAGAGCGAAAATATTTATTATCTTTAAAACTTTCTAAAAACTTTTCATTACAAAAATCATATATACAAAAAATATTAAAATTATTTTGAATGTTTATTCTTCAATTCTGTCCAACAATTTTCATCTTTTTCCCATTTTTGATAATATAGATCTAAATTAATACCATCAAAGAGATCCTGAATAATTAAATCCACATTCTTTTCAATCCATTTACTTCTTATGACTACGATAAATCAATTTATTGAATTTTTAAAGCTCCACATTACCTGTCATAAAATTAACTCGCGTTGCTATGGTTCCTCCTGTGTGTTTACCTCCCAGCTCTCACAGTCCACCCGCACCTGTCTTAGAATGAACTTGCCTTGGTACGGTGTCATCTGCGTATCTGCACCATAGAAACCCACGTCTTTTGTCATATCTACAATATTTAGACCTTTGTTTGCCTAATTAAATGTCCGTCATTTTTGGTATGTCAGTATATATAATAATTAGAGGTGCTACATAATGGCACAGACTTTCTGGGAGTATTGAAACATACCCCTGACTGCTACAACTATTGGGCGATTCGTCGTAACCCGTTTCCAAATTTCTAATAACATGGGCGCCAGGAAAAAGGTTACGATAATATTTTAACTATTATTACTCTGATAAAAAACTTAATATTATCCCGCTAGCTGGGTCGATGGGTCACGTCAGAAATAATCGCTATTATCTATTAATAGTCGATTACCCGATCTGCCATCTATACAGAATGGCGAGGAATCTGAAAACAGATTATTTGATCAAGCTACTTATTAGCTCGAATTGACCAATGAAAATCATTTATCTTTCTTTCAAGAGAAACTTAATGTTTATCAATGTAGTACTTAATGTAATCAAAGCAGCAAATTAAAATGAAAAAAAAAAAACATTTAAAAACTTCTTAGTCATGACCTGGTTCGAACCTTATAAGGCGATTCTGGTCTTCGCGTGCTCTTGATTGGTGCTACCTCGAAGAAACGCTTTCCCTTCTTTTATTTGAAGCTCCGAAGTCCCGAAATCCAGTTACCACGAATCTCCTTCTCTACTTTAAAAACGAACACCACCGATTCACCGCTTCGCACCACTTAAATATTAGTTCCAGCTCCACTATATTGTCTGATGCCCGTTCTCACCGTATAAATATCCAGTGCTTTTATGATTACACAGCAAAACAAATCTCTCAGTTCTATCTTCCGTTTATAGCAAGGAAATATGCAAAGTCCGGTATCGTTTGTGAACCGCATACATTTATAAGTTCAAGAATGATTAAGGTTCACTCGCGAAAAAACTCCAAGTCTTATTTTGATGCACAGCAATATATTCGGAACTCGACACGTTCCCCAAATCTTAGAAGTATCACAAGTTCACTTCTGGTTCTGCCACGAAAATATTCAGAGTCCGAATATGTCCCTCAAGTCCGATTCTTGCTCTATCACACGAAAATATTTCAAAGTCCTAACACGTATTGTAGACCCCCGAAATTTTTATAAGTTCTAACATGCACAAATTAATCTATTCTGATGCCGTTAATAGAAGGAAAAAAAGATTATACAACGTTGAGGATTTCGAGAAGAAAATATCAAGAACAGAAGAGACACATTCTTTGAAATTTAAATGAAATATATAGAGATTTTTTTATTGAAATTTAGAGAGATTCTTCACATCTTGATCTGAAAATTGGCTTTCCAAAGTTTCCATTTCTTCGGCTAAAACACTGCATTTTAGCTGGCGTAAGTGGAACACACACAGTTTGTGTTATTCATCAGAACGTAAAGATTATGCTTGATGCTCTAATGTTACCAACATTATTATAACTAGAGAAAGTATTTTCATGCACTATCAACTGCTAACATATGCATGCACACATGCACTTTCAAATAACCAGATATGCAATAATTTTTTTACATCTTGGAAAAATTTCAAGTCACGATCTGAATTAAACACTTTATATAATTTCTCCGTAGCAGTCTCACCCACATCTCCAAACATTAATTCAAGACACTTTAACGTCTTATGCGATTTTTAATGACTCCACTAAAGGAAGAGAATGAGACATGGGAAATTTTCTAGAGGTTCCCAGAGAAAAACGCCACCGCGTCTTGTTTTTCTATCTCTTCGATATAAATTATAACCGTAATACAAAATTTCAGAATTATATAACTCATCCCTTAACCACGATTCTGTCCCTATCACTATATCTGGATCGCATGTATCAACTACGTTCCAAAACTCAATGGTTTTATTAATTATACTTGGACAGTTTACCTGCAACAATCTTAGAAAGTCCTTCCTCAGTCGTCGCCGCTTTCTCCACCGTCCCCAGAGCGAAATCCTCAGCCTGCGCTCCTATCGCCGTTGCCCGCCATTCGACCGCAGGGCAGTCACAGCGTCAACGGGCGACCGGAGGGCGTGTGCACAACTCAGCCATTCTGGTGTGCCGCCACGTCCCGACCTTGGGCGCTCTCCGAGATCCACTAAGTGAATCCGAGCGTTTTTGCCACATAGTCCGATTCACCCTAGCGACTTTACGGGACCAAACATCCCGGCGGCGAATGACCCCACTTCGACCTATGCGGGCGGATGGAAAGCGCCTTTCCGCTGCTCCCCCACGTTCGTAGATCTCGCCCGTGAGGTGGCCAAAGTGTCCATGGCTTCCACATCGCTGGCTTCTATTTGCAATTGCAATTGCTCAACGCGGGAAGCATTTTACACGAAGGTTTGCGTGACCCACAACAGATGCGTATGATGCTGATGCTGTTGCCGTCGCCGCCGGGGTCGGCGCGGCAGCCCGGACAGGCGAGGTCACCTCAGCACGCAGGACTGCTGTGCCGCCGTCACTGCCTCTTCCGTTGCGGCCGCTCCTGTCACAATTGTTGCTGGCAGCTCCCGTTGAGTGGCAGAAAGCTTCGCCGTCACCTTCAGCAACTCCTGTCGGAGACGCGCCAGTTCATCTCGACGCCACCAATAATTAGCAGTGTTGCTATGACAAGCAACGCAAAGGCGTCCAGAGAAGGATCGCTACCCCTTCTCAGCACGCCCAGTCGCCGATGCGGGCTCGGTACGTCTGCAAGTCGCAGGCCATTATCTCTATACCTGGCGATCCCCAAACACGTCCGCTCGCTACAACGTCCAGACGCAAACTGAAGTTATGAACCAGTTTCTCGTGGGACATCAAATACCTTCGCAAAATCTATTATTACGGCGTCCACCCTCCGACTATCAACTTCATTGCTATCGTGACATACCAATAAGTGGGCCATTTTTATTAAATGTTATTTGTCGGAAATGGGTGGAAATGCTAGGGTAATTAAATAGAAATATGGCGCCTTAGCAACGGCGCCCAAGTTGTCAAGATAAATAAATATTCATCTGACATTGAAAGTGACGGCAGGGCTTGTCAGGTTTCAAAACGATTTGGGGATTGGTTGGAGAGAGCAAAGATAATCTACTACCGCGGAAGTATGTCTGATTTTTTTGAGGCAAAATAGTAGAAAAGGAAAGCCGAGGTTTGGAGGGCTGAGCAGTAATAAAAAATACACATTGTCATATGTCGTGACGCTGTGCGGGTCGCTCGCGGATAGGTAATTTGGGTAATTGGAACTTGTAATTTTTCATGAGATTGAGGAACGTTGGACTCCGAGTAATTCACACTGTGTTGGAAGTCTAACTTGTTATTTTTCGCGAGGGAGTTCTACTACTTATTGAACTCAAAGAATTTCGATCGTTCACGAACATTTTGGACTTTAATTATTTTTACAACACGCGAAATTAGAACTTGTGAGAGTCGTATATGAAGGCTCGAAATTTCAATTAATTTGTGGAACTTTAAAACATTTCCGCTAAATAATCGTAAAGAACTGGGTATTATTTTTGCAAGTGAATCAAACTAGAACTACGAATATTTGAAGTAGTGCGGACCAGTGGCTCAGCAACGTTCGCGTGGAAGAACAGGGGAGAAGAACCCGATACTTCTACTCTGGAATTCGCATCACCGGGGAGATGGTTCTTCGTGGCGACGTCGATCAAGAGCGCGCGAAATATAGTGCAGTATAAAGGTTCGAACAAGGTCATGACCAAAGGACAGCCTTTCTGTTGCAATAAAACCTAAGTTTCTTTTTGAAAGGAACAAAAAAAAAAAAAGATTTTCTATGGCTAATTCGAGCTAATAAGTAGCTAGATAAAATGTTTCCAAATTCCTCGCCCCTCTGTATGGATGGCAGATCGGTTAATCGGCTGTCAATGGGTAATAGCGATTATTCCAGACGCAACCCATCGACACAGCTAGCGGGACCATATTTAGTTTTCTTTGAAGCAATAGCTAAATAGTATCGAAACCTTTTTGCTGGCGCCCATGTTAACATAAATTCGGAAACGCGTTACGACTCAACGCCCAATAATTGTGAGCAGTTTTGGGGCGTTTCACTATATTCTGAAACAATGATACTATCTGACTCTCGCATGAGAAACCATTCCTAAACCATGCTGTCCCTGAAATAGCCATTCTTTTCTTTCCCATTCTTGTCTAATATAGCTAGTTATCAAAGCTTACATACAACTGACGTGAGACTTACCGGTCTATAATTGGTCACCACTCTTGAAAATGAGAACAACGGTAGCCAGCTCCCTAGCTCCTATCGGACACGCTTGAATTGTTGATCGAAACATGGAATAATCTTGTTGGAAACGGTAATACCGCCTCTCCACCGAGTTTAATTATGTCAGTTGAAATGACATCTGGATCCCGCGACTTTCCATTTTCAATAGATTTAATACGTTTTAGCAATGTGTTTGCGTCTACATTAAACTCATTTGGCACAGTCTCCCTCGATATCTGAGTGAGGTGAGATTTTGTTTACAAAACGGAACTGAAATAGACATTAAATGCGTTTGCTTTTTCCCGATCACCTGTTAGTAACCTGTTCTTGGAATCTCTACGATAGGAAATTCTTGTTTTTCCCTCTTCTGCGAATATATTTGTAAATCTCTGACGAATTATTTCCCTCCCTCTCGAGAATAAGCTTAAAAAATGTCTCCTGCGCAATTTTCTTTTTCTGCTCTAATTCTTTCGAACAATTACGAAAATATATCTTACGGTTTTCACTAAGATGTCTATTATTGTAAGCCTTGCTAGTTTTCCTCTTCATACGTCGAATTTTCACATTGTAATATTCTGGATCAGAATTATTTTTTAAGTATTTGCAACGCACAAACGTTTGCAATGCATTATCTAGACTGCTCTTAAACGCGTTACAAATTTCCTCCATGCCCCCTTCCATTCTCAGAAAACGATCGTACCGTTTTCTTAGGTAGTAGTGTAGCTCCTTTGTACTTGCCTTGACTGCCATATTTTTGTTCCGTTAGGTGTTCCTTTCTGTAAAATATTTATATCTAAGTCAACTAACACCGCCTTGTGGTCGCGTATGCCATCAACGACGTCGCAAGATAAGAAAAACTCTCGCGGCCTAATTAAGAAAACGTCTAGAAGCGCCTCCTGCCGCGTCGGTCGAGTCTGTTATCTAATTGTTCTTTGGCTTTGCTCACGACGCCTTTCCAATTTGCGTCTGGAGTATTTAAATCACCAGCAAAAACAATAGGATGGCTATGGCGTTTTCTATTTTCTCAGAAATAGCTTCTAAAGCGCGTAATTTCAATGGTCCTGTCTTTTCTATTTCTCTAGAAATCCTATAAACGTTGGATTTGCTACTTTTTCGAACAGTGTATTGGCCCCCACTCGAGCATCTCGCATTTCCATTAAAACTGATTTGTTACAGGGTTCAATGTTCGCCCAGGAACATTAGTTTGTACTGTGCCATAGTTTTTCGATCTGTCGCTTTGTCTCGATGAAAAGTAGATGCAGGGTGCTGGTCCACATGAAACTTTTTAGAACATTTAAACTCCATAAATAAATTCAAATTATATAGACCTACATACATCTTAATTAGAATATTAGGAATTTGTACAGATTAACATCTTATGAAACACATTTTACTCCAATTTTGACGCAAATTAATGTCAGATTTAATTTAAGAAAAGGATACTCTACTGAAATAGAATATTAGGAATTTGATACAGATTAACATCTTATGAAACACATTTCGACTAGAAAAACACCATCAGTACACGTTTTTTTAATTGATCAATTTTTAGTGTATCCTGCTTATTCCTTTAGAACAGCAATTGTAATAAATTACTTTTCCATTCACCAGACAATCGTTTCCAAAATATGCGTCAGTTTTTACATTCACAGATTATGCAGAGAAATATAAATTAAGTACTTAAGGTACTGTATAGAAGTCTAAATATGCAGTATTAATTTTTTTAAAAGTCCAAAAATGCATTTTGCATAAATTTCTCGAAAAATCTACCAAAACATGCGCGGAAAATGTTGGCATTTTATGAAACAAGTTATTTATGAAATATTTACTTACAAAGTTTGAAATCTCTACTAAGCTTAAATAAAAACATGCATTTGCATGGAAATCCTGCCTCTCATTATAACATTAAATGTATTTTACAAAGAAGAGGCCGGAGTGGATAGATAATAAAATGCACAGAGGCGGATGCAGCCGATCTTTGGGGGGTGGGGGGCATCATAGATTTTTGTTATATAATCAATATATTACTTACATTGAACACTATTTTTGTAGTGTATGTATGATACTACACAATATATGTTAAATAATTACATAAATACGACGAATTTTGAAATCAAAGTTGTCAAAGCAAGGAGGGAAACAGAAGAAAACTCTAAGCCCGCATGATTTTCGGGGGAAGCCATGGACCCCATGGCTCCCCCCCACTGATTACGCAAGCCAGCCACAATTTGTTGCTTTTTTCGCGAGTGCTCTTAATGGGCCGGGATTTCGACGATTACAAACATTTCGGAAGAAAACTTCATCGAGACTATTTCCATCAAACAGTGGGCGAGAACTGACAGATGAAAGTTAGCGACAATCATGAAGTCCAAAGAGGATAAAACAAATTGTTGGGTGTTGTATTGTAATTATTTATATAATTATTAATCGACGCAGCGCGCCTATAAGCCCCTCATCGAGCATTGAGTGCTTTTGTTTAATGGCAAGCCTTGGTGAATTATTGACACATTCATTCATGTCTTCTGATCAAAATAAACACATGCGAGATCGTAAAATAACCTTCAACCTAGAGCATGCATAACTTTGTGCGAGTTTTTTAATATTGTTTTTTGTTACAAACAAGATAAAATGCAAGGAGTTCATTGGAATAATGCACATGCCTAACTACATTATTTTCTACTTCAGAATAGTTGTTTCAAATTATTTGTTCAGTGACAATTTAATTATCGTTTCACACTGCTTGTTACACGATATAGTTTGTGTGCATCTTTTCCAGAGAGACCTGATTAACATTTTGAAACAAAGAATTGGAACTAAATTTTTTTCGGCAACTTTAAAAACATGTATTTTTAAAATAACAATTTGAAGTATATATCGGTTAATTTTGAAACCCACTAAAAATATATTTTTGATTCTTCGAAATGTGTTTAAAAGCCTCATTTAGAAGCTTCAAAATGATACACTTCTTTTCGAAAATGACTGACAAAATAACGATTTTGTTTAGTAATGGAAGCAGCTATTTCGGGATTCTTCCGAACTTCAATTCATTATAAATGGGGAACTATATTTGCGACAGCCTTCATAAGCGGTCATTTTGTATTTTTTACGAAACACTCCAGGAACACAAAGTTTGAAAAAATCTTAAATAGTTTTAAGCAAAAAGTTTCGTATCATTATATTATTGTATTTTTTAGAATCTGGGTAGAACTAGTGAGAAAATTGATGGAAGCACGATTCGGTTACAACTTATTAATTGACCGAAAGGTTTATTTTTCGAAATTAGTGACGCACCCTTTATAGCTAGTGAAGTATATAAGAAATCCTCCTTCGTGACTACTTCACAGCATGTGTATGATGTTTTTTGTCTATATGGTATGAATGTTAAAAATGCTTCTCAAAATAACTAGATAATTTTAATACTTTAAATACGCTTTGTAGATTTACTCCAGAGATTGAGATGTTAGGACAAGAAAAAATCTTAGCTGAACAATCTCATCTAACATTTTTGAGTATAAATCCAAAACATAACGCGTATATGGTCCGTATTTACAAACGAAAAAATTTGACTATAAAGAAACATGGAAATATATTGTTTGGTTTAAAACAGGAACTATCTGAGACAAACTTAGCTTGGCTCATGAGAACCTCTAACAGATGTATTTTAAAAAACACAATGAATAAAAACCAAATTAATCTGTGTTACTTGTGTTTTGTACTCAATATATGTTATCACTTCATTACACTCTCCGTCCTCGTCAATCTTTCTCATTATAAAGAACTCATAGAAATTAGGCGAAAAGAATAAAATAAAATTAAAGATTTATTTGATGGAAAAAAAATTATTTCAAAAATTTCATTATTATGCCTTCTCATTAGGATTAAATTATTTGTTTCAATTACAGAAATCAGGAATTAAAGAGGAGAGTATAAATAATGCGTAGAGAATAATTTTTAAAAATTAAATATTTATTTTTCTTTTTTCACTCCACAAGACATTCTTACAAAATTCTTCCTTTCAACAAAAGAATTAAAAAAATATTTAACATCACATGTCAAAGTATCCGTTGACATTTGCATTAACAAAAAATAAAGTAAGTTTAGAGCCCCGGTCTTACGTGCACTTGCTGCAGGGCGTAGGGGCTGAGGAAGTGCCCCCAATGCAGAAGCAAGTTGCCACCGCAAGCCATGCCGGTCGGCGGACGCTTTGGGGCATTTGTAACATGTCAAGCGTCGCCGCATTCCACATTCATTCATTGCTGGAGGAAAAGTATGCCCAACCGGATAGTGACGGTTGGCCCGAAGCCATCTTGAGCTAACAGCCCGGCGTAACCAGCCCGCAGGAAGGTCAATATTACTCTTAACTGCACACTACGTCAAGGAACGACTGAACGCGGGCGTTCTCCGGTGTGCGCTCTCATATGAGTAGCGAGGGTTGATTTCTTGCTGAATGCTTTCCCGCACACGCTGCAGCTGTGCGGGCGTTCTCGTGTGCGTGTGCATATGAGAAGCAAGGGCTGATTTAACGCTGAATGCTTTCCGCGCATATGAGTGGTGAGGTGTGATTTCTTCCTGAATGACTTCCCACACACGCTGCAGCTGTGCGGGCGTTCATGTGTCCACATATGCGAGGCGAGGGTTGAATTATCCCTGAAAACATCACCGCACACGATGCAGCTGATCTGGCGTTCTTTAGTGTGTGTGCTCATATGAGTTGAGATATGATATCCGGTTGAATGCCTTCCCGCACACGCTGCAGCTGTGCGGGCGTTCTCCCGTGTGTATGCGCATATGAATTTTGACACTTGATTTCTCGCTGAATGCCTTCCCGCACACGCTGTAGCTGTATGGGCGTTCGCCCGTGTGTGTGCGCATATGCCGCGATAGGTATGATTTATCTCTGAATGCCTTCCCACACACGCTGCAACTGTGGAGGCGCTCTCCCGTGTGCGTGCGTTTGTGAACGAAGAGTTCTGACTTCGGTCCGTCTCCTGTGGGAAGTTGGAGGCCTTGGGAAAAAGTGAGGGCGGCAGGGTTCTGCTTCCCCTCGTCCTCCGCGCCTGCACAAACACAAAATTACTTCGCATTTGCCACCTGATCCTCACCAGCCCTCAACAGCTACATCAATTTCTGCTTTAATGGCAAGACACCGTCTCTCCGGAAATTGAAAATTATTGCATCCATTTTTTATTGGAAAACACTTTTCACTCTACTCTTATTCTAAAACACTAGTATTTCACTATACGTAAAAATCCATGCCAGAAACTAGTTTGTCAGCTCTCTTATTCGGACGTAAAAAAGTTCAAATTTGTAATGCGGATGCGCAGTCTCCTAGGATCGTTCAGAACTAATTTCAAACATTTTGTCTGAAAATTGGATTAAAGGGCCGAGAAACGTAATTGCATGCTCTTGTTTTACGAAACGCTCGCCAATGTCCTCTGGCATTGCAAACTAAATAAAAACTTACCCACTCACCTGAAGAACATGAAGCATCCTCCTTTTAATGAAACCATGTTCACTGCAGAATTCGAGAGGATCCTGCAGCAAAGGACGAGTCATTCGTTATCACTTCAGAGCACTTAAGTATCTCTTCATAGGAAAAATCAATAGAACGCTGCACTATCACAGGGAAATTACTAGACCGATAACGTATCAAAAAATGGTCCAATTTTCGATTTGTAAACGGCATTGGACGCCTTTTAAAAATATAATTTACGCTACGAAGCCGTTTTTTCAAGAAAGATTTCCAAACAATGGTTTTAAAAAATTTCTCATAGTTTCGGGAAGAAATAAAAAAATGTGGGATTGTAGCGCGATGACGACGTGCTTCCTGAATCCAACGCCGTGTCAATCATGCAAATCAGATCAATAGGAGCGGCATAAAGTCAAATTTGGAAAACACCTCCTCCCCTTCACCGTTCCACACCATTGCGTCACCCGACCGTAGGCAGACAAGCCAGGCAGTCGGTTTATGCCTTCGTCCCTTTCTATCTCAATATTTTTTCTCCACATATTAAACTAGTGATGCTGTAAATATCAACGTGGCATATCATCTGTAATATCGTTTGTAGGTATATATCTTGTTCACATATTTCAGTCTTCCTTCGAATACCAACAAAAAATTATTTGTGGCACTACTCAAAATATCGATTCCGATTTGGAAACTGATTAAAAAAAAATGAACTAATTGTGTAGATATCACCAATATTCAATGTCCTAACATTATTTTACATACATTTTACTTCTAAGATCTTCCGTTATCATTCCACTACCAGAAAGAATAAGCTGAGATTACGCACGAGTTCATTTATCCTGCGACTCGAATTTTGATCTCAAAACGGCGTTTGTCCCCTTGATAGATTTCATCTGATGAATCTGTTTTCCCAAGTAAAATCGCCGAAGCTAATTTAAAAACTGTTTTTCGTACTTTCGGACAAATTTGAAAAAGTGGTAAAAAAGCACGCAGGCGAGAAGTCTCCAGAATCCAACGCCATATCATACACTGAAATAGGATAAATATAATTCGATAGACAAATGTAGAAAACAGAAAATCTTCACTAATGTCAAAAATTCTGTTTGTCGGTACTGGCCGACGATCTCATGGCTAGAGCCCGGATTCTAATGTAATTATATATGTTTCCATGTACTGTTCTTAACTTTGTGATCTCGGTGAACTGTTGAAATCGTAACAAATATCTAAATTTTTCGTCACACATTTTGTACATTATGATGTATTTTACACATTTTGCTTTTTTTCCAATTTTTTACAAATCTACCAATTTTCTTGAAATTTTTCCGAAAACATACTTGGTTAATTTTGAAAAAAGTTATCTTTTAAATTTGTTGTGATTTTTTTAGACAATAACTATAGTTTGTCTTATACTATTGCAGAAATGCCTCACGTAAATATATTGAAGAGTGCTTGAAAGATTCTCTGCTCGTCCTTGAGTTTTCTACGTGCGTGCTATTGTTGTCATTACTGACAGAGATAAATACATTCTCTTACACAAACCGTAGGTAGAGAAAGTATTTATTTTTAAATTCGATTTAATGAAATATTGATGATGGAATTTCAAATAATAAACATTTTACTTTGTTCCTCTTGTCAATCTAAGAAGACGTGCACTGGAAACTTTTTGCCGGGCCCTGGCAACGTAAAAGTGGATAAATCCTGTTGCTATACAATAAATTATTTCTTCTTAGTGGTGTAGCGAAAATACATTTATTATGGGTCTTTGATACCTAAAAATCGATTGACTGACGCCAAAACGTGTCTGTCCGTTTGTGGTCAACGCTAACGCCGAAACCGTTCAGCCGATTTTCTCCAATCACAATCAATTTACATACAACCCACATTACAATCACAGAAATAACGTGACTCACGCCGAATATTGTTCTTTGCGCAGACTACACATCTTCTCATTGAATTTTTCTTTTCCCTGCTGTTGGAAGTAGTTCTGGAAAGTGACGCTCTGTCAATCTCCGTGGATTTTCTTTTGCTTGTTTTCTACCAACATATCCTTTCTTTTTTTCGGTCGAATACTGCTCCAAAATTTTCCTGATAAGATTCGCATGGAACTTGGCCATGCTTATGTTCTTTCCTGTTGTCACTTAATGTAGTAAGTGTGAATTTAGCACACACATATCTAATACATGAAAAAATAGTTTCTTATACCATTTTACGCTTTTGCGTAAGGGGAGAGACACATCTGGTTTGTAATCCACGGATATGAGCACGCCACGTTAGGGACTTGTAAAATGTATGCCCCAGGAACTTAGCAGATTCAGCGAATGGAGCTGATTTCTCTCCAGTAAAGAACTGGTTGCTATGCAAATGGAATATCCATAAAATTCAAACAGGTACATTTAGTAGCAGAGAAATTGAAGCTCGTTACGTGCTCCATTCTGTGGAGCTTGTTACACCACTTGAGTTGCCTCTGTATCCACTGATGCTGCTGGATGAACAGAAGATGGCAAAGTCGTCCACAAACAACGACGTCTTTACAGGTTCTCGCACGGTCGACGCTTATACCATTGATGGCGATGGCAACAGAGTGACACTGGGACTGATCCTGGGGATACCATTTTCAGAGGGTGACTACGAGAAACTCATCACCCACACGAACACGGAAGGATCTGTCGAAAGAAAGTTTGAAGAAATAGAAGCTTCCTCAAATCCCAAGAGTGCAGGGTTTGCAGAATGCCATGCCTTCAGGTGGTGTCGTAGGTCTTTTCATGTAGAATAATATCACAAGATGCTGCCTCAAGACGAACGATGTACAAACAGCTGTTGCCAACGAAGCGAGGTGGTCCAAGGTTGAACGGTTTCTTCTAAACCCACTTTGGATTGGCGCAAAAATTTTTATACTCCAAAGTCCAGACCAGACGCTGATTCACCATGCGTTCCAAAACTTGATATGCAGTTGTGAGAGAGATAGGTCGATAACTCTGATGCGTGATCGATCTTGCCTTCTTGGGAACTGGACGATGATACTTCTCGCCAAAAGGTAGAGAATGTGTGCTCTTCCAAATACGGTTAAAGAGTCGAGAAGAAATTGCACGCTATTTCGGAAGATGTTGCAGCATTGTTGTGAATTTGGTCTGGACTGGTGTGGTTCTTTTGCAAGCATTAGAGCAGAACTCATTTCAAACATGGAGAAATGGGTATTATAGTCCTCATGTGCTCTGGTAGAAAAATCCAAAGCGCGGTTTTCCATTCTTTCTTTGAGAAGGATGAAGTTTGGAGCATAGTTTGCCGAACTCGACATGTTTTCATAATGAGTGGCAGAACTCTCTGCAATGGCGTCTCGAGCTGTGATAATCACCTTACCTTTTTTGAAGACCTGGTACAGAGTTTGGGGAAGGATATCTTGATTTGACGCACCTTCCTCCATACCAGACTGGTGGCGTTTGGCAATCAAAGAGGAGACGTATGACCTCCATGATGCATTTATACTTTTAAAATGGTTCTCTCGCCTTTGCTCTGCACCTTTTGTACTCGGTTGGTTATCCGCGGTTGGATAATGTTTTAACTCGCAAAAGCTTTCTTACGAGCACACAGCCCTTGAGCAATCGAGTTCCACCACGGGACGAAAGGTGTCGCGATTTACCAGTCGACTTGGGATTGCAATTTCCGCAGCTCGTAATACAGCTTTGTTAAAATATGCTGCCATTTCCTCCACACTGACAAACTCCTCCTCCGATACACTGACGTTCGCTTGGAATGTCGGCCAGTCAGCACGTCCAACACACCATTGAGGGGGGCGCGCCAACCCACGGGCTAGCCCATCAATGTGGACGATAATGGGGTAATGGTCGCTTCCGTACAGGTCATCTAGGATGGACCATTGCAGAACGGTTGCAAGAGAAGGGCTGCAGAGTGCTAGATCGATGCACGTGCTTGAGTTTGTGGCGACGGCAAAGTAAGTTGGTTCACCGGAATTCAGAATAACCAGGTTCGCTGAGTCTATAACTGACTCTAATACACACCTCGGGCAAGTGCGGGAAGAGCCCTAGAGATGACTGTGGGCATTTACATCCCCGACTATCACAAACGGAGAGGGCAGTTGGTTGATCAGACCCAAAAGTTCATGAGCAGATACACTCAGTCCTGGGGGGATGTAGATATTGCAAACAGTGAGTGTGAGGGATGGAAGGTGCACCTGCACCACACTGCTTGAAGTCGGTCTGAAGAGGTACCTCTGAAGACAGCAGCGAATCGTGGACCAATGAAGCGACTCCGCCATGAGCACGGAGGCCATCATCCACATCGAACCTGTAGGGGGAAAAACCACTAAGAGACAGGGGACGGCTCGGAGTAAGATGAGTCTCTTGGAGACAGATTACAAGACTATTGCGACGGGACAACAACGCTTGAGATCGTCCGCCGCGAGGAGTAACCATTTACGTTCCATGACATAAGAGCCATGGAGAATAATTAAGTTTTTTCCCTCCGGTGTTGGGAGCCGGATGCTCGGGATTCCGCCCCAACGGGAGTTTCATCCGAGGACGAAACCTCCTTGACATTGCCATTGCTCAACCCTCTCTATAAACTAGTATGTGCGATCAGCAGTGTACTAATCTCAGTTCCCAGCTTGAGCGTAGTACTAATACATATGACACGAGTAAGTCCGGAAAAATTTGTAGAATGAAATTGCAAAATATGGACATAAATGTATGAGGAAAACGCTAAATAAACGAATATGCAAAATCAGATTTTCAAATCAAATTTCATTAGAAGTAATCTAGTACAATTACACTGTGTAAGTATCCTTACAATACAATTTCAAATAAAAGCTAGCGATGATACAACATCACACACTTTCTGGCATTATTTCTAAATTTGCAATTTTCGAAAATTGATAGAGTTCAACGAAAGTTGTAATTCTTTTAAGCGTCCCTTCCATCCGTGGAAAAAAATTGTTGTGATTTTCGAGATTTTTTTAATATGTACATCAATTTCATTCTTAAATTACACTAAAACTTCGCGGTTTTGCAATAAACTTACATGACCTTTGCAATCTTCGAAAATACGGCGGGGTGGGCGAAAATGAGACCATCATATTTTGTATCGTCTTTAAACAAAAAAATTGGAGCTCTTTTTGAGAAAAAGTTACAATTGTTTTTAATTGCCTATACTTCGCCCCAAATTGCACGAAAACTACTCAAATGTTTCAAAAATTAAACTTGATCTTATTTTCAGATCTGTCAGAACAGATTTCAGTAAGGAAAAAATATCATCAATATTATAGTTGAAGGAAGACGCCCCCAAAAATTGCACGTTAGCAATTTTCTAAACATAAGTGATGCCAACAAACACCATAAATCACATTTCTCTTGCGTTCTGTACGTAACACAAGGACAAAATTTAATCAAATAATTTGGTGACGGTTTGAGAAGATTTCGAAAATGATTTTGAGCTTAATGTAAAGTAGCTTCAAAAGTCAAAATATCCGTTTGAAACTCCCAAAGGATCGAGTTCTTTCAGGTAGATTCGGGAAGATCAATTTTGGAGAAAATTGGCAGAGAGGTTTGGGCGTCAGCGTTGACCATAAACGGACAGACATGTTTTGGTGTCAATCGATTTTTAGGTATCAAGGACACATGTATTGTATTTTTTCGCTAGACCACGAGTTAGAAGAAGTAATGTAATATTTAGCAAGAGGATTTATCCACTTTTACTTTACCAGGGCCCGACAATAAGAGTTTTCGGTACCTGATTACTAATTTGTCGGAAAGTAGTTTAAAATTAACAACAAAGAAAATAATTTTAAAATTTAGTTTCATGATTTTACTTGGAAAACAGATTCATCAGGGGAAATCTATCAAGGAGACAAACGCCGTTTTGAGATCAAAAATCGAGTCGCAGGATAAAAGAGCTCGTGCGTAATTTCGGCTCATTTTTTGTGGTAGTGGAATGATAACGGAAGATCTTAGAAGTAAAATGTATGTAAAATAAGATGTTAGGACATGGAATATTGGTGATATCTACACAATTAGTTCAATTTTCTTTTTGAAATCAGTTTCCAAATCGGAATCGATATTTTGAGTACCGCCTCAAATAATTGTTTGATGGTATTCGAAGGAAGACGGAAATATGTGAACAAGATATATAGTTTTATACGACTATTACCGATGATACGAGACCGTTTGGCTGTGTTACAGCATCGAATAGATTGACACGTGAAGAAAATGTGAAACACGTGAAGACTGAAAGGGACTGACTGCCCAGCTTGCCTGTTCGAAAATTCGGCCTCCCGTGCCGCAGGCGGTTTACGTTCGGCGGCGTCGATGGAGGTCCCGGCGGGTCGGGTGACGCAGAGTGAAGGGGGAGGGGGAGGGAAATCAGGTATGTTTTCCGAAATTTCACTTTACGCCGCTCCTATTCATCCGATTTGCATGATTGACACGGCGTTGGATTCAGGAAGCACGTCGCCATCGCGCTATAAGCCCACATTTTTTTAATTTCTTCCCGAAACTATGAGAAAACGGTTTCAAAATTTTTTTGGAAATCTTTTTTGAAAAAACGGCATCGTAGCGTGAATTCTATTTTAAAAAGGAGTCCAATAGTGTCAAACTTTTCAACATGTTTCAACTCTCAATATACCATAGTCTTGATGACCCTATTACTGTCAGTTTCTGGATTAGAAGTTCTTGCATTGATTGGTATAAGAATCAGGAAGAGCCTGAGATTACGACACATACCACATTATTTCCTGATAGCAAGCAGAAAAAAATGAATGAAAACTAAAATACAGGATTTACAAAATAAGAATGCCAATATACAAATAAAACAAAGAAGTGATCTTTCAGCAATCAAACCGAATACTCATTAACAAAGATTTTATAACAGGTAATGTGAGCAAAGAAAACATGGGACTAGAACGATGATTTGAAGAGGTATAACTTAATAACGTTAGAATAAGACAATTGAAATATATTACATGTTTCAGCATTTTCATATGGGATGTACTTACGTATTTTCAATGTTCGTAATGAAGAAAATATTCAGTGATTTTTTCCAATAAATAAACAAATTAAAAATTTGTAATTTTCTTTCCATTAAAGATTTTTTAAAATGAAGAAACCTTTCCTACAAGAATTCATGTTTGAAAATGAAGAGTTCTCTCCTTTCATAACAACTTTTCACAAATGTGTAATTAATTTTGTCCTCATAACTTACAAGTCACAAAGCATTAAGTCTTCTACTTTATTTTATCACGGTTATTTTTAATTTTAGTTGCATATATTTCGTAAGAAATTCATGTATCCTCTGTATTTAGCCGATTTCGAAATTATAATTATTGGAATTAATTTTATATTTTTTCAAAATTTATTTACTTATTTTCACTTTTAATTTTCCTACTTGAATTAATAAATTTTGCTTAAGTATTCAAACAACTCCTTACTTAATTTCATAGAGCGAAAATATTTATTATCTCAAGTCTTCAAACTCAATAAATAAATTAATTTCAATTGTACTTAAGTATTTAAATCTACTTTCTAAAACTTCTTTCATTCACAAAAATCATATATATAAAAAATATTAAAATTATTTTGAATGTTTATTCTTCAATTCTGTCCAACAATTTTCATCTTTTTCCCATTTTTTGATAAGCAATATAGATCTAAATTATCACCATCAAAGAGATCCTGGAATAATTAAATCCACATTCTTTTCAATCGACGCATTTCTCTTGACTACGATAAATCAATTCTATTGAATTTTTAAAGCTCCTCATTACCTGTCATAAAATTCAACTCGCGTTGCTATGGTGCCTCCTGTGTGTTTACCTCCCAGCTCACAGTCCAATTCGCACCCGTCTTAGAATGAACTCGCGTTGCTACGGTGTCATATGCGTATCTGCACCATAGAAACCCACGTCTTTTACATATCTGCAATATTTTGACCTTTATTTGCCTAAATAAATGTCCGTCATTTTTGGTATGTCAGTATATAGAGACAATTAGAGGTGCTACATAATGGCACAGACTTTCTGGGAGTATTGAAACATACCCTGACTGCTACAACTATTATGATTCGTCGTAACCCGTTTCCAAATTTCTAATAACATGGGCGCAGGGGAAAAAGGTTACGATAATATTTTAACTATTATTACTCTGATAAAAACTTAATATTATCCCGCCATTGGGTCGATGGGTCACGTCAGAAATAATCGCCATTATCTATTAATAGTCGATTACCTGATCTGCCATCTATACAGAATGGCGAGGAATCTGAAAACAGATTATTTGATCAAGCTACTTATTAGCTCGAATTGACCAATGAAATCATTTATCTTTCTTTCAAGAGAAACTTAATGTTTATCAATGTAGTACTTAATGTAATCAAAGCAGCAAATTAAAATGAAAAAAACATTTAAAAACTTCTTAGTCATGACTTGGTTCGAACCTTTATAAGGCGATTCTGGTCTTCTTTTTATGCGTTTTGATTGGTGCTTACCTCGAAGAAACGCTTTCCTTCTCTTTATTTGGAGCCCGAAGTCCCTGAAATCCAGTTACCACGAATCTCCTTCTCTACTTTAAAAACGAACACCACCGATTCACCGCTTCGCACCACTTAAATATTAGTTCCAGCTCCACTATATTGTCTGATGCCCGTTCTCACCGTATAAATATCCAGTGCTTTTATGATTACACAGCAAAACAAATCTCTCAGTTCTATCTTCCGTTTATAGCAAGAATATAGGCAAAGTTTGGTATCGTTTAGAACCGTATACATTTATAAGTTCAAGAATGATTAAGGTTCACTCTCGCGAAAAAACTCCAAGTCTTATTTTGATGCACAGCAAAATATTCAGAACTCGACACGTTCCCTAAATCTTAGAAGTATCACAAGTTCACTTCTGGTTCTGCCACGAAAATATTCAGAGTCCGAATATGTCCCTCAAGTCCGATTCTTGCTCTATCACACGAAATATTTCAAAGTCCCAACACGTATTGTAGACCCCGAAATTTTTATAAGTTCTAACATGCACAAATTAATCTATTCTGATGCCGTTAATAGAAGGAAAAAAGATTATAGTACGTTGAAGATATTTGGGGAGAAAATATCAAGAACAGAAAGGACACATTCTCGCAAATTGAAACAAAGTATATACAGATTTTTTTTATTGAAATTCTGAGAGATTCTCTACATCTTGATCTGAAAATTGGCTTCCAAAGTTTCCATTTCTTCGGCTAAACACTGCATTTTAGTTGGCGTAAGTGGAACACACACAGTTTGTGTTATTCATCAGAACGTAAAGATTATGCTTGATGCTCTAATGTTACCAACATTATTATAACTAGAGAAAGTATTTTCATGCACTATCAACTGCTAACATATGCATGCACACATGCACTTTCAAATAACCAGATATGCAATAATTTTTTTACATCTTGGAAAAATTTCAAGTCACGATCTGAATTAAACACTTTATATAATTTCTCCGTAGCAGTCTCACCCATATCTCCAAACATTAATTCCAGATACTTTAATGTATTCAAAAAATTTTAATGACTCCACTAAAGGAAGAGACGAGACATGGGAAATTTTCTAGAGGGTTCCAGAGAAAAACGCCACCGTCTTGTTTTTCTATCTCTTCGATATAAATTATAACCGTAATACAAAATTTCAGAATTATATAACTCATCCCTTAACCACGATTCTGTCCCTATCACTATATCTGGATCGCATGTATCAACTACGTTCCAAAACTCAATGGTTTTATTAATTATACTTGGACAGTTTACCTGCAACAATCTTAGAAAGTCCTTCCTCAGTCGTCGCCGCTTTCTCCACCGTCCCCAGAGCGAAATCCTCAGCCTGCGCTCCTATCGCCGTTGCCCGCCATTCGACCGCAGGGCAGTCACAGCGTCAACGGGCGACCGGAGGGCGTGTGCACAACTCAGCCATTCTGGTGTGCCGCCACGTCCCGACCTTGGGCGCTCTCCGAGATCCACTAAGTGAATCCGAGCGTTTTTGCCACATAGTCCGATTCACCCTAGCGACTTTACGGGACCAAACATCCCGGCGGCGAATGACCCACTTCTCGACCTATGCGGGCGGATGAAAGCGCCTTTCCGCTGCTCCCACGTTCGCAGATCGATCTCGCCCGTGAGGCTAAAGTGTCCATGGCTTCCACATCGCTGGCTTCTATTTGCACTGCAATTGCTCAACGCGGAAGCATTTTACACGAAGGTTTGCGTGACCCACAACAGATGCGTAAGGATGCTGATGCTGTTGCCGTCGCCGTTAGGTCGTATGCGGCAGCCCGACAGGCGAGGTCACCTGCACGCAGGACTGCTGTGCCGCCGTCACTGCTCTCTTCCGTTGCGGCCGCTCCTGTCACAAATTGCTGCCTGGCAGCCCGCTGAGTGGCAGAAAGCTTCAGGAGCTCCTGTCGACGACGCGCCAGTTCATCTCGACGCCACCAATAATTAGCAGTGCTGCGACAAGCACGCAAAGGCGTCCAGAGAAGGATCGCTACCCCTTCTCAGCACGCCCAGTCGCCGATGCGGGCCTGGCACAACCTGCAAGTCGCAGGCCATTATTCCTATACCTGGCGATCCCCAAACACGTCCGCTCGCTACAACGTCCAGACGCAACCGAAGTTATGAACCAGTTTCGTGGACACCAAATACCTTCGCAAAATCTATTCTTACGGCGTCCACCTTCCGACTATCAACTTCATTGCTATCGTGAAAGAAGTGGGCCATTTTTATTAAATGTTATTTGTCGGAAATGGGTGGAAATGCTAGGGTAATTAAATAGGAATATGGCGCATTAGCAACGGCGCCCAAGTTGTTGTCAAGATAAATAAATATTCATCTGACATTGAAAGTATAGGGCTTGTCAGGTTTCAAAACGATTTGGGGATTGGCTGAGAGAGCAAAGATAATCTACTACCGCGGAAGTATGTCTGATTTTTTTGAGGCAAAATAGTAGAAAAGGAAAGCCGAGGTTTGGAGGGCTGAGCAGTAATAAAAAATACACATTGTCATATGTCGTGACGCTGTGCGGGTCGCTCGCGGATAGGTAATTTGGGTAATTGGAACTTGTAATTTTTCATGAGATTGAGGAACGTTGGACTCCGAGTAATTCACACTGTGTTGGAAGTCTAACTTGTTATTTTTCGCGAGGGAGTTCTACTACTTATTGAACTCAAAGAATTTCGATCGTTCACGAACAGTTTAGACTAATTATTTTTACAACACGCGGAAATTAGAACTTGTGAGAGGTCGTATATGATAGGACTCTGAAATATTCTGGGCAAGTAATTAATTTGTGGAACTTTAAAACATTTCCGCTAAATAATCGTAAAGAACTGGGTATTATTTTTGCAAGTGAATCAAACTAGAACTACGAATATTTGAAGTAGTGCGGACCAGTGGCTCAGCAACGTTCGCGTGGAAGAACAGGGGAGAAGAACCCGATACTTCTACTCTGGAATTCGCATCACCGGGGAGATGGTTCTTCGTGGCGACGTCGATCAAGAGCGCGCGAAATATAGTGCAGTATAAAGGTTCGAACAAGGTCATGACCAAAGGACAGCCTTTCTGTTGCAATAAAACCTAAGTTTCTTTTTGAAAGGAACAAAAAAAGATTTTCTATACACTTGAGCTAATGCGCTAGATAAAATGTTTTCAAATTCCTCGCCCCTCTGTATCGATGGCAGATCGGTTAATCGGCTGTCAATGGGTAATAGCGATTATTCCAGACGCAACTCCATCGACACAGCCATGACCATATTTAGTTTTCTTTGAAGCAATAGCTAAATAGTATCGAAACCTTTGCTGGCGCCCATGCACATAAATTCGGAAACGCGTTACGACTCAACGCCCAATAATTGTGAGCAGTTTTGGGGCGTTTCACTATATTCTGAAACAATGATACTATCTGACTCTCGCATGAGAAACCATTCCTAAACCATGCTGTCCCTGAAATAGCCATTCTTTTCTTTCCCATTCTTGTCTAATATAGCTAGTTATCAAAGCTTACATACAACTGACGTGAGACTTACCGGTCTATAATTGGTCACCACTCTTGAAAATGGGAACAACGGTAGCCAGCTCCCTAGCTGCCATCGGACACGCTTGAATTGTTGATCGAAACATGGAATAATCTTGTTGGAACGGTAATACCGCCTCTCCACCGAGCTTTAATTATGCGTCAGTTGAAATGACATCTGGACCCCAAGCACTTTCCATTTTCAATAGATTTAATATACGTTTTAGCAATGTGTTTGCGTCTACATTAAACTCATTTAAGTACAGTCTCTCGATATCTCTGGTGAGGTGAGATTTTGTTTAAAACGGAACGAAATAGACATTAAATGCGTTTGTTTTTTCCCGATCACCTGTTAGTAACCTGTTCTTGGAATCTCTAACGATAGGAAATTCTTCTTTTTCCCTCTTCTGCAATATATTTGTAAATCTCTGACAATTATTTCCCCCCCTCTCGAGAATAAGCTTAAAAATGTCTCCTGCGCAATTTTCTTTTCTGCTCTAATTCTTTCGAACAATTACGAAAATATATCTTGGTTTTTCACTAAGATGTTTTATTATTTAAGCCTTCTAGTTTTCCTCTTCATACGTCAATTTTCACATTGTAATATTCTGGATCAAATTATTTTTAAGTTTTCACGGCACAAACGTTTGTCATTATCTAGACTGCTCTTAAACGCGTTACAAATTTCCTCCACCCCCCTTCCATTCTCAGAAAACGATCGTACCGTTTTCTTAGGTAGTGGTGTAGCTCCTTTGTACTTGCCTTGACTGCCATATTTTTGTTCCGTTAGATGTTTCTGTAAATTATTTATATCTAAGTCAACTAACACCCTTTGTGGTCGCGTATGCCATCAACGACGTCGCAAGATGAAAAACTCTCGCGGCCTAATTAAGAAAACGTCTGAAGCGCCTCCTGCCGCGTCGGTCGAGTCTGTTATCTAATTGTTCTTTGGCTTTGCTCGACGCCTTTCCAATTTGCGTCTGGAGTATTTAAACCCCGCAAAACAATAGGATGGCTACAGGCTTTTTCTTTTCTGAAATAGCCAAAAGCGCAATTTTCAATGGTCCTGTCTTTTCTATTTCTCTAGAAATCCTATAGCGTTGGATTTGCTCTTTTCGAACAGTGTATTGGCCCCCACTCAAGCATCTCGCATTTCCATTAAAACTGATTTTTACAGGGTTCAATGTTCCTTAGGAACATTAGTTTGTACTGTCCATAGTTTTCGATCTGTCGCTTTGTCTCGATGAAAAATAGATGCAGGGTGCTGGTCCACATGAAACCTTTAGAACATTTAAACTCCATAAATAAATTCAAATTATATAACCTACATACATCTTAATTAGAATATTGGAATTTGATCAGATTAACATCTTATGAAACACATTTTACCCCAATTTTGACGCAAATTAATGTCAGATTTAATTTAAAAAGGATACTCTACTGAAACATATTTACCTAAACCTTTGTTTCCCCTTTCCTGCGTTTCAGTATATCAAATTATATAATTTCTGCAGATACATCAGACTTGAGCACTAAACATTTCGACTAGAAAAACACCATCAGTACACTTTTTTAATTGATAAATTTTTTAAATTACCCTGCTATTCCTTTAGAACAGCAATTGTAATAATTGCCATTCACCAGACAATCTTTTCCCAAATATGTCAGTTTTTATATTCAAAATTATGCAGAAATATAAATTAAGTACTTAAGGTACTGTATAAGTCTAAATATGCAGTATTAATTTTTAAATCCAAAATGCTTTTTGCATAAATTTCTCGAAAAATCTACCAAAACATGCGCGGAAAATGTTGGCTTTTTATAAACAAGATTTATGAAATATTTATTTACTTTAATACTTTAAATACTTGAATACTTTAATTGTAATACTTTAAATACGCTTTGTAGATTTACTCCAGAGATTGAGATGTTAGGACAAGAAAAAATCTTAGCTGAACAATCTCATCTAACATTTTTGAGTATAAATCCAAAACATAACGCGTATATGGTCCGTATTTACAAACGAAAAAATTTGACTATAAAGAAACATGGGAAATATATTGTTGTGGTTTAAACACAAGGAACTATTCGAGGACAAAACTTCTTAGCCGGCTCGCGAGAACCTCTAACAGATGTATTTTAAAAAAACACAAAATAAAAACCAAATTAATCTGTTTACTTGTTTTGTACTCAATATATGTTATCACTTCATTACACTCTCCGTCCTCGTCAATCTTTCTCATTATAAAGAACTCATAGAAATTAGGCGAAAAGAATAAAATAAAATTAAAGATTTATTTGATGGAAAAAAAATTATTTCAAAAATTTCATTATTATGCCTTCTCATTAGGATTAAATTATTTGTTTCAATTACAGAAATAAAGGAATTAAAGAGGAAGTATAAATAATGCTGAGAATAATTTTAAAATTAAATATTTATTTTCAGTTTTTTTCCTCCACAAGACATTCTTAAAAAAATTCTTCCGTTTCAACAAAATAATTAAAAAAAATATTTAACGCCAGGATGTCAAGTATCCGTGGACATTTCATTGTAAAAAATAAAGTAAGTTAAGAGCCCCTGTCTTACGTGCACTTGCTGCAGGGCGTAGGGGCTGAGGAAGTGCCCCCAATGCAGAAGCAAGTTGCCACCGCAAGCCATGCCGGTCGGCGGACGCTTTGGGGCATTTGTAACATGTCAAGCGTCGCCGCATTCCACATTCATTTATTGCTGGAGGAAATAAGTACGCCCAACCGGATAGCGGACGGTTGGCCCGAAGCCATCTTGGTGAGCTCGGCTCAGGCGTAAATCAGCTCCGCAGTGAACGGTCAATATTACCGTATAAACGCACAGCACCGTCAGCTGAGCTGGGGTTCTCCCGTGTGCGTGTGCATATGAGAAGCAAGGGCTGATTTAACGCTGAATGCTTTCCCGCGGTTTAATTCCGCACACGCTGCAGCTGTGCTGGGGTTCTCCCGTGTGCGTGCGCATATGAGTGGTGAGGTGTGATTTCTCGTAGAATGTCTTACCGCACACACTGCAGTTGTACGGGCTTTCTCGCGTGTGCTTGCGCATATGAATGTTGAGATTTCTTTTCGCGTTGAATTCCTTCCCAGCTGTGCGGGCGTTCTCCCGTGTCCCAACTGAGCGGGCTTCTTCAGTGTGTGTGCGCATATGAGGGGCGAGGTATGATTGATCTCTGAATGCCTTGCCGCACACGCTGCAGCTGCCGGGGGTTCTCGTGTGCGTGAGCATATGATAGGAAAGGGTGATTTACCAAACTTCCGCACACGCTGCAGCTGTGCGGGCGTTCTCCCGTGTGTTTGCGCATATGAATGGTGACCTTTGATTTCTTCCTGAACACTGCAGCTGTGGGCGTTCCCCGTGTGTGGCATATGATGTGAGGTTTGATTTCTGCTGAATGCCTTCCCCACACTGCAGCTGTATGGGCGATCTCCCGTGTGTATGCGCATATGAATGGTGACCCTTGATTTCTCGCTGAATGCCTTCCCGCACACGCTGCAGCTGTATGGGCGTTCGCCCGTGTGTGTGCGCATATGCCGCGATAGGTATGATTTATCTCTGAATGCCTTCCTGCACACGCTGCAACAGTGGGGCGCCCCCGTGTGAGTGCGTTTGTGCAGAGGTTTCGACTTGCTCCGTCTCCTGTGGGAAGTTGAGGCCTTGGGAAAGAAGTGAGGGCGGCAGGGCGCCCCTTTGGGGGCCCCTGACGGCCCACGTGCACCTGCAGCCCCGAGGCGAAGCGCAAGTCTTCTCCTGCGGTCTCCTCCCCCGCTGCCCGCCAGCTTTCCCACTTCCCTCGTCCCCCGCGCCTGCACAAACAAAATAACTATACGTAAAAAAATAACAGCTACACAATTTCTGCTTTAATGGAAGACACCGTCCTCCGGAAATGAAAATTATTGCATCCATTTTTTATTGGAAAACACTTTTCACTCTACTCTTATTCTAAAACACTAGTATTTCACTATACGTAAAAAAATCCATGCCAGAAACTAGTTTGTCAGCTCTCTTATTCGGACGTAAAAAAGTTCAAATTTGTAATGCGGATGCGCAGTCTCCTAGGATCGTTCAGAACTAATTTCAAACATTTTGTCTGAAAATTGGATTAAAGGGCCGAGAAACGTAATTGCCTGCTCTTGTTTTACGAAACGCTCATAATGTCCTCTGGCATTCAACTAAATAAAAACACCTCACCTGAAGAACATGAAGCATCCTCCTCTTTAATGAAACCATCTTCACTGCAGAATTCAAGAGGATCCTGCAGCAAAGGACGAGTCATTCGTTATCACTTCAGAGCACTTAAGGCTAAATGTACCGAAAAATACTTATAGGAAAAATCAATAGAACGCAGCACTATCACAGGGAAATTACTAGACCGATAACGTATCAAAAAATGGTCCAATTTTCGATCTGTAAACGGCATTGGACGCCTTTTAAAAATAGAATTAACGCTACGAAGCCGTTTTTTCAAAAAAGATTTCCAAACAATGGTTTTAAAAAATTTCTCATAGTTTCGGGAAGAAATAAAAAAATGTGGGATTGTAGCGCGATGACGACGTGCTTCCTGAATCCAACGCCGTGTCAATCATGCAAATCGGATCAATAGGAGCGGCATAAAGTCAAATTTGGAAAACACCTCCTCCCCTTCACCGTTTCACACCATTGCGTCACCCGACCGTAGGCTGACAAGCCAGGCAGTCGATTTATGCTTTCGTCCCTTTCTATCTCAATATATTTATCTCCACATATTAAACTAGTGATGCTGTAACACAATCAAACGGTCAAGTATCATCTGTAATAGTCGTATTTTGTAGGTATATATCTTGTTCACATATTTCCGTCTTCCTTCGAATACCAACAAAAAATTATTTGTGGCACTACTCAAAATATCGATTCCGATTTGGAAACTGATTTTTAAAAAAATGAACTAATTGTGTAGATATCACCAATATTCAATGTCCTAACATATTATTTTACATACATTTTACTTCTAAGATCTTCCGTTATCATTCCACTACCAGAAAGAATAAGCTGAGATTACGCAAGTTCATTTATCCTGCGACTCAATTTTGATCTCAAAGGCGTTTTGTCCTTTATGATTTCACCTGATGAATCTATTTTCCCAAAATAAAATCCGAACTAATTTAAAAACTGTTTTTCGTACTTTCGGACAAATTTGAAAAAATGGTAAAAAGCACGCAGGCAGAAGTCTCAGAATCAACCCCTTATCATACACTGAAATAGGATAAATATAATTCGATAGACAAATGTAGAAAACAGAAAATCTTCACTAATGTCAAAAATTCTGTTTGTCGGCACTGCCCGACGATCTCATGGCTAGAGCCCGGATTCTAATGTAATTATATATGTTTCCATGTACTGTTCTTAACTTTGTGATCTCGGTGAACTGTTGAAATCTTAACAAATATCTAAATTTTTCGTCACACATTTTGTACATTATGATGTATTTTACACATTTTGCTTTTTTTTCAATTTTTTACAAATCTACCAATTTTCTTGAAATTCTTTCCGAAAACATACTTTGTTAATTTTGAAAAAAGTTATCTTTTAAATTTGTTGTGATTTTTTTTAGCAATAACCATAGTTTGTCTTATACTATTGCAGAAATGCCTCACGTAAATATATTGAAGAGTGCTTGAAAGATTCTCTGCTCGTCCTTGAGTTTTCTACGTGCGTGCTATTGTTGTCATTACTGACAGAGATAAAATACATTCTCTTACCAAACCGTAGGTAGAGAAAGTATTTATTTTAAATTCGATTTAATGAAATATTGATGATGGAATTTCAAATAATAAACATTTTACTTTCTTCCTCTTGTCAATCTAAGAAGACGTGCACTGGAAAACTCTTATTGCCGGGCCCTGGCAACGTAAAAGTGGATAAATCCTGTTGCTATACAATAAATTATTTCTTCTTAGTGGTGTAGCGAAAATACATTTATTATGGGTCTTTGATACCTAAAAATCGATTGACTGACGCCAAAACGTGTCTGTCCGTTTGTGGTCAACGCTAACGCCGAAACCGTTCAGCCGATTTTCTCCAATCACAATCAATTTACATACAACCCACATTACAATCACAGAAATAACGTGACTCACGCCGAATATTGTTCTTTGCGCAGACTACACATCTTCTCATTGAATTTTTCTTTTTCCCCTCTGCTGTTGGAAGTAGTTCTGGAAAGTGACGCTCTGTCAATCTCCGTGGATTTTCTTTTGCTTGTTTTCTACCAACATATCCTTTCTTTTTCGTCAGATACTTCTCCAAAATTTTCCTGATAAGATTCGCATGGAACTTGGCCATGCTTATGTTCTTTCCTGTTGTCACTTAATGTAGTAAGTGTGAATTTAGCACACACATATCTAATACATGAAAAAATAGTTTCTTATACCATTTTACGCTTTTGCGTAAGGGGAGAGACACATCTGGTTTGTAATCCACGGATATGAGCACGCCACGTTAGGGACTTGTAAAATGTATGCCCCAGGAACTTAGCAGATTCAGCGAATGGAAGCTGATTTCCTCCCAAGTAAAGAACTGGGTTGCTATGCAAATGGAATATCCTACAAAAATGCAAACAGGTACATTTAGTAGCAGAATTGAAGCCCGTTGACGTGCTCCATTCGTGGAGCTTTTAAGCACCATTTGGGGTTGCCTCTGTATCCCCACTGATGCTGCTGGATGAACAGAAGATGGCAAAGTCGTCCAAACAACGACGTCTTTACGGTTCTCGCACGGTCGACCTATACCATTTATGGCGATGGCAAACGAGTGACACTCAGGACTGATCCTTGGGGATACCATTTTCAAAGAGGGGGACTACGAAATCCTATCACCCCCACGAACACGGAAGGATCTGTTCGAAAGGCTTTGAAGGGAAAAAGAGAAGCTTCCCTAAATCCCCAAGAGTGCAGGGTTTGCAGAATGCCATGCCTTGGTGGTGTCGTAGGCCTTTTCTAGTAGAATAATATGGCCACAGATGTTGCCTCAAGACGAACGATGTACAAACAGCTGTTGCCAACGAAGCGAGGTGGTCAAGGTTGAACGGTTTCTTCTAAACCCGCTTTGGATTAGCGTCAACAAATTTTTATACTCCAAGGTCACCAGACGCTGATTCACCATGCGTTCCAAAAATTTGCATATGCAGCTTGTGAGAGAGATAGGTCGATAACTTGATGGCAGTGATCGATCTTTGCCTTCTTTGGGAACTGGGACGATGATGGCTTCTCGCCAAAAGGTAGGAATGGTGTGCTCTTCCCAAATACGGTTAAAGAGTCGGAGAAGAAATTGCACCGGCTATTTCGGAAGATGTTGCAGCATTAAGTTGTGAATTTGGTCTGGACCTGGTGTGGTTCTTTTTGCAAGCATTAGCAGAACTCATTTCAAACATGGAGAAATGGGTATTATAGTCCCCATGTGCTCTGCTAGAAAAATCAAAGCGCGGTTTTTCCCTTCTTTCGTTGAGAAGGATGAAGTTTGGAGCATAGTTTGCCGAACTCGACATGTTTTCATAATGAGTGGCAAGTACCTCTGCAATGGCGTCTCGAGCTGTGATAACCTGACCTTTTTTTTTGAAGACCTGGTACAGAGTTTGGGGAAGGATATCCTTTGATTTGACGCACCTTCCTCCATACCAGACGTGGTGGCGTTTGGCAATTCAAAGAGGAGACTATGACCTCCATGATGCATTTATACTTTTTTAAAAAGGTTCTCCCCCTTTGCTCTGCACCTTTTGTACTCGTTAAGTTATCCGCGGTTGGATAATGTTTTAATCTCCAAAAGCTTTCTTACGAGCACTAACAGCCCTTGAGGGAATCCAGGGTTTCCCCCACGGGACGAAAGGGGGTCGCGATTTTCCAGTCGACTTGGGGGTTGCAATTTCCGCAGCTCGTAATACAGCTTTGTTAAAATATGCTGCCATTTCCTCCACACTGACAAACTCCTCCTCCGATACACTGACGTTCGCTTGGAATGTCGGCCAGTCAACGTCCGACACACCATTGACGGGGCGCGCCCAAACCCCCAGGCTAGCCCATCAATGTGGACGATAATGGGGTAATGGTCGCTTCCGTACAGGTCATCCCGGATGGACCATAGCAGAACGGTTGCAAGAAAAGGGCTGCAGAGTGCTAGATCGATGCACGTGCGAGTTTGTGGCGACGGCAAAGTGAGTTGGTTCACCGGGAAATTTAAAAATAACCAGGTTCGCTGAGTCTATAACCAAACTCTAATACACTACCTCTCGAGCAAGTGCGGGAAGAGCCCAGAGAGGACTGTGGGGATTTACATCCCCGACTATCACAAACGGAGAGGGCAGTTGGTTGATCAGACCCAAAAGTTCATGAGCAGATACACTCAGGGCCTGGGGGGTGTAAATGTCAAACAGTGAGTGTGAGGATGGAAGGTGCACCTGCCCCACTGCTTGGAAGTCGGTCTGAAGAGGTACCTCTGAAGACAGCAGCAGGTTGGACCAATGAAGCGACTCCGCCATGACACGGAGGCCATCATCCACATCGAACCTGTAGGGGGAAAAAACCCCTAGAGACAGGGGACGGCTCGGGTAAGATGAGTCTCTTGGAGACAGATTACAAGACTATTGCGACGGGACAACGCGAGATCGTCCCCCCGCGAGGAGTAACCATTTACGTTCCATGTATAAAGCCATGGAGAATAATTAGTTTTCCTCCGGCGTTCGGCCGGATGCTCGGATTCCGCCCCAACGGGAGTTTCATCCGAGGACGAAACCTCCCCTTGACATTGCCAGAGGGGCGGGCTCGCTCAGTGCGAGTTTCGTTAGGTGTGGTTGCCTTTTTTTTTCCTATTGACCGGGTCTGAAGTAGGTCGTCTATCGCTTCCATTGAAACATTAGAAGAGGTTTGATCTTCTTCGAAGGCTGAGCTCTTTTTCAATTATTTAGTCAGGATAATCACCCCCCACCCTGCGGGGTGAAGGGATCCTGGGGGGTCCATTGGAGACACCTGACAAGCGAAACTCGCAACGGGAGATAGCTCGTTCCGTTTGACAACCCCCTGCTACCCCGGGGGTCCCAACCTTCACGCGGCGGAGAAGAGGCGGGGTGTTGGCCGGATGGTCACCTTCGCATAACACAATGCGGTGCAATTTGGCTCGGAAATGATACCTTCTCAGCAGCTCGGATCTTCTGGATTGCCCTCTCTCTCAAAAAGGTTGGACATTGCTTGTGATTGGCCGGATGGTCACCTTCGCAGTTAACACAATGCGGTGCAATGGCGCAGGGTTCAGGTTCGTGCGTAGATCTCCCGCACTTACCACACACGGGGGTGTCTGCCATGCACCGCTGCTGTGTGTGGCCAAACCTCTGGCACTTGAAGCACCTCAAAGGGTTAGGGACGTACTGTCGGACGTGGAGGTTATAAAACCGCACGAGATCTTTTCAGGAGAGTAGGAAGATTAAAAGTCAAGATAAGAGTGGAAGTGAGGAATTTCTCGCCCATGCTCCTCCTCTTGATTCTATACACATCAGTCACGCCTTGGTCTTTAAAAAACGAAACTAGTTCTTCCTCACTCTCCGTTGAAAAGTCTTCGTGGTTGACCACTCCCTTACAGAGGTTTAGTGTAGGGTGTGTGGTCACATCCACCTGGAGGCCGGCAATCTGCTTAGTGTTCATAATTTTCACAACCTGGTCATCTGTACGTGCTTCAAAGAGAATGGTACCATTCCTTTGTCGCACTACAGCTTGCACTTTCAAAGGTTTCGTCTATGGCGCGCGCCAAACGAACAGCACTGACACATTTGAATGTTTTCCTTCCTCGGCGCATGTCGGAGGAGGAATCTAGGCTTCTTCGGTCGGTCTTCCTCTTTTAAAAAGAAACTATTTAAATCAATAGTTCTCTCTGGACATCGCCTCTTCCTTGCGGAAGAGGGCGGGGGTGAAGGTTTAGTATCCATGAAGATGGATATTGAGTTCATCCCCGTGGTCCCCACCCACCACGGAGCCCAACAAGGGGACACTCCATCGGAGTGTCAGGGTTGCCATGGGGATATAGTGGGAGAATAACACAGCGCTGCACCACCGTGTATCCCCCCGCTCACCCTGGAGTTCAGTACAAGACCTAGTCCAAGCCGGTTGATCGGGAGTGGGTTAGCTCCCGACCGCCCATCTAGAAGAGTCCGTAGCCAAAGCAACTGAATTGAGACCTACAAGGAAGTTCCCAAAATACGTAAACAACGTATCCCTAAGTGCAAAGCAGAATGTAGCACGAGGAGAGAAATTGGGAAACAGTCAAGTCCCTCAACCGCCAGGACACACACTCCCTCCGACATGGGTCGCCATGCACGGCAAACACATGGGTGGTCGTTCAGCATACAGAGGGGCCAGTGAAATTAAAGAGGGAGAAGAAAAGAGACAGGATGTAATAAAGGAACGAGAATGATATATGGGGAGAAGAAAAAATGTCGGATGAAAGAAAAGAATGACTTGAGAGCCCTCTCTGCATCCCCCGTCAGGACGTGGACCAACCCACCTCGACGGGCACAATATCTCATCCTTTCCCCAAATTGTTCACCTCTATATCACTCAATGAGCCAGTATAAACAAAGTCAAGGACCATTCCACTTTCAGAATCGCATAATACGAAGAGTTTGATACCAAACCTGTTTCCTTTTCAAGGGATGTACTGTTTGAAGAAGAGCCGTCCCTTGAACGAAATGACTTTCGTCAATGCACAAGTTCTCGAACGGAAGAAAGCGCTACGGAAACTCCGGCGAATTGCATCTACGATCCCACGTATTTTGAAAAGGCCACGTATTTTGATCCCCGCCATTGCCTACACTGTCACAGAAATGAAGCATTCTTAAAATCAGCAAAACCTGTCTCGAGACATGATCTCCCAAAAATAGGTGTTGCAAAAGAGGTCTCTCGACCAGTATTCACTTATTGAGAGTTTTTACTCTTGGCATAAATAAACATACTGCTAAACAAATGTACATTTCGTCACAAGACATATCACTCCATTATGCAAGTCGCGAATGAGGAGAATTTTCAGCCGTTTGCAAGGCATATCGATAAAATGAATTGCTTTCATTTACAATAAATTGAATCAACGACTCCGTAAAAACACCTGAAAAATCCAAAATTGCACTGCCTTCATCGAGCCCTGTTTTGTTTCCGGCGTCTGAACTATCGAAGGCATGCACAAACGGTCTAAATACCCTGTTACTCCATGCAATAGAAGTTTTCCTTTTCGCTGCAGTTCCCCATCTTCATCACTGTCGTCTTCAGAATCAGAACTGCTACCTTCAACTTGTACTCGCCTTCTGTCATTCGACGAACGAATTCCCGAAGGTGCTGGGCTCGTGGATGCTTGTTCTCTCATATTCTGAACTTGAATCCGTGAGAGACGACAGTTCAATCTCGTCGCTCCTCGATAGAATTTCTTCTAAGTCTTTCATCGTGTAAAACGACTTGTCTGCCACAGTCGTCAAAAATGAAAATCTTGGAAAAGTATCCGTAAAATCAACGTCCAGAAACAATGCCAAAGGTCAATAAAATCCGTGTAATCGTACGTAGAAATAATCCAAAAACCGTAAGAAAAGTCCACAAAACAAGCCAATATTGAATTTGCCTTATTTTAAGTGGCGAGACTCAGGCCATGAGGCCTGCTCTTCCGTCTGACCACGCAAATTTCGTTACACTCCTTTCATCTATCATGGGAGAAAGAAGGTATTACTTGGGCGACGAAATAGGCGATTTGAATTTAGCTCAGAGGCGTCATTTAGGCTTGAGGATCTTTTACATGCAGTAAATGTACTAACATGGGACAGCCGGCTTTACTTCCTCCGAAGGCGTACGAAGGATTTTTCGCCTTAAATATCCACGGCTTCGATCGGTTTGAACCCGCAAACTTGGGTATAGCAGTCCGATACGCTAACCGCTACACCATCGCCGCCGCTAAAAAATATTCCTACAGTAACGCGTAAAAACGAGAACACTCACAGCCAGAAATCTCAACACACAAAGTGAGGATGGTAACCCATACTCGGAAACCGCAGAGGAGGTTTTATGATGGGCATTTGGGAAGGACCTCCTTCAAGATGCGCGCTAATCCTCAGGAAGGGCAAGACCACGCGCGCAGGCCGCGCGGCAGCCTCAAGTTTACAAACATTTGTACTCGTAGCGAGAAGAATTGACATACTCGCACACTCTAGGAGAGTTCAAACTAAACTTCAAACCCTTACGAATCGAACAGATATCGCCACATGTCCTTCCGGCCCTCCGCCATTCAGCAGAGAGCGAAAGACAACCGCGCGAAGTACGAGACGCCTGTAGGCGTCGTTAGCAACGAAAGGATTAAAGTAAGAATATCCCAACTTAAAGAATTTTATACAAATCCATTGACACGGTTGGCGAAAAAAAGCGCCTTCATTTTTCCTCCTATTATCAAAAAACAATTTTTTGACATATTTTTAAAAAATATGTCAGGCTTACTTACCTTACGGTATGAACGATTCATGTTTCGTGATATTTTTCATTATGTTCTTTTTTTCTTTTCTTCTCGAACGCTGAGTAATGTCACTAACCGACACCTCCATATCCACGGCTCAGAATTATTTGATGTAGGATAATATGTTCCTCTAACTGAACAGTAAATAGCGATATTAAAGCCAAATGTTTCACATACAGAAAGAACAATTTCACGTTTATTTCGTGGTCAGTAGCTAAGGGTCTATCCAGCGTTAGTATCTGGACGTTTGGACGATTTTAATACAAAGAGTTTGAAGTCAAGCATTATACGCTAATTAAAACGCATCGTTTAATAACCTATTTATTTGTAATGAAATTAGGTACTAATTTGTGTCTTTTCCTTAACTCTTACCCTCTAACGCTTTAAATAGATTAACAATTTATCTTTCGTTAGTATACGGACGCGGAAATGATTAAAGAAATATAATGACAGGTGAAGGTTTCCTCACTTTGATACTTCATTACCATACTCAGTTTGGAGGAAGCCTGGCCAATATTCTGTTTTGATTTATAATATGACAACAATAATACTTTAAAAGCATTGCCATTAAATAATTAAAATTATTTGGTGTTGCGTGTTAGTATACGGACAAATAGGCAGCCAACAAATTAAACCAGAGTAGCGCTTCTTATTCCAATGAATTTTCCGAATTACGATTGTGGATCACATAGACACAATAAATTTATTTAAAAGTAGAATTAATAATATACATTCATATAATAGGCTGTACAAATACATACATAATACAATTAAATCAATGTGTTTATTATATATTTATTTTATCTATTATTTTATATTTATTATTTTATTATATATTTATTTAAATTACAATTAAATATATCAACTTAGGGATGATAATTAATTATACAAGTTTCTCATATTTTAGAGCATAATGTTACAAATTATTTTTTAAGATTTTGCTCTTCATTAAATTATTTGTTTCTTTCCTTTTTCAATAAATTTTCTGTTTTAATTATTTCTTCCGAGTCCAGAGCATGGTATTTGTAACCAATAACGTAAGGAGATAGAGCAACAACTTGGTGAATTTTTGCGTGCCTTTTACTGTAATTATGCCCCCAATTTTTACCCAAATTCTTCTTTTCTTTTCAATTGTGGAAAGCGGTATAGCAATTACAATTGTGCTGATACTTTGCAGCAGTCACGAAATGCATCAGCACTCCTAACTACTGTTTTCAAAGAACGCACTTTGTTCCAAACATGGTGCTTGAAAATTCGCCAATTCCATCTACGGCACCTTTACCATGAGATGAAGCAAAAATGTCCATTTCAAGCTTTCCAATCTAAAGTCCTGTTCTAAAAGGGTGATGTTAGCAAAATTGTATTTTGCTTAAATTGTGAGGCAGCTCCATCCGAAAATACATGTAAATGTTTAAAGATGAGTTTATACTAATATGGGTGTTCAAAACATCTCGCAGAAATATGTCAACACAGTAGCTATCATGGGTTATATTTTCAGAAACTACTGCATAACTTTCGCACGTTTCTTTTGCACACCATATAACAGCAGTAAACAATGCTACTCGTGAAGTTGACCAATGAGCAGATTGTATCTCATTCTGGTAGTTGCAGGAATAATTCTCTGAAATCTACTTGAATCACAACATTCGTAGCTGAAATTTATTTTGACATCTTAAAGCATTTTTGTGACTGATTTTGATTAAAACTGTATCAAGAGGAATGAAAAATGCTCTTTCATTTTCTCAATGGCATCATTCAATGCTTTCTCTAATAAAACTAATTCATACCGTTTCTCCACCATTATCCACTGACGATACTGCACAGTTATACTACATTGTTCGTCATTCTGAGAATCATGCAAGAGAGTCAAATTTATTCTTGCAGAGGAACAATCATAACTCATACAGTTTACGTTATTTGGGTCCAAACAATGGAATTAATAAAATCAGTGCTCGAGGCTCCAAAACCAGGTAGGTATTGTGATACCACAACTAGCAGGTTTTCAAAATTTTCATGATAACGACAGACACAAACATTGTGAGGAATGTCACGGTAGGGTTTAATTTCCGAAGGACGTAACTCTGCATATTTGCTGCGACCAATATCCACCTCTGGTACTAATCTTTAAACAAACAAAAGCCTCCGAGATTGTAAACAGCATGCGACGTCGAGCCACAGTTTTCTTGGTACCACTCTTCAATTTTTAACACAAACACATTTTCTTTCCCTCGATCTACCCTACTGATTTCATCACTATTGTAAAATGTAAGAATGTTTTCATCAGGGCTTTTTTTTTGTTTGTTTAGATAAGTTCAGTGGCTGATCAACTATTGTAACACCACACATTTCTGCCAATTTCTTGACAACTGCAACTTGTTTACGCGGGCTCTTCGGCAGTGCTGTTGTGGCCTTTTTCAAAGCTTTCCCCGCAACTGAAGGAGACAGTTTACTAGTTTCCGGTAGCTTAGCGTCTTGCCTTTTGGCAGCGCGACTTAACCTTTTCCTTTCTGCATCTTTTGCTCTTCTCAGTGCACGCGCAGTTGATGTTTCGATCTTTTGGCCTTTTCTTTATATTTCTTCATTATAGCCTTCCTCTTAATCTTGTAATTAGGATCATTCTTATGTCTTTCCATATACAACTTCTGTCTATCAGCGTTTGTTTTCGCTATATCTCGTAACCTAAAACATTTTAAAAAGCGTTTCAAGAATGTAAGAATACGAATTTGCAACGACTTCCAAGTATCATGGCTTTACGTACCTTTCAGTTAAAATTCTTTACTAGACAAATGCAGGTTACACTTAAATTGTCTTCAAACTTTAACATTCGTTTCAAATCACCACATTGCCTCATACGTGATTTCCCGTTAGTATCCGGACGCAAAACAAACCTCTTTGTTTCAGTCTCGGACATTTAAAACGCATGACAACTACCTCTATCTTTCGGCGTACACAAGAACTAGGAGGCTTGAAAGTTTCCAGAAGATAGCAGAGTTTACAGGTTTTACTGAAAGTTTTCCAAAATTTTGTTAGTATGCGGACAATATAGAGATGGTCTCTAATATATGCATTTTTTGGAATATAATGTGATTTGGGTCGACAGACTTTAATGTGAAATCTTCGATAAAAGCATCTAAAAGGTATGAAAAAAAATACAAGTTTACACAGTATATTCCATTTTAAAAATCTTCAAAATAATACTTGTTCACGGTAGTTTCGAACGCAATTGAAATGGCTTCAAATTATAAGTGAAAAATGACAAAATAAACTCGCAATCAATTTTACCATCAAAACTAACACTTCAATGATTTTTGAACAAGATGCATTCGTGTACAGAGCGCAACCAATTATTTTTATTTTGACCAGAAATGGACACATTCGCGTGGACGCACCCCTAACTGACTGATCCTCTATACCATGAAGTTGTCAAAATTTCATATAATTGAACCGTTACTGTTTTAAATATTGCAAGTGAGGATTATACAAAATACCTGGAAAAGCTGCTCATTGAATCTCTCGAGCGGCCGGGGAAAATCCGCAGGCCGAAGGAACCCCAACCCATCAGAACTCAAAACAGGACGTCAGAGCCCATGCTTTCTAAAACCTACGGTTTGGAAATGCCTTTCTTTTCATACAGCTTTTAATAATAGAAATCAAGTGTATGTACCTTTACCTCTAAATAATCGGTAAATGACTCATTTGCTTCAAACATGGTAAATAACAATAAAATCATAAAGCGAAGGATTGTTGAATATCATGTGTAGTTCATAATATTTTAAGTCAAAAGACTGATTCTATAAGATAATTTCACTACAGTTATGGAGGGAATGGAGGAGTCAGATTAGAGAGTGCAAATTTTGGCTGATCTCTCACGGAATTTCACATGTACGCGTATATAAAAGAAGTTTGTTCATACCTTCACAATATGAATACAATTGAACAACAAGCACTGCGAGGTGTTCCTTGAAGTACATACTTAAAATATTTATAAACAATATTTGTAGTTTTTCTTCCCATATTTTTCTTGGAATACCACTTGATAAAAATCACTAAACACACGACAAAGTACTGACCGTTCACAAGGAATAAGAATTACTTATTGGACCTTTACTTCTTGCTGCGGATGCCATCTGGACACGTCATGACGCACCTTATCTGCGTGCGGATGACGTCCTGAGACGGCGTGGCCTTCCTCTCCTCGGCGCGGGGCCGAGCGGATGCAACCGCATTCCTTAGGTATTTGGCGAAGGGGAGTTTCGCTTCATGTGGCGGCCCGCCAGGGCAGCTGATCTAGAGATCTAGTGTTTTAGAGCGAAAGAGGAAAGTTTTCAAGTACGGGCGCTTTGCATATGAGTGAGGAACCCAGTTACCCAAAACTACTCTCTACGTCAAGGTAATGATCGGAGAAACCATAGAACACTACTGTTGAGGAAACCCGATCACTGGAATTCTTCCCAGTCAACGGCGGAATTTCACCTAGCTAGAATATGCCTAAAATCCGCCACCCTGGGAACGCGAACCCTAGGACCTGTCGGTCAGAAACTCTGCCGTGTCAACAGGTGTTCCTCTGAGCCATCGCAGAGAAAGAAAAACACTATGAATTTAAGGTAAAATACCTCTAAAAATACCGGTATTTGACGTCTTACACCGGTATTTTTAAAGGTATTTTGAATAAAGGTATAATAGAGGTAAAGGTATTTTTATATCGGTATAAATACCTTTACCGCTATTATTTCGCTACTCGGTCCCTGGGAATAGGATGAGAACGGCAAAATAATTACAAAAAAAGAAGACACATGAAAATATGGGAAGAATACACGAAGTAGTTATATGAGAAGAACTTTCAAGTACAGGAGTGGATAAACATTGATGATTACGAAGATGAACTAGAGATTTTTGTAGAGAAAATGCATTGGGCGACAAAACAACTGAAAAATGGGAAGTCCCCGGGTGTAAATAATATCCTAATCGAACTACTCAAAGCCACAGAGGAAAAAATCATGGCGAAACTAATACAATTATGCAATTTGATCTGACAAGAGAAAAGAGTGATCAACAGATTGGAAACGCACCAAGTTTATTCCATTACCAAAGAAAGGCGACAGCCGTGATTATGCAAATAAAACAATTGCATCCAGAGAACGAAAGAAACTTACACAAATTCATAAAATATGCATGCATATCACGTAAGACCAGTGCTTGATTTTTAAATTTTAGGTCCCGAACAAGCTCCAAATTATGTATTAATTTAATAGAAATAGTTATATATTTATAGTATAATAAATAATTATTACCGATGTAAAGGAACGCCGTTCCGTCGTGTTCCGTATGAAATGAAGCCCTTAAGACCAAACTCCAAATAATCGAGAAAATGGAATTTCTAATCCTGTTGCGTGGGTTTAGAAGCTGAACATTCAAAAGGCCGAGAAAAGGAAGATTCTTTTGAAGTCTGGGCACGGAAGAAAATACTGAAAAATATGCGCAGGAAAAAATGCCGAAATTTTGAAAGAAAACAGAACTTTCTCGAAAAGCCAAAGCCAAAATATTGAAAATTAAAAAATTGGACATACTCTGTGGAACAAAATCTCTAGAAAAGGATATTATGCTTGGAATGGTAGAATAAAGTGGAAAGAGCGGAAGAAAAGATGTAGGTGGCACAATAAAATAATTAAGGCAACCAACCACACATGACCAGACATAAGTGTGTTGAAGACACAAACCAGTCGAGAAAACTAATACACAATATCAAAAGGAAAAGGCAGTTTGAGTCCGTGTGAGCAATGAACAAACATGCTGGAATCCTATTGCAGTGTATATCTAGATAGGCTAACGAGGATGGCTTGCGATATATGTTCTTGTACTATTTCTCTGCGCTCCAATCGCCGCGAAGAATTGGAGCTTTCAGATGAAAGGAGAGGTTCTCACAACCGCTGCTTGGCAGGGACCGGAGCCGACAAATGGCATCATAGCACTGAACAGTATGTTTGATATCCGCAGTTTTTCATGTGTTCAATCTGCCACTATTAGGGAAGAACTCGCTGAATTATCGGCGACCCTCGCCTAGATTCGGATAGCAAGAAAAGCGAAGGAATGATGCGCAAGTAATACGAATGCAAATATCAATGTTCAAAATTAAATCAATTTTCAAAAACCTGGTTTAGTAATCGCGAACAAGTTCGTGGAAGATAATTTGTTTTGACAGTGGCCGTGATTGTTAATTTATAATTACGATTTAGACAAAATGGCAGAAGATAGGAAAAGAATAACAGCGAAACTAAGCCTTGACAATTCCCATGTGCAAAATACAGCAATGAAACCTCTGATTTCATTGACAGTCACTTTCTTCCACTGCTTGGCTCTTGAGGCAGGTGACAAATTAACATTTTTTTCTAAAAATTGTTTGGCATACCTGTTTGTTTCGGTGACAAACATATTCATAAGATAAGCGGTAAACAAAACAGTGCATTTTGAGTAGAGGTGCAGAGGATAGGGTATGCTTTGGGCCTGTAAGCACCATGGAACTGAACAAGGTTAGGAACAAAATCATCATTTGTGACATCCTGCCAGTTTAGAAAGTCATCAATGACTCTCTCTTCATCGTCTTCACAATCGAGTTTTCTCTGTTTGTGACATTATTATTGTTTGGAAGTCGACACTCAACAGTATCTTCATCAGGAAGAGTCTAATGATATTCACCACTGCTGCTCCATGAAATATCACTTCAGAATCACTGGTTGTGAATATCAGCCATTTATTTCTCATAAAACTGGCGTTTTCTGGGCCATTACTACTCCCCAAAAACAATCAACAACACGCGACACGTACCTAGTATGACTGATTCCTAATGCACTCAATCACATATGTCTCCGCGTAGTCAGCTGTTCCCGGCACGGTCGCTTAAAATAGCTTTTGTAACTTCAAACACATTAGAAAGAAATATGTTTCATTCAAAACGACTAGTTGAAACCTTAACTAACACGATAAGAGGCATTCTACGCTATCTATTGCTGAATAAATGATTTAAAAGCATAAGGGAAGCTGCCATCTGCTCCGATCGGCCTGAGGCAGTTTGGCTTTAAAAACGCACTGACTCTCATCGACTCTGCAGTGAAAGGGTTAAATAACAGTATTTTACCAGTATAGACTTCGGATAATGGTAAAATACCTCTAAAAATACCGGCATTTGACGTCTTCCACCGGTATTTTTAAAGGCATTTTGAATAAAGGTATACTAGAGGTAAAGGTATTTATATACCGGTATAAATACCTTTGCCGCTATTATTTCGCTACTCGGTCCCTAGGAATATGATGAGAACGGCAAAATAATTACAAAAAGAGAACACATGAAAAGATGGGAAGAATACAGGAAGTAGTTATATGAGAAGGACTTTCAAGTACAGGAGTGGATACACATTGATGATTACGAAGATGAACTATAGATTCTTATAGAGACAATGCATTGGGCGACAAAACAACTAAAAAATGGGCAAAACAACTAAAAAATGGGAAGTCCCTGGGTGTATGTATCATCCTCATTGAACTACTCAAACAGGGGAAGAAATCATGGAGAAACTAACACAATTATGCAATGTGATCTGGAAAAGAAAAAAGTGATCAACAGATGGGAAACGCACTATGTTTATTCCATTACCAAAGAAAAGGCGCTAGCCGTGATTATGCAAATAATAAAACAATGCATCCAGAGAAAGAAAGAAAGTTACTAATTAATTCATAAAATATGCATGCGTATCACGTAAGACCAGTGCTTGATTTGTAAAATTTTAGGTCCCGGAACGTGCTCCAAATTATGTATTAATTTAATAGAAAGTTATATATTTATAATATTTATATAATTTATAATTTAATAATTATCACCGAGGTAAAGGAACGCTGTTCCGTCATGTTCCGTATGAAATCAAGTCCGTAAGAACAAAATCCAAATAATCGAGAAAATGGTATTTCTAATCCTGTTGTGTGGGTTTAAAAGTTGAACATTCAGAAAGGCGAATAAAAGGAAGATTCTTTTGAAGTATGGGCACGGAAGAAAATATTGAAAAAATATGTGCAGGAAAAAAAGACAAATGCCGAAATTTTGAAAAGAAAACAGAACTTTCTCTAAAACCAAACCAAACATTGATAATTAATATTATATAATAAAATATTTTGGATATACTATGGGTCGAACAAAATCTCTAGAAAAGGATATTATGCTTGGAATGGTAGAATAAAGGGGAAAGAGCGGAAGAAAAAGATGCAGGTGGCACAATGAAATAATTAAGGCAACCAACCACACATGACCAAACATAAGTGTGTTGAAGACAGAAACCAGTTGAGAAAACTAGTATACAATATCAGAAACAAAGGAAAAGGCAGTTTGAGTCCGGAGTGAGCAATGAACAAACATGCTGAATCCAATTTGCTGTGTATATCTAGATAGGCCAATGAGGGATGGCTTCTGGCATGGCGTTCTGTACTATTTCTCTGCGCGTCCAGATGCCGCGAAGAATTGGGACTCTGCAGATAAAAGGAGAGATTCTTACAACCACCGCTTGGCCGGACTGAGCCGACAAATAGACATCATCGCACTGAACAGTGTTTGATACCCGCAGTCCTTCATGTGTTCATTCTGCCATTATTAGGGAAGAACTCGCCGAATTATCGGCGCGTCCCAGATTCGGATAGCAAGAAAAGCGAAGGCTTGATGCTCAAATAATACAAATGCAAACATCAATGTTCAAAATTAAAACAATTCTCAAAAACCTTGTTTAGTAACTCGGACAAGTTCGTGGAAAATAATTTGTTTGACAGTGGCCGTGATTGTTAATTATACATGATACAGAGAAATGGCAGAAGATAGGAAAGAATAACAGCGAAACTAAGCCTGAAAAACATCGCCCGTGGTGTCAATCCGCCCGCGCGTATTTGAAAGAGCCGCCGCCGAGTGACGTCAGCGGCGTTACTGCCCTGGCGGGAGGAAGGCGACCGTTGCGGGCCGTCACAGTCCGCGCGCGGCCTTCATGCCCGAGCGTAAGCGGGTAGACTCGCCACCGCCCCTACTCCGCAGCTAGCGTCGGAGGGCTGGGTTGTTCTAGCGGGCCATAAGAGGGCTCCGACCCGACGCCAGGACAGATAGCGAGCAAGTGTTAGCGACTGATCTCCTGGCGTGACTTGAAGAGTGGTGATAGGCTATGACGACGACTCCGTGCAATGCAAGAGGAACTCTCTACTGATATCTGACGACTCCGGCTGCTTTTGGGACTCTTCTGAACAACGATAACACGGTTTCGCTTTTGGCGGCCCTCTACTGGTAATGCGGAACATCGGCAATTGTACCTATTCCCAATAAAAATTGTTTTATGAATTTCTGCCTTTTGATTGGATACTACACAGGGTCATCTCAAGGAGTCACAACTTCTCAAATGGGTACAGGAAGGTATGAGAGGCCTTACACTAGAGGTGTGCGTTGCCGCCTCTTCGGGTACGGAGGACATCTGTAGGAAATGCCAGAAATGATCATCTCTTTGGGCCAAGGATAGTCTACTGGATGAGGATGTTACAATCACTGTTCCCTTTATTCGAACACATGAACTCACAGTGATATAATGCAATATTATTTCATATTATAATTCTATATAATTGTGATTATCGATTATTTTCATTCACAAACAACTCACTGCTTGCAAAAATCGATAAAAAAAATTGGGTTTCATGAATATTTAATTTTTTGCTAAAATATTCATGTGTCTATACAAAATTTCTGTTTTGAAAATATCAACATCAATGTTGCATCCCTATTTCAACACCTAAACAGAATCTGATTTAATACTTTTTGCATTCTCTGAATCATTCTCAATAGGAGGTTTATCAAGAGACATGTAAATCCACGTTTTACTAGTAGTATGTTAAAAGCAATAAATTGAATTGCTATCCGATTAAATGCGCTGAAAAGCGTGTACAATGTTTAGAAAAAAGTTATCTCACGGAAATGTAAAAGTAGCCGAATTAATAACTGAATAACAAAACATAAGTTAGCTGCCACATAAACCTATTCCTATTCTAGTGTGGTGTTTCTAAGAGTTCAAGTCTTATTGCTTTCATGACAATTTAATGCATTAAAAATACATAAATGTGTCACAATACAATGATTTATACTGCATCCTTTTTAATTTATCATTTACGGTATGTACCAAAATAACGCACCAGTAATTACGTATTCCCATCTTCAAGTTTATATAAATATAACAGATTCATTTTATATCAATATAACGTACCAAGTTAGCTGAGACATGTCACGATTCATAATATTAGATTTCAGTTTGTTACAGCCTCTTGGATTCGGATGCATCTCGCTCAGTGCTATTTTACCACTTTTTCAAATTTATCCAAAGTACGAAAACAGTTTTAAAATTAGCTTCGGCGATCAAAAATCGAGTGGCAGGATAAAAGAGCTTGGGCGTAATCTCGGCTCATTCTTTCTGGTAGTGAAATGATAACGAAAGATCTTCTCTTCCCTACATTGGTCACTTAATATTTTGTCCTCCTTTATTTCTTATTCGCGTCCATATCAAAATTAGTTGGTCCGTGTTCACGTAATATCGTCCCAAATACCTCATTTTCACCATGATTCGTCTTTTTGAGATGGTCCTAAAAGAAGCCCGAATAAACCATCACAATACTTCAAAGTAGTATGCGCAAATAATGTAAAACGTGTATGAATGAGATATCCATTCGCACATAAGTGGTTTAAAATGTGTTAAGAGTGGGTGAAAATTAACCAACGTCGAGAGTTGCAAGAGTTGCAATTATCTGATAATTCTTAGAGATTGGGGTCAGTAGTCTGATCCCTGACATATGCTGGAGATTTGCCTAAATTCTTTAAATAGGTAATTATCAATCGCGATTAAATTCACCACCACTGCTATTGCATCGTAATTGCTCTCTACCTGCGCGCCAAAACCTCAGACACTTACGACCATCACCCACCACCCTTAGAACAACTCGGCTTGACGCGCTACACTCCCACGGATCAGGCACAGATGTAGACAATAAAGCCATTGTGCCTTCAAGCACGCCTTCTTTCTCACAGCCCGTCAACTCGCCGAATCACGCACGAACAAAACACAACCGAATATTCAGAAACGACAAAGCACCACCAGGCGTTCAAAACATTCTGGTCACCGAGTGTTTGACCTCTTCTGGCTGGCGATCGGCAGTCGGTGAAGATCACTGGTGATCACGGCGAAGATCGCCCCGATGCGGCGTGCGGTCAGATAATTCACTCAGCCACCCAGCGACCGCTTTAAAAAGGTAAAAACCAATTCAAGAAATTCTAATGCGCTTTCCACTCCAATGCAGTACTATTGAGGCATTTCTACGCCTAATAAATAGCGCGCACGGCAAGAGAAGCCCCATTGTGGGCACCAGCAGGAATCTTCAATTGTCACGCCAGATGTCGCGGTTGTCGCGGTCGCCAAATGCGGTGGGAACCCAAGGAGAACAAAACTCGGAATACGAGTATATACTGCCATCGCGGGCACTTCGCGTCTCACCGCCCATCATACTTTCGCTGCCAGTGTTACGTGACGCCCTTCTTCCACGGACTCGAAACACCCCCAACGATAATACGGTAAATTTCATTACATGCGAGAAGAAACTAAAAGAACTAACAGATTCAACCTTTCATACTCAAGCACACTCAGAGAACAGACGCAAACCTGAACGTACAGTCTGCGAAGCAAGCATTTGCAACATACTTGTAACTTAGCCATCAGCCTAGAACTATGCTCCACTCAGATACGTAAATGATTCCATCACTGTCATCTCCGTCGGACACGGTCGTTCTACGATAGGACGAGTGAATCAGTACTCACCACACTAGGCAGACAGCCTGCATACAAGTCAGCTGCTCCTGCTTCTCCGACCAAGGCTTCGATCAACAGTAAGCGCGACCAACAGGACACCACCTCCAAATTCGAGCCATTCCTGATCATCTGTCGACACCTGGCCGAATTTATGACAGACAACGCAAACATGTAACTCCAGTCTCAACAGAGATCGCGTCTGTCCCACCGTTCCAGTTCGAGCCGACGAATTGCCAGGCTCCAATCTCCGCTCTCTGACGGCCACCAACGTTGCCATATGATTAAATGTGTATCCCAGTGCCAACCTTCAAAAATCTTGATACTTCCACTAAAATACTGGTACCAATAACACTTCATTCTGAAATAGTTCATTTTATAACTATTATGTTTTTTACGTGCATACGAAGTTCGTTTTGTTTAAGTCAATACCGAGTCATTTTATATCAATAAACTAAATGGAAACATGACGGAAAGATTTTTTTTCTTTTCACCGAGACGCATCCTTTTCTCCTACAGCATGTACTGGAAAATTACCATCCTGCTTCATTCTTAATGCTCACGGCATGTTTTCACCAATATCACAGTTATTTGTAAGACAGTAGATGTTAAATTATTGGAATAAAATATTATATTAATCTTAAATCGTTAATCATCACCACAGGCATAATATCTGGTATTGCCGTACCAGGATGTCTTCATCATAGTGGTACATGGTATTCTCATTAAAATCCTGGTAAAATACCAGAATCCTGGTACGGCTACCAACACTGACGGCAGCCACACACTGAGCCATCAGATTTGGGTTAGTGTTTGCAGTACATCCACAAACTGTAAGTACACGTGAACAAACTCAAGAAAGAAGAACTAGAAACTTTGTAATCTGTGTGTATAAGCTTACTATTAAAGCATTTAATCTGCAATGCACGCACTTGTCACATAGTGCATTTCAGGCCTGTACGAATAATTTATTTAATTTGTATATTTACACATTTAAGCGTCTATGCTAGTGGCATAGTGCGATCTGGCTACGTCGCTTCTCAGAATCCGCGGAGCGTACACATTTACGAGAACATCATGACTTATTTATTCGATAAGATTTTAACTTCAACATTCTTTTCAAAATTTCTAAATTAAGTAATTACTCTCACACTCTTCTTTATAAAAACCAAGCTTGGTTAATAATAGTTATAAATTCCTGTAGCTAAATCCAGAACCCCGATTGACTGAGAACTCTGGCAACCACCAATTCTCTCCGCTCCTACAATCGTTAATACGGACGTAGTCAGTCAGCCCATTGCTCTTGATGAGGAGGCATCTGTCTTCTTCAAATTCGTGTTACTTGTGACATGATGACTTTGATATGTGCGTGTAAAAACGTTTTATTCTGTAAATGTGACATTTATTATTGACATTTTTAATGGAACTTATTCTGTCGCACCTCCGCTGATGTACGAGAAATGTCCCTGTCTGCTTGCTACTTGATGCACTGTTCACATCATTAATGTTAATCAAGCATTCACATTGTTAATGTTCTTATGATGCCTATGCGTCCAGCGAATTGATTGATTGATTTTCGTGTTTCCGGGCGCGTCAACTGCTCTGGCCATTAGTCCCGTTAGTAGTATGTTTTTTCTGGGAGATGGCGGTGATCTTCCCCGCCGACGGCGATCCGGCGCCGACCTACCGTCGGCTAGTGTGGAGTCCCCAACCAGGACTCCCACCAGCGGGGCACTGCCCCAGCCGGGAGAAGCCTCTAAGCTCCCGACTGATCTCCCGGAATGTGGCAGTGTAGCTGGCATGTTATGTAAGTGTGTGCAAGGGGAGGATAGACAAGGAAGAGGAAGGAAAGATCGCGCGCGGTCCGTGGCCCGTTTGGTAGGGTACTGCTCCGGCATTCGCCTCTGTGTTGATCGGAGAAACCATTGAAAACTACCGATCAGAGCAGCCGGCCGCTAGAATTCTCCTTCCAGGCAGCGACTGAGTTTGACTTAGCTGAAAAGCTAGTGTCGAAAATCGCCGCCGTCAGGACTGGAATCTGTGGACCTCCCGGTCAGAAGCGCCGCAGTTGTCCTACGAATGGCCGTGGACTGGGCGCCAACGACACCTCCGATGCATCACTGTGGTGCTGGCGCTCCTCTTGTGCAACGTGTGAAGTACAGTATGGTGTAATTGTTGAGTTTATTAAATCCAATTATGCATTTAGCATGTTCATAAACTCAGAAGCATCTATGATTCAGCCTGTGTTAACTGCAGTCTACTTTAAATCATTTAGTATCTTTAATGACTGCGTTATTAATTATCGAGAACAATTGCCATTCTAATTATATTTTGTTTAAACAACACTCATAGTCTATGAATCTCCCTCCACGATAGCTCCCATTAGGATGCCGGAACCATTTTCAGATTATTCAAAGGCGCTCAGCTCGCCTTATCACAAAGCAGTGATGGTCCTTTCGAACGTAAACTTCAATCCTGAGTTGTCAAGCAGAGTGGCGGCGCTAAAATGTACCACCCACAATCCACTGCTCCATGCATCTGCTTGCCCCTCTACTGTCATTTGGTCCTTGGGTTCATCACAATCTCAAAAAATATTTTCTTGTACAAATATGAACATTAAATTTCATTTCAGTTAAAGTTATATACTATCATTCATCTTCGGCGGCACAACTCTGAAAACCCGTTCTGGTCCTTGTATGAATGACTGGCAGCATGACACTGTCAACCGTGTTGCATCTGCTGCAGATGAGTTTGTGGCACCTGAAAGGTACAAAATTGTAGGGCGCCAGCTGTGATTGGTGCATTTCTGTGAATGTTGAAGCAACACTAGAATATGGGCCATGGACCGCGTGCAATTTTTCAATATTTCAATTGTTCCCTATTTCCAGCCTTTAGTGTCGATTCCTCAACTTTTGGGTTGGTCAGTCATCCTCATATGGCTCATTCTACTGGTGGGAGAAAATCTCCGATAAGACGTAGACATCGTGGTCTGTGTCGGTCTGCAGAGACAAAAATGATGTGGAAAAGTATGACCATTTGTCATAACTTTTATGATAGATTGTTTCTAGAATTATTCTAAGTGGAAACCTGTAGTCTGATCTATCTCACAGTACATTTTTCGTAGTTGTTATGTAGCGCTGAAAGCGTTCAAAATCCTATCAAAATACATTTTAGTTTACTAAGTATGTTTTAGCCAGCCTTTGACACTTTCCACAACTTGAGATAAATTGATACAATAACTACAGAAAAAGTATAGGTAATTTATAAGCCAAACAAGAGAGAACTAAACTAGAAAAAAACAAAATATTGTTCACGTATGTTTAAAGCAATATTTTGTGTCGCATGCAAATATTGCGTTTGAAGTATTTATCGAGACTACGAATCTTAATAGCCGACAAAATGTCAAGTCATTGATTTTATAATTTAAATTTAAAAATGCCGGCAATCGTTTAGTTTAAAATGTTATCGTAAAAATGCACGACTTGGAAAATATTTTTACTAATGTTTTTCAATGTGTTATATGTTAATCTTGATCCTACGAATAATTCTCATGAGCGCTTATATATGTTTATCTGTGGTGCTGGTGACGTTTCCAGAGCTTCTGCGAGAAAAATAACTTGTACAAGAGAAAACTCAAAGCAAAAAATGCTTTATCCCATTGCATACATTTTTCGAGAGCTTGGGGTGGCTGAGTAATAAATTCGTTTAGTAACCCAGAAGCCTGAGAACGGGTCAATTTGATCCTCCTCCGTCTTGAACGAATCCTTCTTGAGCCGGTAGCAGAGCGTACGCAGCGCCGACAGAGATTCTTTAAAGCCCTCTGCAGCCTTGTCCACTAATACCTCCTCCGGCGAACTGGAAGTATTGGCGGGCGGTCAGAGTTTGCGGCGAGAGCAGGAGGTTGAGACTGAGTCTGGGGTTTGAGTGAATGCCATGGTGTGGAGGTGGAACGTGCTGGCGGCGGTATGTCGGTAGCAGTGGTGGTTGGGGAAGTGGTGGCGGAGGCTGTAGCTAAGGATGGCGGACCGGGATGGGGCGTGGCGAGTTAGGCGGGGGAGGAGGGCGAGGCTAAGGAAGCGGAAAGCGAGGCGAGGGGAGGAGGGCGAGGCGGGGTGAGGCGGGGCAGGCGGGGCGAGGCGGGGCGAGGCGGGGGCGAGGCGGGGCGAGGCGGGGCGAGGCGGGGGCGAGGCGGGGCGAGGCGGGGCGAGGCGGGGCGAGGCGGGGCGAGGCGGGGCGAGGCGGGCGAGGCGGGGCGAGGGGCGAGGCGGCGAGGCGAGGCGGGGGGAGGCAGCGGGGGCGAGGCGGGCGAGGCGGGGCGAGGCAGGCGAGGGCGTACCTGACAGGAGCGGGCGCGATGGCGGCAGGTGGATTTAGGGTGCAGCAGGTAGCACGACGGCACCATTGGGGGACTGGCGGTGTGTAGCCTGTGAGCCACTCAGCCTCAGGTGCACCAATAAACACGGCTGGGAGGTGGGAGCGCAGGTGCACCGCGCTGCCCCACCCTCTCTCTCCTCCTCCTTGTTCTCTAGCCGGCCAAATGTGCAGCTGTATCATGTTCAGGTGGGAGTTTTGATATCAGCCCGATTCATGCCAGATATTTGGAACTTTTATGAAAGTACAGTTTTCTTCAGCGTATACAGCTTAACTGTGTGAAAACAAACGAAGCAGCAAGTTGCACAATTCGTTAGGAGGCCTGCTACGATAGTCTGGCATTGGGGGCGGTTCAGCCATCAGCGAACAAACAGTACCATCTTCGTAATACAGATTGCAATATTGTTCAACAGTTAATACCCAATAAATATTTATTAGCGACTTATGAAGATTTCTGAATGTTTATATATATATATATATATATACATATATATATATATATATATTAAGGTTACATACATAGCATATATTGCAACGGAACACACGTCGTAAGCTCGACGCCGCGCGTCACCAGCCAGTGATAAGGTCGCCAGCTCTAACACGTGTGAGACGCGGGCACGGCGTCGCCTTCGACAAACATCAGCCAACCGACATTCCTTCTGGAAGCCAGCTTCGACGATTGCTTCCGGATGAGGCTGCGTTCGAAAAATCGCACTGGGCAATACGGCAGAGTTTATACCGCTAAAACACTGTATTTCGGCATACTGCATATTTCACGTCGCGAACGACAGAAACAAACAAAAACACATACCCAACAGTGCCCCCACACATCACGTACAACGTGATTTTTCGCGCCGAAATGAATATTCGAGCATACCTTCCTTTCATTAATAATTAGTGAGTTGAACGATTCATTTAATGAATTGTACTTTTGCACATCATTTGCGCAGATACCTGAATCTTAAGGACCCAAAGAATACAAAGTTGAACCTTCCTACACTGCTTTCATTCCCGACAAATGGTTCTTACCATAATACACTTCACCTCCTGGCTTTCTGAACAAAAATCCAACACAAAGACCGCCAGCATAACACTCTTTAACACTTGATTAATTGCGACTTTGTTTAATAATTAATCATTTCCCGTTTCACATGGTTCATTCACGAGTCATCACCAAAATTAAATGCGGCTTGAAATACCTAATACTTCGAAAGCGCCTCAACAGTGTGGTTTGAAGGTAAGTTCAATTGAGCATTTCTTGAAATGTTTTAACCGGTTCGTTTGCGATTTGAAACACGTTGCTTCTTCCAATGGAGTTTGATAGAACTGGCCTGTCGAGCGTGCCAGAGCGGCGCCTGCTGGGGACCCGCTTTACGCACTTCCGAACTGCCGTCGCGATTTTAAGCTTGCGCCGGCGATCGTTGCAAGCTCGATTCCACGATACCCGCCTTCTTCCGCCGTGCTTCTCGAACCGTTTTCGGCGCCGGGGAGCCTTCGTGCCAGTCGTCCTTCCTCGTCACAAATGCCTGGCGGTGTTTAGTCGGTTGTCACCATGCTCTCCTGCTTCGGCGATGGCGATGCAGAAATTTGTTTGCGCATGCCAAAAAGAGTTCGATTCAAATGAATCGCTATACCACCACGGATGCAGCCGTGCGCTCCGCCAGGAGTTGTCAGCACGAAATCTAGTACACAGCTCGCACCTTCTTTCAGCCAGATAAACAGCCGCGGGAAGCCATCAACCGCGACAGCGATCCACCTTCCTCCGAGATTTTTCGAGAAATCCTTCTCAATCAACGGAAAATAGTAAAAGGTTGCTTTCTCGTTTGATATCGGCCGATCAGGCATCCAACAAGCTACCCGAATTTACTCGTGACAAGCGCTGCCGACACGCGCCGATCGCGTCAGACGCCAGCGACGTGGACGCTGCGCCCCAGCTCACTCATGAATCGTGCCGAAAGACGGTATTTTAGCTCTTGATAGTATACTTGGTCATCAGGCGTAAGTATATCTTTCGACAATCAATATATATATATATATACATAGCATACATACATATACATATATATATAGCGTGTGTGTGTGTGTGTGTGTGTGTATAATGATCTAAAATAAAACATCTATAAGAATTTCATGAAAAACAGATTGTGTGCCATCAGATTGAATCAATGAATAATAGCGGCAGTTGTATTTATACGGTATAGAAACAGCTTACCTTCTATTATACCTGTTTAAATACCTTTGTGTCAGAGAAGACGTCAACAATGGGCATTTCAGAGGTATTTATTTAACTCGACGTTATACCGGTAAAATACTCCTCTATTTGCTGCACATATCAGAGCCTCATAAATACGGTATTCATGAAAACACGGGCTCAACATACAGGCATTTGGGGGAATACAGTATTTTTTCTGCTGAGATGGCTCAGAGAAACAACCGAGCACACGGGCATTTTCGATCAGAGAAACTCTGGCGTCTCGAGGTGATTGACACGTAGCCTTAATAAAACATAGAAGCCGAGTTCTCGTCGTCAGACGGATCAGCCAACGCTTTAGCAGACATCAATAAAGCACCTTGGGACTCACGCAAGTCTGGGCGCAGATATGACAGCGTGATAGAGCGTTGAAAATTTATCGAATTTCCTCCGGGTATAAATCTTGCCCTTTAGTAATGACAGGTCGTAGAAACGCGTATTCTTACATAATGAGTCGTCGCGACGCACACAAATTTCTTCATGCACGATCGTACGATCACTAAATACTTATTATTTGCTTAAATTGATCGTATCACTAATACCTGAAAATACTTTTTTGTTAGCTCCAAAAACGCATTACATTATAATCAAAAACATTAAAATTGACATTTATCGCACACGTGTAGAGACAATTATTTACGCGAAACAGAAGCGTTATAGCTAATTAAAATATGACAGAATGCTTATTCTACATGTATGATTAATAGTTTTCATTAAGAAAAATATTAATAGTACTATATAATAATAATTACTCTTAATAATACTTTTAAAATATTAACATTAATTGGGTTCTGAACAGCTTGGTATTATCTTTGGTAAATTAATTTATTATTTGTTTGTTAATTTTATAAATTTATTTAAATTCAAAATGTTAATTTTAATTGTGGTAAACATGTTAATATTAATAAACTTTTTTATATTAATTAATACGTTAGTATATATTTTATTTTATTAAGGAAGAAACACTGGCTCTTCATATATTTGCTACCGTTACCGCGAGGGAACTACCACATGCAATGCCAATATTAATAATGATAATAATAATAACACACACACAGTAATAATAATGATAGTAATAATAATAACACAATTTCATTTTCAAATTTTCTCAATATTTCAGCTGTTAATGTCAATGAGACAAACCTCAAATAAACTAGAAAAATAAATATTTGATAGCCTCTATTTATTATCGTATACCAAGATTTACAGAAATTAAGTAAAGGAAACATACTTGAACAAAACCGTCGAGTGTTCGTGATTATTCAAAGTCAATGCTTTCTCAGTTCGCGAAGGAAAAGTCGAGTGGAAGAACATCCTTACGTCACACGCATGCCGATCAGTCTTCATGCGAAATACAAAGACGTTTAGGTCACTGTAACAGATGGGGAGATCATTTAGACAGCAATTCACGGAATCCATAATTATTAATTGTTGTCTTTCGGTTGTTATATACATATTTAAATATATATAGCACATAAAAAATAATTTAACAATAATAATAATAATGAAATGATTTGATTAATAAATATTTTCAGAGATATTATTAACTAAATAATCTATCGGCGATGGTAAGTTTTGTTTCTTCATTGCATACGGTATAATGCATAACCTTATGACGTTCATACGGCATAGACGTCTTCCATAGAGATACTCTGTCGGCATAGGTCAGCCGCAGCTTGAAAGAGGCGGAAAATACCGGTATAATACCGGTATTTACCGGTATTCGCCTTTTCGGTCCTTCTGCGAGACCGAAAAGGTATTGATGCCAATCCAGGATATATAATCGAAAGGTATATATGGAGCCAACTTCAGAATTAGCACCAATTAATAATTATTAATCACTCCACGAACAGCCTTCTTTCTAATAATGAGTTTTGACATACATGTAAGATATTGTGTTTTAAAATCAGAAGATAGATGATGAAAGCCAGTCACTGCAGTTTTCAAGTCAGTCGACTTCTTTGGTTAATTGTTATTATTACGATATCAAAACTTCTTCAGCCTGTTTTCGGCTACCAACATTGTGAAAACTTTACCCAATCATTATTTCACTGCCATAATACATTTGTTTGCTTGTTGTTGAGACGTCAAACCGGGAGCTCGTATCAGAGAAAAGCAGAAGAGAGTTAAAATCCGTTGGCCAACGCACGCATTAGTACAGATGCACGCTTTATGGCGCGGTGCTCAAACAAAAAGCCACGCCGCTCGACGTACCTTCGGGCTTTCGTAGCGTAGCTTCAGTGCGCCGCGTCGCGAATCGCGCGAGTAAATGTGGTAAGACTGCATTTTCTGGGCAGTGTAATTGGTAGTGTTTTTTATCACATATTTAAATAGGGCCTAAAACATTGCCTTAGAAATAGCTGTATCAATGAAGTAATACTTTTATCTCTCAAGTACTTCATTGAATAATGATTTACGCCTGGTTCTTGGTCAATACGACATTGCTTCAAATAAGTCACCAATATATTTGGCTGGCGACTACGACGAATTCATTACATATTACGGATATTATTGCAAAGTGAGATTGTACCATGTTGTCAAAGACAGTAGCTGCACTGAATTTTTGTGTATTTTACATCTTAGAACAGTTCTACCTTTTGAAAGTAATGCTTTGCGGCGGCACATTTCTATGACGGTTCATAGCAGTTCTTTCATGTTTAGCAATGAACTGAAATAGCAACATGAAATAATAGTATTCATCAAAGCCGCTTATGAGACAAATATCTCTATTAATTGAGCGCAATAGAACATATTCGAAAGAGATAGTAAATGAGTTATTAATACGAAGAGCCCGATAAATAAGATAAACACTTTCATTTCTTAAAATGCAAGTTTCAGCTGGAAAATATAAGAATGATGTTCATAAAATATTTATCTCCAGCGTAATTATCGTACCACCATACTTCTCAGTTGGTCGCTGTTATCTGACATACCAAATTCTCTTCATTTTCCCACAAATATCTCACAGCTCATTTCAATATGTAAAATAAATGTCAGCGCTTTAAGCTCCTTACAAAAATAATTATGAAATTTTCTTCAGAGGAGACGTGCTCCAGTTTAGCAGTTTCTGAATATTGTTTCTTCCGGATGGCTCGCCGGGTTGACGTTATTGTTTTCTTGGCGAATCCCCCATAGTGTTTTGCGTTTTGTTTTGGGGTTACAGTACATCAGCATCTACGATGAAGGGATGTCTGTACAACTCATCAAATTCTTTTCATATACGGCATCATCGCTAACAAATGTTGACTGCAAGCATGTCATTCAAAGGACAGACTGAGAATCTAAATGCGTTGAGTGTTAGTGTCAAGTTTGCGACACAGATGAACAGTATGGCCAATATGCATTGCTTTCAAAATTCGATTGAAGTTTCGAAGAGAAATGCACGATTTTATAGAAAAATTTAAATCAGTGATTAGCTGTCGTAACTCCAGGCTGAAACATTACAAAACCTGCGATTGAAGATACGAACGTTCACTTGCATTGTTGAGCTTTAAAGAATTTCCTATCAACAAAAGAAAATACCCGAGTCCTTGTGTTGTGCACGCAGTGAAGGCCGAAGAAGCGCACGTTGCCAGCATACGTGTCGTTCATTTAAATCACATTCTGAAATATCTGCCTTCAACAAAGATGACAACTGTTACGGCCGTGCTTGAGTCAATTGCGCGTAGCGATGAAAGACTGGTCGTAGATCGATATCTTCCTTCTGCCTGGCTGCACTGCGCCGCAATAAATGCAATAGCCGATCCCCCATTCATCGGAGAATAATATGCCAAAGGTAAAACAGTAATGTAATAACTGTCTCAAGGCGAGATGCTCGCTGTGAAGATAATGAAGGGGAAACACGACGTGGCGACGATGACGCTAGCGAGGACGATCATTCCTTCGACAAAACATCACGCCTCCTTACAGACGACGTAACACCGAAAGCTCAATGATTTCATCAGAAAAGTGGAATGAAAGAGAATTTTTCTGGCTTTAATAAGTCATGATTTGCTTCGCTCGTATAAAATGGATCCTATTTCCAGTAAACATCGTACCGAAACGCTGGGTGGTAACACAGCCTTCAGCAGCCGTTGTTGTCACCGCATAAGATCGCATGTGCTACATTTTCTTCGTTTCAGACGCAGCAAGTAGCAGCCGCAGCCGCAGCCGTAGTAAGCCGCATTTCTGTGCAGCAGTACTCCGACATCACGCAGCAGTTTTCTTTTTCGCCTATCGTTCACTTACTGTTCTAGTTTTCATTATTTTGTAGAAACGCGGATACCACCAAAGAATGTATTTCGGTTCAAAATTTGACACCAGGTGATTTTTCGCCTGTTGTGACGGGCGCTATGTTGTTGTCAATTTTGATTTTTTAGCTTGAGTTTATCACCATATGCCGAACATCAAGCTGTCTTCTGATGTGCGCCAGGGTCACATCCGCGCAAATCTTTCTTAGCCAAAATATATTACACAACGCAGCAGTTGCTGAAGATCACCTGAAACAAAGATATCAACTTACTGTATTAAAGGTTCAATGATATTAAGGAACGCATGAAAGCTCGTTAGCGGTCAAATATTGAATTGATGCAAATATTCATACTTGATTAAATCAACGATTTAAATCTAAAATAGTTAACATATTTCCGCATTTCGTTGATTTACATCATACAAAGTAGCGTAAATATCTTCTGTTACTAACAGTTCATACAGCAGATATAAACTGGCTGTACCACTTTATTAGAAAGCCATTTGAAGTACTTCACTACAAAACAACGACGCTAGATCGTTGGAAACTCATATTAATTGCAGTTAGAGATACTTAAAATATTATTTGTGTAATTTTTAAAATCGATAGAACATAGAAATTAATTTTATGTCATTCTATATCGCAATTGGCTCTACTCATTCAAAATTCGATTGGTCTTGGCGAATATTTGGCGTTCAAATAAGCGATATTTTGGCTCATTTTGTCAGAAATGTTTTTGTTTATAGAAAATTTAAAAGGCTCATTTGGAGTTATTTGATTCAACAAATTAAATAACTGTTATCGACGTTAACAGGCAAAGAGTCAACGAGCGAATGACATGTCGTTTTGCATTATTTTTAATAAAGAATAGAGCGCGAAAGCTTTCCAGATTCACAGTTAATTTAGCACTATAATAAATATCAAAAGTTTCAAACGTTGAGCGCCAGATATTCACATTCTCGACATTTTTACGGGTCATGCAATCAGCGAAATACCTTATCATCTTCCGATTAGGTTCGAAACTTTGTAACTGCTTAAAAGACAGAATAACAAAAGAAACTTGAAATATTAAGGTTTAAATATTTCTTATACCTACAGCCTTTGTTCACTGCAGGGTATTATTAAAAATAAAACAATTCAAATTGATATTTTTAAAACTTTATTTTCTTCATATAATATCTCATTTGCAACACAATTTAAATATAAGGCCATAGGCAAAATAAACTATTTTTTCAAATTGATTTTCAAATAGCTTTTTCAGATTTTTCGTTAAATTTACAGCGAAAATATTGCAGTTTAAAACTAATAAATTCAATAGTTTAACTAATAAAATTTACATTTGTTACACAGTTAACATTACATTATTTACTTATAAGGATTTTCGAGAACGATTTATAATATGTTTATGTCCTTTCTTTAAAATGTTTAGTTACGACATTTTCTTATTTTGAACATTGCGCAATTACTAAATTTTCCAAAAATGCATTTGTTAACAGAAAAGCAAGATGATGAAATATTTACTAAAGGAAATTCTAACTGCTTGTAAGAAGATGGAAAAAGTCAACTATTCTTCGGGAAGTCGTATTGTTAATGGCACATGTCACTTCCTTTAGTACATCGGTCCATTATTATAAAAATTTGTATAGTACTGGAGTCAATGTTTTAGAAAATTTAAAAGCTTAGGGCCTTTGTCGCCATTAAAAGTCACCCAGGCGATCAACTAAAAGAATATCACTTGGAGTCCCCATGAATTCCATATGCCAGTGTTGTTAACAGAGCGATTTGCCAACTGTATGCATGTTTAATAGCGTAAGGATTTGACGGGACGACGGCGCAGCGGACATCGAACGGACGAATGAAATTCTTGAAAAAAAAACAATACTTTTTCGGTATCGCGGCCAGATTTGCGTATAACGCCGAACCGATTTCGAAGGTTTCAACTTTCTATAGTGACTTATAGCTGTTCCTCACACTACTTTGATTTAACTGCACTTTTCAACAGTCAGTAATATCGCATTTGTTTCCGAGATACACTTTTTTGATATCTCGCTTATGTCATTTTCCTTTATACGGCCTTGCAGTCGACCAGCATAGCTTACCGCAGTTTCTCTAAAACTTCGGGATTTGGGGTCGCCATCTGTCTTCTGACTGTTGCAATCACAGCCACACCAACACAGTGTTGCGTAAAATTACTCAAACCATGCAGTTCAAAACATTTCCAACATCACGTAAGAATAGTTGTTTGTTATTCTGAGATTCAGAAAATGTGCTCTGATGGTGAAAGAGCAAGAACATTTTTAGTAGGGTTGTTTTCTTTGCGTTTTACTAGCATTTAATTCTGTTTCTTGTTAATTATGCTCCTTTTGGTTCTTTTCGACTTTCATGTTACTTTAGTCCCTGAACAGAATTAATAGCTTCACTGAAAGAAAAAGGCGAAATTTTATTCTGCACTTTTTATTACCAGTTTATGTTGTTTCGAAGAAAAGTTGTCTACGAAAATCAATGACTTGTCATTCATCTTCTTCTGATATTCTGTTTCACAGTCACAATATTTAGCCCAGCCGAAATACAGCAGAGAGAGTAGCAGAGAGCAGAGAGTAGCAGAAGACAGCACGCACAGACAGCACAGAAAGAATGCGAGAAGAAAGGGAGAGCAAGACAGAGTCATATGTTGTTAAAAACAGAGTGAAAAGGAGACAGATGACAGAAAGAAAGGAGACATGAGGAGAAGTGGAGAAATGGACCGAGAGCCGAAAGAAATTAAGCGAAAGAGGCACAGGGCAGAGTGATCGAGAGAGATGGTGAGAGAGATGATAAGACAATGGTAAGAGATCAGAGAAATGTTAGTATATATATTTGGTGGAGAGATGGAGAAATGTGGTGTTTGAGTCACTCTTAGTGACGAGCAGTTCAAAACGAGCCAGCAGCAACTTGTGCCAGATTTGTGCATGAATGCTTAACATGTTCGCAATTACGGAGCTACATTTTCACTCCAGCGTACCAGCGGCAATGGCCCCAACGATTATAATACCTAGTACTCCGATCTGTAAACCAGTTTAGCTCTGAATTGTTGGGCGCCAGGTGTGGCAGGTGCAGGAGGTTAGTGAATGGGCCAGCGCTCACCGGCGCCGCCACCAGCTCCGGTCTTCGCCGCCGCCGCCGGGGCTGCGTCCGTGCCGCTCGTCGCGCAGGCAGAGGCCGGCGGTCGGGCGCTCACGCCCGCCGCCGCCCGCGCCTCGCCTCGTCACCTGCCGCGTCAGCGACGAAGCCTGCCGTCATCACGTTCAGCGCCCGTCGCCGGCGTGAGGAGGCGGTCCACGCGTTCGCTCCGCGCCGCGTCGCCACGACACCACCTCCGCCGCGTCGCGATCAGGCCCGTTGCCGCGGTAGCCTCCGCCACCGCCGCCGTGGCTCGGCGCTCAGTCGCCGGCGCGGAGGAGCCCACGCGCCTTAAATACCGCGCCGCGCCATGCCGCGACCGTCTTCCGCCGTCAGCGATTTGAGTTCCGGTGCCGTGTCTCCGTCGCCACGCCGCCAGCCAGGGCAGTCTCGGCGTGCGGCACCACGCGCCGCGCCGCCGCGCCATCAGCGGCCGCGACCGCCGCCGCGTCAGCGATGAGGTTCCGGCCGTAGCGGTGTCTCCGCCGTCATCATCGCCGCCGCCGTCCCCGGCGTGGAGGAGGGCGGTCCGGTTCACGCGATCATCAGCGCCGCGATATCAATCATCGCCGTGTCAGCGATATACTCCGCAGAACGCCTGCCGTCATCGCCGCCGCCAGGCGCATCCTCGCGAGAGAATTCGGCGTTCACGCGCCCAAGCCGCTCGCGCCGCGCCTACAAAGCCAGACACCACTTTCAGCGTGTCAGGTGTCGCTCATCATCGTCGCAATACGTCGGCGCATTACCAGAGACTTCACGATCGGACATTTATTGAATATTCAACACGAAGCGCATGCAGTACCCGCCGCCGTCTTCGACGAGGCCGATCACGAGAGCAAGATGAGGGAGTCGTTGCGGCAGGTCTGTGCCGCCTCACTCCTCCTCTCGCCTCTTCACGTTTTCCGCGGCCGAGAAATGCTTCAAGACACGAGCCCTCTTCCGCGCCGACGGCCTTTCACCGAGAGCGAGAAAGCAGCCTGACGACGACGACGAGGCACTCTTCAGTGCTCGCTGGCCAACCTCCGAGGAGCGAGCAGTGAGCTGTTCGATGATCATTTATCGAGGAAAGCCCTGCTTCGCCGGCTTCACTCCGAGAGCGTCTTCGACCATCGCGAGCGCTACGACAGGTCCGCCGAACGCCAGCGAGCCACACACGACCGCGCGCTCGACGGTCTTCGCCAACCAGCCAGCAGCTGTCGGACGACGACGAGGAACAGGAGGAGAGAGTCTGCCGCCAGACTTCCACCTTCAGCCTTCCAGCCCTTCCAGCCAGCCGCCCGGGCCACCGCCCGGCGGCGCCGCGCAGAGGCTCCGCGCGCAGCGCAGAGCAGAACGACAGCGGCAGCGATCTCGATCGCCTCGGCTTAGGACCTTCCGGCGCACTGGCTGCCCGGCAGTTCGCGCTCGCTCACCTTAAAAGGTAAAGCCTTCCTTCATCACACACTGACATTACAGAGCCGCAATACTTAAAGTGTAGGTGTTCTTCCATCATTACTACACTTCCTGGGTGTAGGTGCTCTTCATCGTGCCATTCACTCAAGCCAACGCCTCTATGTAATTATCACCAGCTGGATAATGTTTCTAAAGCGCAGGTGCTCTGTCATCACACACAATAAATGCCTGCTAGTAAAACACACTGCTCTTCAGTAAACCTTGGTCTTCGCACTTCAGTTCATATTCAGATTTCCACACACGAAGGGCGTGAGTGACATTCCGTGTACTAACATTACAACACACATTTTCTTCGTAGAAGCCGTACATAGCTAAAGGACTTGTAGATGCAACACTCCTTTGCTTCACTTCGACGACAATTACGCATTTGCACCGTCACGTCAACGCCTTCTTCACGCATTACTTGCCGCTCTTCCGTTAACATTTCAGCCTTCGCCTTCGACCATCAGGAAGCCTGGGCGCGCGGCAGTTTAGCGAAAGTGATAAATTTTTTCCTCACGACCAGAGCGGAAAGCATTTCCGAAATTTTTTAGAACAATACCCTTCCTTAGTCATGGTTTCTTTCTGAAATGTTTCATAGGAACATGCCAGAGGCATAACTGAGTAGATAACATAAAGCTCAGGAGCGGTTATTCAATGGTCTTAGGAAACATTTAGCCTCAATAATATTTAAATTTCATACATTAGGTGCTTTATTCAACAAATTACTCACAAATCTTACAAAGTTGCAGTAGTTTCTGGCTGTGAAAATAGTATCCTGAGGTGTAGGTTTATTCATTCAGCCTTGTGCTCTAGTTACAATATTATGTGTTTATAAAAGGGGGAAGATTCGCAATATGCTATTCAGAGAAGTTTTCAATATGAAATGACTACGTTACCAAACATCAACATAAAAATACCTGATGCAAATATCTTTCCTATAAACAAATCATAGTGTTTTAATAGAAAAGATTGTCGCTATTAATGGTGCCGCACAAACAGAGAGGCACAACTATTTCACTAATCGACTTTTTAAAATATTACCAACATATGTTATTAGTAATAAAAATCTCACTATTTAAATTAATTAGCAATACAGAATGAAAAGAAATCAATGAAAACTGCAAAACATTGTCAGCAGCCCATCTAAGAAATTTTTTAAAATTTCTAAGACAGCGGGTTTAAAAACAAAATTTCTGTTTACTGAAATCAATATATTTTCAAGAATAATGACCCAGTTGACAGATCAGTTTGTATGCAGTGTCTCTTTTATATTTCCATACGCTGTTTCTTACCTCTTGTTAAACGTAAAGCGAAAGTAATTTTCTAAATACGGAGTGATCAACTAGGTCAGATGGCTTGGAACTGCAGTTTCCGTTTTTTCACGGAAAATTAAAGAGCCTTGCGATTACTTAAAAATTATATTTTCAACAAAAGATTACGCCAACATTTTACATTTTAAAATTGTAAATTCATATAAAGATTCAAATTTGAACAGATTTCGTGTTAAATGTGTATATTTAACATTGTGATTGTTGAAGACACTGAAACATTTGTTGAGCTCAGGTCGCACTGTTATTTGAGAGAGATATGCACACTTAGAAACGTTTTTTGTTATACCGAGAAAAAGCTGCCGCATGCTTTCTCCGTATAACAAAACGTTTCTAAAATTGTGCATATCTCATTTTCTTTCAATGTAGTGCATTTTCGAACTCAACAAATTGTTTCGGTGTCTTCCAACAATCACAATGTTAAATATACACATTTTAATTTACGAAATCTGTTATTCAATTTTGGATCTTTATATGGTGGAATTTACAATTTTAAAGTCTAATGTTTTAGGTAATTTGGCTGAAATAATCTTGTTGAAAAATATAATTTTAAACAATCGCAAAAGTTATTTCTTTTAATTTTCCGTGAAAGAGCAACGCATGGTTCCAAAACTGTCTCATTTTCGTTGATCACTCCGTATTTTAGAAAATTACTTTCTGAAATTTTTCTGACAGATAACAGAGATTAAAGATAGAATTATAAATATAAAAGAGATTTTCACATACAAAACTGGATCTATCAACTAGAATGTTTAATTTCTTGAAAATATGTGGTTTCTGAGTGTTTTTAGACTTTATTTTTAAACCCACTTCTGTCATAGAGTTTTAAAAAATTTTAAATTTGGGTGGGGCTTGGTGTATGAAACGTGCTTATTAGTTTTTTCATTCATTTGTATTTGCTAATTAGTTTAAATAAATCAAGTTTTCGTACCTAATGCGCTATGATTGGTAATGAATTTTAAAAGAGTCGGTTGAGATATGAATGACAGAAATTGCCTCCAACTGTGCAACCATTACGTTAATGCGAGCAAGTATTTATTAAAACACTACCAGTTTGATACATAGGAAAGATGTTTACATCGGTTATTTTATGCTGAATGAATTTATTAACATGAGTCGATTTCTATGGTAAGAAGCGCCTCTCTGAAAGTAGTATTATTTGCAGGGCTCTTTCCCTTTATAAGAAGCACATAATATTGTAACTAGGCCCTACAAGACTGAATGGGGGTCCTCGTAAAAGAACCTACACGCAAGGATTGTGTTTTTTTCTAGCCAGAGCCTTTGTATTTATGCGAAAGTCAGTAGTTTGTTGAATAAAAATATGCCCCAATGTACTGGAAACATTTAAATAGTATTAAGGCAAAATGTTTCCTAAAAGTTAGGCTAAAAGTTCACTGATAGTTTTAGAGCTGTTACGTTTTAATTTCTGTGCTGTACTCTGTGTTCTAGTGAAGCGATTTCTAGAAGAGAAAAACTATGAACTGGGAAGGATTATTGTTCAAAAATTTTCAGCCACATACAGATACTGGCTGAGGAAAATTACTTTATCGTTTCCTTGAATCCACTGCCTCGCTCAAACCCTGATGATTCAGGGAAGATTTGTAGGGGCGGGAAGAGCGGCAGAAGCGGCTAAGGCAGTGGAGGGGGCGGTGGAGGAGGAGGCGGCGGTGGTCGCGGAGGAGGCGGGCAGGCCGCGGACGAGGCAGCGGTGGAGGCGGCGGGCAGGAAATAAAGGGTGGTGCATCCTGCAAAGAGATGTCCTTAGCGCTGCTATTGTTGTTTATTTTTATTTCACAGAGAAATGTTCTGTAATGTTAATTGTGCGAGGTACCACGCCCACTTTCATCTGCGCGGTGTGGAATTGAGATATGGAATTGAGGAAGTACACTCATATTTACGAGGTGTGTTGGTGGTGATGTAGCTGGGGAGGCACCTAAGGCTGAGGAAGCACTGAAGAGGGAGGGGCGAGAGATACTTCCTGAGAGCAGGATGACTGGAGAACACTTGCGGTTTGGGGCGGGCGGAGCGGGTGATGTGTGTGAGTAGTGATGTAAGGAGCACCTGCGCTTAGGGCGTGCGGGGCGGGTGATGTGAGTGAGTGGTGATGAGAGGAGCACCTACGCTAAGGGGCGGGGCGGTGATGAGTGAATGGTGACAGAGGAGCACTTACGCTTAGGTGTGTGGGAGGCTGATGTGAGTGAGTGATGATGAGAGAGCACCTACGCTTAGGTGCGTGCGGGTGATGTGAGTGAGTGGTGACAGAGGCACACCTACGCTTAGGCGGCGGGGCGGCTGCGCGGCCGCCGGGCGGCAGGCGCGCGCGGAAAGGTCTCGCCGAGCGATCGGATCGCCGGCAGCTGTGGCAGCAGGCGGGGCGGCGCTCCTCGTTCTGCTGTCGTTCTGCGCCGCGCGGGCCCTCTGCGCGCGGCGCCGCCGGAGGTCCCCGGCGGCAGGCGGAGTTCAGCCCGAAGGCGGCTAGCAAGAGGGCGGAAGGCGAGGGTGGAGGTCCTGGCGGCGGGACTCTCTCCTCCTGTTCCTCGTCGTCGTCCGAACGCTCTCTTCTTCTTCGGAGGTTGAGAAGGCCATCGGAGCGCGCGGGAGCAGGTTGACCGCACTCGTCGTCTTCATCTTGAAAGCACATTCGGCGGACTCTGGTCATGCTGCCCTCGTCGTCGTCCGAACGCCTCTCTCCTTCCTCGGAGGTTGAGAAGGCCAGCGGAGCGCGGGAGGAGGTTGTTCGTCGTCGTCGTGTCCGAACGTTTCCTCCTCCTCGGAGGTTGAGAAGGCCAGCGGAGCGCGCGGGAGGAGGTTGTCTCGTCGTCGTCGTCCGAACGCTCTCTCCTTCCTCGGAGGTTGAGAAGGCCATCGGAGCGCGCGGGGAGGGAGGTTGGTCCGCTCGTCGTCTTCATCTTGGAAGGAACTTCGCCGCGGAGAGGCGGTGGGAGAGGCGCAGGAGGGAGGAGGGTGGGCGGCTGGACCTCCTGCTCGACCCATCGAATCGCACTCCGTGGTCGGGAGTGACGTCGCCCAGGAGACGGTGGCGGGATTGGCGCATCTGCTCGTGGTTGTGGATGTTCAACGCGTCCGATCGTGAAAGTCCTCTGTGTGCGCGCCGGCGAGCGCCGGTGGTTGCGGCGGTGGTGGGGGCGACCACCGCGGCGGCCGGAGCCTCGTCCGCTGACGCAGCGGAGGTGGTTGGTCGCGGCGCTGAGTGGAGGCGGGCGCGGGCGGCCAGGGCGCGGGGCGCCGGACCGCCCTCCCACGCCACAGGGAACGAGCCCGAGCCGCAGCGGCGGTGGTGGCGGTGAGACCACTGCGGCGGCCGGAGTCTCCGCCCGCCGACGCAGCGAGGTGGCTGGTCGCGGCGCGCTGGAGTGGCGCGGCGCGGGCGACCAGGCGCGTGGCGCCGGACCGCCCTCCTCCACGCCAGGACTTGCGCCCGAGCCGCAGCGGCGGTGGTGGCGGCGGAGACCACCGCTACGGCCGGAGCCCTGGTCCGCTGACGCAGCGGAGGTGGGTTGGTCGCGGCGTGCTGAGTGGAGGCGGCAAGGGCGACCAGGGCAAGCGGGCGTTGACCGCTCTCCTCCACGCCAGGGACTTGCGCCCGAGCCGCAGCGGCGGTGGTGGCGGCGGAGATCACCGCCACGCCGGAGCCTCGTCCGCCGACGCAGCGGGGAGGTGGCTGGTCGCGCGCTGAGAGGGCGCGGCGCGGGCGACCAGGCGCGTGGGCGCCGACCGCCCCTCCTCCACGCCAGCGACGGGCGCCTGCGCCGCAGCGGCGGTGGTGGCGGCGGAGAGCACCGCGGCGGCCGGAGCCCCCTGTCCGCTGGACGCAGTGGAGTGTGGCTGGTCGGCGCTGAGAGGAAGACGCGGCGCGGGCGGGTAGGGCGCGTGGTGCCGACCGTTCTCCCACGCCAGCGACGGGCGCCTGAGCCGCAGCGGCGGTGGTGGCGGCCGGAGCTCGTCTGCTGACGCGGCGGAGGTGGCTGGGCGGGGCGGCGGCGGGGGCGCGGGCGGCGACGCGTGGGCGCCCGGCCGCCGGCCTCGCCTGCGCGGCGGGCGTCGGACGCTGCCGCTGCGGCGGCGGCGGCGGCCACATGCTGGCTGGTGGCGAGCGCCGCGCGCGGGCGCGGGGTCGGCGGCGGGGCCTCCTGCTCTCCTGACTGCTGCGTGCTTCTGCCCCCTCCCTGCACCTGCCACAAAGGCCTCCAACACCCTAAACTAAACTTGGATTTACAAAATCGAAATTACTTCTCGTCTGGTAAATATATCCGTTAAAAGTCGATTGTGCCGCTTGAGGGGCTGGAGTGAAAATGTAAGCTTTCTCCATGAAAAATTGCGAACATGAACAAAAGCATTCATACAAAAATCTCTTTTCGTCTATCTCCTATCTCTTCGTTTTTATCATCGTCCATTTACTACCACCGTCTTTTCGTACCACATTTCTCCATCTCTCCCACCATCTCTCTCTGTATTTCTCCTGATCTTCTACATTTATCTTATCATCTCTCTACCATCTCTCGATCCCTCTCTGCATCCCTGTCGCCCTTTCTTCCTTTAATTTCTTTCAACTCTCAATCCATTTCCTCTCAAAATTATCTCCTTCAATTTCCACACATCTCACTCACCATCTGTCTCTCCCTTTCTCTGTCCATCTGTCTCTCCCTTTTCCTCTCTACATTTTTCTTTCTCTCTCTTTTACTATCTTACTCTCCCTTTCTTTCTCTCACTTCCATTCTTTCTGTCTGTCTGTCTGTCTGTCTCTCTCTCTCTCTCTCTCTCTCTCTCTTCTTTCAGCTGTCTGTCGTGGCCCATGGAATTGAGTGCGGGCGAAGATGCAAGGAGAAGATGAATGATAAAGTCATTAGTTTTCGTAAAGACAGCTTTTCTTCAAAGAACAACATAAAAGGCTTGAACAATAAAAAGTGCAAGTGTAAAATTTCGCCTTTTTTAGCTAAACTCAGTGAAAATATTAATTCTGTTCAGGATAGACAAAGTGGCAAGGAAAGGTCGAAAAAGTTAAAAGGATAATTATTGGGCAGGAATTAAATCTTCACTGAGTAAAAACCTTAAAGATATGGAGGAGAAAATTGAAAATAGCCCTACCTAAAGTGTTCTTGTAACTTACCATCCAAAATTTTACATTTTCTGAATCTCAGAATAAGCAAACTTGTACATTCTTACGTGATGTTGAGAAGTATTTTAATTTGCATAGACAGGTGAGACACAACACTAAGTCTTGTTGAATTTATTAGTGAAAACAATGATTACACGCTTAATTCATTGGCAGAACAGATGAAAGCATTTAAATCCAAAGTTTTAGAGAGAAACTGCGGTAAAGCTATACTGGTCGACTATAAAAGGAGCCCGTTATAAAGGAAAAGAAATGACATAAGCAGGATATCAAAGAGGTATTATCTCGGAAGCAAAATTGCGATATTATGACTGTTGAAGGTGCAGCTAAATCAAAGTAGATATGTAGGAATAATATAAGTCATATAGAGAGTTAGCAATGCTTCGGAAAATCGGTTTCGAGATTTATACGCAGGTTTTTGGCCGCCTGATACCGAAAAAGTATTGTTTTTTTTTTTTCAAAATACCGTCCGTTCGTTCATCCATCTGCCCGTCGTCCATGCATCCACACCTATTAAACATACATACAGTTAGCCGTCCTTCCATCTGTTAACAACACAGCGCCTTAAAGATTCATAGGGTTTCTTCCAAAATTGATATTCTTTGAGCAATCTGTTTTGACTAAAACTCTAGGTGACTTTTAATAACATTATTCACGTTTCTCGTGGTACTTTGATAAAGGCCCTAAGATCTTTTTTTAAATTTTCTAAAACATTGACTCCAAATTTTCTCCCTAAATTTTTTATAATAATGGATTGATGTATACCTATAAAGGTGACATATTGCCGATTAGTAACTCTGACTTCCCGAAAAAGAATAGTTTGACTTTTTCCATCTTCACAAACTGAAGGTTAGAGATTTTTCCTTTAAGTAAATATTTCTGTCATGAGTCCTTTCTGTTAACAAATGCATTTTTTGGGAAAATTTTAGTAATTTTCGCGCAATGTTTAAAATAAAGAGAAATGTGTAATAAATTGCCCAAATAGTAAGAAAAACATTTTAAAAGGATAAGCTTATATTATAAATCGTTCTCCGAAGTCCTTATAAAGTAAAAATGAAAATGTAATGTTAACTGGTAATAATCTCTTTGCAAATTCCAATTTACTAGCAAATTTTATTAGTTTAAACTATTAGTTTATTAGTTAATTGTATACGTTTTCGCTGTAATTTGACAACAAAAAACGAAAATCTGAGACGGAATATTTGAGAAAATTGAATTCTTTTTAAAACGTCATTTTTTACTTTACCCTTATTATGTATTTATTTATGCCCTTATATTTAGGTTTATTGTTTTAAATATGCAGAATGGGATGTATACATAAGAGATATAAAGCAAGTTGCAAAGAAATATCAAATTTGAAGACGTTTTAGTCGTTTTTTTTAATAATACCCTCTGAGAGTGGGGCAAAGAACATGGAATTTATAAGAAATATTTTAAACCTTAATGACAAGTTTCTTTGTTGTTCTATCTTTTTAAGCAATTTACAAAGTTTCAGGCCAATCGGAAGATGGTCGGGAACGTTTCGCTGATTTGACATGGCATGACCCATATTAAAAATATCGAAATAATGAATATCTCAAAAACGGCTCCAACGTTTTTCTTTAAACTTTTGATATTTGGTATATATAGTGCTAAATTAACTTGCAGAAGATGCAAATCACTTTGCCTATCTTGGCTTAAAATGTACAAAATAGTAACATCGGATATGTCATTCACTTGCTATTTCTTATATTAACGTCAATAGTTATTAACTTGTTGAATCAAATGCTTCAAATGGAGCCTTTTAAATTTTCTATAAACCTCAAAACGTTTCTGTTAAAATGGGCCAAAATATCCATATTTACAAAACGCCAAAACAATTTTTTTCCAAAACCAATCGGATTTTTTGAATGGGTAGAGCCAATTGCATTGTATAAGATGACATAAAATTCAATTTCCTATATTCTATCGATTTTTAAAAAATTACACAAATGTGTTTTTTAAATATCTCTAACGCAATTAATATGGAGATTTCATGATCTGCATACGTCATTGATTTTGTATGAAATTGCTTCAAATTATTTCGTCGGTGGAATTCAGTAGTAGCAACCTAGTTTCTATCTGCTGTATGAACTGTTAGTAATAAGAAATATCACCTTCGCATGCCAAGTGATGTAAATCCAACCAGAGTGTAGGCGTTCCAAGGCGGTTCCGGTGTTGGGTTATTTTAGATTTAAACGTTGATTTTATCCAAGATGGAATATTTGCATCAATTCAACTATTTATCCGACCACTAACGGCTCTGTTCTTTAATATCCTCATTGAACTGTCTAGTGTAAGTTGACCTCTTTTGGCTCAGGTAGTCTTGCTTAATATACGTTGTAATATATTCTTGTGGCTTTAAGAAGATTTCCATGAGGCATATTTTAGACTCCAATACAATGATCAAGAAACCTTGATGTTCAACATAGCTGATCGCGGCTTCAACTTAAAGATGCAGAATCATTCGTCACAGAGTGATAGCGTACGTCACAACGAACCAGAAGAGTCAGCTGAGCAATCAAATTTTGGAACCGGAAATACGTAATTAATTCAGTTTATTTGCTGTTCATGTAAAACAGAATGAAAACTTGTACGAGTTAAGCAGAACAATTGGCGAATGACACTTTTGCTTTTGCTTTTGTGATATTTACCTCGTCGGGTGCAGGAGGGATTGCTGCATAGAGAATGCAGCTTACTACAGCTGCAGCTGCAGCTGCTATAAGCACTTGCACAAATCTGAAACAGAAAAATAGTGCTTACATGTAACACGATCTTCAGGAATAATACATGCGGTGTGTATAGCAACTGCTGAAACCTTGTTACACTAACACATAAGACTTCCAAATCTCCAAGTCAAAAGCGTTTCAGTTTTGATATTTACTGAAATAGGATCCATTTTATACGAGCCAGGGCAAATCATGCGACTTAGTATTAAAGTGTCGCGCCTTAGAGAATTCTCTTTCATTCCACTTCTTCTGATGAAATCATTGGTTTCCGGGCATTATTTCAGTGATTCGTCATGTAGGCAGTGAATGTTACATCGAGGAATGAGGGGTGTCTATTCCTCGCTAGTACGTCACATCCGTCGCCACGTCATAAGCTTCCTTCATTTACTCCTTAGCGGGCGCCTCCTTCTTTAGACTTGGATTATTACATTGCAATTTTTTACACCTGGCGTATTATTCCTCTGATAAAATGGGGACTGGCTTATTGCGATTTGTTGCAGCGGTGCGAGCAGGTCGATAGAGGAGATATCGATCCTACTACGCTGATCTTTTCATCACTACGCATAGAGCTGGTGTGTCAAACATTTATGCATGAGTTGTCATCTTGATCTGGTGGAGAGCGGAGTATTTCAAGAATGTGAATCTGAATGGTTACATTAATACTGCTTAACGATGCCTTAAAACAGCCTTCCACTGCTGATGCACAACCCTGGGACTCAGATTATTTTCTTTATTGATAGGAATTCTTTAAGTAACAATGCAAGTGAACGTTCATTATGTAATCACCTAAGGTTTTGTAATATTTCTTCAGTTGACGGCTTGTCCTAAGGATTTAAATTTTTTCTATAGTGTCGTACATTTTCTTCAGAGACTTCAACGAGATTTTTGAAACAATCTCTGCATATTATCCACCGCCCTTCTCACAAACGGAGCTCTTTTGCCAGACCACCATCACCAGTATCACCAAACTTGACACCAACATAACTTTATTTAACATTCTCAGTCCTGTCCTTTGGGTCGACAGCTCGCTACGGGTCTTGACTGGTTAGCGATGATTCAGTCTCTCGGCCATGAGATAAGAATTTGATGTGGCACACGAAGACATCCTTCATCGTAGGTACCGGTCTTCTTAACCCCAAAACCTAAAACCTTAAAACCTTATAAACCTGGGGATTCTCCGCAGAAAGCAATAACGTTAACCAACGAGCCATCCGAGAGGGCAATATTCTGTCTACTAAACGACAATATCTTTCGTTGTTTAATTATATCTAGAAGAAAATTTCATAATTGTTTTTCTTAGGGCTTAAAATATGACATTTCATAACATTTTTTACATATTAAGTGAGCTGTGGGATATTTGTGGGAGAAATAGAAGAAATTTCTGTTATGTCAAATAACCACTGACCAACCAAGAAGAAGTATAAATTAATTTTTGATATCCTGGATTACGCTGGAATTTAAATATTTATGAATATTCTTATGTGCTGAAGAAGAAAGAAAATAAACTTGCATTTTTTAAAATGAAAAGTGATTTATCGTATTTATCAGATACTTCCGTGTTAATATCATTTATATCTTCAGATGTTCCTGTTAACATCAATTAACAGGATATTTGTCCTCATAAGTAACTGATGAATACTATTAATTTCATGTTACAAATTTCAGTTCCGTTTGTAACTTCTGCCCATGAAAGAGAGACTTTGCTATGAGACCGTCATAGGAAATGTGCTGCCACAAAACATTACTTTTCAAAGATGGAACTTGTTTCTAAGGATGTAAAATACACAAAAAATTCAATTCTATCAACTACTATCTTTGTTGTATAATTTTTAATCACCTCCTTTCTGATATATCATGTATGTAATAGTTACCGTCGTGGTCCGTAACAAATATAGTAATTGACTTATTTGAAACGTATCGTATTGACCAAATTGAATGATATTGTTCGTAAATTACTTGAGGATAAAAAGTGCCACTTTCATTTGATACAATATTTCTAAGGCCAATGTTTTTTTAAGGTCCCTATTTAAATATGTGTCAAAGAAACCACTTTCACCAATTCTACACTGCCCAAGGAAAGGAATTTGAAGTCCTTACCGCATTCAAGTATGATTCGCGTTGCAGCGCGTGTGTTTGAGCTGCACTTCCTTCCACGAAGTGTTTCCGGGGCAACTGTGCCGGGGTGCTGCGTCGCCCAGGCGGCGTGGCTTTGTTGCGTTGAGGTCAGCTGAGGCGCCGCCGCCCACTCCGCAGGGAGCCAGCGTGCGCTGTGCGTGCGTGCGTTTGCCTTGGGGCTGTAGGTTTGGCTCTCTCTGCTTCTCTGATACATCACGAACGCTCCTGAAGTTTGACGTCGCTTCTCCAACAGCAAAAACAAAATAAATATGTCTATGGCAGAAAATGTGGTTAAGATTTAAAGTTTTCACAATGGTGTTGAGTAGCCGAAGGTAGACAGGAAGAAGCCGATATCAATAATGTGCAATTGGCCAAGGGTCATTTGACTTGAAACGCAGTGACTGGGCTGCATCGTCTATCTTCTCTGATTTTAAAACCTGATATATTTACATGTACGTATCAAAGACTCATTATTAGAATCGGAGGAGAACTGTTTCATTAAAATTGATTAATAATTATTAATTGGTACTGAAATTTGGTTAACTATATATACCTTTCGGTTATATATCCTGGTTAACCATTCACCTTTCGTTGGTCCTCACTAGGACCGAAAAGGTATTGAATACCGGTAAAAATACCGGCATTATACCAGTATTTTTCCACAATCTTTCAAATACCTTTATTCTTTATACCGGCAAAATAATTTATAGGACGTCTATACCGGTATGGACGTCCATAAAGGTTATACCGGTGTTATACCGGTATTTTCAATGAAGAAATAAAGCTTACCATCCATAATGTGTTGAAAATAGGTTATTTTAGTTAATAATATCTCACAAAATGTTTATTAATCAAAATATCATTTCATTATTGTTATTTATTGTTTAAATTATTATTTTTGTATGTATATATATATTTAAATATATATATATATTTTAACTTCGGAAAAGTTGAAATATGAAATAATAATTATGGATTCCATTGAAGAGAACCCTTTCTTAGTGTCCTTCATCGAGCTATCTCCCATCTGACCTGAGTGATGACCTAAGCCTGTCTTTGTATTTCGCACATGGAGAGGCTGTCAACGTATGCGCCGTGCCGTAGGCGTAGGACCGTTTCTTCCCTCCCCGGCCCTCCTTCGGCGAACTGAGGAAACGTTTGACACCTTGAGATAATCACGAACACTCGGCTTTCAGGCCCAGTTTTGTTATTGTTCAAACATGATTTCTCTTTACTTAATTTCCTCACAATTAAATCTAATTATACATTAATAAATAGGCTAAAATAAAATGTTATTTTCCTAGTTTATTTTAAGGGTTTATTATATTTGACACATTAACAGCAAATATTGAGAAAATTTGTAATAAAAGCAAATATTATGTTATTATTATTACTAATATTATTATTACTATTATTAGTATTATTACTATTATTAATTACTATTAGCCATTAACATTGCATGTGGGCAAGTGGTTCCTCCTACGCGGGTAGCTTACATTGTAAAATGCATCTGAGGAGCCTAATGAGAAGTGTTTCTTCCTTAATAATAAAAATATATACTAACATTAATAATTTAATATAAAAGTTTATTAATATTAACATGTTTATTTTTAATTAAAATTAACATTTAATTTAAATATATACATAAATAAATTCATAAATTAATTTATAAAGTTAATGCAAACGTTTAAAATTTAATTAGTATTAATATTTTAAAGTATTTATTAAATTAATTATTATTATATGTACTATTAATATTTTTTCTAATGGTAATTTCTTAAATAATACATGGGTGTAAATTAAACATTCTTCAACTACACCTTGAATTAAAACATAACGCTTGTTTCCTCGCGAAGAATAGTTAATGTCTACACGTATTAGCGTTAAATGTCAATTTTTAATATTTTTTAGTTATAATTATGGTGCAGAATAAGTAAACTGGGCCAACTGAAAAAAATATTTTCGGGAATGTTAGTGATACGATCAAATTTAAGCAAATAATCGTATTTAGTGATAAAATACAGTCGTGCATGAAGAAATTTGGTATGCGTGGGAAGACTCATTTATGGATAAGAATACACGTTTCTCTGTATTTTATCGCTACTAGAAAGGACAAGATTTATACGGAGAAATTCGATAAATTTTCAATACTTCATCACGTGTCGCTATCTCTGCAAGCCCGGACGTGAGGTCCAACATGAACGAGCTGGTGTTGATGTCTGCCAAAGCCCGTTGGCTGATCCTCTCCGTCTGACGACAGAACTCGACTTCAGTCAACCACAGAACTCAATCTAGATAGAATATGTGTCGAAAATCCGCCACCCTCGGGACTCAAACCCTAGGACCTCCCGGTCAGAAACTCTGCTGTGTAAATAGTTGTCTCTGAGCCATCTCAGCGGTAAAATCACAGCCATTTTCCCCAAAACACCAGTAATATTCTATTGAAATACCTGTATTTTCCATGAAAATACCGGTATTATACTTTTAGAGGTATTTTACCGGTATAGACGTCGGATAAAGGTAAAAATACCTCTAAAAATACCGATGTTTGATGTAGTATATCGGTATTTTTAAAGATATTACAAATAAAGGTATAATAGAGGTAAAGGTATTTCTATACCGGTTTAAATAATTTACGGCAATAATTTCGACATACTGTCCCTGATTACAATCTGTTTCATTAAGTTCTTATAGATGTTTTATTTTAGATCACATTATACACACACACACACACACACACACACACACACACACATATATATATATATATATATATATATATATATATATATATATATATATATATATTGAGACGAGCTCGAATATACGCCCTGGTAATGGACCAGAACATATATAAAAATTTCCCAAAATACCGTCTTCGGCAGTTCGCTAATTTGAACGGGGCGCGAGAACCACGTCACTGTCTGACGTCAGCCGCGGCCGCGTCGAGCGAAACGCTTGTCCACGAATAGGAAATTCGAAAGATAAGCTTGGGAACGAGATCTTATGATTGGCCGGTATCCGAAAAACGAGGGAAGCCGACTGCAAGAAATTTTTTCCGTTGAAAGTTGAAGGATTCTCAGAAAAATCTCGGAGGAGGACGGATCGCTAGTCGCGAGCAGTGAACTTCACGCGAGATTGTTTAATCTGAACACGAGAAGAGAAAATCGAACATTGTAATTTCGTTTCCTGTGCTGATAACTCACAACGGAAAAGAAACGTGTATCCGTGAGAGTGGAATTATGCGAATTCAGCAGGGCTGAATCGACTCTTTCCGGCGTACGCCAAAACAAATTTCGCATCGCCGCTACGTCACATCACCGAAGCTAAAGGAGCCAAGGCGATAACCATTCCTGAAACACCGCCAGAGAAGCGATTTGTGTTGGGGAAGGACGACTGGCGCAGAGGCGAGGTGACTTCCCGGCCGAGAAAATTGGGTTCGGAACACAGCGGAAGAAGGAGCGGAGTATCGTGGAGGTCAGGCTACCCCAACGCGTCGCCAGCACGAGCCGTCGCGGCAAGCGCAGAGCGAGTTCCGGAGGTCGCGTAAAGCGAGATCGCCACGTCCCCGAACGCCGAGGCGCCAAGGCGCCGCTCGCAGCACTCGACTAGGCCAGTTCACGTAAACTCCCATTGGAGAAGCGTGAGCACCAAAGGACAGACGGTTGCAGAAACGACAGAAATGTAATTGAACTTGCTAAACCACACTGTTTTTTTCTTAAGAGCTACATTAGGTATTTCAAGCCACATTTGTGAACGTTGATGTGTGGAACTCGTGAATGGAAAGCCATGTTAAGAACGAAATGATTAATTCAATTTAACAAGTCACCCAATTAATCAAGTGTTAAAAAGGGTGTTGTAAATAGTTTGATTAATTTTACTTTGTGTCGAGTTTGTTTAAGAAGTAGATTGAAGCAAATATAGGATTAAGAACCATTTGTCAGGAATGAAAGCAATTCAAAGCAGGAAGGTTCAACTTTGTATTCTTTGGGTCCTTAAGACTAAGGTATGCCTGCACTAAAATGGTGTACAAAAGTACAACGCATTAAATGAATCGTTCGAAATAATTTAATTATTGTGAAAGGAGGTAATAATTGTCTGAATATTCATTTCTGAGCACGAAGGTCACGTTCTGTACGTGATTGTGTGTGTCAAGTTTTTGCCGAATTTATGTGTTTTTTTGTTTGTTTCTGTCATTCCTGAGCATAGAATGAGCAGCCTTGTATGCCAGAGCCACAAGTGTTTTGCTTGAGTATAAACCTGCCCGTATTCCCACTCCAGGCATTTTTCAGACATAAGCCCGCATCCAGGCAATCGATTCGAAACAACTCCAGAGGTCTTGACGTCGGGACGGCAGTGGACTGTCGAACGACGCCGGTAACGCCTACGCGATCTCACATTCTTAGGCTAACGACTCTTATCGCAACAGAGTTGTATTATGCGCGGCACGTCGGAGGAAGTTACTACGACGTGTGTTCTGTTGCAATATATATATATATATATATATATATATATATATATATATATATATATATATATATATATATATAAACATTCCAAGAATCTTCATAAGTCAGCTAATAAATATTTATTAGCTTATGAAGCTATTTATTAGACAATATTGATGCAATCTATTATTACCACGAAAGGATAATCGCTGTTTGTTTCGCTGATGAACAGACCGCCCTAGCTTAGTACCAGTATCGTAGCAGATGCCCCACAAGCGGATTACATTGCAACTTAACTTGCTTCATTTGTTTTCACACGAAGTTAGAAGCAATACGTAAGAGAAACTTGTACTTTCATAAGTTTCCAAATATCCAAGCATGGATCGAACGTTATCGGCATGCCTTCAAAGCTCAACGCCTAGGGACCATGATGCAAGCTGCACGACACTGGCCGGCTTAGGGGTCGCAGGGGAGGAGGAGAGAGAAGGGTGGGCAGCGCGATTGCACTGTAGCGCTCCCACCCTCCAGCCCGTCGTTTCAATTAGCACCTCGCCCCGGAACAGGTGAAACCGCAAACCTACTCCCACCGGGCCGTCCCCATCGTTGCCGTCGTCACGGACGCCAACGCTGCTGCTGTCCTCATCCACCCCTGCCACCCACCCATCACGCTCCTTCCCTCCTGTCCAATTACGCTTCACCTCGCCCCCGCCTCGGGCCCCGCCTCGCCCCCGCCTCGCCCCCTGCCTGCCCCCGCCTCTGCCCCTGCCCCTCCGAAACGCCCCGCCTCGCCCCTGCCTCGCCCCCCCGCGCCTCGCCTCCCCGCCTCTGCCCCCTGGCCCGCCCCCGCCTCGCCCCCGCCTCGCCTCTGCCTGCCCCGCCTCGCCCCTGCCTCGCCCCGCCCTCCCGCCCCTGGCCTCGCCCCGCCTCGCCCCCTGCCCCGCCTCGCCCCGCCCCCTGCCTCGCCCCGCCTCGCCCCCTGCCTCGCCCCCTACCTCCTCGTCTCGCTTTCCGCTCTGCCCAGCCTCGCCCTCCCCTCCCGCCTAACGCCTGCCACGCCTCCCATCCTGGTCCTGCCATCGCCAAGCTACAGCCTCCACCACCACTTCCTAACCACCACTGCTACCATTGCCACCGCCGCCAGCGTTCCACCTCCACCATGGCCGTTCCACTCCAAACCCGGACTCAGTCTCAACCTCCTGCCTCTCGCCGCAAACTCTGACCGCCCGCCAATACTTCCAGTTCGCCGGAGGGGAGGTATTAGTGGATAAAGTCGCTGCAGAGGGCCTTTAAGAGGGCTCTGTCAGCGCTGCGTACGCTCTGCTACCGGCTCAAAGAGGATTCGTTCAAGACGGAGGAGGGGATCAAGTTGACCCGTTCTCAGAGCTGGAGTTTACTAAACGGCATTTGTATATTCACCCCAAGCTCTCGAAAAATGTATGCAATGGGATAAGAAATCTTATTTTTGCTTTGAGTTTTTCTCTTGTACAAGTTATTTTCTCGCGAAGCTCTGGAAACGTCCGCAGCACCACAGATAAATATGTAAGCAGCTCGAGAATTATTCGTAGGATCAAAGTTAACATATAACACATTGAAAAACATTAGTAAAAATATTTTCAAGTCGTGCATTTTTACGACGTAACATTTTAAACTAAAGCGAATTACTTGACATTTTTAAATTTAAATTATAAAATCAATGACTTGACATTTTGTCGGCTATTAAGATTCGTAGTCTCGATAAATACCAAACGCAATATTTGTGATGCAGTGACACAAAAATATTGCTTTAAAACATACGTGAACAATATTTTGTTTTTTTCTAGTTTAGTTCTCTTTGTTTGGCTTATAAATTACCCATACTTTTTCTGTAGTTATTGTATCAATTTATCTCAAGTTGTGGAAAGTGTCAAAGGCTGGCTAAAACATACTTAGTAAACTAAAATGTATTTTGATAGAAGTTTTAGACGCTTTCAGCATACATAACAACTACGAAAAAATGTACTGTGAGATAGATCAGACCTACAGGTTTCCACTTAGAATAATTCTAAGAAACAATCTATCATAAAAGTTATGACAAATGGTCCTTACTTTCATCATTTTGTTCCTGCAGACCGACACAGACCGCGATCGCTACCGTCACTTGTCGGAAGTTTTCTCCACCAGTAGAATGAGCCATATGAGGATAGGCGACCAACCCAAAAGTTGGGAATCGACACTAAGGCTGGAAATGGGGAACAGTGAGATATTGAAAAATTGCACGCGGTACATGGCCCATATTCTAGTGTTGCTTCCACATTCACAGAAATGCACCAATCACAGCTGGCGCCCTACAATTTTGTACCTTTCAGGTGCCACAAACTCATCTGCAGCAGATGCAACACGGTTGACGGTGTCATGCTGCCAGTGCGACTACATACAGGATTAGAACGGGTTTCAGGGATTGTTTCCTTGAAGATGAATGATAGTATATAACTTTAACTGAAATGAAATTTAATGTTCATATTTGTACAAGAAAATATTTATTGAGATTGTGATGAACCCAAGGACCAAATGACAGTAGAGGCAAGCTGATGCTGTGAGCAGTGGATTGTGGGTGGTAAATTGTCTTGCCGCACTACTAACCTTGACAACTCAGGATTGAAGTTTATAAACTGAAGACCATCACCTGCTGGTGATAGCGTTGTTTGAGCGCCTTGGAACAATCTGAAATGGTTCGCAGGTCCTAATGGGAGCTATCGTGGAGGGAGATATATAGACTATGATACTTGTTAAAACAAATTATAATTAAAATGGCAATTGTTCTCGATAATTAATAACGCAGTTAATAAAGATACTAAATGATTTTATAAAGTAGACTGGCAGTTAACACAGGCTGAATCGTAGTTGCTTCTGTGTTTATGAACATGCTAAATGCTTGATTCGATTTAGTCAACTTAACAATTACACCATACTGTACTACATCCGTTGCACAAGAGGAGCGCCATAACCAGCTTAAAGGATGCATCAGGAGTGTAGTCGTTACGCAGTCCACGGATATTCGTAGGACAACTGCAGCGCTTCTGACCGGGAGGTCCTAGGTTCGAGTCCTGATGGCGCAGGATTTTCGACACTAGCTTTTCAGCTAGGTCAAATTCAGTCGCTGTCTGGAGGAGAATTCTAGCGGCCGGCTGCTCAGATCGGTAGTTTTCCGTGGTTTCTCCGATCAACACGAGGCGAATGCCGGAGCAGTACCCTACCAAATGGGCCACGGACCGCGCGCGATCTTCCTTCCTCTTCCTTGTCCTATCCTTCCCCACACACACTTACACTAACATGCACCACAAATTACCACATTCCGGGAGATCAGTCAGACGATTCCCGGCTGGGGGCGGTGTTCGCTGGTGGAGAGTCCTGGTTAGGGGGATTCACCAGCCGGATTTTTGGTGAGGTCGGCGCCGGATCTGCCCATCCAGCAGGGAAAGACTCCCGCCACTTCCCGAGTAAAAGCACAACGTAACGCTTACGGGACTAATGACTGTAGTAATTGACGCGCCCGAAATCACTAAAAATCAATCAATCAATTCGTAGGACGCATGGGCATCACTCAGAACATTAACAATGTGAATGTGATTAACATTAATGATGTGAACAGTGCATCAAGTAGCAAGCAGACAGGGACATTTCTCGTACATCAGCGGAGGTGCGACAGAATAAGTTCCATTAGAAATGTCAATAATAAAATGTCACATTTACAGAATAAAACGTTTTACACGCACATATCAAAGTCACTATGTCACAAGTACACAAATGAGCCGCACGCAGACATAGATGCCTCATCAAGAGCAACGGGCCGACTGGTTCACTTCCGTATTTACGATTGTAGGGGCGGAGAAAATTGTCGTTTGCCAGAGCTCTGAGCCAATCGGGGTTCTGGATTTAGCTACAGGAATTTATAACTATTATTAATCAAGCTTGGTTTTTATAAAGAAGAGTGTGAGAGTAATTATTTAATTTATAGATTTTGAAAAGATGTTGAAGTTAAATTATAATCAAATAAATAATGTTCTGGTAAATGTGACGTGATTGTTGCGGATTCAGAGAAGCGGACCGCACCATTCCACTAGCATAGACGTTTAAATGTGTAAATATACAAATTAAATAAATTACTTGTACATGCCTGGAACGCACAATGTGACATGTACGTGCATTGCAGATTAAATGCTTTAATAGTAAAAGCTTGCACCCACAATAACAGATTACAAAGTTTCTAGTTCTTCTTCTTATGTTTGTCTACGTGTACTTACAGTTTGTGGATAATGCAAACACTAACCCAAATCTGATGGCTCAGTGTGGCTGCCGTCAGTGTTGGTAGCCGTACCAGGATTCTGGTATTTTACCAGGATTTTAATGAGAATACCATGTACCACGATGGAAACATCCTGGTACGCTTAAATACCAAGATATTATGCCTACAGTAATTGATGATTAACGATTTAAGATTAATATAATATTTTTATTCAATAATTTAACATCTACCCCAATATTACAAATAATCAGGATATTAGAAAATAATTGCCGTGAGAGCATTAAGAATGAAGCAGGATGGTAATTTTTCCAGTACATGCTGTGGTGGAGAAAAAGGGATGCGTCTCGGTGAAAAGAAAAAATCTTTCCGTCATGTTTCCATTTAGTTTATTATATAAATGACTCGGTATTGACTTCTTAAACAAAACGAAATTTCTCGTATGAATGTGTAAAAACCTAATAAGATTTAAACTAAGAACAATTTAAGAATCAATTGTCATTGGTACCAGGAATTTTCATGGAAGTACCATGATTTTTTTAAGGTTGGTACTGGGTTACACATTTAATCATATGGCAACGCTGGTGGTCGTCAGAGAGCGGAGATTGGAGCCCGGCAATTCGTCGGCTCGAACTAGGACTGGAGTTACATGTTTGCGTTGTTCGTCATAAATTCGGCCAGGTGTCGACAGATGATCAGAAATGGCTCGAATTTGAGGTGGTGTCCTGTTGGTCGCGCTTACTGTTGATCGAAGTCTTTGGTCGAGAAGCAGGAGCAGCTGACTTGTATGCAGGCTGTCTGCCTAGTGTGGTGAGTACTGATTCACTCGTCCTATCGTAGAACGACCGTGTCCGACGGAGATGACAGTGATGGAATCGTTTACGTATCTGAGTGGAGCATAGTTCTAGGCTGATGGCTAAGTTACAAGTATGTTGGGTAATGCTTGCTTCGCAGACTGTACGTTCAGGTTTGCGTTCAATTTGAGTGTGCTTGGTATGAATGGTTGAGTCTGTTAGTTCTTTAGTTTCTTTCTCGCATGTAAGCGAAGTTACCGTATTTATCGTTAGGGGTGTTTTCGAGTCCGTGGAAGGAGCGTCACGTAACACTGGCAGCGAAAAGTATGATAAGGCGGTGAGACGCGAAGTGCCCGCGATGGCAGTATATACTCGTATTCCGAGTTTTGTTCTCATGGAATTCAGGCAAATTTCATGGGCACTAGCGACATCTAGCGTGACATTTAGCGACCGCGACAACCGCGACATCTAGCGTGACAATTTAAGAAGATTCCTGCTAGTGCCCACAATATGGGCGGCTTCTCTTGCAGAAGTACTTGCTATTTATTAGGCGTAGAAATGCCTCAATAGTACTGCATTGGAGTGGAAAGCACGTAGAAATTTCTTGGAATTGGTTTTTACCTTTTTAAAGCGGTCGCTGGCTGGTTGAGTGAATGTATCGACCGCACGTTGCATCGGGGGCGATCTTCGCCGTGATCACCAGTGATCTTCACCGACTGCCGATCGCCAGCCAGAAGAGGTCAAGCATCGATGACGAGAATGTTTTAAACGCCTGGTGAATTGCTTTATCAGTATTTCTGAATATTCGGTGTGTTTTGTTCGTGCGATCTGGCGGAGTTGACGAGCTGTGGAGAAAGAGGCGTGCGCGAAGGCACAATGGCGTATTGTTCATCTGTGCCTGATCCGTGGGATGTAGCCGCCGGGTTTATTGTTCGTAAGGGTGGTGGTGATGGTCGTAAGTGTCTGAAAGTGGTTTGGCGCGCAGGTAGAAGGCAATTACGATGCAATAGCAGTGGTGGTGAATTTAATCGCGGAATTGATAATTACCTATTTAAAGAATTTAGCAAATTCAGCATATGTCAGGGATCGAACTACTGACCCCCTAATCTCCTAGAATTATCAGATAATTGCAACTCTGTAACCTCGACGTTGGTTAATTTTCACCCACTCTTATACACATTTTAAACCACTTATGTGCGAATGGATGATTCATTCATACGCGATTTTATGTATTATTTGCGCATACTACGACGAAGTATTGTGATGATTTATTCGGGCTTCTTTTAGGAATCATCCTGGGTATGACGGAATCATGGCGGAAAATGAGGCATTTGGGACGATATTTATGAACACGGACCAACTAATTTTGATATGACGCGAATAAGAAATAAAGGAGGACAAAATATTATGACCAATGAAGAGATTCGTTATCATTTCACTACCAGAAAGATCGAGCTATAAGATTACGCCCAAGCCTTTATCCTGCCACTGATTTTGATCGCCGAAGCTAATTTTAAAACTGTTTTCGTACTTTCGGATAAATTTGAAAAAGTGGTAAAATAGCACGCAGGCGAGATGCATCCTGAATCCAAGGCTGTAACAAACTGAAATCTAATATTATGAATCGTGACATGTCTCAGCTAACTTGGTACGTTATATTGATATAAATGAATCTGTTATATTTATATAAACTTGGCATGGGAATACGTAATTACTGGTGCGTTATTTTGGTACATACTACGTAAATGATAAATTAAAAGTATTTATAAATCATTGTATCAGACACATTTATGTATTTTTAATGCATTAAATTGTCATGAAAGCAATAAGACTTGAACTCTTAGAAACACCACACTAGAATAGGAATAGGTTTATGGCAGCTAACTTATGTTTTGTTATTCAGTTAATAATTGGCTACTTTTTACATTTCCATATTGAGATACAACTTTTCTAAACATTGTACACGCTTTTCAGTAACATTTAACTGGATAGCACCAATTTATTGCTTTTAACATACTACTAGCAAAACGTATTTACATGTCTCACTGATAAACTCAATAGGGAATTGCGATTCAGAATGCAAAGATTAAATCGGCGATTCTCATTTAGGTGTTGAGAATAGGGATGTAAAGTATTTACGTTGATATTTTCAAAACAGAAATTTTGTATAGACACATGAACATATTTTGTAAAAAATTAAATATTCATGAAACCCAATTTTTTTTAATCGATTTTTTAAGCTTGATGAGTTGTTTGTGAATGAAAATAATCGATAATCACAATTATATAGAAGTTATAATATGAAATAATATTGCATTATATCACTGTGAGTTCATGTGTTCGAATAAAGGGAACGGTGATTGTAACATCCTCATCCAGTAGACTATCTTCGGCCCAAGAGATGATCCCATTTTCTGCATTTCCTACAGATGTCCTCCTCCCGTACCTGAAGAGGCGCTAACGCACGCACTCCTCTAGGTGTGTAAGGCCTCTGCCCACCTTCCTGTACCCATTTGAGGAAGTTAGACTCCTTGAGATGACCCTGTGTAGTATCCAATCAAAAGGCAAGAATTACAACGATTTTTATTGAAGACCAGGTACAATTGCCGATGTTCCGCGCTACCAGTAGAGGTACCAAAAAGCGAAACCGTGTTATCGTTGTTCAAGAAGTCCCGCAGCCGAGTCAGTCAATATCCAGTAGAGAGTCTTCTCTTACGTTGCACAGGTCGTCGTCATAGCCTATCACCACTCTTCAAGTCACACGCCAGAATCCAGTCGCTAACACTGCGCTCGCTATCTGTCCTGGCGTCGGGTCGGAGCCCTCTTATAGCCCGCTGGCTAGCAGCCCGCCGACTAGCTGGTGTGAGCAGGGCGGTGGCGAGTCCTACTCGCTTGCTCGGGCGTGACGGCCGCGCGCGGACAGCCCAGGCCGGCCCGCAACGGTCGCCTTCCTCTCCGCCGAGGGCGGTAACGCCCCGCTGACGTCGCTCGGCGGCGGCTCTTTCAAATGCGCGCGGGCGGTCACGACACCCCAGTTGATAGTTTTCAGGCCGCAGTTTCGCTGTTATTCTTTTCCTATCTTCGCCATTTTCTCTGTATCGTAACATAATTAACAATCACGGCCACCGTCAAAACAAATTATTTTCACGAACTTGTCCGAGGTTACTAAACAAGGTTTTTGAGAATTGTTTTAATTGAACATTGATGTTTGCATTTGCATTATTTGAGCATCAAGCCTCGCTTTTGCTATCTGAATTGGGACGGCGCTGATAATTCCGGCGAGTTCTTCCCTTAATAATGGCAGAATGAACAATGAAGGAAGGACTGGTGGGTATCAAACACTGTCAAAGTATGATGTTCATTTGTTTGCACTCCAGTCCCGGCCAAGCAGTGGTTGTAAGAATCTCTCCTTATCTGCAAGTCCCACCTTCAGGCGTCTGACGCGCAGAGAAATAGTACAAGAACATACATCGCAAGCCATCCTCATTAGCCTATCTAGATATACACAGCAATTGGATTCCAGCATGTTTGTTCATTGCTCATCACTCAAACTGCCTTTCCTTTTTGTTTCTGATATTGCATACCAGTTTTCAACTGGTTTGCCCTCAACACACTTATGTTTGGTCATGTGTGGTTGGTTGCCTTAATTATTTCATTGTGCCACCTGCATCTTTTTTCTTCCGCTCTTTCCCTTATCTCTACCATTCCAAGCATAATATCCTTTCTAGAGATTTTGTTCGACCCATATTATATCCAAAATATTTTATTATATAATATTACTATCAATGTTTTGCTCTACTTTTAGAGAAAGTTCTGTTTTCAAATTTGGCATTTGTCTTTTCCTGCACATATTTTTTCAATATTTTCCGTGCCCATACTTCAAAAGAATCTCCCTTTATTCGCCTTTCTGAATGTCTGCCAACTTTAAACCCACACAACAGGATTAGAAATAATGATTTTCTGATTATTTGGATTTTGTTCTTACGGACTTGATTTCATACGGAACATGACGGAACGGCGTTCCTAAAAGATGTTCGAAACTGGCAACACGTTTGACGGTCACCTGACAGCCAAGATCATCTACATAACTCACATTATAATACTTGATATCTGACAGTCATTAACACTTTAGCTATAGGTAAGCAATAACACTGTTTCTCCTCATATTTGCATTCGTCACTTCACTATGCAGTTGCATATTGAAGAATATTTGCAATCTGAACCTGAATCACTTTCATTTTAGTAATATTCTATTCACATTCGCTACACATTATATGAATTACTATTTATCGTTGACAGTTCAACCAGTCTCGTTCATATCAGCCGTTTCTCTGTCCAAACATGTTAGGGATAATAGTACAAGGAAGCGCTGTTAGGTAGCTGCACAAGCTTTATGGTGCTACCAAAATTCGTTTTGCGTGGTTTAACTCTAAGCAGTCGCAACTGCTTTAAATCTTAGCAGTCGACCATGTTAGTTTGCTGGTGATTGACTTGTTATTTTTCAACTGTTATTAATAAAAGCTATTACGTGTAAGTTGTTTGTGACAACAGTTATACAAGAAAAGCTGTTAAACCCATCTCTCTACTGAATACCATCAAAAATTATTGAGGCATTACTCAAAATATCGATTCCGATTTGGAAACTGATTTCAAAAGAAAATTGAACTAATTGTGTAGATATGACCAACATTCCATGTCCAACATCTTATTTTACATACATATTTACTTCTAAGATCTTCCGTTATCATTCCACTACCAGAAAGAATGAGCGAAATTACGCACGAGCTCCTGCGACTCTGATTTTGATCTCAAAACGGCGTCTGTCTCCTCGATGGATTTCACCTGATGAATCTGTTATTCTAGTAAAATTTTAAAACTGTTTTCGTACTTTAGGACAAATTTGAAAGTGGTAAAATAGTACGCAGGCGAGATGCATCCTGAATCCAAGGCTGTAACAAACAGTGAAATCTAATATTAAGAATCATGACATGTCTCAGCTTGTTTGGTAAGTTATATTGACATAAATGAATCTGTTATATTTATATAAACTTGAAGATGGGAATTAGTAATTCCTGGTGCGTAATTTTGGTACAAACTACGTAAATGATAAATTAAAATGATGTAGTATATATCATTGTATTCTGACACATTTATGTATTTTAATGCATTAAATTGTCATGAAAGCAATAAACTTTAACCTTTAGAAACACACACTAGAAGAGGAATAGGTTTATGAGGCGGATAAATTATGTTTGTTATACAGTTATTAATTCGGCAACTTTTAATTTCTACATTGAGATACAGTTTTTCTAAACATCGTACGCGCTTTTCAGTAACATTTAATCGGTATCAATTCAATTTATTACATTTAACATACTACTAGTAAAACGTGGTTTCATGTCTCACTGATAAACCTCCGTACCCGGAGAGGCGAGCCAACGCAAGCGCTCTAGTGTAGGCCCTCGCCCACCTTCCTGTGCCCATTTGAGAAGTTGTGACTCTTGAGATGACCCTGAGCGCTAGTTTCAGGCTTAGTTTCGCTGTTATTCTTTTTCCTATCTTCTGCCATTTTGTCTAAATCGTAATTATAAATTAACAATCACGGCCACTGTCAAACAAATTATCTTCCACGAACTTGTTCGCGATTACTAAACCAGGTTTTGAAAATTGATTTAATTTTGAACATTGATATTTGCATTCGTATTACTTGCGCATCATTCCTTCGCTTTTTCTTGCATCCGAATCTAGGCGAGGGGTCGCCGATAATTCAGCGAGTTCTTCCCTAATAGTGGCAGATTGAACACATGAAAAATGCGGATATCAAACATACTGTCTAGTGCTATGATGCCTATTTGTCGGCTCCGGTCCTGCCAAGCAGCGGTTGTGAGAACCTCTTTCATCTGAAAGCTCCAATCTTCGGCGATTGGAGGCGCAGAGAAATAGTACAAGAACATATATCGCAAGCCATCCTCGTTAGCCTATCTAGATATACACTGCAATAGGATTCCAGCATGTTTGTTCATTGCTCACACGGACTCAAACTGCCTTTTCCTTTTGATATTGTGTATTAGTTTTCTCGACGGGTTTCTGTCTTGAACACACTTATGTCTGGTCATGTGTGGTTAGTAGCCTTTATTATTTTATTGTGCCACCTACATATTTTTCTTACGGTCTTTCCGCTTCATTCTACCATTCCAAGCGTAATATCATTTTCTAGAGATTTTGTTCCACAGAGTATGTCCAATTTTTTTAATTTTCAATATTTTGGCTTTGGCTTTTGAGAAAGTTCTGTTTTCTTTTCAAAATTTCGGCATTTTTTTCCTGCGCATATTTTTTCAGTATTTTCCGTGCCCAGACTTCAAAAGAATCTTCCTTTTCTCGGCCTTTTGAATGTTCAGCTTCTAAACCCACGCAACAGGATTAGAAATTCCATTTTCTCGATTATTTGGAGTTTGGTCTTAAGGGCTTCATTTCATACGGAACACGACGGAACGGCGTCTCCTTTACATCGGTAATAATTATTTATTATACTATAAATATATAACTATTTCTATTAAATTAATACATAATTTGGAGCTTGTTCGGGACCTAAAATTTAAAATCAAGCACTGGTCTTACGTGATATGCATGCATATTTTATGAATTTGTGTAAGTTTCTTTCGTTCTCTGATGCAATTGTTTTATTTGATAATCACGGCTGTCGCCTTTCTTTGTAATGGAATAAACTTGGTCGTTTCCAATCTGTTGATCACTCTTTTCTTTGTCAGATCAAATTGCATAATTGTATTAGTTTCGCCATGATTTCTTCCTCTGTCTTTTTAGTAGTTCGATTAGGATATTATTTACACCGGGGACTTCCATTTTCAGTTGTTTGTCACCCAATGCATTTTCTCTACAAAAATCTCTAGTTCATCTTCTTCGTAATCATCAATGTTTATCCACTCCTGTACTTGAAAGTTCTTCTCATATAACTACTTCGTGTATTTTTCCCATATTTTCATGTGTCTTCTTCTGTAATTATTTTGCTGTTCTCATCCTATTCCCAGGACTGAGTAGGAATAATAGCGGTAAAGGTATTTATACCAGTATAAAAATACCTTTACTCTATTATACCTATATTCAAAATACCTTTAAAATACCGTGTAAAACGTCAAATACTGGTATTTTTAGAGGTATTTTACCTTTTCGATGTCTATACTGGTTAAAGACTTTTATTTAAAGGTACTATATCGGTATTCTTCATCAAAATACCGGTATTTTCTACAAGGAAATGCCGGTATTTCAGTAGAATCATACAGGTTGGGGAAATTCATAGTGTTTTCTTTCTCTGCGATGGCTCAGAGGAACACCTGTTGACACGGCAGAGTTTCTGACCGACAGGTCCTAGGGTTCGCGTTCTCCAGGGTGGCGGATTTTAGGCATATTCTAGCTAGGTGAAATTCCGCCGTTGACTGGGGAAGAATTCCAGTGATCGGCTTCTCAACAGTAGTGTTCTATGGTTTCTCCGATCATTACCTTGACGTAGAGAGTAGTTTGGTAACTGGGTTCCTCACTCATGCAAAGCGCCCCGTACTTGAAAACTTTCCTCTTCTGCTCTAAAACACTAGATCTCTAGATCAGCTAGCTCTGGCGGCCGCCACTGAAGCGAAACCCTTCGCCAAATACCTAAGGAATGCGGTTGCATCCGCTCGGCCCGCGCCGAGGAGAGGAAGGGCCACGCTGTCTCAGGACGTCATCCGCACGCAGATAAGGTGCGTCATGACGTGTCCAGATGGCATCCGCAGCAAGAAGTAAAGGTCCAATAAGTAATTCTTATTCTTGAACGGTCAGTACTTGTCGTGGTTTAGTGATTTTTATCAGAGTGGTATTCCAAGAAAATAGGGAAGAAAAACTACAAATATGTTTATAAATATTTTAAGTATGTACCTTCAAGGAACACTCGCAGTGCTTGTTGTTCAATTGTATTCATTGTGAAGGTAGAACAAACTTCTTTTATATACGCGTACATGTGAAATTCCGTAGAGATCAGCCAAAAATTGCACCTCTAATCTGACTCTCCATTCCCTCCATAACTGTAGTGAAATTATCTTATAGAATCAGTCTTTTGACTTAAAATATTATGAACTACACATGATATTCAAATAATCCTTCGCTTTATGATTTTATTGTTATTTACTATGTTTGAAGCAAATGAGTCATTTACTGATTATTTAGAGGTAAAGGTACATACACTTGATTTCTATTATTAAAAGCTGTATGAAAAGAAAGGCATTTCAAACCGTAGGTTTTAGAAGCATGGGCTCTGACGTCCTGTTTGAGTTCTGATGGGTTGGGGTTCCTTCTGGCCTGCGGATTTTCCCTGGCCGCTCGAGATTCAATGAGCAGCTTTTCCAGGTATTTTGTATAATCCTCACTGCAACATTTAAAACAGTAACGGTTCAATTATATGAAATTTTGACAACTTCATGGTATAGAGGATCAGTCAGTTAGGTGCGTCCACGCGAATGTGTCCATTTCAGTCAAAATAAAATAATTGGTTGCGTCTGTACACGAATGCATCTTGTTCAAAATCATTGAAGTGTTAGTTTTTGATGGTAAAATTGATTAGCGAGTTTATTTTGTCATTTTTCACTTATAATTTCCATTTTCAATTGCGTTCGAAACTACCGTAATCAAGTATTATTTTGAAGATTTTTAAAATGGAATATACTGTGTAAACTTGTATTGTTTTTCCATACCTTCTAGATGCTTTATCAAAGATTTCACATTAAAGTCTGTCGACTCAAATCACATTATATTCGAAAATGCATATATTAGAGACCATCTCATATTGTCCGGATACTAACAAAATTTTGGAAAACTTTCAGTAAAAACCTGTAAACGTGCTATCTTCGAAACTTTTTCACAAAGCGGTACTGGGCGATCGTCGACTGAAAGTGCGCGAGCTAGCAGACATAATGGGCATCTCGAAAGTGCGGTACATCGCATATTATCTAAAATTTAGACATGAAAGCTGTGCCAAAATGGGTGCCGCGTTTGCTCCTCGAGCAAAACAGTGTTGTGGTGTTTCAATTGGAGTGTTTAGCGAAGTTTCACCGCAACAAATCAGATTTTGCACCGTTTCATAACCATGGATGGAAACAGGGGTCACCGCTTCACCCCAGAGAGAAAACAGCAATCAAAACAATGGACTGAAAGGAGAACGCGCACCAAAGAAGGTAAGAAGACCGTTCCATCTTCGGAAACGGAATCATGTAGCGTCGTTTTGGCATGCGCGATGGGATAATTTTCATTGATTATCTTGAAGGAAAAGCTATCAACGACGAGTATTATGCGAACTTATTTGCAACGTTTGAGCGAAATCAAGCAAAAACGGCCACACTTGTCAAAGAAGAAAGTGTTACTACATCAGGACAATGCGCAGCTCACAAATCCGTTATTGCAATGGCCAACATTAATTAATTAAAATTTGGTGCTATCCTTGCCCTATTCGCAGATTTGGCCCCTCTGAAGTTGTTTTCTGTTCCCAGGCCAGAAAAATGGCTCAGTGGTCGAGATTTTTCAACAATGAAGAAGTGATGTCAGTGATTAATGGCTGTTTTTGAGAACTAGAGACAGTTTATTATAAAGGGTATCAGACTTATTTCACATCGCTGGGAAAAGTGTATAGAGCTAAAGGAAATTATGTTAGAAAAACTTTTTTTCAATTTTTTTGTTTTTTCTTCGTTGGGTCGGGTACTTCTGGGACCACCTCAGTACATAACTTTCTCTCTAGTGTAAGAAATAACGAGAAAGTAAAAAACAGCCCAGATTCTACCGAACAGGCGGGGCTTTCTTCTCATTGAGATGATTTTTTCAAAATGCATTTTCTTTCCATTAGCCAGGGCATTTTTGCGCCCAGTGCCCTTTTCTTTCATTTGGTGTAAAACTGGAGCCTCCATAAACAGACTTGGAAGTAACCAAAACAATATTAACATTTCCTAGAAATTTTCTGTTGCAGTAAGGCTTTTCACTTCATGATGTACAGCAATCCTTGATGATCCTTGCTTCGCAACAATTCTAGCGCCTAGCATGTCTTTCCATCATGTGCAGATCGTCCACAGCAATCTTTCAATTTACACCACTTTCAGGCAGGGACCGAAAAGGTATTGAATACCGGTAAAAAATACCGGTATAATACCGGTATTTTTCCATACCTTTTTCAAATACCTTTATTCATTTATACCAGTAGAAATACCTCTATGGGACAATCTATACCGGTATGGACGTCCATAAAGTTATACCAGTATTATAAATATTTTCAATGAAGAAATATAGCTTTCCATCCATACATGTTGACAAAGATAGTTGCTTTAGTTAATAATATCTCACAAAATGTTTATTAATCAAATATCATTTCATAACTGATGTTATTGTTTAAATTATTATTTGTATATATATATATATATATATATATATATATATATATTAAACAACTATATTAAATTCTATTCTTATTATTATGGCACATGTTCAGGCGTTTACGTTTTGCATACGTTGTACGTATTAGAAACCTCCCTTAATTTAAACTTCAGAAAAGTTGAAATATATGAAATAATAATTATTGCTTCCATTAGAGAGACCTTTTCTTAGTGTCCTTCATCAGGCTATCTCATCTGACCTGGAGATGACTACGTTTTTCCTTGTATTTCGCACATGGAGAAGCTGTCAGCATGTCACGCCGTGCCTTGGGCGTGGACCGTTTCTTCCCTCCCCGTCCCTCCTTCGGCGAACTGAGGAAGCGTTGGCTTGCAGCAGAGATAATCACGAACGCTCAGGCTTTCAGGCCCAGTTTGTTTTGTTAAAAAATGATTTCCTTTACTTCATTTCACAATTAAATCTTAATTATACATTAATAAATAGGAGCTAAAATAAAATCTTTTCTAGTTTATATTAAGGAGTTTAATATATTTGACATTAACTACAGATAATGAGAAATTTGTAATAAAAGTAAATTACTATATTGTATACTATTATTATTATTATTATTATTATTATTATTATTATTATTATTATTAGCTAATAACATTGCATGTGGGAAAGGGTTCCCTTCTACGTGGGTAGCTTACATTGTAAAATGCATCTGGAGGAGCCCACTTCGAGAAGAGTGTTTCTTCCTTAATAATAAGAAATATATACTAACATTATTAATTAATGAAAAAGAGTTTATTAATGTTAACATTTTACTTTTCAATTAAAATTAACATTTAATTGAATTAAATTTATAAATTAACAAACAAATGATAAATTAATTTACACAGAATTTAATACAAACATTTAAAATTTAATTAGTATTAATATTTTAAAATATTTAGTAAATTAATTAATATTATAGTACTATTAATATTTTTTCTTAATGAAATTTCTTAAATAATACATGGGTGTAAATTAAACATCCTTCAATCATTAGTACTGAATTAAACATAACGCATCACCTCGCGTAAGAATAGTTAATATGTCTGTGGCGTTCGTGTCAGTTTTTAATATTGTTTTAGATATATTTTATGGTGCAGAATAAAACTGGGCCAACTGAAAAAATTATTTTCAGAGATATTAGTGATACGATCAAATTTAAGCAAATAATCGTATTTAGTGATAAACACAGTCATGCAAGAAGGAAGTTTGAGCCGTGGGAAGACTCCATTTATGGATAAGAAGACATGTTTCTCCATTTTTATCGCTACTAGAGGACAAGATTTATACGGAAAATTCGATAAATTTCAACACTCTATCACGTGTCGCCAGGCGCTCTGCGCCCGGACGTGAGTCCAAGGTCAGCGAACGAGCTCGTGTTGACGTCTGCGAAAGCCGTTAGCTGGTCCCTCCGTCTGACGACATAACTCAACTTCCCAGTCAACGGCAGAACTCGACCTAGCGCTATAATAAATTGTCGAAAATCCGCCACCCTCCGGACTCGAACCTAGGACCTCCGGTCAAACTCCAGCCGTGTGTAGTTGTTTCCTCTGAGTCATTTCAGCGGAAAATATCACAATGAATTTCCCCCAAATACCTGTATGATTCTACTGAAATACCGGTATTTTCTTATGAAAATACCGGTATTTTGATGAGAGAATACCGGTATAATACCTTTAAATAAAGGTATTTTACCGGTATAGACATCGGATAAAGGTAAAATACCTCTAAAAATACCGGTATTTGACGTCTTATACCGGTATTTTTAAAGGTATTTCGAGTAAAGGTATAATAGAGGTAAGGTATTTGTATACCGAGGTATGATACCTTTACCGCTATTATTCGATATTCAGTCCTGCTTTCCAGGCATCTGCGCTTACGCAGCTCAGACCAGATTCTATCAACTCGAACTGCGGAAGAGCAGGGCCTCCGAATTGTTGTCGATTGCTGCAAGGTGTAGTCATGGATGAATTGAGAATTGTTCCATGGTGTAGTAGTAGTAGTAGTCTGGTACTAGACTGGCCTATAGTTACCGAAATTTTAGTAGTACAGAGTTCACTGGGTCTTAGACCCGCAACAGACTACACCGAGGAATGCGTTGCGAGAAATGTGCAAAGTGAAATGTGGAAAATCGAAACAAGAGACATTTACCGACCCTCACACACTAGAAAGAGTTTTCTCGTTCGTCTCTGCTGAGGCGAAAGAGTTCCTCGCTCGAAGCGGTCAGCGAGCGAATTTTCTCGAACACATTTCTACTCCTTCATTTTTATGACATTTAGGCCTTCGCTACAGCAGGAAAACACTAAACAGTGCATAGAACTGAGTGAGGTTATAATATTTAGCAGTAAAAGACATGAAAAACAACCAGTTTTAATTGGTTATTTCAATTTTCTCTTTAAACGGGAATGAACAAGAAAAAAATTTGTGTGAAAGAACTTTAATGAAACCCGTTCATAATGAGCAATATTAAAATAAAAATTTGAAGCAAGAAACTTGAAGGAGTATTTTGAAATAATTTAATTAATTCATTATTTTCTTAATTCGTATTTATTATTTATGAATGAATTTATTAATTGTGAATTTTATTCGGAATTAGTTGATCGTTCACAATTTATTCATAGTTCAACCAATAAATACAGTAAGACAGAGGAGGAATTACGGAATGTATTTCTTTTTAGGCAATTCGAACTAGTTAAACAGATGGTTTACGATTATGACAGCAAAACAAGGATTTCACGGATTAAAGTTACACAAGAGCTTTTAATACAACAAGAAATGGGACTCATGGGTGATCTCATCCTAACTGCTGTCCTACTCTCGGCTTGTAGCGCCTAAAGGCATTTCAAGACATCGAATAACCTATTTCTAGTGTATCTAGTGTTCAGCCTCGCCGGCCTCTTTCCATTTTTCTCGTCGCACATTTGTGACAACGCATCTCTTAATTGTAGTCTGTTTGGACGCCCACATTGCATCGCAAAGACTTGAGTGCAGACCCGCTTTCTCATTGGCCGGTGTACGAAAATCCACACTAGTTTGTGCTCGCCTTAGCGGACCGACTATCGATCTTCTGCTCATGCGCAGATGCTCAAAAGTGATGTGAAACTTAAACTGCACATGCGCAGAAGATCTATAGTGCTTTAACGTTCGAGGATGCACAAACTCTCTCTTGTTTTAATTCTTGGGTCGTAGAATAATCATGATTCTCGTTAGTTACGACCATCATCGATTAATGAAACAAAATTTGGAAACTCGTCAATTAAACTACACAATAGACATAGTCTCAAATCTTAAATTTTTCAATATTTTTATCCACTCTACATCATGCTGGCAGAGGTAGTAGATAATATTTACAAGTAAGATTTATTTATATAAGCTTTCTAAAATTTAACTATGAAGTTTTATATTTGATAAGTTTCCTTTATAACATAGCCATGTATTTTTCTTTATGCCTCAGATTATTTCCTTTATCCATTTTCACAGTTTACTATTGTATTATAATTCTCTAATGCCTTTCCTATAAAATGTTGTAGGGAGGACTTCTAAATCAATTATGCTTCAAGAATGTCGCCTACCAACTTATACAGTCTACAGCAAATAAAAAATCTCACCCATGGAATATTTCATACACTCTCTTCTCCCAGTATAGGAATATGAGCAAAGATGGAACCAACTCTGATGCATTGTTTAAAGATCAAGCTGACAAACAGTTTCAAAAAAATGTTCTTATTCATATAAAACCCAAATTGTTACATGGTTCGTCATTAAACCATGAAAGTATAAAAAAAGTAAATCTAAAATCTAAAGTACTAAAAAGAGCAATACACCACGAAGGTGGTGATGAAATCTACCAACACGCAAAAAAAAATCTGCAAGGTTGTAAGATACTGAAAAAATTTGGATCAGGACCAAAATGTTTAGTTGAAGATAAAGAACACCCAAAGCCCTTCAAAAAAACTGTAACTTTTGATTTTGAGACCAAAAGTGCTGCCAATGCTTGAAAATCCATTTCAATGTACAAAAATTCATTGCATTAAACCATGTGGGCACACTTTGGTAGGCATTTTGAAAAAATCAAAAGAGAACATATCAAGAAATGTTTTCCCGAAACCTTATATTATTAAAAAGAGTATTTATTGTGCTATTCAATCTCAGGCGAGGAATTTTTGTCAGAATAGAGGAGAGAATGGATCATCATCAAAAATAAAAATTGAAAACCGGGAGGCAAATTTGGATAAACAAGATGCACCAAGAAAGCAAATAACATCTCAAATTCCAGAAAAAAATGCACCATTCAATCTATGTGAAATGGAAAAACCACCTCCACTAATGGAAATAAAATACATCCATCCATCATTTACCCAGGAAATTGAAGATCAAGCAAATATATTAAAGGGTAAAAACAATAATATTCTATTGAAGACAATTAGCAAGTCAATGAATAATTTGAATACACATAATAAATCATTGGTGAAAATTCCAGCTCCCATTCAAACAAAGGCAATTTATAAATTACACAAATGTAGACAAGAACTATGCAGGGTACCTTCCATAGTAAGATCAGATAATCAACTTGCATTCAGCACATCAAGTAGTGATTATAAAGATAAAAGTAAATGCAAATCAGTTAGTAGAAGAAAAGAAAATGTCATCACAGGGTGCAAAAGCTTGAACCAAAAGCTAATAGTTCAGGGGAGATAAATGTAATCCAAAGATGCGGAAAGAGCATGGAGATTCTAGAATGTATCACTCCCAAAGAAGATTCGAGGGATCCAGAAGAGATTGCAAAACTTCTAGAATCATGTTTTCCCAAAAGTGAAAAGTCAAATGAATGTGATAGTAGAAAACCACAAACCACCTGTAAAGAAACAACAAAGGACAAACAATCAAGGTCCTTGGACAAGACCAGAGGTATCTGTGAGAAATCACCTGTAAGTAAAAAACCAAAGTGTGAGAAAGATGAGAAAAAAGATAACATGATTGATGTTGGTTGTAAAAGTAGTTTACAAAAACTGTGTCAGAAAATTACAAAACAAATAACTGAATACAGTGAAAAGAAAAAGAAGATGAAGAAGAAGAAGCATATAGAGCCTTGTGAAATGACATGCCTTGATGTTTGTGCTGATGATGGAATCATGAAAGATGGAGAAGTTCCACCTGGCATGAAAAGAGATTGTCGATTTGTCTGTGAAAATGGTCAAAATCCGTGCGATCCACCTAAACCAAAAAAACCACCCAAAACAAATGCATGTAAAGAAATGTTTAGAAAGAAAAGGGAAACAAAGAAAAAGAAATGTTCTAAAAAACCAAAAAAGAAAGTAGTTAAGTGTTCAGACACAGAAGAAAAGAAAAAGATACAAAAAAAATCATCATGTGCTGATGTATGTTTATGGTTTCAAAAGGCATTCAGAAAGAAACCACAACTCTACTCTGGAGAATGTGAAAAACCAAAAAAAAAATCACAACGTATAAAAGTTTGTAGAAAATTCCCTTTAAAAAATGCTGAGAAGATGCAGAGAAAAACCAGACTAGAGAATTACAGGAATTGGTGCAATGTTATGCAAATGACTGAATATGATTATGCCACAAAGATTAAGGACAACCAAATAATACATCAATGCACACCATTAATTATCTAGTGCTCTTTGATGCTGACTGAAGTTCATTTAATTAAAGCAATCTTGTGAAGACTCCTTGTTTAATTTGCAAAAATATACAAATTATTTAATTATTATCTGAACCAAGAAAATTAAATAAGATTTCTTCCATAAAATGAGTGGGTGAAAGTGTTTCATTTCTTACGGAAAGTACAAGTAAATACTTTAATATATGATAAAATTATAATAATAAAAAAGATAAAATTAAAAAAATTAAGTTCTTAAACTTGTGAACAACTTCAAATACTTTTGTGATACCTTAACATGTGTGTAATTGTCATATTCATTAAATTTTAACATCCAATTTAATCAGTAATATGCCTGTTAAAATTTTAATGAACACAACTTAGAATCCTCACATCTTTCATACATCTGCTGAAAAACTTCACTATCTATAAACAACAAATGTTTAATTTTATGTTAAAGCTAACACTAAAGTAAGCATAAGTGTCAAATGAATAAAAGAAAATTATTTATATTTAATTCATTTATGTACAAACTACTGAAGCTGCCAAATTGAAATGATCAGGATACTGAGCAATCGAGGTCATAATACCTTTTAAGCACTTCTTATGTACTTATATGCAGTGCCCATTTAACGTGTGGGTGACCCTGGCAGACACTGGGGATCTCAAAATATTGAATAGAACAAACCCATCCTTTAAAAATTTTTTTTTTCTTTTCTTTTTTTCTCGCCCACTTCGTAAGTGGCATAGAGAAATTATTGTAATGCTGCGGTGGATATCGGCTATATTTCGACCGGAAGACCTCGTATTGTTGGGCCCTGTCATCGAAAAACTAGTATAAATCTTGTTCTTATATGTAGTAAATTGCTTCCTCTAAGACGTAGTCAGAATTCACATATTTGACCCCGTACAGCGTCCTTGTACAGTACTATGCGGTCATTTTAGGTTTTCTGACACAGGAAACAATGCTTCATTCTTACGTTTGCTACTAAACAAATGAAATTGAGCTTACTAGTACAACTTTTTTCTCTCTATTCAATGGAACTAGTATTAATTTTTCAATTATTAATAAACAGTGGCTAAATTGCAGCAAAATACCTCTACCTTTCTTGGTTCAGCACTGAAGACCCTTATTTTTTGGTATATATGCAGATACAATTTATATATCTTCATTTATCTCTGAATGAAAATATGTATTTGTTGAGGGCCATATTTTGAATCCGTCAGGGGCCTCAGAGGTTCTAAAAGCGGCCCTATATGTACTATACGAGAAAGTAAACAAGTACCGAAGTGCTACAAATTGCAATAATTTGTACTTGAAATTAATGCAATATAATAAGTAAATAGCTATTTGTGCTACAGAATGGCACAGACTTTCTCGTATTGGTTTTGTAATTTCTTTGGTCTGGGCTAGCTTTTCGGTCTTGCCCCATCCTCTTGCCAGCTGCATCTATCGCCGTCAAAACGACTTATTTTGAAAATTTCTCAATTTTTCGGTTTTCTAGCGACAGATGTAATATTCGTTGAACAATTGGAGTCTTTTTTTAAGAAAAAAGCGTTTAAGCGTCTCTGTAAATTTGAAGCTCTTTTCCACAGAAAACTTACTAGTTTTCGAAAAACTTAATTTGAAGCACTTTAACTCACAAATGCAAAAATGTTTACAAGTTGCCGGAAATGTGCATATTAACGGCGTGAGAGATATTTCATAAAAATTACATTTGTGTAATTTTTTAAAAAACAACAAAAGAATACATTGGATTATTATTAAACTGGATCGGTCGTACCTTGTAGCTTCTGGGCGGAAAACGAAGTTCTGCGGATTTTTGAAATAGTCGATCCAGTTTGCTTACGCATCTGCACACTTCTTTTATATATTCATTTGTAGACAATTTGTTTTAATGTATAATCATATCTAGTAATGTATTTCCAGCTCTGACGATGATCGCTACGCGATCGAAAAGATCTTAAGAAGAAATATAGATTTGATACCAGACAACCTCTGTTCATTTACTTTGAATTAATAAGGTATCTACATCACCAACAGTCTAATTAATAATAAAGTTAATTGAAATAGTTATAGTAGTTCATTATTTGTTGTTGTTAAGTGTCCCTTTAGTATTTCTTGTTTTAAATTAATTATATTATATTTATTATTATTTTCTGAATTCATTTTAATTATAACTGGAAAATAATGTAAGCCTAACAACATCTGGAGTCTATGTAATACTGAACCTTTGAAGATAACACATTTTCAAGACTGTCTCTAGTAACAATGGATAAGTTATTGAAAACTTACACTAATGATGATTTTCATTATTTTTGAACTTACTTTTAAAAACTAATGAATAATTGAACAGATAAATTAAATGGATGTATTTGCATTATTATTGGCATAACTGGACCTAATGGGAACATATCGTTAGATCCTTAAAACTATCATGTATATCGTTAATTAACTTCAATAATTGGTATTTTTGCGTCAATAAAACTCATTACCACTTCAAAACGTGAAGGAACTGTTGACACACATCTCAAAGCATTAATAACATGATATGACCGCAGATAACTTTTGAGGTTGTATTTTCATTGCACTTGACACTTTTCAACATACCAGCTCACAATAATTCATCATAATAAATCTCATCTCTCATCATCGAGTGTTACAAATAAAAAAATCACCTAATTCTACCGAACAACGAAACATGTATTATTGAACAGTGGACAAGACTCGAGACCGCGCGAGGATTGTGAATGAGACAACAAACAAAACAAGCGGGAGCTTGATCAGGCACATGGTTTCGTAGTCGGCTATTCCGACAGCGAGTCTTTCAGCTGTGTGCGAATTTAGTGCGGCCTGATACACGGCCTGGAGTCTATGTGTTTTTCGGACCTCCGACAAAGCATGTAATGGTAATGTTAATACCCTTGCGGGCCCTTTCTGATTCTTTGTGCCTCGAGCGCTTTAAAGTGCTATAGTATATAATAAAAATATTATACGCTCCGTACCAAACAACGCATACATTTTATAAATTGATTTATTAAAGATTACGATGCAACAAATACAATTGTAAATAAATGGAATAATGTAAATACATAAAATAATTCATTATAAATCATATATTGCTTAATTGACTTGAAAATTGTAATTTTGGAATGTTCCCGTGAATATAATATTGCCATCAGTCACTCGCATTTCACTGTTACGTTATAACCGTTTTTAGAGACGATTTTGGGAAAAATTTGAAATATCTCATTGGCGCAATGTAAAATACACCCAAATTTTAAAGAATGGTTTCAAAAATCTCAAAATTTCGATTCAAGCCATAGATTTCTTCGATTTAGAAAAACCTCTACGCATGGTTTAGGCGCTAGTAGTGCTCACGGATAGAGGGACGTTTTGAAAGAAAAAAAAACACCACCTTTTTTTAGCACTAAAGTCCGATATCGTTTAGAAGCGCATACATTTATAAGTTCAAGAATACTAAGAGTTCACTCATAAACCCAAGTCTTATTTTTATGCACAGCAAAATTTTCAGAACTTGGATATTGCCCTCAAATCTTAGAAGCATCACAAGTTCACTTCTGGTTCAGCCACGAAAATATTCAGAGTCCGAATATAACTCAAGTCCGATTCTTCTGCCCTACCACACGAAAATGTTTCAAAGTCCTAACACGCATTAGACCCCCGAAATTTTTAGCAAGTTCTAACATGCAATAAATTAATCTATTCGCGATGAATCGCTCATCGTCACGACATGCACACAGAATGAATCTTATCCTCCCTTTTAAAAGCCACAATCCCTCGCCTTTCTTTTATTTCGACAAATTGCCCAAACTTCCGTTTTAATAATCAGTCCACTTCAACCAATTCACAAATCTCTTATATTTCCTCCTACTCACGCCGTCACCTCCACGGTCAGATGAATGTTTGTTTATCCTGACAACAACCTACGACGTTGCAAACAACAAGAAGTGTTATGGTTTGCTTATTATTTGCCCTAACTGGTTGCCCATTTACGAGAAATATTGTACAAAACAGTTCCCATATTGGTATGTCACAGCATATTTTTCTAATTTGCTTTTCGTGGACTTGAACTGCAAGGTCTTGCCTCTCTCCTCCTGTCGCCATCTTATCTCTGCCCAAATTACATTTTTTTGAAATTTTCTCAACTTTTCGGCTTCCCAGAACCGAAATATTAATTTAAGAATATTAAAGAATGCTAATATCTCATTCCAAATAGTAATTTTCATTGAAAAGTTTGAAGCCGTTTTTAGAAAAATGGCCTTAAGCGTTACTGTAAACGCGAAATTTGAAGCTTTACTTCACAAGAATGTATTGAGTTTCTGTACCCAATATTAAGCACTTCCACTCACAAATGCACACGTATACAAATTCATTGAAATGTACGTATTAACGGCGTGAGAAATATTTAAATAAATTACACTCGTGTAATTTAAAAAACAACAACCGAAGACTACAACATAATGAACTTTACGCCATATTAAACAATGCTATTACCACTAACCTTGCAGAAGTTTGGCACAATTGGAGCAATTTGTGAGAAAATGACGTTTAAGCTTTTCCATAATGCGGGATTTTGTGTTAATTTTTACAGAAAACTGTTGTTTTTTAGAAACTTTGACATTGTTTAAAGCTCATTGTGACATAGCAGACTGACACACAATATTTTGATGGGAATTGGGGACAAAAATTTATTAAATTCATCGTAAAAAGTGTAAATGTTGAGGGCATGGGAATGCAGGCAGGACGTTCCTTAGCGACCAGGGAGGCGGAAGTCAATAAACGTAGCGCGGAAAATAGCGGAGAGAAGATTGTGATATAAGGGCATGTAGGATTGGTTGTAAATTGATAATGGGGTATGACGTAGAAGGAAACTGGAGATTGTTTTGTAAAACAAGAGACAAGAAGGTATGAAAGTTATGGAGGGTTGAACTTCGTATTACTTGAGGAGAGGAATGACCGCGTACCGCACATCGTAGAGGTGTAATTGTAAATGATAGATGCGGACCTTCTGCCATCTATACAGTGGTCGAGGAACTTGAAAAGCAAAGTATTTCTATCTAAGTTACTTCGTTGCTAGAATTGGCTCAATGAGAATCATGTATATGATTTCACAACAATACATAGGAAATGGCAAACAATTTGGCTGCGCGTTTTTATAATTTTACCCAATATGGAAAAAAACCTTGATCATGACCGGTTCCAACCTTATAATGTCGTATTCGTCTTCGCGCACTTTTGGACCATCTTCATTCATCTCCGACGTCGCCGTCCTCAGGTTCAGATAGCGCGCCATCTTCTCTTCTTTTCTCGGAAGCAATTTCAATCACCGTTCATCAGATCAATAAACTATCTACTGCGCTATCCAGTCCAATTACTGATAATTTCGCCTGCTTTCCCAATGTCCTTCAATCGTTCACTCTGGGTACCGAATTTTTACCGTCATACTTTAGTATTCAAACTGATGTTCTATCAATATCTATTCACTAGCAGATGCTTAAGGTCCCCAAAAACTCCTAACATTAATTGGAGCACGATCCGTTCAAGACCACGGCATCAGTCAGAATGAATGCCCTCGTGTTCTTCTTTCTCAGCCCTGCAAAGTCATCCAGCATTTTTTCTACTGTTTATGTGCAGATAACACTTCCATGCACTTTCAATGCAGCCAATCCCTAAATTTCTTGCAAAACGATCCTATCTTCCAAAAATTCATCAATTCACGCCACAACTCTGATGTCAATACTCCATTGCATTAATTTATGAACCAGTTTCTCGTGGGGCACCAAATACCTTCGCAAAATCTATTATTACGGCGTCCACCCTCCGACTATCAACTTCATTGCTATTGTGACATACCAATATGGTGGTCATTTAATTAAATGTTATTTGTCGGAAATGGGTGGAAATGCAAGGGTAATTTAATAGGAATTATAGTATATGGCGCCTTAGCAACGGCGCCCAACTTGTTGTCAAGATAAATAAATATTCATCTGGTATTGAAAGTGACAGCGTGGCTAGTCCTATTTCAAAACGATTTTGAGATTGGTTGGAGAGAGCAAACATAATCTACTACTGCGGAAGTATGTCTGATATTTTTGAGACAAAACAGTAGAAAAGGGCCGAGGTTTGGAGGTGGCTGAGCAGTAATAAAAAATACACATTCTGTCATATGTCAATGCCAGTGGCTGCCTGCGGATAGATAATTTGGGTAATTGGAACTTGTAATTTTTCATGAGACTGAGGAACGTTGGACTCCGAATAATTTACACTGTGTTGGAAGTCTAACTTGTTATTTTTCGCGAGGGAGTTCTACTACTTATTGAACTCAAAGAATTTCGATCGTTCACGAACATTTTGGACTTTAATTATTTTTACAACACGCAGAAATTAGAACTTGTGAGAAGTCGTATATGACAGGACTCGGAAATATTAACCGGGTATTACTTTTGCAAGTCAGTCGAACTAGAACTACGAATATTTGAAGTAGAGCGGATCAGTGGCTCGGCAACGTTCGCGTGGAAGAACAGGGGATAAGAACCCGGTACTTCGACTCTTGAATTCGCATCACCGGGGAGAAGAGAAGATAGTCCTTCGTGGCGACGTCGATCATGAGCGCGCGAGATATAGAGCAGTTCAAAGGTTCGACAAGGTCACGAACTAGAACTACGAATATTTGTAGTTAGCAGAAAATATTTGTTTTCTAACAATAATAATAAATCTTAAGTTTCTTTTAAAGGGAAAAAAAAGAATTTCATTGGCCAATTCGAACCAATAAGTAGCTAGATAAAATATTTGTTTTCAAATTCCTCGCCACTTTGTATGGATGGCAGATCGGTTAATCGGCTGTCAATGGGTAATAGCGATTATTCCAGACGCAACCCATCGACACAGCTAGCGGGACCATATTATTAGTTTTTTAAAGCAATAGCAACAGGTCGAAACCTTTTTGCTGGCGCCCATGTTAACATAAATTCGGAAACGCGTTACGACTCAACGCCCAATATTTGTGGGCAGTTTTTCGGCATGTTTCACTATATTCTGAAACAATGATACTATCTGACTCTCGCATGAGAAACCATTCCTAAACCATGCTGTCCCTGAAATAGCCATTCTTTTCTTTCCCATTCTTTGGTCTAAATATAGCTAGTTATCGCTTACATACAACTGACGTGAGACTTCAATGGTCTATAATTACATTATCACCACCTGAAATGAGAACGGCAGCTGTGCTCCTAGCTCCTATCGGACACGCTTGAATTGTTGATCGAAACATGGAATAATCTTGTTGGAAACGGTAATACCGCCTCTCCACCGAGTTTAATTATGTCAGTTGAAATGACATCTGGATCCCGCGACTTTCCATTTTCAATAGATTTAATATTAAGGTTTTAGCAATGTGTTTGCGTCTACATTAAACTCATTTGGCACAGTCTCCCTCGATATCTGAGTGTGGTGAGATTTTGTTTACAAAACGGAACTGAAATAGACATTAAATGCGTTTGCTTTTTCCCCGATCACCTGTTATAACTGTCTGAAATCTCTAACGATAGAAATTTTCTTTTTTCCTCTTCTCTGCGAATATATTTGTAAACTTCGACGAATATTTCCCCTCGGTAGCTTAAAAATTTCCTGCGCAATTTTTCTGCTCTAATTCTTCGAACAATTATGAAAATATATCTTACGTATTTTCTTACTAAGATGTCTATTATTGCAAGCCTTGCTAGTTTTCTCTTCATACGTCGAATTTTCACATTGTAATATTCTGGATCAGAATTATTTTAAGTATTTTAACGGCCAAACGTTTGCAATGTATTTATCACTTTGCTCTGAAAACGCGTTACAAATTTCTCCATGCCCCCTTTTCCATTCTCAGAAAACGATCGTACCGTTTTCTTAGGTAGTGTGTAGCCCTTCAGCCTGGCTTTCGACTGCCATATTTTGTTCCGCCAGAAAATCTTTCTGTAAACATTATATTCGTCAATCCAACACCGCCTTGTGGTCGCGTATGCCATCAACGACGTCACCGCAAGGATAAGAAAACCTCGCGGCCTAATTAACAGTAACAACGTTCAGGAAGCGCCTCCCGCCGCAGGTCACGAGTCTGTTATCTAATTTGCCTTGGCGTTGCTCACGACGCCTTCCACAACTGGAGTATTTAAATCACCAGCAAAAACAATAGGATGGCTATGGGCGTTTTCTATTTTCTCAGAAGTAGCTTCTAAAAGCGCGTAATTTCAATGGTCCTGTCTTTTCTATTTCTCTAGAAATCCTATAAACGTTGGATTTGCTACTTTTTCGAACAGTGTATTGGCCCCACCATAATTTATCATTGTTAAAACTGATTTGTTACAGGGTTCAAATGTTCGCCCAGGAAACATTAGTCAGGTACTGTGCCATAGTTTTTCGATCTGTCGCTTGTCTCGATGAAAAGTAGATGCAAAGTTGGGTCCACATGAAACTTTTTTAGAACATTAAACTCCATAAATAAATTCAAATTATAGACCTACATACATCTTAATTAGAATATTAGGAATTTGCTACAGATTAACATCTTATGAAACACATTTTACTCCAATTTTGACGCAAATTAATGTCAGATTTAATTTAAGAAAAGGATACTCTACTGAAACGTATTTACCTAAACCTTTGTGTTACAAACCAAGCGTACATAAATTTATGACGGTCGCCAGTTGAATTAACAGCAACAAGGAATTATGACCAATTATTGGTCCTAATGGAGTTGAGCGGAATTAACACAAAATTCTAGGTATCGGATGATTCGTAGAGGTGCTATTTTCAAAGGGAAAAGGCACTGGTTCAAAATTCCCAAGCAAGTTTCAACTACGGGGTCTACGCTATAGAGACACAATCCAACTTCACTTAATACAAATTTACTACATAAGTGCTTTACAATAACAATCAATGTTTCTCTTTTGTCAGCGCTACCAAGTTGTAAGAGGAATTAAGCAGAATTGATTACAACCAACAAACAATCAATAATACCTCTTTGTTGCTAAACAATGCTGTAAAAGGAATTAAACAGAATTACCTAATAACTAACAATTTTGACACAGATTTAAGAAGCATGAAAGGCTACATAGCCTTTAAATACACGAATTTAAACAGAATTACTACGTCAAAAGCCGAAATTTAAAAACCCATTTTAGGTTTACAAACGGCTGACATACATCAACATGACAAAAGCCTCACATTTGAGAGCTTTTCAATACAAACATATAAACAAATTGAGTGACAAGCTGTAAAGAAATGTTACCGTTTAAAACAACATTAAAAACAATCTTATACAGTGACTTCTATTTGCCACGAACTATTACATGATTGATGGGATTGGATTGATTGCATATCCCTTTTATCATCAGAAAATTGTAGTGCCACCTCACACGAAAAGCCGTTTGAGTACTTTAGTGCCAACTGCGGCTTGGTGCCCGAGCAACTTTGTTTAGTTTCTCACGGGGCCAATAAACGGAGTACTACAAGCAGACCACAGCCATTGCCGTACGGGCCTTTCCTCCACGTCGCGCGTTCTTTCAAAGGTCCAATGTGATACCAGTTCCATGAAAGACCTGGAGCCACAAAAAAGCTGCAACATTCAACAAACGGATTAGAGAATGCAGATTTCACAACATAAGAGACTGCGCCGCCGCATGCCCACGCAGCTCTGCAAACACAGGAGCGTGAGCGTGACGCAGCAAAATTAATCGATAATGAAGTACACGCTCATTGCCGATGGCGCCTTTGTTATTAGGCGAAAAGCAACATGTGCATCGAGCAGATTTCGCTGGTTTCATACGCAGGCGCAGCCCGAGCACTTCAAAGGGTCGCCAGTGGAAACGTATGATGTAAAAATGTCTTTTCCAACCTTTTCAAAGGTAGCAAAACAATCCCAAAATGCGTTAAATTTGGTATTTTGTTAGTGAAACCATTTCTATGGTAGGTTTCTTACAGAGTATACCTTTTTTTAAATTTAAGAACGTTAATTTCCACTTTGACTGTTTACCAAATAATTACATTTTACAAACTGGAAAGTAACATCCAATAACAGCTTTTACACTTTCTATGACCATAGAATGACAGGCGGTTGAGGCTTTAGCCACCAGATTTTAATTTATAAATAATTTGTGTTAAATTAAGCATTAAATACTTAAACTTAAAAACTTAAGTTCTGTATACATTTCATAATGTCTATCCGAACGATGGATGGGCTGGGATTTCTACTGATGTGGAGGAAGTACAGTTTTTAAGTTTAACACTTTGTTTCCTTTCTGGGTGTTTCATAATGAATTATATAATTTCAGCAGAGATTAGATCTGGTTACCACTAAACATTTCGTCTAGAAAAACACCATCAGTAGAAGTTTTTTTAATTGAACAATTCCTGTATCTGGTGTATCCAGGTTACTCCTTTAGAACAGCAATTGTAATAAATTACTTTTTCATTCTCCAGAGACAAACGTTTCCACCGTTCCGTAATATATAACAGTTTTTATATTCACACATTATGCAGAGAAATATTTAAGTATTTAAGATGCTAGACAAAGTCAAAAATGCAGTATTAGTTTAAAAAACGTCTAAACATTCATTTTGCATGAATTTCTCGAAAAATCTACCAAAGCATGCAAACATGCCCGGAAAAAGTTGGCATTTTATGCAACATTTAATTACAAAGTTTGAAAACTCTACTAAGCTTAAATAAAAACATGCATATGCATGGAAATCCTGCTCTCATTATAACATTAAATGTATTTGAGGCGGGCAGCCGATTTTGGGGGGTGGGGGGATCATAGATTTTTGTTATATAATCAATATATTACTTAATTGAACACTATTTTTGTAGTGTATGTATGATACTACACAATATATGTTAAATAATTACATAAATACGACGAATTTTGAAATCAAAGTTGTCAAAGCAAGGAGGGAAACAGAAGAAAACTCTAAGCCCGCATGATTTTCGGGGGAAGCCATGGACCCCATGGCTTCCCCCCTACTGATTACGTGAGCCAGCCACAATTTGTTGCTTTTTTCCAGAGTGCTCTTAATGGGCTGGATTTCGACGATTACAAACATTTCGAAGAAACTTCATCGAGACTATTTCCTTTCAAACAGTGGGCGAGAACTGACAGATGAAAGTTAGCGAAAATCATGAAGTCCAAAGAGGATAAAACAAATTGTTGGGTGTTGTATTGTAATTATTTATATAATTATTAATCGACGCAGCGCGCCTATAAGCCCCTCATCGAGCATTGAGGCTGATTTTGTTTAATGGCAAGCCTTGGTGAATTATTGGACACATTTGTCTTCATGTCTTCTGATCAAAATAAATGCATGCGAGATCGTAAAATACACCTTCAACCTAGAGCATGCATAACTTTGTGCGAGATTTTGTAATATTGTTTTTTGTTACAAACAAGATAAATGGCAAAAAGTTCATTGGAGAAATATGCCATACTACATTATTTTCACTGCAATAGTTGTTTCCAAATTATTTGTTCAATGGTAATTAATATTGCTTAAGACCGTTTGTTACAATATTATAGTTTGTGTGCATCTTTTCCAGAGAGACCTGATTTACATTTTGAAACAAAGAATTGGAACTAATTTTTTTTTCGTCAACTTTAAAAACATGTATTTTTATAAATACAATTTGAAGTATGTATCGGTTAATTTTGAAACCCACTAAAAATATATTTTTGATTCTTGGAAATGTGTTAAAAATACTCATTCAGAAGCTTCAAAATTATATACACTTCTTTTTGAAAACGACTAAGAAAATTACGATTTTGTTTAGTAATGGAAGCAGCTATTTCGGGATTCTTCCGAACTTCAATTCATTATAAATGGGAACATATTGGCAGCCTTAATAAGCGGTCTTTTTCGGGATTTTTAGCTACAGCTCAAGACCCACTAACAGATGTATTTTTAAAAATACAATGAATAAAAACCAAATTAATCTCTGTTAACGTTTTGTACTCAGTATTAACATCATTATACCATTCAATGCAAACTTAAACGCAACAGCCAAACGTATGCAGTAAACTTTTCACGTAAAACGAGCATTCACGAAACGTAAGCTGAACGTAGGTTTTGCCTGGAACCAACTGTAGAATTCAACATATTGATCGATGCGTCTCTTTGCATTTTTTTTCGACTCTCCTATCGATTTCACCTTTGTATTTGCGAGCAGCTGTTGCGCCCTACCTGCTTTAGAGTACAGTGGCAGTGAGCTTAAATTGTAAATGCCAACAGTATTTAACGCCACGTTCAGATTTTGTCATGGAGAGATTTAGGCATGCAGCTTGTGTTGTTATGCTTCATTAATTGAGGCGCTTTATTTTAAAAAAAGGAGGCGCTTTATTTGCCATTTTGAATCAACACTGCAACTCGTCCCAAAAACTCCCAAACTTCTTTGCTCTACTCTTTAACTATACACACCAATACACACGCATAAACAAGAATAGATCTGGAGTCGACCTTCCTTCTCGCGGATTTTGTTGTGCAGGTTTTTTCATGCTGCTCTCTGATTGGTCTTCGGTAGAATTTCGACGAAATTTAAACGTAAAGCTTGAGTTTGAGCCCTGGTTTACGTCTCACGTCTACGTTTACGCAAGGCATTGTGAATGATCTCGCTTTATAACCATTTCTAGGTTTGGTACGTTAGGTTACGTTTAAGTTGCATTGTGAATGAGGCTTACTGTTAAATTGAAAATTTAAGTTTCTGCAGTTACTGTATTCTGTCCTTGAACTCAAGAGAAGACATCAGTCTTTCCCCAGAAGACCATCCGAGAAAATATACATCAATAGTTTATAAGGTTTTCATATAAATAGGTTTAAATGGTACCATATGAATAACTTTATACTTTAATTTCTTTAAAAGGTAATAGTTTAAGTTAAACTGTGATCTCAGGGCCCATGAGAAGGGTTTAAAACCTGAGATTGTTGTAAGAGCTAAGTTTTTGCCATGAGACCTGAGAAAAATTTATGCTTAATGCAAAAATTTTTTCTCATTTGAAAACAGGTTTTATTTATTACAAGAGAACATTTGTTCACTGGATCTTATATCAAAACCCGGGAATCTACATTAAATTTAGGACTATTTGACACTTCATTTCCCTCTGTAGATCAGATTTAGTTTTTTTTCATCAGTTTAAAATATTCTTTGTCTCTCCAGGGAACAGCTGTAGTGCCTCCCGTCCTAAACAGAGTTGCTCCTTGCCCAGGTGTTGAATTGGTCACATACCTTGCAGGTGTTAAATTTCAAAACTAACTTTTCCAAAATGCATCCTCTCATCGACATCTGAGAAGTCATCTGTGCATCCGAGAAGAATCTCTTATTGTATTGTAGTTAGTTTTGTAATTTGCTAACTGTTATACTGGTACATGTCATATTTTTATGATAAAAGGGGAAAACCCATCTTAAAGGTACATTTTTATAGTCTAGGGCCCTAGACAGACTCAGGTGATGTACTTTGATACTGTTTACATTTCAGAGAAGTTATTTGGGTCTAAAGGAAAATTAAAAAATTATGATGTAAAAATTTCATATTATAAAACAGGTTTTCATTTATTGTAAACAATACAGATGTTTTAGCCACGCAGGCTAATAAAATATGAAATATACATAAAATTTGTGATATTTTAGACACCTTGTTTGGCCTCAGCCTTAGAATTAAAAAGTTATTAACAAAATAAAAAATTATTTGTATGCAGGTAAATAGTTCGCCTGTCGCCCGTAGATAGGGCTAGTACTTATCGATTTCAAGAATGTTTTTTTGAGTGCCTAACGTGCTTGCCCAAAGAGCTTTATACTATTTGCTTTGAAATTATGATCGATTTGTGACTCGTCACATCCGATGCATGTTGTTCTCGGGGAAGTATTTGCGCGCGAGGGCTGCCTCTACGGCTTTAGCCCTTTAGGCTTTTATGACTTCTTTTGACAGGTCTTGGTCCATTTGCCTCGGCGCGTAGACCCCGCCCGACCGCGCGTCGGTTTTTATCGGCTTCGGCCGACAGGGTAACATGGTAACGGGTGTCATTAGTTGTAAATTCTACTTTATGTTGTTGTAATGAATTTTGTAGCGGATTTATGCCGCATCTGTGAGGGAAATTTGGGATTGGTGTAAATTTAGAATTATGCTATTTTGTAAGTTTTTTGTTTGATGTTGCGCATGTGCTGATTTTTGCTCTTTGGATTTGTCATGACTGTTTCGCGTCGAGCCATTGTTTGTAGGCGGCGACTCAGTTCATTCTAATAGTTGTGTATCTGTACTTGCCATATTTCGGCAGTCAGAATTTTGTATACGCATGCCGTGTCGAGTCTATTGTTACAGGCGTGTGATTGCGTGTCTAGGGACAGTGCGGCGCAATCACTTGTTTGTTATATAGTGTGTGACATTATCTAAAAATTTTTTGTGTTGATATGTGCAGCATCACTACTAGCTTCACGTCCAGTAAGACGCTGGGCGCTTGGGACTCCCGGAGCACTTGTTTTTCAACGGAGCTAGGCCCGTAGGTGTATCCGTGGCTCATTTGCACGTTCCGTCCTGGCCCCGTGAGCTTGCTTGTTGTACGCAGCTCGGGCAACAAGCTGCTGTCGGCATTTGGCCGGCCGTTGGTTCAGCAGCTTGTGGGGGTAAAATCAGACAACACACATGTGTGAGGTATTGATGTAAGCGCATCAAAAAACCAATCCAATTTCCCTCAAAGTGTTAAGTGTGACACCCCGAAAGTGCCATGTATGTTTTTGCCCTGTTTGTTATTTGTCAGTTTAAAAGGGCATTTATTACATTAGGTTTTTTCATTGTTGTCTCCAGCTCAAACGAGCTTAAAGTTTGTAATTCAGTTAATGCCTTCTTGTTTGTATTCTGAAGGTATATTTCATGTTTGTTACAGGTGCCATTCAAATTGTTTAAATTTTTGTAATTGAAAGGCTCTTATGTGAAGGCCTTTGTCATTTTGATAATGTACAAGTCGTCGGCATTCCTAAAGTGGATATTTTGTTCGACGCTGTTTGTAATTCTGTGTTATTGTATTTCAGTGGGGCCTGTGAACTGGTCTTGCTCCGTTCAATACCCTTTTTATAAAACGTTTTGTTGTAATCTTTGTGTCATTCCTCGATTACAGATGTGTTTTCCTGTTCGGGGGAATATTATAAGATTGTTATTTATTTTAAAGTGTTGGTTAATGTACTTTGATTGTTTCCTAGTAATCATTAACCTTTCTTTCCCCGGCAATTCATCGTTTATTTGATAGTTAATCTGTAAAGCGTACTCCCTATTGGAATATACGCATTCTTTTCGAAAATCATCGCCTTAGGAGTTTTTCTGTGTTAACTCCGCTGAACCTAGGCTCACAAACGTGGTCAGCCGGCATATTGTTGTTAAATTGCTTTTAAAGCAAAGTAATTTTTTTGTTCCCGATTATACGGTGGCGACCGTGAATTCCCTTTGTATTCGCAGATTTGGGATTTGTTTGGTCCACAACTTCTGTGTGTTTGATATGCCGGACCTGATAATTTAGTAATATGTACTTACCTTATCAAAAAAGTAACAGCAGGCGCCCTACCGGCCCTTTTGGCAGAGGTCCCAGATAGCCGATCGATACTCCCCACCATTGTAACACCCCTCCTGCAACTCTGTTACCCCTTCGGGGGATGGTATAAAAGACGTGCGCGTCTCGCGCACAGCGCTCTTGCGCTCTAGCCTGCTTTGTTATGCTTGCTTGTTAATTTTTTCTCTTCGGCTTACATCTAGTGATGTGGCTTTAATTTTGTTGCAGAGCCCGGCTCCCTCAGAGCCGTTAAACGATTAAATTGTAAATAGTGTTTTTTAATGTAGGTTATTTGCACCATTATTGTTATTCCGTCTTTTATTGCACCATTGAAATTTTACGATGTTAATGAAATGCTGATGAATTACTAATGCTTATGTTGTTTGCAGCCGTTTTTTTTGGTATGTTATGTTCTATGTGTCGCTGACTTCCGATTGGTGGAGGTTTGGGCTAATCCCATTGCGCATTATTTGCGAATGTTGTTAATGTTGCAGTTCCTGCCATGAGTAAGACGGCACTTGGCCGCATTTGGCAGTTTATGGTTGCTCCGCCGTGAGTAAGACGGCACTTGGCCGCATTCGGCACTCGGGAGATTACGAAAGGCGTCTGCTGGGCCCGTGCGGTAGCTCGAACCGCGGCCCTGGCTGCGCGTCACGGTCCTGTAGCCGCAGAGAGTCGGCGGGGCACAGCTTCACCGGCCCCGAGCGATGGGGCCCCTTGCAGACCTTGTTTTCGTTGCATGTTGATCGGCGCTCGTGTCAGGTCAAGCTTGTTCAAAGGGGGAGCGGGGGTACTTGACCGCCATTCTCGCTTAAGAGTAAACCTGCTGCATTCTATGTTAAAGTTACGTAATTTTGGTAAGAAGTCCTTTTCCCAAGAATTATGGTATTATGCACTTAATGAAAGTTTGTTCCATGGCCTGGAATTGCTTATCATGAAAGTTACGTAAGAAAAGGACCAAAGTACGCTTCTTTAACAAATTTGTTTATGATTTTTCTATCTACCTGTCCTAAATTGGGCATTCAAAGGTAGATTATAAGACAGAAATTCCGTATGTGATAGCGCAATGTTGTTGACGCGCACTGTTAAGTGTTCACCTTTTGTTACAAGGTTTTATGTTTGAATTTTCAGCCTCGCCCTAAAGTGGGCTTTTGTTGAGAGGTCGACTGGAAATTGTGAAATCCTGAAATGTCCGCGCATTTTGACGCGCCTTTGTTCAAAGTCAGTGAGACGGCCCGACCGTCCTTAAATTTTGATTTGAAAATTGTAATTGCTTTTTTTTTCCCCGCAGCTGCTTTAGAACCTGCGTATCGGGAAAACTAATTTATGTAAAGTTGTTTTGTGAATAAATGTATTATGTCTAAAGTTATTTGATTGTCATATCTCCAGATTTGAGATCCTATAAAGTTGTGATATCTTTTATTAAACGGGGGTCCATTTGAAAAGTCTGAATGTGACGACAATCTTTTGAAGTTTGATAGTTTAGGCTTTGTGTTAGTTTCGTATAATTATTTCAGGCAAATGTAGGTCAAATCGCTATTTATTACGTAGCGAGAATTTATGTAATTAATGTGCTGTTTCAACAGCTGGCGACCGTATAAAAATAATTTGTTGTTAATTAAGAGGTCAGCCAAGTTTGATATTTAACACTTACACTCTCAGTACTCGTCAATCTTTCTCATTATAAAGAACTCATAGAAATTAGGCAAAAAGAATAAAATAAAATTAAAGATATTTTTCATCGAAAAATTTTAAAATTTATCTTTCGCCTTCATTAGGATTGGTTTAAAAAGATTAGCAAAATGTTTCCGGGTCGTTCACATTTATACGTATATTTTAAAACAACATTCTCTACGGGTTTTCTAGTTGATTTGGAGTATTTTTATTATATTCCACATTGCTTTTGTTTTATTATTTGAGTTCAAAATATCCTGATCGTTTTTCATTATTTTAGCCTGCCTTATGACTTTTCGTAACAATGTTTTGTATTTTTTAAAGTAGATGAGGATTAAATTATGTTTCAATTACAGAAATCAGGAATTAAAGAGGAAGTATAAATAACGCGTAAAGAGTAATTTTCAAAAATTAAATATTTATTTATCAATTTTTTTTCACTCCACAAGACATTCTTACAAAATTCTTCCGTTTCAACAAAAGAATTAAAAAAATATTTAACGCCAGATGTCAAAGTATCCGTTGACATTTGCATTAACAAAAAATAAAGTAAGTTAAGAGCCCCTGTCTTACGTGCACTTGCTGCAGGGCGTAGGGGCTGAGGAAGTGCCCCCAATGCAGAAGCAAGTTGCCACCGCAAGACATGCCAGTCGGCGGACGCTTTGGGGCATTTGTAACATGTCAAGCGTCGCCGCATTCCACATTCATTTATTGCTGGAGGAAATAAGTACGCCCAACCGGATAGCGGACGGTTGGCCCGAAGCCATCTTGGTGAGCTAACAGCTCCGGGCGTAAATCCAGCTCCGCAGTGAAGGTCAATATTACCGTTTACAACGCACAGCACTACGTCAAAGAACGACTGAACGCGGCCGTTTTCCCGTGTGTGTGCGCATATGAGTCGTGAGGTTTGATTTGTTTCTAAATGTCTTCCCACACACGCTGCAGCTGTATGGGCGTTCTCCCGTGTGTATGCGCATATGAAGGGAATTTTCTCCTGAATGCTTCCGCACACGCCAGCTGTATGGGCGTTCTCCCGTGCGTGCGCATATGAAGGGATTGATTTACTCGGAATCCCTTCCCACTCGCTGCAGCTGTGCGGGCGTTCTCCCGTGTGGTGTGCATATGAGATTTGAGGTTGTTTTTTGAATGCTTCCCCCAACCCCGCAGCTGTGGGCGTTCTCCCGTGTGTGGCATATGATGGGAACTTTTTTCCCCGAACCCTCCAGCATACGCTGCAGCTGTCTGGGCGTTCTCCCGTGTGCGTGCGCATCTGAATGGCGCTTTTTGATTTTTTCCCTGAACCCCTTCCCGCACCGCTGCACCCAGGGCGTTCTCCCGTGTGGCTGGCATATGAGGGCTTAAGTTGATTTTCCCAAAAGCCTCCCCGCATACGCTGCAGCTGAATGGGCGTTCTCCGTGGTGGGGATATGTTTTGGGATTTTTTCGTGAAGCTTTCCCGCAACGCTGAAACTGTGCGGTTCTCCCGTGTGGGGCCATATAAATGGGTCCAATTTTGGCTGAATCCTTCCCCACCGCTGCAGCTGTGGGGGCGTTCCCCGTGTGCGTGCATATGGATGTTGGGGTTTTGATTTCTTGGCTGAATGCCTTCCCGCACCGCTGCAGCTGTATGGCGTTCTCCTGTGTGGTGCGCAAAAGGAAGGCCCAAGTTGATTTATCGCTGAAACCCTCCCGCATACGCTGCAGCTGTGGGGCGTTCTCCGTGTGCGTCCCATATGAGGGGAAATTTTTTTTGAATTCTTCCAACCTGACGGGCCTTCCGGGGCCTTTGGGGTGCAACCGTGCGGGCGTTCTCCCGTGGGGGCATAGGGATGCTGAATCTGATTTATTTTGAATCCCTTTCCCGCACCCGCTGAGCTGTATGGGCGTTCCCCGTGTGTGTGACAGATGGGATAGGTAGTTTTATCTCTGAATGCCTTCCGCACACGTGAAACGTGGGGCGTTTCCGTGCGCGCATAGAGTGGTGGGGGTTGATTTATGTAATGCCTTCCCGCACACCCCGCAGTTTTTGGGCGTTTTCCCGTGTGCGTGCGCTAGGGAGAGTGAGTTTTGATTTCTTTGAATGCCTTCCACACACGCTGCAATGTGAGGCGCGCTCCCGTGAGTGCGGTTTGAACGAAGAGTTTTGACTTCGCCCGCTCCTGTGGGAAGTTGAGGCCTTGGGAAGAGTGAGGGCGGCAGGGCGTCCTTTGGGGCCCTGACGGCCCACGTCACCTGCAGCCCTGAGGGCGAAGCGAGTCTTCCTGCGGCTCCGCGCTGCCCACCAGCGTTCCGTTCTTCCTCCGCGCCTGCACAGACACAAAATTACTTTTGCCACCTGACCCTCACCAGCCCTCAACAGCTACATCAATTTCTGCTTTAATGGCAAGACACCGTCTCTCCGGAAATTGAAAATTATTGCATCCATTTTTTATTGGAAAACACTTTTCACTCTACTCTTATTCTAAAACACTAGTATTTCACTATACGTAAAAAAATCCATGCCAGAAACTAGTTTGTCAGCTCTCATTGGACGTAAAAAGTTCAAATTTGTAATGGATGCGCAGTCTCCTGATCGTTCAAAACCTAATTTCAAACTTTTGTCTGAAAATTGGATTAAAGGGCCGAGAAACGTAATTGCATGCTCTTGTTTTACGTATCGCACGCCTATGTCCTCTGGCATTGCAAACTAAATGAAAAACTTACCCACTCACCTGAAGAACATGAAGCATCCTCCTGTTTAATGAAATGTCTCACTCGAATCTGAGAGGATCCTGCAGCAAAGGACGAGTCATTCGTTATCACTTCAGAGCACTTAAGGCAAAAATGACTGAAAATACTTATGGGAAAAATCAAAAACGCGCAATATCACGGGGAATTTACTAGACCGATAACGTCCAAAAAATGGTCCAATTTCGATCTGTAAACGGCATTGACGCCTTAAAAATAAATTTACGCTACAAAACCGTTTTTTAAAAAAATTTTTCCCAAACAAGGGTTTTTAAAAAATTTTCTATAGTTTCGGGAAGAAAAAAAAATTTGGATTATAGGGGATGACGACGTGCTTCCTGAATCCAACACCGAGTCAATCATGCAAATCGGATCAATAGGAGCGGCATAAAGTCAAATTTGGAAAACACCTCCTCCCCTTCACCGTTTCACACCATTGCGTCACCTGACCGTAGGCTGAAAGTTGTGAGTCGATTTATGCTTTCGTCCCTTTCTATCTCAAATATTTATCTCCACATATTAAACTAGTGATGCTGTAACACAATCAAAGGTCAAGTATCATCTGTATAGTCATTTGTAGGTATATATCTTGTTCAATTTTTCCCGTCTTCCTTCGAATACCAACAAAAAATTATTTGTCATACTCAAAATATCGATTCCGTTTTGGGAAAAAGATTTTTAAAAAATGAACTAATTTTTAGATATCACCAATATTCAATGTCCTAACATATTATTTTTACATACATTTTACTTCTAAGATCTTCCGTTATCATTCCACTACCAGAAAGAATAAGCTGAGATTACGCACGAGTTCATTTATCCTGCGACTCGAATTTTGATCTCAAAACGGCGTTTGTCCCCTTGATAGATTTCATCTGATGAATCTGTTTTCCCAAGTAAAATCGCCGAAACTAATTTTAAAACTTTTCTTGATAGATTTCATCATGAATCTGTTTTCCCAAGTAACATTTTTCTCCACGCAGGCGATGTTCCAGAATCCAACCATATCTACACTGAAATAGGATAAATATAATTGATAGACAAATGTAGAAACAGAAAATCTTCATTTAATGTCAAAATTGTTTGTCGGCACTCCCCGACGATCTCATGGCTAGAGCCCGGATTCTAAATGTAATTATATATGTTGCTGAATGTTTTTTAACTTTGTGATCCCCGGTGAACTGTTTAAATCTTTTAACAAATTCTAAATTTTGTCACATATTTTGTACATTATGATTATTTCAAAATTTTGCTTTTTACAATTTTTTACAAATCTACTAATTTTCTTGAAATTCTTTCCGAAAACATACTTTGTTAATTTTGAAAAAAGTTATCTTTTAAATTTGTTGTGATTTTTTTAGCAATAACCATAGTTTGTCTTATACTATTTCAGAAATGCCCCATGTAAAGATATTGAAGAGTGCTTGAAAAATTCTCTGTCGTCCTAAGTTTTCATGTGCTATTGTTGTCATTATGACAGAGATAAATACATTCTTTTTACACAAAAAGTAGGTAAAAGTATTTATTTTTTAAAATTTGATTTAATGAAATATTGATAAAGGAATTTCAAAAATAAACATTTTAATCTTTCTTCCCTTCCCTTTTCAATCTAAGAAGACGTCACTGGAAAAATTTTTTTGCCGGGCCCTGGCAACGTAAAAGTGGATAAACCTGTTGCTATACAATAAATTACTTTTCTAACTAGTGGTGAGCGAAAAAACATTTATTTGGGTCTTGATACCTAAAAAACATTGATGAGCCAAAACGTGTCTGTCCGTTTGTCAACGCTAAGTGAAACCGTTCTGGATTTTCCAAAATTGATATTCCCCAATCTACCTGAAAAACCTCGAGCCTTTGGGAGTTTCCAACCGTTTTTTTTTTTTTTCATTTTTGAAGGTACTTTACATTAAGCCTCAAAATCATTCTAGTTTCCGGTCTTACTCGTGGCAAAAGTATACGCTCAAGCTGGGAACTGAGATTAGTACATTGCTAACCGCAGATACTTTATAGACAGATTTGAGCAATATTTAAAAATTTTTAAAAAAAAACTGTATTTTCGCGCTTTTTGTGAATGTATTTTGGAGATATCTTTAAACACATAAAATAGATTAATTAAAAAAGAAAAACTTCAAATACTGTAAATACAAATAAAAGAGAAGACAAGGATAGTTTTTTTTTTGATTCTGCAAGTAAAAAGGGACCGAAAAGATATTGAATACTAATAAAAATAGCGGTATTTTTTCATACCTTTTTCAAATACCTTAATTCTTTTATAACGGGAAAATACCGCTATATGACAGCTATACCGGTATGGACGTCTATAAAGGTTATACCGGTATTTTCAATTAAAAAAAATTTCCAACCATAGATGTTGACAAAATAAGTTACTTTAGTTAATATCTCACAAAATGTTTATTAATCAAATATACTTTCATAATTGTTACTTATTGTTTAAATTATTATTTTGTTCACACACACATATATAAAACTCGGCGACTAATAATTAACGAAACGCGAATGATTCCACTAATTCTTGTATAGTAAATATAATCTCCACTTGTCATTGCGAATGATGTCTGCAGAGGCAGAAAGTCAGCTATCAGAACAGCAGGCCAGAGGTGCGACCCTGCTTCCAGCTCAGAAGGATGACTCACTTGAGCAAAGCTCGGCGGCGCTGGGCTTGGGTAGAAAGGAGCGCGAAATGAGGAGCAAACATTCAAAAGTGACATGTCCACTTTATCTTTTCGAAAAACGCAAAAAAGTAGTCATCAAAATTACAGTTTATTTGTACGTAATTCTAAATTATGTAATAAGGATAGCTAAAATATTTTTAATATAAAATTTAAATATTCTATGAACTTTCATTTAAAGAACAACATTTATGTCAAATGTAAAAAGGAACTGAACATCAACGGAGAAGTTGATATAATGGCAAGCGAAGTTAAATACTTATGAATTACAATAACAAATTCTGATACTTACAGAAAAAATGAAGAGAAATAATTTTAGAAAAAGGGAAAGAAAATTTACAAATTAAAATATGCAGGCATATCAATGATTGATTTTAAAATTTTAGTCCCGGAACGCGCTCAAAATGATTTATTAATTTAATATAAAATTATATATTTATAATATAATGTAATAATTATCAGAGATACAGGAACACCGTACCGTCGTGTTCCGTCAGAAATCAAGTTTGCGTAAGACCAAATCCAAATAATCGAGAAAATTGTATTTCTAATCCTGTTTTGTGGGTAAAAGCAACATTGAGATAGGCCAAAAAAAAAGATGCTTTGAAGATGTTTTATTTTCCGTGTGACGGCCGGAATTACTTTTTCCAATGTTCAAGTTGCTACAAAAAGAACAGACTCATTTTATATCAATATAACTTACTAAGTGAGCTGGGACATGTCAAAGATTCTTACATTATATTTAATGCTGTTACAGAGTTGATTTTGATGATCTGCCTGCGCGCTATTTTACCACTTCTTCAATTTTGTTCGAAAGGACGAAAACAGTTTTAAAACTTTACTTGAGAAAACAGATTCATCAGGTGAAGTCTATCAAGGAGACAAACGCCGTTTTGAGATCAAAAATCGAGTCGCAGATATACAGAGCCGTGTAATTTCGGCCATTCTTTCTGGTAGTGGAATGATAACGGAAGATCTTAGAAGTAAAAAGTATGTAAATAAGATGTTAGGACATGGAATATTGGTGATATATACACAATTAGTTAAATTTTCTTTTTGAAATCAGTTTCCAAATCGGAATTGATATTTTGTATAGTGCCTCAAATAACTTTTTGATGGTATTCTAAGGAAGACGGAAACATTCACATATGTGAACAAGATATATGGTTTTATACGACTATTACAGATGATATGAGACCGTTTGGTTGTTACAGCATCACTAGTTTGATAAGTAGAGAAAAATATATCCGCCTAGGGAGTACATGACCTTGGAGTTGGTGGTGGAGCTTGAGTATCCCAGTGATCCTGAGAGCTATGCCGGCGGTAGCGTAGCTACTGGTAGGGCTCCCTTTCCGGACTGCAAAGGATAGGATGAGACGAAGAAGTACCCAGAAAAGGAGGGATACTTCCCAGAATGGGAGGATGCCAACGAGGGAAAGGGCCCAAAGGGGAAAAGCCGACACCTCAGCTTTCTAATCCTTGGGTAGATGCGGCCCAATATCTGCGGATTGCAGCGAACGCAGTGAAAGCAATGCACCCCCGGGTGGACCCGAATAACGCACTCTGCCAGCTTGAGGCAGTTAAGATGGCAGCCCCATCACCCGCTTTGTCCCGCAGTGCTCGTAACACGCCGAGACAAACCCTACCTGATGACCATCAAGAGAATAGCCGACTAACATAGACGACCCATGCAAAGAAAAGGAATAGAAAAGGAATTTGAAAACTTAAACCTAGCTACTTGGAACGTAAGAAGATTGACGCAAAAAAACGAAAACTACAAAAGAATTAGAAAACATTAATGTAGATATATGTCTGATTACTGAAACAAAGGGAAAAAAATTTAAAAAGGGACATTGGAATACCTAAATTAATACTTTATTAGTGAGTCCTCAAAATAAAAGAGCATCATCAGGGGGAGAATAAGATTAAACTTCTTAAAATAGAACCAGAGCATAATTTTGTAAGGATGAATAATAAAGTGCGACTAAAAACAGCTAGAGGTTATCTTACAATTATCTGCATTTATGCAACCCGAAGAGGGGCGTAAAGAAGAAAGTATAAACTTTTATTAATCCTCCAGTCCCATTTAAAAAACTATGAATAAGACAGATTTCTTAGCAATTGGAGGTGATTTTAATGCACGTGTTGGGCAAAAAAATTATGGGAAATCTAATTGAGATAATGGAGAACAAACTCTAAAATGAGAAAAGGAATAGCCCCGAGAAATTTTGTTAGGGTTTTAATGAGTTTAAAAAACACACTTTTTCCGCCATAAAGATATACATAAATACACACGGTCAGCAAGAGGCACGAGATCAATAACGACTAAATCCTATCCAACAAGAAATTTTCCCTGAAAGTGAATGATACAAGAGTATATAGGAGTTGTGACGTTAGTACAGATCACTTTAAAGTTCTTTTAAACTTAAAATCCCTAAGAAATGGATCCACGGGAAAAAACGAGCGTTACACAAAAAAACCCAAATTTTTTAAATATCCCTCAACAACAAGAGAGTATAAGAAGATTATACTCCCTACGATTCAACTTATCTAGATCAAAGAGCAATCAGTACAGATGTAAATGTTGAATCAAGTTTTTAAAGAGTTTAATATTACAAGTAGCAGAAAAAGTCTTAGGAAAAGCCCAAAAAAGCAAAGAATAAGAAGGGTGTTCAAAATTGGAACAAAAAAATAAAAAGGAAATTATTGATCAAAAAAAAAAGGTTTACCTGCGGTATCTCCAATCACATTTTTAAAGAAAAAATAGATATAAAAAAAAAAGTGCTATTGCTAAGAGAAATTAGAAAGATAAAGGGGGAAATTTGGGGATAGGTATATGAGCGAGATTAAACACACTGTCATGGATCACAAGACACTGCCTATAAAATAATGAAGTATCTAAATTCACAGAAAGAGACCCCTAAAAATTAACATCCCCGAGAAAGAAGGGCCCCAATACTATCAGTTGGGGGAAAATACAGAGACCCCAAAACCCTATCCGAAACAATAATAAAGGGGGACCCCATTGAACTGGGACGAATTGAACAACATACTTAAAACGTTCAATAATAAAAGTCACCGGGAACTGACTGCATGAATGCTGAACCCCAAAAGTATGAAACCGAAGAAAAAAGGAGGAGATTCCTGAAAAATTAATATGTGTTGGAGGAGATATACCTTTCCCCGAAGTTTGGGAGGAAAGGAATTAAAAGGCCCATCTTAAAAGAAAGGTTGCAGACAGGTTTTGTCAAAATTATAGAGGAATTTTCCTTCCAACACAGCCTGGGGAAGATATATGCTAAGATAAAAAACTGGAGTTTGGGAATATAATTAATGAGCATAATTAGAGGAACAGTGGGTTTTAGAAAAGGTCTTTCATGTTCCGACTGCATATTTGTAGTGGAACAGCTAATACAGAAGAAAACAGAATTTAACTTCCTTGACAAGGGTCATTTATACACTTTTAAAAGCCTTCGACAAAGTGTCGCGAAAGAAACTCGGGAATAATGCATAAAAAAGGATTCCTAAGCCCACCTAATAAGAGCAATAAAAAAGCCTCTACTGACACAAAAATAGGCATTGATAAAGGATCCAAAAAAATTTTTGTAGAAATAAATCAAGGAGTCAAAAAAGGGTCCCCACTTTGCCAGCCTATTTAGTATATATATAGACGAGATTGTCCGGAAAATGGAAGGGGCAATTGAAAACACTTTTTAATATAAATGACAAATCTCTAAATCCCATATTGTTTGCAGACGACCAAGATTTTTAGTAGCCCAAAAATGAATTAAAAAATTGCAGTTCACAAACTAAATGAACAGGAAAACCAAATACAAATAAACCCCACTAGAAAAAAAATCAAGGGGTTTTAAAGGGAACAAACCTTTGAGAGAAATTGTGATTAAAAAATGAACCCATAGAACAGACCAAAAATTTTTAAATTTATTTAGGTTTAATGTTCTTACTCCCAAAAAAAATGACATAAGTGGGAAAATTTAAAAATAGATTTTTATAACGTGGGGACAATAAAAAAGAACTTTAAAAAAAACAAGACTTTAGAAACCACGCAACCCCAAATTCTAAAAAGCAATGGCAGTCCCCATGCTAACTTATGCATGAAAAAACGGGACAATAAATAGAAAACAGAAGAAAATAGAAAGCGCGGGAAATAAAATTTTCCCGTTCAGTAGCAGGTTACAATATTTTTGATAGACAATATAAATGACATCAAAAACCGAACCCGAATATATTCAATCTGAGGGAAAGAATCCAATCATTTAGGAATAACTGGCATGACCATATCCAACGCATGCCTCCAAACAGAATTCCCAAAATAATGTAAAATATAATCCAAAGGAAGAAGAAATGTTTGGGGCCCCTTTTTTAAAAAGATGGAGAGACTTTACTCTCTTTATGTGGGAAAAGGCCCAAGGCCTAAACCTGGGGAAACAGAAGAGGAAGAAAAAGAAGAAAAATATATTGAGATTTAAAGGGGCGGGAAAACCCTTGCCTGCCTGAGAGCACGGCCTCCTCCCGTGCCGCAGGCCGCCGGGTTTGGCCGTTCGGTCAGCCCAGGAGCCCAAAAAGGGTCGATTGAGCAACTGCGCGGGGAAACGGGGAAAGGGGGGCGGGATTTTTTTCCCAAATTTTACTTTTTTCGCCGTCCTTTTTTCATCCGATTTGCATGATTGACACGGCGTTGGATTCAGGAAGCACGTCGTCATCGCGCCACATTTTTTATTTCTTCCCGAAACTATGAGAAAATTTTTAAAACCATTGTTTGGAAATCTTTTTTGAAAAAACGGCTTCGTAGCGTGAATTCTATTTTAAAAGGGAGTTCAATGCCGTTTGCAGACCGGAAAATCGGACAATTTGTTCAGACGTTATCGATCTAATAAATTCCGGGAATAGTGCTAATTCATTGATTTTTCCTATAAGTAATTTTTTGGCATTTAGCCTTAAGGGTGCTTTTTTTTGTTTGGTAGGGCTGGGAAACATTGAATGGGTAATTGCAATTGAGTAGAGAAATAAATTGAGCAGTGAGATTAATTGGAACAAAAAGGTCAGAGTTAATAGAGAAATATGAAGAAAACAATCAACCAGCAGAAAAAAATGTAAGTAATGAATTTTAGAGAAGAGTAGTACGAATACAAAAATTTTATTGTTTTGTTTTGTTTTTAGTATGTAACAGAAGTTTTGGAAAGGACTGCACTAGGAAAGTACGTTCTTGATCTTCATAGAAAGAGCGGGTGGATAACAGTTCTCATTGTAAACTTGCTGAGCTTGTCGTTTATACAGAACATAGAGCCAAAAAAAAATTTGTTAGAGTATTGAAAATATTGTGGTGATTCCGTATTTCCTCCTGCTCTCTCTTACCTATTCTTTCTTTACTCTATCCATTAAATAAGTTTTATTTTTAAAAGCTAGCCCCGATGTGTGTTTTGGACCACCCTCAGAAAATTTTATAATTAGGCCTGAAGGCCAGACTGGGTTCTCCACAGGAAAACAAAACAATAATTATTTATTATATGAGAAAGGGAAAAGAAATCATCAAAAACCCAGTTTTTATGTAAATATCAGCATACTGTCATTTATTGCCTTTCCCCAGTGATTCCCTTTTCTAATAAAAAAGAACACAATGTAACAATATTCCTTATGTACTATTGCAATTATATCTACATTCATGCATCATACATATACCTCCATATTCATCCTAACTTCATTAATTAATTATTTACTTACTTAATGACAACGAAATTCAATAAACAAAATTTATTCTGACATACTCATTATTAAACAAAAATCGGGAAAAACTTTTATCTCCACTAACTTACTTTTTATTTCTTCCCCGCATGAATCAAATTTATTATATTTTTTTCCCTCAAAATTTTTATTTCCCAAAAAACCCCTTTCTTTAATAAAAAAATATTTTATCTGTTAAATTTCCCTTTTTGCTAAAGAAAAAGTTTGCATGAATAATTTGGAATATTCTATTTGTTAATATTTCATTTCCAAAAAAAATATTGTGGGGGGCCCCGTAAAAAAAATTAAACTACAACACATATCTTGCCCTTTTTCCCCTATTTAGCTCCAATGGGGAAAACAATTATAATGTTTTGGGAATTTCCCTTTTAATGCACTCGGGGATCTTGCTCTACAACCCCATTTTCTCCTTCCACCAAAGTTTTTGTTCATCTACCATTGATTAATTAAATTTGCATAGTCTACGTATTCCAAAAACAAAGTTATAGTACATCACGAACTGCTACCCACGACATTCAGTAGCATTCTGATCAATTTTTCTATCTCCCGTTTCACCAAAACAAAAAACGGGTTTTTTTTTATTTTTTTGCAATTAAATTTCACTAATTCCTTTTTAATTGTTTTCTACAATGCATAGTGGTTTCTTTTTCATCTACCCGCTTACAACCAATTTCACTGTTCTTTCCTTTTTTCCCTTTAACAGTTTTTTTTTATTCAAAATTTTTTACTTATTTATCCTTTAAAATAGATTTTATTACATGGGAGTTTTTTGTTTTTTTTTTCCCCCTTTTTTAAAAAATTTGGGGCGATATGACCCAGTGGGAGGGATACAGAATTTTTAAAAAGTGCAGACAACCCCCTTTTCCCAAAATGTCATACAGTTTTTAACTGTTTTTTTTTTTTTTTGACGTAAAATAAATAAATAAATAAATTCAACATGTTTTTCACTGATTCTCTATTCGCCATTTTAAACAGATGACCGTCTGTCCTTCGTCAATATTTCTACAAGTTTTTAAATTTATTAAGATATCAAATTTGTATTTTGTGTAATGCCAGCCGTCATGAAAATATGCCTTAAATTGTCCACAAACATTTCAAAGTTTGTATTGGATCTTCCGCTTCCGAATATTATTGAAAATTTGCCGAATTATGCTATGGTGGAACTTAATTCATCTGTTTATTTCACTGTTTTTATGAAAATGCCATGTTATTTTCTAATAAATTATAAACAATGTGACGCGTCTAATCGCACCGCCACAATATGCGTTATTTATTTATAAGCCTTAAAGCTTTTACCTTAATTGATTTTAGTAATTTTGAGTCTTAATTGAATTGGTTATTAATTATTATGTACAGTTTTGAAGTAGTAAGAATGGAAGGAAACATTTGAAAAATGTATGTATTAGCAAATTCATAGAAATAGGAATTCTTGCAGAATCTCAAATCAAGGCTTTTAGAATATGGAAATTTGATAGTTCAGGAGTGGCCATAAGCATACTTAAAAATTTCTAAGATATTTAAATGAACATTTAAGTACTTTTTGTGTAGATTTACAATAAATGTATTATTGTATAGATATTACAGTATATTCTTGTGAAAAGAACTAACATGGGTTGTTGCTCATCACATTCTCTCAGATTAATTCTAAAAGAAAAAGAAAAAATGTATAATAGTTTTAGGGACTGCAGTTGTATGCAGTATGAAGGAATGGAAATATTAGGTGGAAATATGATACATTTTAAGATGATTGCATTACTATCCCCACAAGTATTAGAAAACATCGTTTATACAAAAAATTTGTTTAGTCATTTAAAAAAAATTAAAATTCTGTTTCAGAAGCTGATTGTAAAATTGTAAACTTTTCTTGGTTTGCAGGAATCCTAGGGATTTCAAAGCTCTTAATTCTAAAATATAACGACACAATATCCACTATTAGGGATGGTTTAATGGTAAGGAAAGGGCTGGAATCTTTGGATGAGGTGTGATAATGATTTGGCTCTCAGTAATTGGGTTCCAGTTGAGAGAGATCCTTTCTAGATGTATGTTCTATGTATGTTTGCATTTTACCACAGATGCTTGCTTATTTGTTAAAACTAATTTGTAATTTTATTTGATATAGGGACTAATACATTCATCAGCTGTTTTTCTGAAGGCAAGTATTTGATACCATATGCATCATAGCAGCCACAGGTAACATTTGAGGTAGAAATTTCTAATACTACTGAGCATAGTGTGTCAGGAAATTTGAAGACAATAATGACCTTCAGGAAAGAATGTAGGTAGTGAATTTTTGAAGAGCACTGCTATAGGGAAGACTTTTGCACATGTAGGAGAGCATATCGTATCCATTTGAAGGTGGCTAGCAAAAGTATGCACCTGCGTTTGGGAATGTAGTTCCAAACTTAATATACTAAACATAAACTGGTTTCATGTTATTGGTGATGCTGAAGTCTTTGGAAGCTCAATTCAGAGTGCATACATAGCTAATAAAATGAACTGTATTATTATTAAGAAGATGTGTAAAGTTTTGAATAATACTATTTTTTGGGTTGACTATTGTACCTGCAATCATGCCTGCTTCCCCAGAATGCAGGAATACCTTAAGCCCATTTATGCCAGAGTTTATTTATTTTATTTTTTTACAGAATTACAATTTTAGCAAATAAATTATGATGTCGGTGATATATAGTTATGTTCTAAATGAGAATTATAATTTTTTCTGTTGTCTTTTTCATAATATGCACTGTTCCAATATTGGAACACCAAGCACGAACGAGTCCAGAGTTTGTCAATAAGTCAGGTCACATCTATAATTTATTTATTTTATTTATTTAAACAAATTAACGGGTGATACCCTTTACATAAAAATATAAATACATAGAATAACAGGAAGATCTCGTACATGGAATGTAGTATAAAGAATAAAAAAGTACATACAAACTTGCAAATTTAGAAAAAGAAAGAAAAGAATGAACAATGAAAAACATGAAAAAGATGCAAAGAAAGAAAATAAAAGTACTTACAATTATCAAATATAGTCAATTAAAATGTCTATTCAAAAAACCTTCAAAGGAATTATTACCAGTTGTCAATGTGTCATAATCAGCGCCCAAGCTATTCGCCAAGCAACAAATACGATTCATAGTCTCATTAGCGCAATAGTTACTCACATTTGTGTCAACTGAAAAGGAAGTTGTTCTCCTAAAGATTCGCTTTGGGATCCTAAACGGTATGCAATAAAGAATGTCAGGGCAGTCTATTCTATCCAACAAAATATCACGTAGGAAATCAGCACGCTTTCTTCTACAATGAAGATTCTTTAATTTAGATTTTAATAGAATGACGTCATAGACATGATTGACGGGAGCCATTGTCAGGCCAATTTTATGGGCAAAAACTCGTAGGAACTTATGTTGAACTCTTTCAATGGCAGATATACTCCATTTTGTATGTGGGTTGCAAACAGGCGATGCATACTCAAGAATTGGCCTAACAAGTGCTCGATAAAGAACCAAAAGGGACATAGCAGATCGAAAGTGCATAGAGTTCCGTAAGACCATACCCCATATTCTCAGTGCCTTGGAAATAATGCACTGAATATGATTCCCAAAAGACAGCTTGTCATCAAATGTTGCGTTGTGGCCACAATAACCCAGGTTCATATCCTGGTCACGGCAAGAGCTTTCGTATTTTAATCAACAGTATTTTATCTCATACACAGTGTCCATTTCTGGAAAAAGCGCTGCTGAGAAGTCTGTGATGGGCGAAGAGTAGCCGTGATCGTTCAGTGGTTAGGATATCGTGTTGTGGGCTTGCACAACCCAGGTTCGAATCCTGGTCACGGCAAGGGCTTCCCTTTAATTAACAGCTTTATCTCCTACAGTGTCCATTTCTGACAAAAACCCTGCTGAAAAGAATGGATGGGCGAAGAGGCGCCATGATCGTCTAGTGGTTAGACATTGCGTTGAAGGTAATAACCCAGGTTCGAATCCTGGTCACGGCAGTGGCTTCGTATTTTAACTAACAGTATTTTATCTCCTGGCACAGTGTCTATTTCGAAAAAAGCGCTGAGAAGGTGATGTAAGGAAGAGTAGCTGTGATCGTCTAGTGTTAGACATGCCAGGGCTGCAATAACTCAAGTTCGAATCCGACCGGCAAGAGGCTTCCCCTTTAATCAATAGTGTATTATCTCCTACACAGCATCCATTTCGGTGCGCTGCTGGAGAAGGTGGATGGGCGAAGAGCAGCCGTCTAGTGGTTAGACATTGCGTTGTGGCCGCAATAACCCAGGTTCGAATCCTGGTCACGAGAGGCTTTTAATCGTTTTTATCTCCTACACAGTGTCCATTTCTGAAAACGCGCTGCTGAGAAGGCGGTCGATGGACGAAGAGTAGCCGTGATCGTCTAGTGGTTAGGACATTGCGTTGTGGCCGCAATAACCCAGGTTCGAATCCTGGTCACGGCAAGGGCCTTCATTTTGCTCAACAATTTTTTACCTTCTGGATACTGTGCATCTCCTCATAAGAGCTTCTGAGAAGGTTATCGAACGCCTGAAGAGTAGCCGTGATCGTCTAGTGGTTAGGACATTGCTTTGTGGCTGCAATAACTCAGGTTCGAATCCTGGTCACGGCAAGAGGGCTCCCTAATCAACAGTTTCTTATCTCCCACAGTGTCCATTTCGGAAAAGCGCTGAGAAGGTTGTGGATGGCGAAGAGTAGCGACTAGTGGTTAGATGTCGCGTTGTGGCCGCACTAACCCATGTTAGAATCCTGGTCACGGAAAGGGACTTCATTTTGCTCAATCCAATTTTACCTCCTGGATACTGTGCATCCCCGAATAAGAGCGTCTGAGAAGAATGTGAAACGCCTGAAGAGTAGCCGTGATCGTCTAGTGGTAAGGACATTGGGTTGTGGCCGCAATAACCCACGTTCGAATCCTGGTTACGGCAAGAGGCTCCCCTTTAATCAACAGCTTCTTATCTCCTACACAGTGTCCGCCTGATATAGCTGGCTGAGAAAGTTGTGGATGGGGCGAGCCGTGATCGTTCAGTGGTTAGACATTGTGTTGTGGCTGCACACTAGGTTCGAATCCTGGTCACAGGATGCTCTCTCTAATCAACATTTTATTCCACACTATCCATTTTGACATAAGAGCTTCTGAGAAGGTTGGACGGACAAAGAACTTCATCAAAAATAATTTGAAGCACTTGTGTTCTCAAATGCACTAATCTGTAAATATGCCCATACTGAAAATATTAACGATGTGAGGGATATTAAGAAAAAGCCATTTCAGAATTAAAATGATAATTGAAGATGGGTTAATGACATTTTATTGATTGGATACTGAACGTTTAAAGAGAAATTGAGAATTTGAGTTATCTTTGAGAGGAACGCCGGCGTTTCTGAAAATGTTAAAATGGTGAGCTGATTTTGACAGAAAGATATTGAGTTTTAGGTAAGTTTTCGAGAAACTTTATAAGACATCATTTGAAGTGATTGTAATTATAAATGCAGTATTGTATACATATTGCAATGACAAGTATTTTTTCACGTGAAAAGTATTTTTAAGAATCTTTGTGTAGTTTTTATAAATCAAAAAAATATAGCACAATGGCGTATATGTCATCTGATTCAATGTAAGTAGCATTATTCGTATAGTAAGTTTGAAGAAAAAATTGGTGCAATTTTTCAGAAAATCTTTCTTATAAAATTGCTTTTATTTCACGTAAAATACTCAAGAACTAAGCATGTTTCGAAAAAAATTATATGTCCTCGTTTAAAGATTTATTTTGAAGAATAGATTTTATTCTGAGTAAAATCTCTTATTTTTAATTCGGTTGTTGGAAGTTGTAGTCGTAGGAAGACAGTAATCTCAGTTGTAGGAAGGGGTCCGAAAATGGAAGGTTTGCAATTTTCTTGTACCTGTGTATATATCAAACGAAAATGACACCTAACCTATTTTTCATGTGTCCTTTACGCAATCTGAGAATTTAATAAAAAATGATTTAATAAAAAGTTTGGAGCCGTTTTATAAAAATTAGTATGTACTTGAAGCTTCGTGTGAAGTACCACTAAAAATGAAAATATCGGTTTAAATTTAATGCACCGTGACAATGTGGATGAAGAATTGAAAATATAAATTTATGGAATTACTGCATATATTTTGTTTCATTTTCTCCACAGACAGAGGTCTGATGTTTTGCGAATTTTTTTAGTATCAAGGACTCGCAAAACGAGGTGTACAGAATGTTTTAGAGGAAGAAAGTCGCTACGTTTAGGAACAGAAATTATCCACTTTTTCGGTATCAGCCTGCTGAAAAATCTGCTGATGCTTTTTCGGAATTATTTTCCTGCGGAAAAATCATGTTTTTCGCCCAGCTGTATATCACTTTCTCTACACTACATATATAGTATGCAGTGCATGATATTTTTAATTTGAAATTCTGGTTCAATGTGCGAAGATTCGGTTCCAATAATCAGCATAACGTTCACATTCATTACCACATTTCTCATATTACGGGCTGAATTTGTGGAATTATTAACGAATTAACTTAATTTTGCGCTTTGAAGCAAATTAATTTTCCTCATTATCATCACACGGATGGCGGGCATTAGGATGGCCGATAGCAACGAGCGATTTGGATGAGTGTTGCGAATGAAGAGGAAGTCATTGCAGAACGCCAGCAAATAATCACAAGGGCAATAGGAAGATGCATCAGTGAGGCATTTAGTTGCAAAATAAATTATGGAAACGAAGAAGTAGAGAAGCTTTCAAATGCGGAGAATACGGCAATAAATAGGAGGATGAAGTAAATGGAGATCCCCAGTGAAAATGAAATGGGAGAGGTTGACTTACTATTGTCTCACCAAACATAATTGAGGCGCTTGAATTAAAAACTATAAGCCATTCAACAAAAATATTGAAATAGTTCCCTTTTTCGTTTGTGCTAGACATTGGCAAGCCACTGTAAAGTAGTAATGGAATTCAGGGATGTACACCGAATGTTAAAAACAATGAATATTATTTTTATGTTGATCATCTGTAAATTATGATCAAGTAAATTACACACAAAATACTTCTTATGAGCTCAGGTGGTCGCTGCATCAACAGATTTCACTGCAGTGGCCCTGACCGAAAGGTCGTAGGGTTCGAGTCCCGACAGTGCACCGCGGTAGCAAGATTTTACAGCGCTAGTTTCTCAGTCGGGTTCTACCGCTGTCAGGAGGAGGATTCTAAGTGCCGTCTGTTCTGATCAATAGTTTCCCGTGGATTCTCCAATCAATACCTGACGGATGCCAGGTTGTACGCAGTACCTCTAATGCCGAAAACCGCGGATTTGCGCGCGATCTTTCCTTCCTCTTCCTAGGCCCTCAACTCTTATTTACAACACACACCATGCACTACACTCTCGTACTACATGTCGGAGACCATATCTTAGAGCTCGTCCTCTGGCGCGTGCCCGCTGGTGGAGATACCTGATTGAGGAAAAGCCCCCGCAAGCCGACGTCAAGTCGGTACCGATCTCGGCATCCCAGCAAGGAATAAACATTGCCACTCTCAATAAAAACATTATTTTAAAAACCATGCACTACACCTAAGGGATACGTGCTTTAGCAATTGACCTGCCCGGAAACATGAGATAAATACAATCATTAAACGTTTCTACATACTTATCAATTAAACTTGTTTGTTTGCCTTCTTCTTCTCATTCATCGTTTCGTAGAAATTGTTCCTTCAGGATAAATGAGTTGATAGTCAACGTGAATTAAACAATGCATTGCCAGTCCAGAAGTGAAGATGCAGTGAGACGAAATCAGAGGGAACACTGGAACAGAACTGTGCACGATGCCCTCTTTGAAGTTCAATGGCGAATGGCCCAGCCGTACCCGTGATTGCGGTGGCAGCTGCTTCGTGGGAGAGAGTCAAAGGTCAAGAGGCGTCAGCAGGTCGATGTGTCGCAGTGGTGGCAGGTATGGTTCGAACGGTAAACGGCATCGTGGATAGTGGTATTGTTTGAGAACTCGCATTGGTGCAGAAATTAAGTTTGTGACATTTCCCAGCAATGTTATTTTTATCCCCAAACATGTTTTAGATTAGCATTGAAATTTAAAGAACGAAATATTCTACGAATGTATGAATTAATGATTGAGAAAACATAAATTAACATTAATAAAACAATGAATGAAATAATTAATATGGAATGAAAAGATAAATGAAAGGTTGAAAATATGAATTATCGTATTGAATAAAGACATCAATGAACACGCGAACGGATGACTGACGATTTTTCAAAAAAAAATATCCTAAGGCACTCGCGTACAATTTCAATAGAAACACAAAAGTTACGGTAAAATTTGCAATGATGTAAAAGCTGCTGTATACAATGATGATTCAATTCTTATCAAAAATAAATATTTGTTTCTACAGCTCAATGCTTGATTCTTTTATTTAAAAATAAGTTTACGAGTATTAAACGAATATTTCAATACTCCAATTATTTCATTGTTTTCGCCTTCAGGCTCAAACAAAGAACTGGGAAGATTGCTAATGTTTGCATATTAGAGGTGTGATTTATGCATTTTAATTCAACAAATCTGGCCTGAGATAATTGTATTTGTTTCATAATTTAGACTGCCGCAACTTCCTGGCAACACATTTGTACAAAACTAGCGGATAGGGAAATATAATTAAATAAGTGTTACATTAAATACAAGAATGAATAGGTGTATTTTTCAATAGATAACTGTCATATGGTAAATTAGGTTTTTGTATAGATTTCCACGGAGAATGCTTTTTAAACAGGCCAGTAGGGATCGAAATGTTTGTGAATGATTTAATAAATATAATATAAATGGACGAATGAATTAATAAATGGAATGGTGGTTATTTATAATACAAGGCGAAATACGCACTTTCACCCCAGCTTTTCTAGGAACCGTTGAAGTTAATGCTATGCAGTTGTAACTGAAGTACATGAGGGAATGGGGCTAATTAATACACGTATTCATTTCTATTTTATCACATGTATTTTACAAGATACTGAGGTAACTTTTCTAAAAATGGAACTATAGATATTTTTAGTCTATCATGACAAGCCTAAAACGACGAATCCAATGATATACATATTTTCATGTTTAAGATAAGCATTTTTGAGTAATTTTGATTTGTTGCGACTCGTTTAACGGATATTTTGAACGATAACAGTCCGCCACACAAGGTCACGCAGCGCTTCTGCTAACGCGCGCTCGGGGAAGGAAAGCTGAGCATAAAAATTCAAAATTACTAAAAATGCTTATCTAACATACAACAATATTTATATCATTGGATCCGTCTTTTTACGCTCATCATAATAGATTGAAAATGTATAATTCCATTTTAAAAAAAGTAGTCACCTCAATATCTCGTAAAATGCAAGTGGTAAAATGCAAACGAATACATAGATCAATTAGCCCCATTGCCTCTCGCACTTCCGGAAAATTGCATCGCAATAACATCTACCGGGATTTTCGACACTAACTTTTCGGCTAGGTCGAATTCAGTCGCTGCCTGGAGGACAATTCTAGCGGCCGGCTACTCTGATCGGTAGTTTTCCGTGGTTTCTCCGATCAACACCAGGCGAATGCCAGAGCAGTACCCTACCAAACGGGCAACGGACCGCGCGCGATCTTTCCTTCCTCTTCCTAGTCCTTTCCTCTACCCCTTACACGCACTTACACTAACAGACACTACACTACCACATATTCCGGGAGACCGGTCGGGAGCTTAGAGCTTGCACGGGCTGGGGCGGTGCCCCGCTGGTGGGAGAGTCCTGGTTAGGGGGAAACCCCACTAGCCGACGCTAGGTCGGCGCCCGTTCTCGCTACCCAGCGGGGAAAGATCACCGCCGTCTCCCGAGAAAAAAGAACATGCCCTACACTAACGGGACTAATGACCGAAGCAGTTGACGCACCCGGAACCACGAAAAAACCAAACCAAACATCTACCGTTCGAAAACTGCAGGAGGTGCTAAAGTTACGTGATTCATCCTGTAAAAGAATGGACGAAAGCATAAAAACGAGGACCCTGTCCATCGCCAGTGGCCCTCATTGATTGAGCCCGCGTTGTCAGAAGTGGCCTGCTGGCGGTGGCCCACTCCTTGCGCCGTGGCCGGGAGGGGGGCGGGGCGCGGGCGGCCGCAGGGAGATGGTAGGGGCGCGGGCGGTCGATGCGTGCGGGCGCACGCTTCCTCCCGCGTCGATACCCACCCACGCCCGCGGCAGGTGGGCGCTCGAGAGGCGGCGGGGGCGGGGGCGGGGGCAACCGGCGACGTTGGCGGTGGAACACCCGATTTGCAGCTGTGGCGGCGTTAACTGCTGCGGCAGTTGGCTCTTCATACTTACATGCATCACACTACACCACACGTGCCTGAAGACCGGTCGGGAGCTTAGAGCTTGTCCTAGCTGAGGCGGTGCCTGGCTAGTGGGAGATACCTAGTTGTGGAAAAACCCTGTAGCCGACGGTAGGTCGGCACCGGATTTCACCAACCAGCGAGGGAAGACCACCGCGATCAAATATGCACTTCATTGACGGGACCAATGATCTTGATAGTTGAAGCGCGAGAATTACTAATCAACCAGCCAACCGAGCGTCAGTTGCAAAAGGATGTTGAGGCATTTGGTAAAGGTGTGATGATGGTGGTGGTGGTGTTGGTAGCTGTAGGAGACGAGGCGTTAGCGTTGGCGGTGATGCAGATGGCAGCAGGGCGAGGGTCAGTGGGGAAGCGAAGTCAAACGTAAATGTAAATAAACCTCCATTTCTGTGCATTGTTCACAGCTGAGGCATGTCGGTAATGACAACTTGACATTTCAAAGAATTTGCACATTGATTCATGTGAATAAGGGGAGTCTGTTTATCTGATTTTTTAAGAATGTCTTTTCATAATGTCTTTCCATTTTACAAAACTTCAAGAATAAACAAAAAAATGACAATAAATTCATTTGGCTCATACTGATAAATTGATGTAGATGGTAGTCACAAATTGATTTTTTTCTTCTGACATGAAAAGTCACTTAATATTAAATCCAAACGCTTCAACTGTAATTTTAGATCATTTTTGTTTCAAGCACAAATAAAGACAATTTTATTATTATTATTATTATTATTATTATTATTATTATTATTATTATTATTATTATTATTATTATTATTATTGTTGTTGTTGTTGTTGTTGTTGTTGTTATATAATTGGCTTTATTGGTCGGTTTCGGTGGCCACGGCGGCGGCAGGGCAAGAGTGGTGATAAGTGCAAAGCAAGCAGGCAGAACTTTCGGCAACTAGCTCTTACCACTTGAGAAAACGGATAAGATCAGCGTACAAGGTTATCTACATCCAAAATTCATGATGAAGAGCTACTCTAACAGAATTGTTTAATATGGCTCCTGTATCTACTACGGATACGCGAATGTCACCAAATCAGAAATCATTTGTGAGCGTTTTGAAAGTGCTACTTGCAAACGAGTACCAATTTACTAAAACCAGATTCTTCCCTGCAGTTTTCCTGCATAAAATTGTCTTCATAACTTTGTTAAAAAATGTTTTACGTTAACATTTGAGTTGTAAATTCCCTCTTTGTTTCTGACGATCGCTCAAAAGCACTCGTAGAAAATTTGTTAGGAATCGCGTTGAGATTCAAGTTTGTGGTCATATTTGTACACAGGTCAAAGCAGTCAATCTTATTTGCGCATCTGGTTGGCATATCACGGACACATCATCCGTTAATATTGTAATTGTGCTGAAAGGAATCACAAAGAACATTTTTTCAATTAAGTTGGCATTGTGTGTATTTCTTCTAAGATCTAGTTTTCATGAACAAGAACTTGTGGTGAGCGAAAGCGTCCAAAAGCGTAATAGGTTGGCTGAGAAAGAAGTGAAGAAATGGCCTTTAGAGATACAAAGTTTGACGTGAAAGCGAAAGCAAAAGTAGAGCATGCACTTGAGCGGAATCCCCAAAAGAGCAAAACCCCACATTGCCCGCCTGCTCCTATCAGAAGTCGGACGCAATGACCATCGCAAACTGAGCGTTCGATGGTTAGTAAGTAGTTGGTGAGGAAAATATTTAATTAAATCTAAGCCTATTAACAAGACCATAAGAATGCTTAATAATCATATAAAACCACGCTCAATATCGGGGTACATTCTGCTTTGTTAAGTGCAGAAAATTTCATTACAGATATGCAGATCCCAGAACAAAAGCAGTACTTTTAAGGACAAAGTAGAAGCGATGGTAACATACTGACAACGATAATAAATTTGATCTTATCACAAAATAATTGAGGCTCGAGCTTACACGAATAGTATATGTTTATGAAAATCTGAATATTCCAATAAAATGGTGAGTAGTGGATCCTGGAGCTCAATTCGAAATCCAGATAATACTTTTCCCATACGACACTCCAGTTCTATTCTCATTTGACGAAAATAAATAAAATGAAAATCACACGTACGCTTAATGAAAGTATTACGCTGATGAGTAATAAACGCAGAAAACTCACGCACAGAACACTCAACTGTGAATATTCAACACTCAACAAGGTGGTCAACTTTTCCATAAAGGACCCTAGTCATAAAATTCACATTTTCAAACACGAAAGGTTTTGTCGGAAGGTTCGGGCTTCTCAATACTCAACTCCCATAAAACTGATTGTTTCGAATTTCCTGACCGCGTCAACTTCTAATATTATTCGTCCTGTATCGTAGTGCATGTTTTGAACATTAGAAGTGGCAGTGTTCTTCCGCGCTGGATGGTGAGATTCCGCACGAATCTAATCATCGGCTTCTGAGATTTCGTATTCCTTCGAGGCAGACCTCAGCTGGGACAATTTAAGCTCCCGACGCGTGTAAAAGCAGTGCCTGTAAGGAGCTTTTTGATTAATTGATTTTTTCATGTTTCCGCGCGTCAACTGCTTCGGTCATTATCCAGATAGTAGCGCTTGTTTTTTCTCGGAAGGTGGTGGTGTTCTTTCCTTGCTGGATGGCGAGATCCGGCGCCGACCTACTGTCGGCTAGAGGTTTTCCCCTCAACTAGGACTTCTCACCGCGGGCACCGCCCCAGCCGGGACAAGCTCTAAGCTCCCGACCCGGAACGTGCAAGTGTAGAGCATGTTCGTGGAGTGTGTGTAAGGAGATAGGATAAGGAAGAGGAAGGACATCGCCTGCAGTCCGTGGTCTGCCTGTTAGGCAGTACGCGCGCGCGATCTATCCTTCTGCCTGGTCTCTATTCTTATCCCTCACTTACGTACACTCTTGCAGGCACCGGTAGTGGTAGTCGCGCATCAACTGATGTCACTGCAGCGCTCTCTGGACTGGGAGGTCCTAGGTTCGAGTCCCGACGGCGGTAGGATTTTCGACACTAGCTATATAGCTAGGTCGAATTCAGCCGTTGCCTGAAGGAAATTCTAGCGCCGGCTGCTCTGATCGGTAGTTTTCAGTGGTTTCTTCCAATCAACACCAGGCGAATACCGAAGCAGTACTCTAACTAATGGGCCACGAACCGCCCGCGATCTTACCTTCCTCTTCCTTGTCCTATCCTCTTCCCTTGCACTAACAGGCAATACACTACCACACATACCGGGAGACCGGCCGGGATCTCAGAGTTTGTCCCGGCTTGAGGCGGTGCCCCACTGGTGGGAGATACCTGGTTGTGGAAATTCCCTGCATGTCGACGTAGATCGGCACCGGATTTCACTATCCATCGGGGAAGAACACCGCCACCTCCCGAGAACGAACATGTACTACACAACTAACCAAAGCATTTAACTCGCCCGGAATCACTAACAATCAATCAATCAACGGATAACAGAACCCCCCTCCAGCGCATGAGGGGGAGAATTTCCAAATTAATTAATAAATCGATATTGCTGCGGTTTATTCTTAATTTAATTAAATCAAAAAATATATATTCCTAACCCATAATAAATATTTTTTCTATTATCGATTGATGTGCGACCATACGACCTAACCACGGGCTATTGCCACCGACCATCATTGTCGGCAATCTGCGAGCGTCAAGGGCACGGCGTGAAAACGCGCTCTGACCCCTTGCCCCGAATGCTGGTGACGCGCCTAGTTCGTACGCAGATTGTCTAACTACTGAACCGGCGTACAGTGGGGCCACACAGGGGAAAAGTTGGCAAAAGTATTTTTAAGCGTTTTTCGGAATTTTTGGTTTTAAAACACATTTTATAATTAAATAATGACATATTTAATTGTTTGGCCTTTAAATATTTATTTACATAATCTCAAAGTCAGAAATTTTATCATGTGACTCTTCTTCAAAAACTGAATTTGTACTTGAAGCTATTAACATTTCTGTAAATTCTCGATCCAATAACTTTGCCATAATTTTTCTCTATTCATTTTGTAAAATCAGTGGGTTAGATGCAATTAACAGCCCTGCGAAGCACTTCTTTTTTTCTTCCAGGTTGCACTTTCCGTTTTTTTTCTTTTCAGTGTTTAATAACATACAGATCCCTCCTTGTTAATAAAGAGCTATTAGTAGCAGATCATGAAGGAGAAATTTTAAAAAATGAATATTGTAGGTAGAAAGGCTAACAAAACTAGATGTGCATCATAAACAAGTACTTAACGCAAAATAGAGCAAACATGGACAAACTTTGATTAATGTTTTGAAAATTAGAAGAATTCCAAAATAAAATTCAATTAATATCATAGTCTGGAAATGCTGGAAAGGAACTAAAAGACAATATGAAAACACGGATTTTAAAATTTAATTCCATTGTGACACGTGAAGTTTCTACTTAGAATTACTAAATTATTATTCAAGGAATATGTTTTTTAGAAGTATAGATTTCAAGTACATATCTCCAAGTATCGTATCCAAAACACGTATGATTATGCTAGTCGAGAGAGCAAAAATATTTACATCGAAACCATATATCTCTTCTTACTGGGACCGGGAGCGGTAGCTCAGTGCATCAACTGATGTCGCTGCAGCGCCTCTGACCGGGAGGTTCGAGTCCTGACGCCGGCAGAATTTTCTTTATTCAGATTTTCGGCCAGGCGAATTCGTTAGCCGTCTGGAGGAGAATTCCCTGGCGGCTGGCCGCTCCTGATCGGTAGTTTCCAGGTTTCTCCGATCAGCACCAGGCGAATGCCGAGCAGTACTCTTACCAAAATGGGTCACGATCGCGCGCGATCTTTCCTTCCTCTTCCTTGTCCCATTCCTCTTACACACACACTTACATTAACATGCAATTAAGCACTAATACATATTCCGGTGTCGGGGAGCTTAGAGCTTGTCCCAAGGGGCCAGCCCTCGCTGCTGTGGAGAGTCCTGGTTTGGGGGAAACTCCACTTGCCGACGCCAGATCTCGCCATCCAGCGGGGAAAGATCATGCGCATATCCCGAGAAAAAACATGCAATACACTAACGGGACTAATGACCAAAGCAGTTGACGTGCCTGGGAACACGAAAAATCAAATCAATCTCTAGTGGAGAGCGAAGAACTGCGCTGCGCATCACTTGTGCGTTCAAACTTGCAATTGAATGGAGTGGTGCATTCTCTTCCTGATTTGGGAAAATTACGAAGGAGCTTCATTTTGCCATACGCCTTCACGTGGAGCTTCTGAAGATATTTTTGATTTGGGACTTGCTAACTTTCCTCCTCTGGCCCGGCCCTGTGCGGCGCGGTGGTCGCGGGTCGGGGAGGGGCGTTTCACTGGCCGGGCCGAGCGCTCGCGTGTGCCCAGCCGAAAACGGCCGGTCCGCGAATCGCAAGGGCCGGTCGACTGTTAGCAGCAAGCGCCTGGGCGAAAGAGGCGTGTTCCGGGAGGAGGCGCCCTAAAGCAAAGATCTACCGCCCCGCAGGTGGGGGAGGAAAACGGCGAAGCATCGGACGAAAGGCAGGAGGGCTTGCGGAGGTGCCGTAAGGGTATGAAAACACTGGTCGTCTACCAGGAGGAGAAACGGGAAGCGGATGCTTGAACCAAGGGTCAAGGGTCGGACGTGCGCGCCAACGGTTGGGGGAAGGAGGGTTTGCAGGGATAGCAGAGAGGTGGCTTCGCAGAAGGTACGATGAGTTGGAGTACGCAAAGGCAAGATTATGCAAAGATGGATGCGGACAAGATCGGCAAAGGAGAGTCATGAAGAGGCAGATTAACGAAGAGATTAGCGAAAAGGCAGTTTGGAGAAGGGGCGGATTGGCGAAGGAGTAGATGGGCGAAGATATAGATTGGCGAAGAGGCAGATTGGTGAAGTATCAGATTGGAGAAAGGCCAGATTGGCATAGGAGAAGCTCTGTTAAGGGGGCGACAGGCGAAGGGAGTATATTGGGTATATTGGCAAAGGAGTAAGTTGGTGGGCGGGTACATAGGCGAGGGGTAGAAGAACGAAAGGGTATAACGACGAAGGGGTAGATTGGTGAATGGGCAGATTGGCAAACGTGTGTATTGGCTAACAGAGCAGTATATGAAGAAGGGAAATTGGAAAAGAGGTAGATTCACGAAAAGGTGAAGGGGCGAAAGGCTTGTAAAAGATTTGAATTGACGACAAGATGAGCGTCCAAAAAGTTGAGTCGGCGAAGGATATTTGAAGAACGGTCAGGTTGACACGCAGATTGACGAAGTTAGGTGTAGGAAGAGTTACGATGAAGAACAGGTGATGAGACTTAATCAAGGTTTGATACACGTAATGGAGATTGTTGTGACTCCACTTGAGCCAAGGGTTGAGTGGGCGAATGCACAGGTCAGAGTGGATGGGCGACGGGGCGGGTGGTGGTAACCACGTGTTACGGCCCCACGGATGGGCGGATCGTCGAAAGAGATGGGTAACCGAAGTGGGTAGTGGGCCATGAGCGGGAGAGCAGGTATCGTGTTGAGCCAATGATCGGAGGATACAACACGCAATGAGAGAGAGAGGAGAGAGAGAGAGGGAGAAAGAGTAGAAAGAAAGAGAGAGACAAAACAGAGAGACAAGAATGATTGATTGATTTTTCATGTTTCCGGGCGCGTCAACTACTGTGGTCGTTAGTCCCGTTAGTGTAATGCATGTTTTTTCTCCGAAGATGGCGGTGTTCCCCATCCCCTGGATGGCGAGATCCGGCGCCGACTTACTGTCGGCAACGGTTTCTCTTAAACCAGGAATATCCCACCATCGGGCGTCGCCCGCCGCGACAAGCTTCCCAAGCTCCCGACAGGCATCCTCGGAATATGTGCAGTGCAGTGCATGTTGCGTAAGTGCGTGTAAGTGTGAGGATAGGCATGCGAAGAGGAATGACAGATCGCGCGGTCCGTGGTCCGTCGGTTAGGCACTGCCCGAATCTCGCCCTGTGTTGATCGGAGAAAATACGTAAAACAAGAGTAGCCGGCCGCTCGGATTCTCCTCGAAACAGCGATTGAATCTGACCCAGCTGGTGCTTAGTACCGAAATGCTGCCGCCGTGGGGAGTGGGAGTAGACCTCCTGGTCAGAGGCGCTGCAGTGACATCAGTTTTTCGATGCACTGGAGCTACCGCCCGGTTCGGGCTGATAGTCTGATTAAGGGGGCAGGGATGGGGAAATGCTGAGACGTACCAAGAAAGAATCACGGACTGAGTATAATCTTTCCTTCCTTTTCCTTGCCCGATCCTCATCTCTTTACTAATATTCTTGCTAATGTACATACATTGCATTATCAACACTTGTCGGGACATCTGTTGGGAGTTTAGAGTTTGTTTCTGATGCGGGGCGCGCCCCTGGTGGAAGATACCTGGTTAGGAAAATCTCACAAGCCGACGTAGGTCGGCGCCGGATCTCGCCATTCAGCGGAGGAAGATAACGCCATCTCCCCGCGAAGAAAACATACACTACACTTACGGGACTAATGACCTTAGCAGTTGACACACCCGGAATCACTAATCAACCAAATCACTGTTTTTAGGTTGGGCTGCCAATCTTTCCAGGTTGAAACAGGATCGATTAGCACCACTCACCATGTACCGGGAGTTCCTACCAATTTGCTGGGTGTGTACTTCTGCCACGCACAAATCTAAGAGGTCAACTGGGGGGACACCTGGACTGGCAGTCCGGCCTGCTCGAAACCCCAATCCGTCTCGTTACACTCTACCTCACGATACTCACAGATGTGGGTTTGCCGGAAATCTGGGCACTAGAGCAGATTTTGATTCATCCCCACAACACAGAGTATACATGTACCCTTCAGCGGCTCGTCCTCACACAGCCACTGTTATTTTTGTTTTCTCACTGCGTACACGGTAGATAAAATTATGTAGTTGTGTGAAAAATCTATGACTTCGGGCAGAAAAACTCTTATTACAGGGCCCAGGTAATGAAAAATGGATAAATCCAGTAGCTAAATCTAGAAAAAAAAACATTGGACACATGGCGCAGCCAGAATCTGTGTCTTGTGGGTCCTTGACACCGAAAAATTAAATAACGGAAAAACGTCTGCCTGTCCGTGTGTGAACAACGCTAGCGACTACACCGTTCTGCTGATTTTCTCCAACATTGATATTCCGCAATCGATCTTGCTAATATTGTAGTCCTCAACGAAACCGAAATTTTAATTTTGGCAGGTATATTACAACTTTGATATTTTTCTTTAATGAATCTGTTCCTTGATAGATTTTGAAATTAGGTCGTATAACTTTTTGAAAATTTCATTTACAAAATATGTTGACTGAAATGTGTTAACTCGGAGGGACATCGCAATATAAATAGTTTTACGTAAGCATTGCTAAGGGCGACAAAGTATGTGCTATTAAAGCACCACTAATGTTCTACTTCCGAGTCTGCTAATCAGCAAGCATGTGATCTTCGCTTCAGCAATGATCGTAGTTGCTCTTCTTTTGCACTTCGTTGTAGTAAAGTCTTATAGCTGAGAAGAACTCAACAATTATTTATTTGTGGTGTGATTTATGTTTCAGGTTCATTTTGCAACTTATTTGTGACGATAGTATGATCTTCTGAAATTAAAAAAATACGATATCTTTTGCCCTTTAAAAACACGACTTCTGACTAAACGAGATCCATTAACTTGGTTTCAATGAGTTTGATACATCAACCTGACTACCTGGAAGCTTCACACGATTTATGATTGAGCTCAAATTGGTTTTACTGTGCTATCAAGGACCTGCTATTAATATCATGGTTGTTATCGCTTGCGGAACCAGGCACCGACTCGCGTTGTTCCTTCCCCTGCAGACTCAAATTACGACTCGACCCTCCGTAGCAATATAAATGTAAATATTCCGACCACGCGGAAAGAATTTAATCTGGGTGTCCTAATCAGTCCTGTCGAGATAGTGTCTGCGGACCTGCTCGCGTAGTGGAGCGAGCAAGCGAAAGATGGACAACACGGCGCCTGCCTGTGCACACAAGGATCCGCACATCACTCACTTTCACTGCACGCAAGAGCTCACTAAACGTGCCTCTGTCTCTTATTTAACCCGGGAGAAGTCATTTACCAGTCAAAAGTTTCACAAATAATCAAAATAACCTTATCGTAAATCTAGTACAAGTGTCTAATCGATATTATTTAATTCCTTGCAACTTGTTTGGTTACGAATTGAATGGTTTTATGTCGCACGTGGGCCTGCAAGGCCGGCCCTTGCCCGATCTACCTCGAGTATTAAGGCTGACTTGTTTTCTTAATGTTCTATGATTTGTTTTCGATTTATTTCCTTATTGCTCATACTTTTAGCCATTAATTCATTTGGTGTAATTATTAATATTTCAACTCAATATTTTCAACAAATTATTCAAATCAGTAATGCTGTCTTAGTTTCAATAGGTAAAATTAACAATGACATTATCTGTAATGCATTTCTTTGTAAAATTGTTTTATATAATTTTTATAGACCTATACAGCAAACCTGACTTTATTTCGCCAAAATTTCCACTGATCTCAAATTTGATATATCGTATATTGATGAATTTGTATAAACGGTAATCGTTGGTCTCTGCTAACATTCATCATGTTTGTTTCTGTTTTCAATGGAGTACTGTCTCACGAAGTTCAACGCAACAATCCTCATTAAAATAGAAATCTGAACTTTAATTACTCGAGAACCTCAGTTCTTGTCGTGTAGTTGAACGACCTTTTATCCTTCCTGTGACTGACAACCTTATGAAACGAAACAAATTCTATAACAGCGTTGTTGCAGCTCCGAAGATTTCTACACAATGCGCAATTTGCTAACGCGCAGATTAATTGTATCAATACATTCCAGTAAAGCACAACATGGTTCTAACACTGCGGGTAGGTGAAGACCCGTATGATCCTTCGGAGGAATAAAATAATTTTAAACAGAATTATTACTAACGCGGAATCGCCACGAATGTTACATCCTTCAACTTTTGTAATTCCGTTACTGTCGCTTTAGTACAGAATTTTGAGAATTACGTTTTTGCTATGAAGACGTCCGTGCTACGTTTCATGACTTTTGCCCATTTGCATGCAGAATTTCAGCAGTAAATAAGCCGTACATTATGAGTCGTCGCTGGCAGTGTCCGTTTCGAGCCCCTCTCAGCCAACGAGAATGAAGCCGCGGTGAGCGATGTAGTTGAGTGATGAGATTAATGATGCAATGAGAAATGAAACCACGACTCAGATTATGGGCAGTACATAGTTACATTTTGCGGCTTTCACACCCAACCAACCTTCACAAACGAGAAAGCGATGAAAGACAGTTTCACAGAGAGATGACGAATCCCACATTCACTTTAAAATAATTGATATTTATTGAAACAATTCTCTAAATAGGCAAGCCCAAATTTCATCCTTCAACAACGCCTGTTAAGGAGTGATTCATGACATCGACCGTGGCAACCCAAAACTGTGGTCCTATGACCTTGAACCTGTTTTTTCGATACTAAAGACTTCGGGAGTTATGTTTCTACACAATAATCTACAAGATGATACCTTTAATATTGCATTTGAAAGTTTCCCTCTTCTGAAAAGACCTAATTCGTGCGGGTAGGTGAACACACCGGGAGAGAATGAAATTATATTAAAATAACTTTCGCTGACATATTTTTTAACGCCAAAGACATTTACGATGTTATTACCTAGCGAGCTCTTAAAATGATCTTCACAAATGCACTATCAAAGTCCATATTGCATAGTACTGTCCACACCTTGTATATCCTTTTGATTTCTAGGTTCTTTCGATGAGGCCTGCATCCAGTGAAGATAATAGCGAGTATTTCCACTCCATTGGCACCAATAGCAATACTGCGATTATTGTACCCGGCAATTTTCGAGAATTCGGAAAGTGTAATGAAAATTAGACCTGCGTCGTTTATTAGCGTTCTACACTCCATACGAGAAAAAAGTTAAAGAAAAAATGTATACTTTTTTTATAAATTCTTCTATAAATTACTTGGTATTTTATAATTTTAAATAAAACTTCAATTACAAATTACCTGAAAAATACTTTTTTTTCAAAATGCTGTACATGAACTTTAAAAGACCTAATATTTCAGAATAGACTTCGGTTAAGAAAAACTCTCTATCAAAAATATTGTTCTTTTCCAATTTTTGAAAGTACAGAGTATCGCAGAAAATTAAATTATCATTTTTTACCGTCCTTTGAGAGAGTGAGTGAGTTCTGGTTGTCATGAAGATTATTTCCCAGAAAGTGGCGGTAATCCTATTGAAATTGAGATGACGATCTATACGTTGGTTTGCGGAGCTTCACTCCAGGTATTTTCTAATGGACCATCTGGTAACGCCCTCAATGACAACATTCGTTGTCGCCACCGCCATTGAACAGGATGGCAGGGGTTCGAGTCTGAAAGACCCTAGTGCCTCAGATTTTAACAGCTATGGGTGCTATTTGAATTCAGCCACTGCCAAACGAGATCGGTCGAGTCTTATGTGCAGTTTCGCATCGAAGCCTCGGTGGGGCAGGAATTTGGAGCAGTGATCGCCGGAGGCATACCAGACCATCACGTATTGCATCTGGAGTTATTATCTCATTCCAAATTATTTGAATCCATCATTTCGTCCCTATTATCACTCCTACCATTTTATAAACTAGGAAAGTAATAACAAATCACCATTGTGTTTATCTAAAGAGGAATAACAGTTATGTATCAGCAACATTTCCTGTGAACCCACTCTAGTGGTCTAATACATGACTCTATCATCCTATTATCATCATCTTTGTCATCGTCATCTTCATCAACAGTAGCAGAAGCAGCAGATACATTGACAAGTTGGGCGATCCCAGGGACACAACATGGGTTTTAATATGGGTTACTTGACTTCACGATGAAAATAGAGATCAGCATTTTCCATAAGAATGAGTGAATATACAGGCCGTCAATCACTCATCAATTTTCCTAGTTTTTGCTTTTCCTGCGCTCCCTACAACAGAATACATTACCCGTTCAAAATGTGACAAAACCGAATAAAAATTCTTTTGGAGATATGACTAGGAATTTCACCTAAATGAATCAGTTTTAATGAGTTAAAGAGGCGATAGTACGTCTCAGCTCTTTCTATTAAAATTAATAAACGTTCTGTAGTTTCAAATGGGTCAACAGACACAAAACTATTACAACTTTGTACAACTGTTTACACACTATAATCAAAATACTTTTACAAATACTTTTGCATAAAAACCTTCAATGTTCGACTAATTTTGAGTCTTCAGGATAAAGTTAATTATATTCCTTAATAAAAAGTCTCTATATTTCAGATTCCTTTATATGTTTGAGGAAGTGATGGATCGAAACTGCAATTTTATGTACAACGTGTAATATGGAAATGTATTCTAACTGAAATGTAAGGTTTAATACTTCAAAAGTTTATTAGTACTCTATAATTAATTTAGATGCTTTTACTTCAGAAAATAGTTTTGTCGTTTAGGTAAATAGTTATTACAACTTTGAAATGTTCGATTCAACTTACTAATGCCTTATTTTATGTAGCAAGATATGAATTTATGAAGATTCAGGCCATTAGGCCTTGCTCTACCGTTCGACCACAATTTCACATGTCTTGGCCCTGTATGGAGAAAGAGAAGGTATCACTCATGGTCGAATCACGCGATTTAGATTTACCTCAGAGGCTTCTTTAGGCTTGAGGATCTTTAAACGCAGTAACCTATAACGCGAAGCTGCCGGCTTTACTTCCTCCGAAGGAAAGCGAAAGAAGGATTCTTGGCCCTTCAAAAATACACGACTTGATCGAGATTCAACCACAACCTGAGTATAACAGCCCGATACGATCACTGCTATACCACCCAAGCTGCCGAAACGGTATCATCGATGCTTTTCCCAGACTTTCGCCCCCAGTGATTCTCAACAGGCGATATTTCTCCAATCTGGCGGCGCGCTGCCGCCCCTCCCCATCCGCCTGCCTAGCCGCGCAGCTGAACGAGCGCAGCGCTCGAGGCGGCCGCCTCGTAAAGCGGCGCTCGCCGGTCGCAGGGCGCAGAATGGGGTGGAGTGAGGGACGGCTGCCTGGAGCCAAGAGAAAACACGGACGAGGAAGGCCGGGCAATGAGGACGAAGATAAATGATGCGACGGCGGCGCGGAACGAATTCAGACAAGGTAGGATATCATTTCAGGAGGCCGGATAAAAAAGCGAAATACTTTTATCAAAGGAAATTGGCATGAGTGTTTGACAATATACATGGAGTCTCAGAATAAATGTTGTAAACTTCTAGGGCATATACGTGATTCGAAGATGATTACATCTTTCCTCTGCATATGTGGTGGACATTTTCATATATCGAAGTAATATTTGCTAATTGGTTGTTAGGCAACTCCCCACGCAAAAGGTGTTCGGCAGGTACACGATAATCTATGAGTGAGCCAGAACTTGACCGGCCAAATTCCATTGCATAATGAGCACTTATCAGTGTAATATGTCACATGAGTAACTTTATTATATGAAATTTCCCACGACATAACTTTGGATTGATTTATTCATTCATTACTGATCTTAGGTATCAACTGTTACAATATTAATCCTGAATGTTTTTCTTCAGAGTTAAGCGGTGATCTTCCCCCGTTGGATGGTGAGATCCGGCGCCGACCTTCCTGTCGGCAGGCGGTTTTCCTCAAGCAGGTATCTCCCATCAGCATGGCACCGTCCCAGCCGGGACAAACCCATAAGCCCCCAACCTGTTTCCCTGGCCATGTGGCTGTGAGCGCATGCGCGAGCGTAAGTAAATGATAAGGTGGACAAGGAAGAGAAGGAAAGATCGCGCGCGGTCAGTGGCCCGTTTGTTAGGGTACTACTCCGGCATCCGCCTGGTATTTATCGGAGAAAGCAAAAAACTACCGACATTTTCATTTGAAAGTTATTAATATCGACCTCCATAATGTTGTGTTCATGTGTAATGTTTATGTTAAGTTCATGTAAGTTCATGTGTAATGTGTTGTTAAGTTCATGTAATACATAAGTGTATGTTTTGTAAGTGTTATATGTATGTTTTGCTTACTGTAAATAATGTAAATAATGTTCGTTGTTAGATTAAGTCAGGATGTTGAAGAAGAATATTTTGTCGCTTTTCCGCAGTACTGTTCTAACAAAAAAAATCGGTTTTGTATAGGAGAGAACGATTTAATTTCCCGCAAATTCATTTGCTTCCCATTAATCGACGATATTCAAGTTATATAAAATGCGTAGGTTTCTTTTTTTAATTTTTGAAAATGGAATTTATAAAACTGAACATTATTATTCGATAAAAATAAATGATGAAAACCATCCATGAAATAGGGATGCATCTGCTACCAAGTAATCATTGAAATAATGGTAGAGATAAAAACGTATTCCACATAAAAAATAACTTAACAGTATTGTGGAAAGGGACGATATTTTGTGACACTTATTTGTAGACGGAGAAATTCTTTGAACTCGTGTATTCATATTTTAAGCGAACAAATGTCATTATCAAACACCGTGTGACATTGTCATTCTTCTACAAAGAGACTGACGTCGGGTGTAAAAAGGAATATTTTATGGCACATAGAGCTGAGAAACGCTTCCATTGTGCGCAGCAGTGTGTCCACGATTTCTGTTGTCCCGTAATGACCAGAATCCACTATGTCGTGTTTACTGTAGCTGGCAATAAATATACTTCTTTTTGCTACACCGGATGAAATCTACTGTAATTTGAAATAAAATCATGAATAGTGCAAGTTTGAGATTTACAATATTAGGTGATCTCTATCGTCATATGACTCTTTCCTTGATTCTGACTCTGCCCTCAGATTCTCGCGAGAGTATATGTTTGCTGGTCAAAGACTCGAACTGGGCTGCAACATCGAAAGTAAAAGTCCTCTGCGCTGAAAGGGGTGTTAAACATTCGACAATTTTTGACACTTCACAGATACTCACTAATTGTATTAAAGAATCAAGGAAAAAGTACGGTACAGAGGGCTTCACATGAATTCTCCTCGTCAATTACTCTATTAAATTTAACAGCAGTAAAATATTTTACTTTGATTTATACTACTATTATACCATGAAATTATACCACGCAATAATAGTAATTTATTTCACAAGTCAATGAAATGATTCTTATTCTCAGAAGAAAAGATCGAGCTATAAAGGAGCGCGAGGTTTCTTTCTCCAGTAGATAAAGTAACTTCATCGTCGTGTTATAACTGATTTGATTTCATTGCATTTGTTGGTGAAGTACAAAACAAATAGTGTAGTCACGTTAGAATACGTCACACTCAACATTCTTCTGCGGCGCCGCTGGGAGAGTAGTTAATAGTAATTAACAAAATCAATGGATAAAAAGGGGTATAATTGCATTGAGCGGTATTTTCATGAAATCGAGCGACGGTAGGAGCAAATTGTCTTATTTACCACGAATGCAATTACACCCCTTTATGCACGCTCAATATTGTTTTCCATTTAAGAATAATTTATGTTTTCATTCAAGCATGTCTTTTGCACTCGACACATTGGTATTGCTGATTTGATGACATCGTTATTGCTTCTGAAAAAGATCTAATTTAATGGCTCTTGTGTTGGTGTACATAAGGGGATCTGCATTGTACTTAGGAGTATAAAGAAATGTTTGCAAGGGGAAAATATTGAAAATTTCCGGATGAAATAGAAGACGCTGACAAAATGAAAATATTACTTCTCATGGAAAGTGTAGACACATGAGAGAAAATACATGTTTAAATGTTATAGCAAAAATAATAAACAAAAATTATAATAAAGTAAAAATTAGTCACTTCTGATTAAGGCGTTTTCCTGCCATACTTTTTAGAACGGTTGAATGCAACTGACGTTTAAATTGTTTAGATTTCGAATATTCTAAGACTAAATGTTTTGCATGTTAAATATTTTGTTGTCCCAATAGTCAGTATCCAGCAAACGATTATTTCACCAATTTTCTTATATTTATTCATTGTTTGTACGTAGTTGATGTAGGTAAAGAATCTATGATGTACATTTTGTCCATGCACTGGCGGCTGAATTGAACATCTTGCCACGTCCGTGTGGTGGTGGAATTAAACGATATCGTTTTGTTGTTTTTTTGCATTCGGATTGGTAGTTGTGGAGTTTTAATTGCACGACGGACTTTTAATTGCACGCGTACAGTTAAAATAATTACTGTTAATCAATTAATTTTTATGGAATTAATGAGTATATTTAATTCACTAAGCGAAAAAATATTTTAATCTCATATGAAAAAACCTGTTTTTATGCAGTGGAAATATTTTAGATACGCAAGACTTTTATTTTACACACCATGATAAGCCATTCATTTCACACAACATCGCCTGCTATATTATTTCAGTAGTATACATACCTTTTGTGGCTTCCTATATTGTAACCAATTTTATAATGATTCTAAAATATAATTCCATGAAGACATGACGAATATACTTTGACGTGAAAAAATATGAAGGATTTGGTTTAAAACACCATCTACGAACCAACCTGCAGCACTCGGTGAGATTTTTATTCTCACACTGTATTCTACAGGATGAGATCTTCTTGAGCATTCTATTACATTTTCGCTGGTTCGACGCTTCTCGATTCTACCTCTCCTATTCTCAGCCTACAGAATCTGCAACTTCAAGTGAAATTAAACCACATATTGATTCAGTTGTGAGGTGTAGTTGATATTTACATAATTGAAATGATCAGTTGTTATCATTGTCATCAATAGTACCGTATACTATTGTTGTAATACTATTGTTGTTGTAATACTGTTGATACTATTGTAGTAATACTTCTTTGCTGACAATGACAACGCCTTAAATCATTTCAATTCGAAATTAAACCAATTACTTGATCTTCCACACAATTGAATTACAGGGGTGTACCTTTCTGCTCGGTAATAACGTTAAATAAGAATAGTTTGTATTGACAAGGGTGTATACTGTATTGTATTGTTATCAATTACAAGGAGACGACGCACAAGTGACGGAGGATAACAGGGTCTTGAAGGAAAAGACATATTACAGACAATACGGAAATAGAAAATAGGTTTAACATGCGGAGTTCTCATGTTAGTATACTATAAAAGACCTTCGAAAATGAATGTATTTCAAAATGAATGCCGTAAATGAATGGATCCCTTGTCCGCGGCGAGGCCAGTAAGTGGGGCAGCCAAACAGGTGCGTGGGGAGAAGGCAGGCATTGGCTGGCAACCCGAGCGAGCGGGCGGCGCAACCGTCAGGTCGGAAAGAGTTTAGTGTGGGCCGGCGCCACTGAACGCGCAACTTGTCTTGAACGACACCTTGCTTCCCTCCCTTGAGCAATAAAACAGTTGGAAGCGCAGTTTCGCAGGGAGCAATGATGACAACATTCCAAGCATTAAAATATCGTTGGCGCGAAACAGAAGCTAGTTGCTTTCATAGTCGAGAACTTCTGTTCAGCTTTAGCACCACTATCTAAACAAATGGCAGAGGCAGGTTCAGGTCCTTCAAAGGAAGAACCTAAAACTCCTATCTAGTGATCCTGCTGTTGCCTACCCAGAGCGATGACATGGCCGCACACGTAGCAGGTTTGACTTTGATTTTGCAGAGGTTGGCATTGCTGTAAATACTCTAGCGGCCGACTTTGTAACTAATGCCCCACTCCGCCCGCACTTCTTCAATCCATCGTTCAAGAAAAGTTGCGCGAGTGGTACACGGACGCGCTCTGGGTGAGACGCCCCGCAGGTCTTCTTCGCCGGCCATTCCACCCGCACTCCATGCCATCATGCTCGTCACCCATGTTGCATACCGTACCTACAATGCTGCGTGTAAACAAGTCAATAAAAATAAAATAAATTAACTTAAATTAATTAAAATAGTTAAATAAATTAAAATTAAATTAATTAAAATAAGCAAATAAATTAAAATTAAAACGAATTAAAATAAAATAAAACGAAACGGTTAAAATAATCAGTTACTAGGGGCGAAGGGAAGTGGGAATCAAATGTTAGGCAGAGGCGTTGCGTGACGATTTTCTGTGGTGCTGTTTGTTTTCAGGTGCGGAGGAGGCCAAACACTGGAAGGAGAATGCCTGACGCCCGCGCCAAATAAATAAATAGTTTAAAACCGGATAGATTAGCATGTACTGGACGGCAGTTTTTCCTCTTCTGTGGTTTTTTCTCAGCTTTCGTACCTTATGGTCTCGTTTCGCGGCTTTGATGCGATGAGAATGCGGTGAATACCAGAATTCGAAAGGTTAGAACGCGGTAGAATAAAGGTATTGTAATGGCTTAAAGGCCTTCGGCCTAGCCACATTGTATCAAGTTTTTTCATTTGTCTGTAATAATTACCTATTAAATAATAAAATAAATGTACTGCCCCCGAAGGCTGGCGGACCTTGGTTGCTCCTATGTTACCTGTATTGACAAGGCTGTGCTACCAGCCTTTGTATTGTTATCAATTACAAGTGAGACGACACAAGTGACGGGGGATAACTGGTTCTACAGTATTACAGGCTTAATATGGAAATGGAAAAATAGGCAAATTGGCGACGTTCTCAACTCAACAAACAGAGCACCAGGTCACGAAACTCTCGTTTACTTTTAAAATCATAGCTCTTGTGGAATTTTCTAAAAATTACAGAAAACTGAGTATGTAATGTAAAAGGCAATCCTGGATCCTCACCATTTGAATACACATGAAATTAGATGTTGAATACATCCTAAATATTACGTCTAAACTGAAAATACATTTCCTAATACGAAATATTTTGTTTCAGTTTGACTAAATTACTTGGTTCTTATCGATATTACTTTTAGAATGCATTTAATATGAATTAATAAAAAGTATTTTTTTGTGAAAAACTAATTTCAGAAATTTTAACTTAATACCTTCTTAAATAAATCCTCGATACGATTAGCTGATCTGAAGAACGTGTCTTGTCCGCGTTGCTTGTAAAACATATCGTGCAATTTTTACATATGTTTCATGAGAAGGATAAACATTGATTAGCATTTTTTCTGTCAAATATTTCGGTTTTTTGCCAACAATACTTCTCTTGACTCAACTATATGGTGTCAAGCAATAACGCAGTAAAGTATGGATTTGTATGAAAGTTATAAGAATTGTATTTAGTGCCGTGGAATATTTTTTGTAAATTACGTTTCAACAAATTACCCTTTCACCATTATTGATGAACATAAGAATAACCACACTGTCAGATAATTAACTGTTAGTACGCTACCAATGAATAAAAGATTAATTAAATCAACTGATTCTTGAACCACGAAAATGAAACATGGATTCGAATTGAGGATAATTCTGTGCACAGACATTTCAAGAGTGCTAAAATCTAAATTTTCGAGGTGATACTATCAACGTGATCAATGTCTTTTTCGTATTTTATTACACTACACGAAACATTAAAAGATGCTTGTAACACGTACTTAAATAGTTGTCTCCAACGTAAGAGGTCGTTTCGCAGAGATCTCATTTATAATGTCATATTACAGAAGTTTAATGGAACTAAGCAACCAAAAGTATTTGATTAAGAGATTAAATATTTAAAAATTATAGAAGAAGCGATATTTGAAAGCACGAAACATACAGTATATCAATTTCAAAACAACTTTTAGAATGCGCTTGTTTTTTTAGACATTCTTTCTGCTCTCCTCCTATGTGTCCTCTGTCTCCAAGCAGATAATTTAGCTTGGGAAATTTAAATATTTTAAATTTGAACACTGCCGTGTTACTTCGAAAAACGAAAAAAAATCATTTTGTTCTACGTAACCCTTTACTGCATAATGAAACCTTTTATTAGGTGAACTCTTTAGTATGGAAACCCACACAAATGGCCGTTCTGGTAGGTTATCAGCTTCCCGGGTGGTGAGATTCCGATATGGAGATATTATCTCTGAGGGGTGTGGAAGAGTAGGAGTGAAGGCACGGCGTGTTAACAAGCGCTTTTTTGTGTCAATATGAGTCCCACTCAACTGAAGATCTCGACATATGACGATAAAAGCAGGCCTGACAAAATTTCGGAGAAAAGGAAGAGATACAGTTGCACATCAAGCACTGGCGCGAAAAAATTCGCATGTCAGGTTTGGTTGACTGATTCGGGTTTCCCAGCGCAAATGATACGATCATTAGTCTCGTAAGTGTAGTGCAGGTTGCCTTTGGAGATGGTAGATCTTCCCCGCTGGATGCAGAGATCTGCGCCGACCTTACCGTCGGCTAGTGGGTTTCTCAACCAGGACTTCGACCAGCGGGGCAATTGCCCCAGCTGACAAGCTCTAAACTCCTGACCGGTCTCCCATGTGAGGTAGTGTAGTGCATGTTAGTGTAAGTGTGTATGTAATGGGAGAGGAGAGGACAAGGAAAAGGAAGGAAAGATCCTGCGTCCCGAGGAAAGGTCCGTGGCCCGTTTGGTAGGGTACTGCTCCAGCATTCGCCTGGTGTTGATCGGAGAAACCACGGAAAATTACCGATCAGAGAAGCCGGCCGCTAGAATTCTCCTCCAGACAGCGAATGATTTCGACCTAGCTGAGAAGCCAGTGTCGAAAATCCTGCCGCCACTGTGACCACCTTCGAACTCAGAACCAACCGTCAGAGGCGCTGCAGTGACATCAGTTGATGCCTGAGCTATCGCTTCCGGTTTGAGGCGGAGGGAATCATCTCCGCTTGACGATGTAAATTCGCCGCCAACCTACGTCGGCTTGCGGGTTTTCCGTGTTCGTACCTCCACCAGCGTGGCACCACCCCAGCCGAAACAAGGTCTACGATCTCGACTGGTCTCCAGCAACTGTAGTACATGTCAGTGAGTGTGTGGGCGGAGTGGTGAGGATAGGAAAAGGAAGAGGAAGGAAAGATCGTGAACGTTCATTGTCCCCTTTGTTAAGGTACTGCCTGACTGGAAGTTGTTGTGGAGAAAACACGGAAAAATCATCGGTCGCGCAGCCGGCCGCTAGAATTCTCCTCCAGACAACGGCCGAATTCGACCTAGTTATCGAGCTGGTGTCGAAAATCCTGCCACCGTCGAGACTCGAACCATGGAACTTCCTGCAATAGGCGTTGCAGTGTCATCAGTTGATGTCCTGAGCTGTTCTGCAGGGTTTATTCGGAGGGAACTGTGACTTGCGTGTAAATTGGAACATCTGGTATATTGGTAGTTGGTGATTGCACACAGGTTTCTCTCCTGGTTATACAATATATTGACAAAGTGTTTGGTACAGATTTGGATACGAAATATTGTAAACATTAGTCGATATAAACTTTGTTACTGTTGCTACTTGTGACTCCTCAGTATTTGGATCATTTCATCAATAAATTTATTTCAATTTTTCGAATAATTTTTCTTTAACCAGAAAATGAAGACAATTTAATTGTTTTTCGTCATTTATTCCTGTCCTCTTCCTCCTTCTCCTCCTCCTGAACATCTCAGGAGCATGCTTATTACATGAAACTTCCAGGTCCACATTCATCATTTAACATTATATCAGAGGTTTAGTGGAATATGTGGCCCACATCTCAACTAACTATGTTTCTCTATCCACCTTACATGCTTCTACTATAAAGTACTGGTAAATCGATGCTTAATAGCTTGCCTTCTTAAGAAATTGTTTACAAGCCAAAATGGCTTTACGATTCTAATGGTTACTTCTTTATAGTGGACAACTTTACGTCGTCAGAAAGACGAGTTTGGTTTCATCGCTTCAAGTATATGCTCATCCTCAAATATTTTATTAAATTTATATTTTTAGGAACGAAACATAGAATAGCCAACATATGAATTTGTTTTATCATTATCAATTTTGTTTTTCTCAAAATACATGAAATAATTACTGATTATTTCAATGTTCAATCAAATCTGTCTCGAATGTTGATAGTCGAATCGTTATCGAAGTTATTTTCAAGGTTTTATCAAAATGGTCCTCACTTAATGCACTTCTGCTACCGCCCTCCTGCTAAATGTGAATACAAATAATGGAATTTTTGCAAACACGTAGGTACCGCTTCTAGATTTCACCGCAGGTGCGTAAGATGTATTTGCATTGCAGAATGTGCTATTCAAGCCATGACGTACAATATAACATGATTTCAATAGGTTAATTCGCTTAGTGTTTCATGTTAATATTTTCCAATACTTTTTCTGCTTTCGTTCGATACTTTGTATTTCTTTAACTGTTTTTGTTTTACCATAGGACTGTTTTATCGTAGAATCTTTTTGTGTTAATTAACTTGAGTTTCTGAAACGTAGCTTCCCAAGGAGTGGTTTCGGGTTCAATTCCTGGTCGAAGCAAAAATAGAGTTGTATCTTTTCTTTAAAACGGTCCCAGTTTCTGAAGCTTTGTGAGAAAGCAGGCGGATCTTGCTAGTTATGGTGAAGGGAATATATCTCGCTCTTACCCCCAAGCATGGGAATTTAACTATGCCCAGGTATGTGGGACACCGTCAGTTGGCCATCAAAGTCGATCTATCTACTCAAAATGCCAAACATAAAGATTTCTGAAAAAGTGGGAACTAATGTATATTTTCCTCTCTTCATGTCACGAGTTTCTCTGTAATATTTGAAAACTGTAGGCCATCGAACAGACTCGACATTGAGATTACAAACTCACTAACTGCCGGCCCGGTGGCCGAGATCGCTAAGGCAGTAGTGTAGCGATGTAGGACCGAAGGGTCGCGGGTTCGAGTTCCGCCTCGGGCATGGTTGTATTTGTGTTCGACCTTTCACCCCTTATAATTGTAATTTCGTTTCACCCACATAGTTACCATATCAGTTAACCCAATAGTGGTCACACGACCTAGATGCTGGATGCGAATTTGCAAATAACAAAAACTCGCCAATTACTTTCATAAATTATTTAGGCGATTTTGTTCAAGCAACAACACATTTATCCCGAATCGTTTGTTTACACAAATCAAGAAAGCCAGCAATTAAGAAACAAAGAAAACTCGCCATTGTTTGATCATGGGGCTTATGTAGCTTAAGCCTCCTTGATCGCTCATCAAAAATTGTATTTTCTGATATGTCACTTTAAATCAAAAGGATAAAATATTTCCCTTTGTAGTCCTTGCAACTGTCGCCTTTTGGAAAGGTGGACTTCAAGGCGCCGAGCATTATGGGGAGGAAGGGAGGCAGAGGGGTGACTGAGAAATAGAGGGGTAACTACAGCAATTCATGGTCTCGTCAAGAAGACGCACGAACAAACATTAATGTTAACCAGTGGCGTAGCGTGACTTTCTTAACAAAGGAAAGCTGTCGGTTTAAAGCTGTTAGTCTCGTAAGTGTAATGATCTACAGGTCTGTACATAATTCAGGATATATATTGTTTAGTCACTAGGTGTGAGAAATTAATTTCTCACTAAATTTTTAGCTTCACACGTTCTTAGGCGAAGCAAAACTATATCGCTCGTTGGCTGCAATAGTGGTACAAATAAAAAAATCCAATTATGAGTTAACGCACTATCCAGAATTGTAGATTGGACTAGCCTACCTTCCAGCAACACCAGCATATCTTACAATACAGTATTCCATTAAAAAATGGCGGAACTGTGAATGAAAGAATGTTACATTTTAAAACAAGGTAAAACTTTAAACTCATTTATCTTAACTCCTGATTTTTAATGTGCCACTATTGCAGCCAACGAGCAATACAAAATCTCTCCGAGGACTCCTCTCTTTTCTGCTTTGGATTTCATTGATTGATTGGCGAGTCAACGCTAAGGTCATTAGTTCCATAAGTAAAATGTGCTTTTTATCACGGAGGTGGCGTTGATCTTCCTCTGCTCGATGGCGATCTGGTACCGGTAGCGGTAGCCAGTGCATCAAGTGATGTCACTGCAGTGCCTCTCACCGGGAGGTCCTTGGTTCTAGTCTCAAAGGCAGCAGGATTTTCGATCCTAGCTTTTCAACTAGGTCGAATTCAGTCGCTGTTCGGAGGAGAATTCTAGCGGCCGGCTGCTCTGATCGGTAGTTTCCTCTGGTTTCTCCGATCAAACGGGCCACGGACCGCGCGCGATCTGTCCTTCCTCTTCCTTGTCCTATCCTCTCCCCGTACACACACACACACTTACACTAACATGCACTACACTACCACATATTCGGGAGACCGGTCGGGAGCTTAGAGCTGTCCTGGCTGGGGCAGTGCCCCGCTGGTGGGAGAGTCCTGGTTAGGGGGAAACCTCATTAGCCGACGGTAGGTCGGCGCCGGATCTCGCCATCCAGCGGGAAAGATCACCGTCATCTCTCCAGAGGAAAAAATGCACTACACTAACGGGACTAATTACCAAAGCAGTTGACGCGCCCGGAAACACAAAAAATCAATCAATCAAAAGCGAGATCTGTGTCGACTCCACGTCCGCTTGCGGAATTTTTCTAACCAGATACCCTTGCTTCCTTCCTGAATTGCCCCAGCACGGACAAGCACCTGTCTGGTCTTCCGCAGAGTGCGGTGGTGTAGATATGTCAATGTATGGGATGACGATAGACAAGGGAAGAGGAAGGAAGATCGCGCGCGTCCGTACGCCCGTTGTTAGAATACTATCTGCCTTCGCCAGGTGTTTATCGGAGAAAGAACTGCCGATCAGAGCAGCCAGCCACTGGAATTCTCCTTCAGACAGTCTGGAAATCGACCTAGCTGTTTAGCTAGTGTCGAAAATCCTGCCACCGTCGTGGACTCGAACCTAGGACCTGCCGGTCAGAGGTACTGCAGGACATTAGCTGATGCCCTGAGCTACCTTTTGCTGATCCTCTGTTTTACGCCCTATTCAGTTCTGTGTTAAAGATCTTTGCGGGTTCAGGTGTAACGGTTATACCCAAGTTCGCAGGTTCATACACGATCAATGCCGTGGATTTTTAAGGGCGAAAAAATCCTTCGTACGCCTTCCTTCGCAAGGGAAGTAAAGCCGGCTCTCTCATGTTGTAGAATTCCTGCATGTAAAAGATCCTCAAGACTAAATGAAGCCTTTGAGCAAAATTCAAAACGCCTGTTTCATCGCCCGAGTAATACCTCCTTTAACCTGAGTCTCGCCACGGAAAATAAGGCATCACTGAAATTGAAACTGTTCAATTTCGCGATCAAATTTGCTACCAGAGCAGCCCCTAATTGCCTTCTAGGCTGTTCAAAACATGCTTTCGCTAACTCACAGATCCCGCTCCAGGGGCATTGCAGCAGCTGTGTACCAGCAAAGAAAGTTTCAAGATACAAATGGGAAATAAAATCACTATTAGCAATTTAACTATTCTGTAAATATACATAGAGCCATATTCAAAATAATCTAACAAACATAGTCACTTTATCAGCATTGTTCAGCATCACTCAAATTCAATAACAAAACTTCGCTTCCCCATGTTTTTGAGACTATACTCTGTAATTCACGAACTACATCAGGCTTAACAAAATGAATCACTTAGGTGGTAAACGTACGTGGTTAATCATAGGGATATACACTATAAAACATAGAGCAATACAGTTTCTGCATCATTTCACCGTTGCCTGTTATTCGATTCCGATTTCCTGACGCTCGGCAATATTTGGGAAGAGCTCCGCGGTCGACCTTTGACCTGAGCTTGGGATTGGGTCGTTCCTCTTAATGTAAGGTGGTATGCGTTACAATGTTTAAGTTTCTGTTGCAACCAACAGTAAGCGCCCAGAGAATACAGTAGACCAACTTGGGATGAAAGTGCAACGAAATAATATGTTTACACTTCAAACATAAATATTGCTCGTAAATGAAAGAGCAACGTTTCTATAATACATCCATGGAGGTTTCAATTCTCAAATATTAACGATCAATTGAAAGTTTATCCATTGTTTCATCAAAATTGAACTTTCCTTTACGGATTGAAATTTAAAGTATTGATCATCGAAAGAACGATATGTGGAAACATAAGGAAAATAATACACTAAAACACAATAAATGTCATTTTCAAACTGAACAAGAATCGAGTTGATGTCTAATGGCTGTAGGAACAAGACAGCATTTTAAAACATTTCAAGTGCAAGGGAAGGGAATGAATGGTTGAAATAACTCATCAGATCGTACAAATCATCATATCATAGTCGAATAGAAATGTTCTATTGCTATTTATTAATATCAATTTCTTACTTGGTACATCAGTGTACCAAAGGATCAAAAACTTCGAAATACACTTAAAAAAGCACTATGTTTATTGCACGACAAGAATGATTTCACTTTTACTGTAATAACATCATTACAACATTAGTGCTTTGAAGAACTACGACAATTAACATCAACATGTTTTTAAGCTGTCCGAAATTTAGTTTCTTAATTGAACGCTGATGGTCTGGTTTTTATCTCATAATTATGCAAGGAGTTGCAATAGCTCCAGCAAAAGTAGACGAATTTGTTTCTTAATAGACTGCCACTTTTATAATTGCTTGTTCGGATCATAGTCGCAAGTAATATCCCGTGTAGTCTAATTATTGATAAATTCTCGGGTTGAGTAGCAACAAGGGGATTTACCTGAGAATTCCCCATGTACAAGTATTATTTAGTAAGAATATTTCAGCTAATGATATTATAATTACACTCAATTTCAACTTTACTTTCGATATACTTTTATCATTTTAAAAGTTCTTGCGAAAGGAAGCATACAACAACGAAATATTTGAACGAAATAATAACAAAATCCCTATGCGAATGTTAAGTTTATTAATTTTATGAATATAAGAAATACGTGATCAAACACAATAAACCTCAACATAATTTTTTTGAAAAGCATGAAACACTATGAAACTATTTATCTTTTTTGCGTGAAAAGTATTGTAGTGCTTGTAGTTCGTTAGTCACATGAATATTGTTTAGAACGAGTATGGTATGCCCTATTTAATAGTAGGTATGGTATTGAATAAACTTTTGTATGTAACATGAAGCATTTGAGGTTTGTATTTGTCCTGCATTTTAATATTATTCAACGGTCGTTTTTCCTTTATACTTGCCTAGTCGTTTAAAAACGTTTTGCACTCTGCTGGACGAGTATCGCTCAAAAATGTGCCACACTGAGCATTAAAGTCTGAAAATTTAGATACATTTGTGGTTGCTTTGAGAATTTATTGGATTGCTGACTTAATAATTTCGTGAATTTAACTGAAAACGCTTTTACTGAACCTCTTGTTGGGAACATATACTTTTTCTATGAACATTACATTCGTTTAAAAATCAATCATAAATCGTTGTCCAATGCTAGTTACCCAGCTTTGATTGTTGCAATGAAAATAACCAGCATTGCGGCAAAACGCGATAAAACGAAAGGACTATAAATTAAAATGATAAAAGCGCATGGATCATATGCATACGATTGGACAAGAAAGATTGATGTCTTATATTTAATTAAATGATCGTCACTTCCATGAGTGTCATAATCGTCCACGAATACATTTATTTTTAGGGGGAGGTCAATACATTTTTACCTGCAAACCCCGTAAAACACTAGCAATTAACTTTCACTTCACAAACAAGTTATTTGAAAAAAAAACAAATTACGGATTTTACGAGCTTTATTAATGTAGAACCTTAAATAATTATAAAGAAATAAAATAAGCCTCTCCATCAACTAAATACTTATTTTATTACATACTTACGTATTATAAGTATATACTTAAACTTATTAAGTTGACGGATATGACTTCTTTTGTTTTCAATTACATTCAATAACACCGCATCAAAATTCCCACAACTAAATAATGTACCATTATTTATTATTATAAATTATAATTAAAGAAACGTTGCTGGAATAGAAGTCTGCTGAATGAGATGCAAAGTTCTCCAAATGATGTACGACGTAAGAACTCATGAGTTGTAGTTGTTAGCTTTTGATAACATTTTTTTATTTTAAAGATATTGGACTAACCTTGTTTTTTAAAATGAATACCGTTGAATGTTCAGCGCATGTGGTGACCCTAAACGACAATCGAATTCACCGTACACAAGTATAAAATGAGGCAAAGCGAAATCGCGAAAGATAATTTTGCAGCATGTAGGAGAGAATGAAGTACAGAGTGCATAGAAGTACCAGACACCATGGCCCGGTCACTTCGCGAAATAGCTGCGTAAAAGCTTCAGAATTTGTGACCCCATTTGTGTAGTTAATAACGACGTAATAACAGAAAACAATAAACTGTTTTATTTGTGGTTTAAGGCAAAGGCAATGTAATATACTGAGAAAATTGTATAGTTTCATTTCAAAATATATATTTAGTGTCATTATGTTCATAAATCATACCTCTTGGGCATGGCTATGGTCCCTTGTCTCTTATGTGCATGTGTTGTTTCCGACGGCCTAGCTGACTCAGATCAAAGAGTCCAGGCAAGTATGTTTGTATCTAGTACTTTCAATGGTGAACCCTTCGGGACGCAAGGGTAAACTGGTTGTTGGCTGTATAAAAGCCCTAAAAATGTCTATTACTGAAGAAGTTGCAACTCAGTTGAGTATGCCCTTGCCCCAGAGTAACGCAATTTTCATAGTGAAGCAGAAAAAGTAATGGTATACTTTTGCCAACTGTTTGGTGAAATTTTACTGAGAGACTTTTAGCCGCAGACATTTCGAGCGTCTTCAAAGAAATGTTGAAGTCAGAATATCAGCAGTTATTTTCCAAGTCTACGAATCTTGAGCCATTGACACCAACAAATTGTAAGCTGCAATAAATTGCCAAATGCGACCATGAGTTGTGCAAAACTGGCAAAAAGAGAAATATTGACAGTCAAAATTCCCACGACATAATATCAAAACTTGGAAAACAGACTATTATGTTTAATTGACGCAGTTATTTGATCATTCCACCATTCAATCGTAACACGTAAACAACGCAGCAATTTGAAATGAACTATGACCTTCTAACATATAATACCTGCCCTTATATCACTCTATCAAATAAACGCTGAAAATCTATTTAAAAAACTAAAATAGCTGTTTAAATAAACTAAAACTAGGCGCTAATAATAAACCGTTTTAATAACCATCAAAATAACGAATGCTCGGCGTAAACACTACCCCGCGAACGGAGGCTGTCCTAACGGTCGCGTGACAGCGAGCCCAACGACGCAACAGTTGCCGAGGCAGCGACGAAGAGAAGCCAAGGAAGCGAAGAGAAGGAAGGCGGCAGGCTGGGGCATGCGGCAACGGAGGGCGACGGCTGCCATGACGCACAGAGCGCGTGTGTGGCGGACGGGCGCGCGCTCGCCGCCGCCGCCGCCGCCGCCGCCGCCGCCGCCGCCGCCGCCGCTGCCGCTGCTCGCGACCTGCGCTCTGCGTCCGGCCACCCCGCCGCCCCCACTGCCCCCACGCGCTGCGCGAACTCCTCCGCGCCCGACAGGACTGCGTCAAGTCGCCCGCCGCGGGGGAACTTGACAAAAAAAAAAAAAAAAAATTCTTGCGTTGGCTCATCCACGTGTAGAAGTTTCGGTATGCCCTTCTGTTGTGAGTGAGTATTGATTCCGGGGGTATGAACTACAGTAAACCCTCATTAACACGAATTCCTAGGCACCGAAATTATCGGTGTTTGTGTTGTAAAAATTAGTGTTATCCGAATAATATAAATGTCCGTATTATCGTAATCAATTAGCAGGACCGAAGGTTTGTTCGTGTTACGGCGAAATTTGTGTTAAGCGAGTTCGTGCTAACGAGGGTTTACTGTACTTAGATCATCAGACGCGTAAATGTGGTACGCGTTATTTCCCTAAAGATGACGGTATTCCTTTCCTGATGGAAGATGAGATCGACGCCAACTTACACCTCACCATTCAGATCTATCCTCGGAATTCCTCTCATCATACGGTGGCATGATTATTCATGGAAATACCCATAACTTCTAAAATGGTTAAATGACATCAAAATGCAGTTTTCATTTCGACAATGAAATCGTGGGGCAAATAATATGCCGTAGTGATATTGTTTGAAATATTTTAAGTGCTTGAAAAATGTAATAATCTTCGATTTTTTAAATTGAATGTGTATATTTTTCTCGCCAGCAATTGATAGATCATAAAAAGAGGAATACAATGATGTATCATGTGTTAATATTTTGATAGTAATAGGAGTATAGAATAAAACTTTCTTACGTATATTTTTCAGTTAAACAGAGACTTTAGCAGCCTGTAACTTCGCCTTTCGGAGAAGGTGGCCTTCGCGGCGCACTTTTGCGAGAGAGGGGAGAAGCCGTCAAGGCCATCGTCTCGAAAAGCGACAGCCGCAAGGGCCAAGGGCTGCTACAAGAAATATTATACATTTAATTTTAAAATCACATGACAGAAAGTATAATTATGTACTCAAAATATTATCAAAACATTAATATATGTTACATCATTACATTCCTCTTTTTATGACCTACCTATTTCAAGTGAGAAAAATATACGGTTCCATTTAAAATCAAAGGTGATTAAATTTCTCAAAAATTAAACATATTTCAAACTATAAACATACGCAAATTACTTGCCCCATGACTCCGCATTGTTGATTGAAAACTGTATTTCGATATCTTGAACCGTTTAAAATTTAAAACGATGACCCATAGTTGGTGGGACTTGGTGTATGGGTGAATAATTATTATATTGAAGATAGCAAAGAGTTTTGTTATCAATGTTTCATCTCAAGAATCATTTTTAATGTGTAATATAAACTATGTATTTGCATAGGCAAAACGAGAGACAGAACCGTTTTGATGTTGCCGATTTGAAATATCTGAACGAAGTTCCCGAACATCCAGCAAAATGAGAGCGTAAGAAAAGCATATAGATAATAAACTTACATTTAGTAGTTTGCTGTAAACGGCGCTGGCGAGCAAGCAAAAGTGTTTCATTATGTTTACTTTTTCCTAGTATGATCCATGATAATTGACTTGGCTTTATTGCATGAAGTACTAGTCTAGAAAAGAGAATGATGATTAGAGATTAATAATTGAGGGGTTTATAAGCAAAAGAAATTATGCCGCGACTTTGAGAAATAGAGCTTCAAAGTTTTCAACAGATAATCACTCCTGGTGGAGTAATAAGATAAAACAAACGCTCTATACCATTGTTAGCAATAACTCTTGCCATGAAATAGAACATTTTGTCTTTTTCATATAATCACATTATTACTACAATTTTCTGTAAAAGTGGACTGAGTTTGTAATGGATATAAACCCCGCTTTGCATGCACGCGTACTGTAGATAATTAAGATGTGATTCATGGTCTTCCGAGAAGCCAACCACATGACACGATTCACTTGGTTTTTGATTGATTGAAGAATCGAGAGCGTCAACTGCAAACGTTTATTACATCCTCTTGCATATTCAAGGAGGGTGGGAGCTCATGGGTCCTCAGACTTCTACTATCAGCTTCAATTAGCATATCCAAAAATATCGTTTTCACTAATTTTCTTCACCAACGAAAATCGTTTGATATATCAAGTTTTAACGTTATAAATATTAACTAAAAGTCAACAAATAAAGATACGTATTAGTATATTAAGCGAAAATGTAATTTTTTAATGAAAAATCCAATTGGCTGGACACTGTACTTGTCCCCGCTCCCGCCCCCTTTCAAGAAAATTCCTACGTGTCCCTCTGGACATATACCACCGTGAATGTAAAAAATTCCTCATTCCAAGTTTCAGTCAGACAACCTCAGGCAACATGAGGGTCGGAGTTCGTACTGTCTGTTCAGATTGCACACCGTTCCAGTGATTAACCTTCTCATTGGCTTCTACCATAGGCCCAGGTCGACCTGCATGCACGTCCTCGCATTTCATTTTCATCTTTAACTTCTGCAATAATTATAGTTGAGACTGTGTAAACTCTGCAGTTAACTGCATTTGTTTTAAGTTCTTAAGGGATTTTCACATTAAGGTAATATCTGGAACAGTATGCATTCTGCTTCGTAAGTAAAATTTAATTGATTTGATTTGATTTTTTCGTTTCCGGGCACGTCAACTGCTTTGGTCATTAGTCCCGTTAGTGTAGTGCATGTTTTTCCTCGGGAGATGGCGGTGATCTTCCTCTGCTGGATGGCGAGATCCGGCGCTGACCTACCGTCGGCTAGCGGGGTCTCCCAACCAGGACTCTCCCACCAGCGGGCACCACCCCAGCCGGGACAAGCTCTAAGCTCCTGACCGGCCTCCCGGAATGAGTGGTAGTGTAGTGCATGTTAGTGTAAGTGTGTGTGTGTGTGTGTGTGTGTGTGTGTGTGTGAGGGTAGAGAATAGGACAAGGAAGAGGAAGGACAGATCGCACGCGGTCCGTGGCCTGCTTGGTAGGCATCGCTCGGCATTCGCCTGGTGGACAGAGAAACTACGGAAACTACCGATCAGAGCAGCCGGCTGCCAGAATTCCTCCAGACATCGGATCGAATTCGACCTAGCTGCAAAGTTAGTGTCGATAATCCTGCCACCATCAGGACTCGAACCTAGGACCTCCCGGTCAGAGGCGCTGCAGTGACATAATAAAATTTAAGAAACTATTTTCATGAAATATCCTATTTTTCTGAACTATACTAGAGCGCGTACCTCTACGCAAACTGGGTGGCGAACGTTTTAGCAACCATATCGGCTGTGCACAAACACGTCACGCAAGTGACACGCGACGAAAATAATCATATATGCGTTAAAGAAATGTTTGTATTGATCAGCATCGCCTAGTATTGATCGGAGAAACCACGACAATCTACCGATTAGAGCAGCTGACTTCTAGAATTTTTCTCCAGACAGTGGCTGAACATCCTAGCTACGGATGTAAGCTAGTTTAGAAATTCCGGCATCGTTGCTACTTTCATCGTAGGACGTCGAAATGCAAATTGTTTTATTCCAAATACAGATTGTCTCGTGAAATGTTTTTATGAATTTTTACTCTAATAATATACTGTTTCTAGATATATTTCGGCGTTTAACTAAAAGGTGAATTTTCAGAAACCTTTTTCTAATGCGAGTAATGTTTAGGAATGTATTGTCGGCGTCTTTCACAATACCACAACGTTCTGCAAAGTCAGCGAACCCGAATAATCGTCGGTCCGAGCTGTCACATGATTCCGGTCGGTAGCCAACGGCTGCACTTAAATGAACGTTTCCCTCACCCTCGAAAACAAAGTATATCGATTATAGAAAGTCGATACGAAGACCACGTATCACCTTCCTGAGACTTCTAGTAAGCAGTTGCTTGCAATTGACTTGAGAATCTTCAAGAGATGTTACTTTTGGGCAAAGAATAATTATGAAATTAAACTATTCGAGTAAAAATTTATTATAAATCTCAGTACATGTTTTTGGCAATAATTGAGGTGGTTGGTTTGATGATGAAATTATTTAAATGATGAAGCAACCGTAGATTAACAGATGGTCATAGGATAAACCCTAAAAAACCCTGACAAAAGCCGCTGAACGCACTAGTTTCACATGATCATCCTTTTTTTAACAAAATAACCTGGTCTATATCGTAGACTCCAAAAATGAACCCGTCTTCTCATTTCCAAAGCATTGCCTATCCATTTATTGCTTCCCATCATTCTCTTCTCCTATCACCAGGTCCTCTGGGATGAGAGATAGTAAAGATCGCGCTCTCCACCATGTTTACATCACACAGGCTGTGGAGAACAGTATTTATAGATGCAGCAGTTCTAAACACACACATACGCAGAGCTACTGTCTTTTAACAGAAACAGGCACCAGACCTACTATCCTGGTGTTCATAATATGGTGATGATGATGATGATGAATTTCATCTCGAAAAATACACTGTATTCATGTCCTCCTGTAAACGTTTTTTCGGTTTCTGTCTATATGTGACCATAAAAGTGTAGAATACCGATTATATTCGTTTACATTATGCGTCAGCCAATTAGACATGCTAATTTGGCTTCAATAGGCTAAGATCTATTGCGTGTCTAGAATGTGATCCTTAAAAATCCATTTTATATTGCCATCTTTAACAATACGAAGCGAATTACACAATTTCCAAATCGTATTCTGTTATGAAAACAATTTACCATGCGAAAGATAATCAAATGTCGGCGAAGTTTAACTTACCTTGTACGGAGAAAACTCTCCCTAGTCATTCTGAATTTTACCAGAGCATATCAATTTGCTGCTGCTATCACTATTATGAATGTTCTTCCTACAAGTTTTCTCATTTGGGACTGTCGTTGTATGTGTACAAAGCTCATATACGTTCAAATATGAAATTGGATTCAAGCCTCTACTTCAAAGTTATTCCTCTGCAACATGAGTTCATGGTCAGAACCCCACTGGCAAAAGTGTTATGAACGAACGAAAATTCATAATTCAACGTAATATGTACAGGAGTGAAAACGGACATGCCAGAGCTCAAGAAACCAAGCACATATTACACTTCTCCCTTTAGCACGTCACAAAATTTTTAACTTTAAATAATAAATAAATCACTTTTCCCCATAGCACGTCATACGCAGTTTTAACTGTTTGACGTAAAATAAATAAATAAAAAAAGATCCTGATTTTCACAGAGAATGGGGTTCATGGCCGCTATGAATATCACTTGCTTTAAACATGAGGTTGACCCAAAAATGGAATTGGTACGACATTTGCTTTCTTTGTCTTTCTGGACCTGTTGCAAGATGACGCATGATCGCGACCGCATCAAGCAGTAGCAGATCAAGGACCAGCGGCAGGACTGGGAATGACTCAAAAAGTCTTGCCGAATTCCATCTTGGAGATACTACCCTCAGCCGCCACGTTAGAAAAACGCAAGTATAAAGCTGAACCAGAACACATTTGCTAAATCTGTTAAGACATAGTTCTGTTAAGCGCGAGGCGCGATACACCCGCACTGGTAAAAACAGATTTTTATAAAAAAAGACTGTTTTGACAGCTAGTGCTGGTAACATAACTGAAGGTTCTGTGGCCGTTTTTTCCTTAAGCCCATTAGACTCTCTCCGCATCTGTTCTGTTTGCAATTGGCTAACTTTAAATGGCTTTGACGCTTTTGTGAACCTTTGTCCGACGAAATATAGTGCTGCGAGTAGTAATTGAAATTAGAAAAGTGCAGTGCTATATGCTCTTTCGGTAAAAATTATTTTTATAACATTACATTGAATTTATTTCTTTGTGTAATAAGTATTTTATTTTAAAACCTTAGTCTTGAAATGTGAGGGGCATAATGTTCACGTGTTTCCGGCGCCTGTGCTGTAAGGTGGCGAGCTGTATTTACATTCGTGACAGTTTTTTTAACGAATATGAGAGCATGTTAAGAGGTTTTTCCACAGACGTAATTAAACTTCAATATTTCTAGATCTCGTGTACGTGCATATACCTCAGCGAAACTCTTAAGACTTCTGCATAGTGATGTCTCACGGTTTGTAACCAAACACTCTTTCGAAGAGGCATGGCAGGAACAGCGCTTTCGTATGGAGGGATACTTCTGTGAATTACTTGTGATGTTCACTTGCTACGAACTGTTATTTGGTCACATTAGACTATTCTTCTATAGAATCGGACGTCTGTACTACTTGAACGTCCTTGGGGATTACTGAACACACGCGCAAAACTCGAAGGGTAAAACAATGCTATCGAAACGTGTATGAAATTACTTGAATGGAATTATAACCGCATTGTTTTTTGTTATTGTGTGTTGTAAACATTCTTGCAAATTATTTACATGCGTGATATAAGGGTATTACATCAGTCACTTTTAATTGATTCATTTTTCTTGTTAAAAATCTAGCTACAAAGAAAAGTTTACTGTGTTACATGATTCCTGAGCATTTGACTCGTTGCAGAACATACTATGAATTAATTAAATTACATTTTGGTACTAACAAATATTTATTTTATAATACAAAAATCTATTTCTTTACTTACAAATAACAAGTTGGAAGATTATAAATACAACATAAAATGTGTTTTTAGAAATTATATTCCGTGTAAATTACAAGTACATAAACATAACTTTTTACTAATAAACTTAACAGAACATTTCTGTAATATTAACGCATATTCACATAACAAGTGACCTTAATATTACATTTTAGTACTTGGAATATTAGATCAAAAATACACTTTTCGAATGTTTTAAACATTTGACACTTTCATCAAATTACGCTGAAATTTAAATTGTAGGAGATATTTTAATTGTTCTGTAATGTTCTTTTCTCAATGTTCATCACTCATAGAAATTATTACTACGTGATGTAATGGTGTCTTATCATCACACAAATGCCTCATCTGAGCTTGACAACTGATGTAACTGCTGAACAAGGAATAATGTGGGGAATCTGTTTCTCCAATAAAATTTCAAAAGTTAACTTGTCAATACCTCTGATGTGTAATGAGAGAATATTTTAACATTATTGAATAGAAATTCGAAGCGTGAAATGTGCATATTATGTGATCAAACACACCTCTCATAACAGTTCTAATTGAGCCTACAATTCTCATTTTTTTTCGTGTATCTTCAAAATTTCAGGTAATTAACTCCCTATGTCATCAAAGAAAAAATAAAATGCCAAAACTGGAATTTACAATCAATCAGACGTTTACTTTAGCCAATAGTATACGAATGAAACGAGTGTGACATACCAATGAGTCATTTTATTAAATGTTATTTGTCGCAATGTGGAAATGCTAGGTAATTAACAGAATATGGCGTCTTAGCACGGCGCCTGTTGCTTGCCGAAGATAAATAAAATATTCATCTGGCATTGAAAGTGACGGCGTGGCTTAGTCGATTTGAAAACGATTTGGGATTGGCTGAAGAGAGCAACGGATAGTCTACTACTGGGTGTGGAAGTATGTCTGATTTTTTGAGAATAAAACAGAGCAAATCTGAGGTTTGAGGGCTGAGCAGCAATAAGAAAACAGACATTGTCATATGTGGTGATTTAGCAATGCTCGCGAACAGATAATTTGTAATTGGAACTGGGAATTTTTCATGAGATTGATGGGAACGTCGGACTCAACAATTTTACAGTGTGTTAGAAGTATTATTTTTGGTAAGTTTAATCGAACTAGAACTACGAACATCAGTAGTGCGGATCAGTGCTCGGAAACGTTCGCGTGGGAAGAATAGAAAGAAGAACGCGGTACGTCGTGGCTCTGGAATCGTATCACCGGGAGAAGAGAAGATGGTCCTTCGTGGCGATGTCGATCAAGAGCGCGAAGTATAGTGCAGCATAAAGGTTGAACAGGGCTCGCGACCAAAGGACAGTCTTCTGTTGCACAAGTAATAACGACATTTCTTGCGAAAGAAAAACTACTTTCATTGGACAATTCGAGCTAATACGTACAGATAAAATATTTGTTTTCAGATTCGCCACCTGTACATGGCAGATCGGGTAATCGGCTATCAACAGTAATAGCAATTATTTCAGAAGCAACCCATCGACACAGCTTGGAAAAATTATCAAACGCTTTCCGGCGCTCACAGCATAATCACCGTTACGACGAAACGCCCCAATAATTGTGAGCAGTGGCTTCAGCAGGTTTCACTAGTATTTTTACGTGAGGCTTCTGAAATTATCTTTCTTATCCTTTTCATGTTTTGTTTCTATTTCAAATCTCTACCAGTTGTTGGTATTGGCTGTATTTGGTTTAAGTTACAAACTGTACAATGCAGAAGATCGGCATTTATAAAGTCCCTGAGAAATTCGGATTTTATTTAATTTTATTCCCAGCCCTTCATGGAGAAAAAACACCGCCTCTTCACGAGCACACTTCATGTCATTTTGGTGTCAAACACTTGTAACACGGCAAAAGCATACTTAGGAAAGATGTCGCATTAAATATAAATAAAATTATTATATTCATCCTCTAATTGCTGTCTACAAAAAGCATGTAGCGGAATGTTCACACCCACCCTATTCTTCAGTCCATGTTCCTGTAGATTATGGCTGTCTGAACTACATTGGTTCAACTTGGTAGCTCTGGCTCACATTGCGTCTTTTTATCGGAGTTTCTACAGTAGTGGTACGACTGCAACGTGCACACCTCTTACGTCGCGTCTCTGGGACAGCCAACATTCTATTTATTCCTGCCGTGGAAGCCTACCTCTTTAAACGTCCGCATTCGTGTTGTTCAATGCGACAACTGAATCATTCCGTTACGCCCGCTTCGTTCTGACAGGCCGCAGGGGGAACCCCTGGCGCCCAAAGCCTCGGCCGGTCGATTTCACCCAGCCCAGGGGGTATGGGACGGTAACTGTGCAGCGACGGCCTGGTGGATTTGCGGCGTTAGTGCCGCACCACCGCTTGTGGTGGGTGCCGCTGCACATTGCGTGCGCCGCCTCGTCATGGGCTCGGCCAGGCTGCTCCAGCGGGTGGTGACCAGGTTTTTGTTTCTCTGATGGACCAAGTAGTAAACATTTTATCGGGCTTTTCTGGCTGCGATTGAGATGCAGCTTTTGGTAATTGCAGCACGGTTGGGAAACGTTTTCTGGGACCTGTTAAATGCTACCGCTTCGACGCCGTTGGTACAATTTCTTCGTGAAGAATCAGAAAATTGAAGTTTCCAGGAGTAGATGTCTGATGTAGAATATTGCCTGTGAATTGGTGAGTCTCGTGTTGATTGAGTTGTTGTTGATTGACCGGGGGATGACGCTCTGCAGGCCATTGGAAGGACATCTGCTGAAGTGACTGAGAGGAGGGATTTGTTTGATGGTGAATATTGCCCAGAATTGCGAGTCTCTGTGTTGATTGAGTTGTTGTTGATTGACTGGGATGACGGTCCAGGGGCCATTGCCGACAGCTGCTAGCGACTGAGGAGGAGGATTTGTTTGATGGTATCATTGCTCAGAATTGGTGAGTCTCTGTGTTGGATTGAGCTGCTGTTGATTGACCGGCGCTTCGCGATTGGAAGGTCGGGGTAATGGGGGGAGGTCTTGATTGGCGGGCCTGAGCGGGTGCCGAGGCGGTGAGGTCTGCTGCTCCTCTGACGTCACCGGCGCCAGCTCCAGTGAGTTGCGCTCAGCGCCGCGAGCGTGAAGGGCGGTGGTGAGGGGCGTGGTTGGTGCGGGCGCCTTGGGCCTGAAGGGGCATTTTGCTCGCAGGCGTACCTGAAAGGGACCATCGCCGTGATCATGTCCCAGAGGCTGCGGGGCTGCGGGGCGGCTGTGGAGAGGGGTGGTGGGGGCGGTGCTGTGGTAGTGACTTGCTTCTTCGGGAGTTCCTCTTCGACGCCTGGTGTCCAGCTTCTTCGCTCGGAGAGCTTCGCACCACCTGCAACGGAGTTTGAACGCATCGCACCAGCACATTGAACTGCAGTTCAGCTTACGAGTACAACGTTCACGAACAACAGGTTTGAAGTGGTAATCATTTAAATCATACTTTTTAAAATCATTCATTTAAACCAACTTAACATTTTCCTAGCTTTTATCACTTTTAATTGCAATCTTTTTACGACCTGCAATCATTTTAATGGATCAAATGAACACATTAATTCATTATAAAAGTGCACAGGGGAACATTATAAGACTAATTCAACATTTAACAATTCAGTAGCTTGAATCATTATAACTTTTATTAAGCAAAACGAGACACCTATACAATCTTGTAAAATGGTAGGTTACTATATCTACTAAGGGCGTCAATTATGCTGCATTTTTTTCAAAGGAGAACATTTACATTAAGAATATTTTATCATAAATAAGAGTAAATTAACAAAATTAAATTCAGTGTAATTAAGGAAATAACTATGTTTATAAATAAAAGAAGATTTATAAATGAAAAAATTAATAATTTCTTATTTTAAAGATATTGCTTTAAATAATACCAAATATTAAATAATTACTTACTATAGATCTTTAAAAATAGTTGAGAAGAGAATCTAACAGAATCAGTATGGATTACGAAGAAAAATTAATAAGAATCTCTAGTTTCTAACAATTATTCTCAATTATAATTACAGGCAATAAATTAAATAATATTACCTGTTGATCAATCAAATAAATAATATATTCAAAAAACTTTCAATATAAGTATAATTTAATCGAACGGTCGGATTTCAAATTTAAACAATCTTTAAACAAATTTTTTTAAAATTTTTTGTGAAAATATTATTTTCCTTTGAACATTACTTAAGGAAATCAAGACACTTGAACAATTTGAAATATACATCAACCATACATTGCCCTGTGCTGTAATCTCGATGCATTAAGAGTAACTTGGAGGAGACTCGGACCCTGAGAAAATGATAAGGTTAGAACACGTCGTTTCCAAGGTTACTTGGTTTCATAGAACCCCATCATAATGACTCAGTTAGAGCAAAAGCAGATGCAAGAACGAGTGATTGATTGATTGATGGTTTCCTGTATTTCCAAGGAGCCCAACTGCAATGTTAATTAGCCTGTAAGTGTAATGCATGTCGGGAGCGGTAGCTCAGTGCATCAACTGATGTCACTGCAGCGCCTCTGACCGGGAGGTCCTAGGTTTGAGTCCTGACGGCGGTAGGATTTTCGACACTAGCTTTTCAGCTAGGTCGAATTCAGTCGCTGTCTGGAGGAGAATTCTAGCGGCCGGCTGCTCTGATCGATAGCTCTTCAGAGCCTTTCTCCGATCACCGTAAGAATGCCGGAGCAGTATTCTCATTAAACAGCGCGATCTGTCCTTCCCTTCCCTAATCCCATCCTCTCCTCACACACACTTACACCAACATGCAATTACACTACCAGCTACTGCATTACTACCGGGAGACCGGCTGGGAGCTTGTATTTGTCCGGCTGGGCGAAATTCCACAGGAGAATCCTGGTTAGGGGAAATTCGCCAGCCAACGGTATCGGCGCCGATCGCCATCCAGCGGGGAAGATCACCGCCATCTCCCAAGAAAACATGCACTAAGCACTAACGGGACTAATGACCGAAGCAGCTGACGCGCCTGGTACCACGAAATCATTCGCGTGATGACGGAAATCGTTCCCATCGATGATGAATTCGCACCGACCTACACGTCGTCTTGAGGATTTTTCCCAACTAGGTATTCCACCAGCAACTGCCCACGTGATAAGTTCTAAGCTCCCAACTGGTCTTCCTATGTGTGGTGGTGTAGTGCGTGTTAGTGTATGTGAGTAAGAGGAGAGGATAGGAAAAGGAAGAGAAGGAAAGATCGCGCGGTCTGTGGCCCGTTTGTTAGGGTACTGCTCCGGCATTCGCCTAGTGTTGATCGGAGATACCACGGAAAACTACCGATCAGACCAGTCGGCACTCCAGATAGCGACTGGTCTCGGCCTTGTTATGTACCTAGTGTCGAAAAAACCTTCCACCGTCGGAAATCGAACCCTAGAACCTCCCACGCAATAAGAGACGGCAGTCAGCGCATATCTTGAACGTTTCCACCTCGCGTCGCAGAACAATAAGATGATTGTTGCCATGCCGCTGAGAAAGAAAGACTTTATCGCCAACGCCTATTGATATATTCGACCGTGACCATGACTGTTCACGGAAAATTCAGTCAGATTTATTTTGTACCATTATGAATTATAAGAACCAATTGTTAACACACAATTTATTCACCTTGAAATTTTTACGTTTCGAATTCTTTATATATGAATGCTTCTTCAGGTATATATTTGTCATGAGTTTTTCCTCACCTGTCAAGATTAACAAATGGATACGTTGGATAACAATTCATCCAATATTTTTCACGAAGTTCACTGAAGTTGCTATTGGATGGACACAACGGATGTCTGTGTAATTCACCACATGCGTTCTTTGCTTTCCTGTTCTATCTATCGGCCTATTCATTCCTAATATATTGCCATTCACCATCCTTAGGAAAGAGCGAAGGACTTAAGCCAGAAAAACACAATGTAATGGGACTAAAAAGTGCAGGAGTTGACGTCCCGGAATCACATAATAATCAATCAGAAGTCCCAATGAATCCGCGTTGTTGAAGTTATACTGTAATAATAAAAATTATCGAGCTCTGCAGGAGGTGCCTCTGGGCGATAGGTCATAGGTCAGCGCGCTCGCTTCGCCAACACCGTGCGTTTTCCTTGCAAATGTCCCAGCATCTGTTGTTGGACACGATGAGAAAACTCACCTCGCAGGTCGAGAAGACTTAGAATATAAGGTAGGAAGGTCTACATACTAACCACACTGTAACCCTGACCGTAAGGTCGGGACCCCGCTGGTCGACCCAGACTGAGTTAGAGGTTATTACGCCAAAGTATTGATTGATTGTTAGTGATTCCAGGTGCGTCAACTACAAAGGTAATTAGTCCCGTAAGTGTAGTGTATTTTTCTCGGAAGATGACGGTGTTCTTCCCCCAACCACCAACTCAGCAACTACTTCCCCTCCTGGATCCCGGCGAGATCCGGCGCCCACCTACCGCCGGCTAGCGGGTTTTCTCCAACCAGGTATCTCCCACCAGCGGGGTACCGTCTCAGCCGGGACAACTTCTAAGCCCCCACCCGGTCTCCCGGTATGTGTGGTAGTGTAGTGCATGTGAGAGTAAGTGTATGTAAGGGGAGAGGATATAACAAGGAAGAGGAAGGAAAGATCACGCGCGGTCCGTGGCCCGTTTGTTAGGGTATCGTTCGGCATTCGCCTAGTGTTGATCGAAGAAAACACGGAAAACTACCCATCAGAACAGCCGGTCGCTAACAGAATTCTCCTCCAGACAGCGGCTTTTTGACCTAGCAGAGGTTAGTGTCGAAAATCCTGCCACCGTCGGGACTGGAACCCTACGACCTCCCGGTCAGAGGACTGCAGGGGGCTAACAAGCCGGTGAAAAAATGGAAATGAATCACAAGTCACCGATTCTATGTTCTGTGCCCGAGATTGAATTGATATACCGTACAAAACATGTTTCGGCTAATTAAATGAACGTGATGGAATTGACTATTCAGATCTGAAATAATCACCCCCTCTAGTCGATCTCTTTTTCTCTCTCTCTCTATATATATATACATATATATATCTCTATCTCATTCCATCTATCTATCTCTATCTCTATCTATTTCCATCTATCTCATCTATCTATGTATCTATCTATCTATCTATCTGTCTCTACTCTAACACACAATACATACTACTTTCTTCTCACTGTCTGGTGCCCTGAGTAATATCTTTTGTGGTGCATGAAAGTTAATTTATACTAATACCCGCAGGAGGTGGTGTGCGAGCGCTCATCTCTATGCGGTCGCCGCCTCCACACGAGCACGCGCTTGGGCGGCTGCGGTGGCGTCGACGACGCGTGCTGTCTTCACGCCAGGAAGCTCAGCGCTGGCCACGCCCCAGTCAGGTCGCCACCCACTCTGTTGCCACTCGCCGGCGGCCGCATCATTAAGAGGTCGGCAGGACGCTGGCACAGGGTCGTTCTGCCAGCGACATCGCCGCTAGCCACGCCAATGGTCACCGTGGGGCGACGTGGCACCGCTGCCGAGCTGACGGCTCCAGCTGCGGTTGTTTCCCAGATGCACCTTTGAAGTGGCTCCGGTTGCTGAAAACGCGCCCTGCACCACGCCAAGCACTAGCATCAGCCGGATAAGTGTTTTGATTGATTTATTTTTTCGTGTTTCCGGGCGTCCGTTTCCGCCATTAGTCCTGCTAGTAGTGCATGTTTTTTACTTGCGATATGGGGGTGAGTATACTCCGCTGGAGGGTGAGATCCGGCGCTGTCCTCGGCTACCGGGGTTTTCCCCAACCAAATATTTCTCACAACGGGGCACTGCCCAGCCGGGACAAGCTCCAAGATCCCGACTGGTCTCTAGAATATGTGGTAGTGTAGTGCATGTTAGTGTGGGTATGTGTGTAAGGGGAGAGGATAGGACAAGAAAGAGGAAGCAGAGTCGCGCGCGGTCCGTGACCCGTTTGGTAGGGTACTGCTCCGGCATTCGCCTGGTGTTGATCGGAGAAACCACGGAAAACTACCGATCAGAGCAGCTGGCCGACTAGAATTCTCCCAGATAGTGACTGAATTCGACCTAGCTGGAAAGCTAGTGTCGAAAATCCTACCGCTGCCGGGACTCGAACCTCTTTTTTTTTTTTTTTTTTTTTTTTTTTTTTTTTTTTTTTTTTTTTTTTTTTTTTTTTTTTTTTTTTTTTTTTTGACAAGCATATCACGTTTAAGAAGTGAAACACGTGTGATGTCCCCCTATTCATGCAGGTAGAGCTACTTTACCCTCTCGGTGGCCGTTTGTTAGCGTGCTCGCTTTCAACCGTGCAACCCTGGGTTCGATTTCAGGCCGAGGCAAATTATGCCTGCGCGCTTTCCACAACAAACCCAACATCTAGCCGCTGTGTGACGATGAGTTTACCCTAAGCTACGAAGTCCATATCAGAAGGCATGCCTTTGTGCTAATCAAGCGAACCCTTATCCCATGGCCTGGGTCATCGCTGGTCGGTCAAGGCCTCGGTAGTGGGCTGATGAGTCAAATAACGGGATCACAAATACTTTAATGGTAGTTATTCTGATTAAAAATGACAGTAGTTTTTCTGTGATGATCAAATGGGACACATAATCTCAATTGATAATCACGTCCCAACTGATCGTTTCTTTCGGTCTCTGTTTAACCAGAGTATACATACGCGGCAGTGAAGATAGTCATATCTGAATTTTCATGCGTTCAATACGTTGCAGAGTGAGCTCTGGCGATTGCGTTGATGGTGGTGGCTATAGGTCAGAGCCTTGCCGCGCATACACTCAAAGATGCATTTTCTAAATCACGTTTATAAAGGAATTTCTCATTTACCCGCCTGCATTACCTGTCTAGTCAAAAAATACTAGCTGCCCGGCAAAATCAATATCGCACTACCGGTGGCGGTATTAGCGTATCAACCGATATCACTGCAGCGCCTTCTGACCGCAGGTCCTAGGTTCCCACTTCACGGCGGCAGGGATTTTCGACACTAGCTTTTCAGCTAGGTCGAATTCAGTCGCTGTCTGGAGGAGAATTCTAGGGACCGGGCTGCTCTGATCGGTAGTTTTCCGTGGTTTCTCCGATCAACGCCAGGCGAATGCTGGAGCAGTACCTACCAAACGGGCCACGGACCGCGCGATCTGTCCTTCCTCTTCTTGTCCTATCCTCCTCTTACACACACACTTACACCAACATGCACTACACTGTCATTACGGCCCCGGAGACCGGTCGGGAGCGTAGAGCGTCTCGACTGGGGCAAGCTCCGGTGGGAGAGTCCTGATTAGGTGGAAACCCCACTAGCCGACGGTAGGTCGGCGCCGGATCTCGCCATCCGGTGGGGGAAGATCACCGCCATCTCCCGAAAAAAAAACATGCGCTACACTAACGGGACTAATGACCGATACAGTTGACGCGCCCGGAAACACGAAAAAATAAATCAATCAATATCGCCAACTGCAAAGACACTACCTGCGATCCGTCACGCGAGTCAACGCTGGACACGCGGCCATCGACGGCACCAGCCCCTCTGCCACTCATGCGCCCAGTCGGGTCCGGCCGCTGAGGTGGCGCTGCAGCATTGTGCGTTCTGCTCGCTGCCACGCTGCCCGTCGCACCCGGACCGCGCGCCGGAGACTGCAAAACGCGCCCGGAACACAACAGTCACCATCGGCCCTCTGACGGGGTGTGGGCGAATCGAGTACCGCTGGTTAGTGATTCCGGGAGCGTCAACTACAGAGGTCATTGGTCCAGCAATTATAGTGCATGATTTATTTTATCAGGTGGTGCTGTAAAATTTCCGCTGGATGGCTAGTTCCAGCGCCGACCTACCGTCAGCTAATGGGGTGTCCTTTTTAGGTATTGCCCGGCATTCACCTAGTGTTGATCGGAGAAACTACGGAAAACTATCGATAAGAGCAGCCGATCGCCAGAATTCCCCTTCAGACAGCGACTGAATTCGACCTAGGACCTCCCGGTCAGAGGCACTGCAGTGACATCAGTTGATGACCTGAGCCATCTCTCCTGGTAACCGACACTGCTGTCGGTGTAAACTGTACCTGTGCTGCGTTTAACTACACATCACAGATCCAGCCACGCCAGACGAAGGGGTACCAGGTGATGCTGAAAGCACACCCCAACAAGTCAACGAGGTCACCGCTCACGCTAATCGTCACTTCGCCTCACAGCCACCTGCGGGTTGGCGGTGGGCTGAGAATATTTTCTGGCATTGCTGTAGGATCTAACTCGAGTCCCACGTAGGAAAGATTTCGACACCGTCTTGTCAGCTTGGTGGAATTCAGCCGCTGTCTGGAGTAGAATTCTGGCAACTTCGTTTTTCCTGCTCGACCAGTTTTCCTTGGTTTTACTCATGCATCACACTACCATATGCCGGAAGATCAGCCGAGAGTTTCGAACTTGTCCCGGTTATGACAGTGCCCAATGCTGGTTGGGAACATAGGCTACAGGCGTGAAGTTTGGGCGAGATCTCACCATCCAGTGGAAAATCTGGCATTCTCATGAAACATGGCCACACTAACAGGACTTCAAGGTTCTTAACAGCTGACGCATCCGGAATTAATTATCAATCATTCTCACTGCTCAAACAGTACCTGTGACACACCACGGTGTTTGGCGTCGACGATGCTGTGAGCGACAGAGCCAGCCAGGCCCGGGCGAAGTGGCACGGCCTCGTCGGCCGAGCTGCTCTTGCTACCGCTCTTCAATAGGGTGAAGTGGTGCTGAGGATCGTGAAAACGCTCTCGAAATGCCAACCAAGTGTCACCATCCAGCACGCTACTCGTCACCACGTTTCATAGCTGCGCTGCGCTGCCGGTGGGCGAACCGGCTGGCTCAATATGCAAACAGTACTGTGCCACACCACGCGGTTAAGGCCGAGCCCACAATATTTCACAGAAACATCGATGATTTTATAAAAGCTTTACATTCTTTTCAGCTGATTTGTTCGTGATCATATCGTTAAATTCATTTTTGAACTTTGTCTGCATAGAATAGTCATTAGAAAATTAAGAAGAATGAGTGGTTTAGAAAAATACTTTTTACGTATTATGTATACAGAGAATATGAGTCTACTTATGATTTATGAATGAAAGCGAATAACGGGAAAAAGAGCAAAACACCATATTTTTTTAATTTTTTACATTGAATAAACATTAACATATCCCTTATACGTGACCAAACAATAAAATATACAGGTATTTCATTTAAGTATTCTTATTAAAATGGTAACAGAATGGGAAAATACTATATGTTTTATCACATTTTAAACATCGATATTTTCAACATCTATTTTTTTGTCGATATTTTGATCGGTAACAAACCGTATACGAGCGGAGATCAAGTTATGCGCTGTGTTACATTTGTCTGTCACCGCAGTGATCTAATGCATGTTACTGAACTTAACCACAAAGTGCTTTCATGTGCTGAATTGTAATTGCGGGGAGGGGGTGGATAGGAATCAAGGACGATCAAAGCGGAGAAAAACGCCTTGAAAGTAACGGCATTGGTAATGTGCCGGGAACAAAGTGTTTGCGAATATGGGGAATGGGCGAGTATGGGCCCTATCTTATCCTGTTTCATATTTCTTCCGCTTAGGTTGGGAGTGTGATTACAACTAGTGGTGGGGATGACGTTACCGAACAAATGCACATCGCATTCAGCTGATAACAGTCTGCGCTAGTATCCTCAAAAACCTTTTTGTATCGAAGTATCAATGTTTTAATAAAATGTGCCATCATTACCTGTGCAGGGGGCGCGCGCTGGCCGTGGAGCGGTTGGGTGTCGCCCACGCCAGCAGCCACGTTGCCATTCAGGCTCGGGCGAAGCAAAGGCTGTCGCCACCACCGTTCGCCACAATCCAAGCCGCCTTCTCAGGCCGGGCCGCGGCACCGCCGCCTGGAGAAAACATCTTCCCGCGTCACGCCCCTCTGGTCAGTAAGTTGCCAACCTCCTCGACGTCACCCGAGCGAAGCGGCAGCTTCTCCGGGGTCGGCAAACGCGGAGGGGGTGCGTGAGGGGGCGCTGACGGAGCATGCTGATTGGCCGGGGAGGGAGTCCGCGTTGTCAGCGGTGGCGTGGAAGTAGCTGTTCGTGCGCGCGGCGGCGCATGCGGCGAGGGCGAGAGCGGGGGTGACGGTGGATGTGGAGTCGCCCCTGCAGTTGTTGATGTTTCAGGGGCAGCGGTCGATATACTTCGGTGACGATACATCCTGCAACAACCCCACTCATCCAACATATTTTCTGAACCTTCAGCGCAGGAGCGCTTTCTCGCCACTGGGCTTGCTGATGCACGGCGATTGTTATAACCACATTGTTACTAACGTATTGCGCTTTTGTTTTCAACAACCTGTTCATCTAAAATGGTATTATTGTGTCAGTATCCTACATTATAGATATATTCTGTGGGAATTCATTTCGTGAATTTGAATGTCTATTATTTTCAACAAAGCTTCATGAAACGTAATATTTATTATTGAAATATTATAGTTCATTGTAATGAAGCATGAGTTTCGAGGTAGAATATTACACCTCACAATTCAATGAATTATAAATTTTCTCCAAAAGAAGTGCAATTTCTTAAGCAGATCCTCCTCGTTACAGAACACTATTGCAAGCTCAGTAGAATGTTATGATTTGTATATCGATAGATCATAAATATATTTATAAACTGATTGTCGTAATGATTACGCATACAAAAGTAAAGCCTTATTCATTGTGAAAGTCTGAGAAAACAGATTTCATATATTTCACCCGAGTAAGAAAACAAACCAGAGCCGGCGGCGCTAGCCGAATTCGTTTACTACGTTCCGTGTAGCGTCATGAAGGCATAATTCATGACTCCGTGTTCTTGGTTGCGACCGGCCAGAACCCTGGATCTGTCGCCGAGTCCTGGCCGAAGGATAAAAGCAACGACTGACTGCGACGACGAGACCTGACTCTCACCAACGGAGGATTACTCCAAAGAATGCGCTCAACGCCCCTTAAGGGGCTTGGAGACGCGTTGCGTCAAGATGTAGAGCCTGTTCCGACCGTACCAAGATCGCCACGCGCGCAAATGGAAACGCTCCGCATCCAGAGAACGTCACTTTGCGTTGAAGGGTTGATTTGACACGTAATACAAGACAGACATCTGTAGAGAACCTGGTATATAATATGTATGAAATGTCCATCTAGTGAGAATGAATTCCGACTGAACACCAAAAATAGCTTTTGTGTGGAGCAAGGAAGACTGAGAAAAATCTTAAAAACTACCATAGATATGGCAATGAAGAAGAGAATAATGAAAGAGAAAAAATCTACGTCTGCCAGAAAAATACCGCAGTGGCGAGTAATGTACAGAAGTGATCATTAGAGCTAAAAAAACTCACAAATAAATGAAACAGCAACAGATACATTCTAATACTTTAAATGCGCTGGCGTGAACTAAAAATTGCTTATATTAAGTATGAAATATAACAAATAAATATGTTAATAAGGAAAACGGACCATTTATGATTTCTGGGTCTCCAAGAGCCTTGAACATGAAATACCAGTTTCGAATTGATGCACATTTGGATTTGGAGACAATTCGTAAGAGGTGAAACTGTTTTATAGGCTAGTGTGTTATTGAATACCAATATTAACTACCTTGTTACTTACTTTCAGTATGTAAGTTTTACTAAGAATACAATAATAATATAATAGTCATTAATGAAAACATGTTTCACTGTTTTTCTCCTTTACAGTAATTTGTGGCTTAAAACACTTAAGCTCCAGAGCAGCCTACTGTCCCATGACAGTTGAATATATCATCCCGTGTTACTTAGTTCTCTTTTCAGGAAAGAGAATTAGTATTTAATTAAAGAACTTTCAGTGAGAGACCTGCATGAGGAGACCTAAAAGAACAAATAAGGCAGCTAGTTGTGGAGAGTATCCATTAGCTAGATTACTAAGCAAACGAATGTAGAAAATGTAGATAATGAATCCGTTTTAATTCAATTTCCGTCACAAGGTCTCGTGAATGTTTTTTACATTGAGCTATTCAATTATTACCTGAAACACATTTAACTCATGGAAATAATTCGTAAATGGTTTCTATTAATTAAATTTATTCAGTTTTCCTTTACTTTAAATATATATAAAGCATAGATGTAATAGAATGTATGAAGCTCTGGAGCTCAGAAGGTAGTAGTCAATAGTTAAGAACGCAGTCCCGGTTGGTAGAGGAATGCAAAAACAATATCATGAGAACTGTTAGTGAGGGCCTGGTGTATGAAAAGACCTAAAAGAATAAATAAGGCAGCTAATCAGAAGAATATCCATTAGATAATTAATAAACAAATGCATCTGTCTATAGGTAGTAATGATTCATTGTTAATTCCACTCTGTCATCAGGTATCTCTGTCCTTCCTACAACAAAGAATAAAACTGTAACAAGTTCAGTTGACAAATACCAGCTTGAATTATATCACATATTTGTCAGTGTCAAATATCCAAATTCCTCCTCACAGTTGGTATAAACCCTATTACTATCTCATGCCCTCTATTTCCCTCAGAAGTGGACCTAATAGGCTTTCTGAGAAAACTGTCCCCAGCCGTCCCCCCTTCCCCCACCCCTCCCATCAACCCTTGCCACTCCTAGAACGCATCAAACCCAGGAACATTCTTGTCAGTACTCTCTCCGTAGTAGGAGTTTCACAGTCGACATTAGTAACTCTCGTATATCTTTTGTGATTCTCTCACGTCTTCTGAGTATGTTTTTTCTCTATATCTGGGCACTGCTTTGCTTCTCATAATTAATAATTTAATGTTATAATTTAGAAGTAAGACGTAAACTTTTTATCTTAATTTAGTTAAACAATCTGGATTTGCTTTAGCCACAATCATAATTATTGTTGTTTGAATTTATAGGTATTTTAGTTCTTTCACCATGTTCTAAGAACTATTGACAATTTCTAATGTTCCTTGAATTCTAAATTCATTACATGTTATGTATTCGTTTTAAATTGATTTTTCAATTTGAACAATTTAGACCAGAATATAAACTTACTTGCTATTTTTTAAGTTTAAAAATGTTAATGTGTTATATCGAGATTTCTAATTGTGATTGTTAATTTTTAGGAAATATTTTTTCAACATGATACCATCTATTAAGGTCAATTTTATCCTGTTATCTCATTCAATTCCTTGTAAAGTGTATTCATCTAAAATTTTTTTAAATGTATTGTGAATTTTTATAAAGTTAATTACACCTATTGTATCTTAATATGTTGTTTTAATTTTTATTTATATTAGTTATTAAATTTCCAATTTTAATTGACATATTGTTAAAGGCCTGATGATGAAGGCACAACTCGATCTCTGAAACGTTGCCACGCTATTGTTGTACAAGATTGGAATGTAATAATCATTTATGTTTTAATAAATGTATTCGTGACTGTCTAAAAAATGTAATTATTGGAACTTTTATTAAGAAAAAAATTAGTTGCAGACAGCCTATGTTTCATATTAAAAACATGATATCCTAATGTTTTTACATTCTATAAATATTATTTTTAACAAGTCACTTATACATGACCAAACAATAAAATATATCGGAATTTCATTTAAGTACTCTACTTAAAAAGTGGAAACAGGATTATATTATCCGCTCTGATCATCATTTAAAGATCGATGTTCTTTGTCCATATTTTCATCGATAACAAAAACCTTTGGAGATGAATCGAAGTGTCGATGTTTTAACATGATTGTGATCTGTGATCTACATGTGGTTCACAAACTAAAACACTCGATGGTTTTACGTCTGTGAACCACAAGTAGGTCAGTCACAGACGTTTACAACTTCTATGGCAACTGCAAATATTTCGGCGTGGACTTGTTAGGACAGTCGTAGAATTTCGAAATATACCGGGAAGTGCGAATTCATTCATTCATTCATTCGTTCATTCGTTCGTTCGTTTATTTATTTATTTATTTATTTATTTATTTATTTATTTATTTATTTATTTATTTATTTATTTATTTATTTATTTATTTATTTATTTATTTATTTATTTATTTATTTATTTATTTATTTATTTATTTATTTATTTATTATTTGTTTGTTTGTTTGTTTGTTCGTTCGTTTGTTTGTTTGTTCATTTAATAATTTTGTTTTTTATTTAGAATTTTACAATAAAGCTTTCTGTCAGTCAGGATCGTTTAGACGGGAGATATTTTGCTGCATTTGTATGGACAGGGAACGAGTGAATAAAAGGCGCCGTCATTACCTGCGCGTGGGGCGGGCGCGTGCGCAGGCGGAGGGCGGCGCGCAGCTGCGGCGGCGGCGGCCGGAAGCGGTGGCGCGGGCGCTGTGCAGTCGGGGTGGGCGTGGCGCCCGGAGGCTGCTCAGTGGGCGACGAGGTGGAGGGCCTCTGTGTCGCTTCTGTGCTGCCTGCAAATCTAAGTAGGCCTTAAACACGTGCTGATAGACTGTGATGAACGTTATTTTGGGAAAGTTGGAAATTTTCGTTGAGACCTTCGCGTTTTATTAAACAAATTTGAAAAAAGAAGGTACTTACTTGAGTGCGATTAAAGCGTAGCAGAAAGCATTTAATTTTTTAAACTTAACTTTTATGATTTTTCATAGACACGTTGAAAATACAAAGGGTCATAAAAGCGCTCACTGTGGAATATATCGGAATTCTTTCGCAGACAAATATTTTCCAAATGATAAAGTTACCGTTAAATTGCCAGCTGCAATGTTTCTTAAATAATTTAAAAGAACGAAATTAAAATGTACTTCCATGATATTAACGATCATCTCGAAATACGTAAACATTTAATAGAGGTGAAGAAGCAAAGAGATTATGTGGGCAGAAGAAATCAGTTATTCCTCTTCAGTATCTTCATCGGCAGAACAGTCAGCCGGTCGAGCGGTAGTGGCTTCGTAAGGGCGACTGCACACATTGACCAAGACAGCATCATTGTTAATACATTATTTATTTCACAAGTCCAAAGCGATGGCATTTAGATATTGACATTTAGATAACAAATGACAAACATTGTCAACATTATTTATTTCAATAAGTCCAGTTTTCGATGGCATTAGATATTTGACATTTAGATAATTGAATGATTGAGTATGTTGTCATTGTCAACAATATTATTTATTTCATATCCAGCTTCGATGCATATTTAGATATCTGACATTTCAGATAATTGAAATATTGGAAGGCGTTGAAAACATTGTCAATGTGTCATTATTTATTTCAACAAGACAGCCGATGGTTTAGCCATCATCATCGTTTTTCAGAAGTCACAAAAAAAAACGACCACGCGTACTATATACTCTTATATACCATATACTCACTACCATTATATACTCAGTCGTTTTGCAGTTGTAGTCGTTTTTGTAACTTGTGACAGCAGAAAACTGATGATATCGGCGAAGCTATCGAAAGCCGCCTTATTGAAATAAATGGTTGTTGACAATGACAACGACCAATCATTCTCAATTGTTTCAAATAAAACACCATAATCAATAATTAAATCACTGCAGAATTAGTAATAATTGTAGCGATTAGCACAGTCTATTTTAACCAAAATACTTACTCTATTAAACTAATACATTGTTTTAAACAGAAAACTTTATTTAAAGAACTTAGTTGTAACTCGAAATTACATTATCGCAGGTACAACTCATTTTAACCAAGAACTTGCTTCCAACTTGTTTAATTAATTTGTGTGACCTCTATTGAAAATCGCTCTGCGTTAGAAAATCTGAACAATTTCTGATTTAGTTCAATACGACATTCACACGGAGATAAAGCTTGAGAAATGATCTGTTTGAGCTTCGTATCTGTTCTTCGTTCTTACGGTTTCGTGAAGGGCGAATATCGTTAACATACCGCGTTATACTTGGATTAAGATCTTCCTCCAGTTGCTCTGTTTTTGACTTGAGTGCTTGCGTGAAAGACTGCGAAAGCTTAGTCTTCACCGCTACTTACACTATATTAAAGCGTAAGATTCATTAATTAGTTAAGAACATCGTCTGCTTAAGCCGTAGTTTCATTTAGTTATGTTTTCTTTAAACAAGAGTTATGTCAGGAGAAAGGAGACTTTTGTTTAGGTTGTCGTGCACAATGATTTACCAAACCTGTTTTACAAATTATTTGTTTAATGAATACCTGAGAAACTTATTTTACCATATCACCCCGTACAGCTTTAATGTGGTGAAATATATTGTTTGATTACACACTGTATTTATCATTTGCCTTTCAATAAATTGCTTTTATATATTATTTATTCTTCATGATACGAGTGTTATTATAAACAAATAGTCAGCAGGTCTCGCACATCGTTTTAGAACTCAGTAGTAACAAATATTTCGGAATACAGCATTTCTATTCATTCATACATTAGTAACACAATGCTATCATAAATGTTGCCAGATGTACCTAACACGCGAGTAACGCGTACCAAATAGTCAAGTAAGTGAGCAAACACATGTCTTTGCTTCTTAAAATCGTACGCATGGTGTCGTTGCGTTGCGAACGTTACGTACGCAGTTAGGTACGCTGGTTCAAAGCAAGATGCACGTAGACAGCAGATCGCTTTGCGGTTAGACCATATCTCAATTTTAGCGCATCACCTGGAGAAATGATGAACAGCCATTACTTCAACATAGAATCGACTGCCGCTCCGCATTTAGGATAAAGATCTGGTCTCATGAAAGACTAGAACATTTCTAGAAGGTTCGACCACTAGAGAACTGAAATTAAGTGATATAGAGCTTAGACTGGAGAGAAACATGTAATAAATCAAACTAACAATACTGTTGTTATAAAGAGAAGTTAAAAATAAAAGTTATAATTGTAGTCAATTGTTAGTATACAGACAACAAGTCAATAATAAAAATATAGATTAATTTAAAATAATTAAAATAAGTTAAATAAATTAAATAAATTAGTACAGTTATATAAATTGTAATTAAATTAATAAAATATGTAATAATTGCAATTAAATTAATTAAAATAGTTAAATAAATTAAAATTAAATTAATTAAAATACAATAAATTAAAATAAATTAAATTAAATAAAATAAAAGAAACGGTTAAATAAAGGCATTAGCTTAGGGAAAGAATCGGAAGAAGAGGTGCGACGATTTCACAGAGGCCAACACGAGGCTTTCGACGCCCGCGCCGTAATAATATCTAAAACGGGATATAGACAAACCGGCTTTCGACGGCACCGTTTTTCCTCGAGTCGTGGCTCATGGTTCGAGGCTTGGCGCTTACGCACATCAAGAACACCGCAGCGCTGTTACCAGAACGCGGTAGAACGTATTGCAACGAGCTGCTCGACATGAGGCTGGGACCAAGCTCCCACCTGGCCACACCACCCACAAACAAAAAAACAAAAATCGTAATCGCCCACGCCGAGGAGCAACACAAGGGCCAAGTAGCGGCGAGCGTGGCGGCGCACAGCGGCGCGCGTTGCCGTTGTGGAGCAGGTTCGTTGTGCTGTTCTCGTGTCAGATAATATTTCGCAGTACGTTTAAAAATTACATTTAAATATATTGCTCATATTTAGCAATGGGAGGCCGTTAACATGCATTGCAAATTTTCTGCAATAGCACATGAAATAAAGCATTTTGTTAAGCATCTCAGGTCTTTGTTTTCATGTTCTTCACTGTTGTTCAACAGGCGCTAATGCTATTATTATCGTCTTTGTTGAGAGTTCACGCATTTTTTATTATGAAAATAAAACAAAGCCAATATTGCGACGCGAAAGACATATAACTTTACGTGTAAATCTTCTTCGTAAAGCATAACAGATAACAGTATGATGAGGATTCATCGTTATGACTACAGCAAAACAACATCATGTACATCAGAATCATCGTAATTTACTGCAACATGTAAGTCTAAAATTGTTGCTGCTTATCTCTGGGCTTTTCACCCAAAGTATCTTTGTTCTGTAGTAGTATCAAAAGCTTAATATTTGCTCTGAATGACAATATAGAACTTCAAAAGAACAGTTTACCTCAATTTTTAGTGTTTCTCATTTGTTAGCTCCTGTTAGCTTTGGAGAAAGCTTATCTTTTACATTACTGAACAGTCAGTAGAAAACAAAGATAGTCGGTAGAAAGAAATGAAACAAAATGGGTCGTGGCCACTTTCTCACAAAAAGAACGTGAATAACAGTTGAAAAGTAAAGGATAAAGAATTTCATACATGAAATTGTGAATAATATGAATACATTTTCAACATTTACCGCATCATTTAGCTTAAACAAAGAGAGCGACTATAACTCAACTTTGTTTATAAAAGCTCAATAGCCATGAAATCTCGACGAAATATCGCTCAAATTGGTCAGCCCGAGAACATAGTATCAAAAACATTATTGGCAATGGCCAGGCTTGAATGTTATTCTCATATAATTATCTTTGCTTCATTAACGACATTTACACATGGGCAGATACATAAATTGACGATAATTATTCGATTGTCTATTGTTCGCAGTTGTATGTAAGACAAAATGTAAAAAATCGATTTTTACTCAGAAGAATAACATACAGAAGGTGAAAATGGCGTCATAATGATTTAATGTCAATAGGATGGCATGTATTGCTGTTCGCCTTCTAGAATTACCGACATAATTATTGATATCATGAGCAGAGTTGAAATATTTTGTTGCAATACTTCGATATTTATGACATGATGTTCGGCTTACTGTACTAATTTATTATTTCTTTATTGTTATTATTATTGTTATTCATACAATATTGTTATTATTGCAATTATTGTTACTTATCGTCATCAGTCATACTCAATGGGGTCAGCAGAGGTATGTCGGTGACAAGATGTTAAGATGGATGGTTTGCACTGTTCGTACAATATCGTAATAAAATAATAAAATATGTCCTCTTCTTTTTCTAGGGATTTGTCTGCTTTATTGGCCCACGCATCTCAATGGGGATGTATTATTAAGAGCACCACAGCATGGTCAGAGCGATGCTTCGCACGGCCGAGACATAACAGAGTAGCGACAAACATAAGGCGACGCCGTTGAAGCGTTAGTTCAAGTAGTTGGTTCATCCAGGTTCATAGAAATAATTATCTATTCACAGACAGGTGATTAAGGAATATCAGAACAACTAGAGTAAACACAAGCAAAGATTACTACGACAGAATTGCAATAATACTTATACGAATGGGTGGATACTACCCGCCAGCACAGCTTTAAAGTAAGTAAAGCGTTAAACTCTATTCACTAATTTAAAGCAACAAGTTTAAAACATCTTTGTCTCAATCATTGTGTCTAATTCAAATTTATTCGAAAATTACTTCATTACATACATACGACTCACTCACACCTGAATAACAATTACACTGTGTCATAATCAAAATAGTTGTACATGGCGCACAAACACGCAAACACATTATGAATATAAATCTCCTGAACATAATAGACTTTTATTACAAACTGTCTAAAATGCTTCGATCTTTTCATGTACTTGTGCAAAAGATTCATCTAGCTGAAAAACAGAGTTAGCCTCCGAATAAACTGTAATTTTCAATATTTACTGAAGTCTCATGTAATCGAATATGGAATAGATCAAATTTCCATAATTCATATAATAAAACCCTGTGTCATCTCATACATTCACCCTAGCAGTTAAAAACAAGTAGTTTACTGATAACTCACAGTTGTTAACAAATGCAATGAACTGGCAAAATGAATTTCTAGCAACATGTATTGTTAGAAACATGAAAGTTGAAAACAAATAAAAAGAAAAAATATTTGCGTAAAATCAGAAGTGTAATATTAGTGTAACAGTTAGAAAATACTTAAAATAGTGTCATTTACCTAAAAATCGGTAACAGCAGAAACTGCCGTGTAATATCAAATGGTTCAAAATTCGAAGTATATTATGCATTAGTTGTGAAAATACCAGCAAATATCTTACCTGTGGTCCAAATATTGCGTAACAGTTAGAAAATAAATTAAATAGAACATACATTTGTTCAAAAATCTAGCGTAATATTGCAATGTTGAAACTGGGGCTCAAAAGAGAAAATGAGTCTCGTAGCGTAATATTATGCACAGTTGAACAATAAACTGTGTCTTAGCGTAATATTATAACAGAAAACGCTCAAAACAGTAACATCTAGTTTAAAACTTCCGAAGCGTAATATTGGCGTCAACCGCGTTCGTAGGCGGAAGGAAGGTCGCGTGACAGGCGGGGCGGGGCGCCTGGCGATCCATCGTTGAAGACGCCTCCGTCGTACCGAAGCCACGACGACTTGGAAGCTTCTCGCGTGATATTTCAAAGTCGTAGCCTTCGCCTACGCGAGTCATACTCCGTGATCATCTGAATCGTCAGCCGAGGTCTCCTCATAGTAGTGAAGGTGCGTGGTACCAAATGTAACTGCCACAAATGAAGGGAGACGTGAGTTGTCGATGTCGACATCGGGTGCCTGCGATCGCAGCAACACCGCTACACTGTTCGGTCGTAGACAGTGATACAATCAGTGGTAACTTACCGGCATGATTTTTTCGGGTTGGAAAGTGGCCGATGGAATACCCCGCCGTTCTCCTCGAAAATCTCCTTCCTGTTGTACCTTTCGAGCGAATGGTCGGCGCCGAAATGGTTGCGTGTGTTTGTCGCAATACAGCCACCAGACTCCAGAGCGCGACGTGACGGACTTTTCTTCGCCGGGGATAGACGTTAATCTTTCAGCGATCACATGCTCGCCCCATCAACTCCGTACACCGCCTTCATCTTTTCTTCGCGTACCAGCTTCGCCATTACGGATGACTGTCTCTCCGAAATTTCGTTTGAACTTTTCGTTCAGACGGTACTTGTCGACGAAGAAATGTTATTTTTCAGTTGCTGATTTATCGTTTTCTCATTAACTTTCTTCATTTCAAGTGCCTCAGCTTTAGCGGGAAGTGTTTTTAACTCCGTAGCATGTGCTAATTTCCTGCTCAGCCGCATTCTTCTTCACGAAGATATGTCAACTTCGATTTTTCCATACTTGTTTGACGGCGCTTTATGAGTTTCAGGTTAAAGCTGATCTGAATGAACTTGTTACCACAATGACAGTTTAATTGTTGTTCGTTGTAGCTTGATTTGCCTCAGACATTCACAGCTCACTATTTTACATCTTCGGATATTTTCTATTGTTTGCAGATGCGGACTTTCGTCGTCGGTTAACGGCCCGACCTTTCGTTCAGGTCGTTAGCCGCATTATCACGTCTTCAATACTTTTATTGTTTTATAGCGAACATTCATCGTCATAAGATTAACGGGCTGACTTTCATGGTAGCTTATTACAGACATCTTACATCTTACGCTGTCGTGTTTCTGCGAATGTGTACAGGTTGTTTGATCCTGCTCAAGCAGATCAGCGTTTGCTGGCAAAGTCTATTATTCTTCGTGTTGGCATACAGCTAGGTTTTCGGTCGTCATAAGAACATCTCACTTTCAGGCCGGCGCCATAGTCAGCGTCGACGATGTGCAAAGCTGAAGAATCGTCGTCATATGCCAGCACTTTTCAAACAGGCTTATATCAGATTCTTCGCCATCAATGGCTTGCTTGTGCAGAGTGCCTAAAAGAACGTCCTGAACTTCACCCGCGATCGTTTCGCCAGGAAGCCTTTAAAACACCGCCATGCTTCAAGAAGCTAATTTCCGCCGTCAGAAACAGCGCTCGAACGCCAGTCATCAACAGCGCATCTTCGATTCGGCCGGTATTCGGCCGCAGAAGCGGACATGTCGTCATGAAAGATCAGCATTTTCCACTCCGAGGTTCAGACAGCCCCCCGAGAAACATCCGCCGTCGCCGCCAGCAGCGCCGATGGTCGCGGCTTCGAATCGAAACATTGCTGGCCAGCACCACCACAGCCTTCGCGATGTCGCCGTCGCCGCGCCGATATACCACAGCAGGACGCATCGGCGTCCGCGGGGTGGCAGGACGCCTGCCGCTAGCGCGGCGTCACGCGCGATGCACGCCGGGCGACGACACTGCAGCACTGACAGCAGGTAGTCGACGGGGAAAGCTTGCTCGCCAAATCTTTGTTCTGGTCGACGCAATGAGTCGTGCCAGCCATTAGCAGCCACGCCCTCGTCGACGTAGCCCCCGACGGCGACGAGCGATTTTCAGGCTTGATAGCCAGTTGACACCAGCCAGAGGAGCCTGCTGTTGCACCAGATAGCTTCACTACAGATCACGACAATGACGCGCTGCTTTTCGGTAATACTTGTAGCCTGTTGTTATTTCGTGTCACTGTTGGCGATGGAGAGTGTTATAGATGTTTTGTGTTTACTTTGTGTATATACATCGGAGATTTCAGTTACCCAGTCATACGACACAGCTAGCTTTTTTCAGCCAGTCACGCCAGACAACGGTGTCATAGAAAGATTTAGTTCTTTCTGATGGAGAAGTAGGTCTCAGAATCAGTTTGAGTAAGTAAAGATTTTTTCAGCTTGTTGTTTCCTAGTTCAGTGTGGTACTGTTGTTCGGCTTAAATCAGATGCCTTGCGCCTAACATTGGTGACGAGATCAGCCCTGTAGTCAATTCAGATTGTGCCATTACAGATTTTCGACACTTTGCAGTTACTGATTTCTTCAACAGGTATATTAACGGAAAGTTACTGTTTGTTTTCAGTTGCAGAGTTGCCAGTAGTGATGATAACATGTTCAACACACCAGTGCTCTTTCATTAAAGCTCATCAGTTTAGCTGCTTTGCTTCGACTGTAGGCTGAAGCTTGTTGTTAAATGAGAATTACGCGCTTCAATCATGAACCTGTCGACAGGTCACTTGTGTGTTGAACAGTGATTTCTGTCAGACATTACTTCATCACATTTGAAAGTCAGCAGCTTGTATTTTTCCTGAGACGATGAATTTTTAGAATTCATTTCATTTCGCTTCCTCATGTTATCGAGCTCCGAAAAATGACGATCATGATCGGCTGTTGTGTTATTTCAGTATTTCCTGTAGTTGGCTGCAGCATTGCATTCATTCGAGTGATGGGTAGTAATTATTACTTTTCGCTGCAGCCGTTATTCGGCAAATAAATCTCAATTTCTCTCTCTCGAGTTGTAGATACCAAAGAATACGATTAATTGTTTGGTATTATATAACCGCCATCAGATAATGCAGTAAATGTATCGCACGAACACAGATTGGTGGTTGTTATCGGAGAGCCTGCGAGATCGATACGTGCCAATTCTCATAAATAGAAAGTACGTCCACGCATAGCTGGGGGTTGCCATCGGAAGATATATCGTTTGTAATTGTGTTGTGCTCGCATGCAAATAGCAATGTCAACGTGATAGATTTGTTCGGCAGAGTCGGCCATGACATCCACAGCATCTCCGGCCGCTTGCCAACGCCTTCTTTCGAACCATCGCGATCAACCGTTCAGACACAGCTTCAAAACACATCAATAAAGAGACGTGACTGCTGGCACTACTGTAGTTTCTAAGAGCGCTGCGTGGGTCGGTACCACAGCCCAGCGCCCGTGATCTGCGGGTTTGCATTGTTATCAGATCGTTGTTTTGCCGCGTTTTGACATTGATGTGTTTCTGGATGCATCAAACATAGTTGGGAGCTTTCCGGGCCTTCCGCATTATCATGATCGCGTTCATCAATTGCTGAAATTTCGTAACTTCGAGTTTCGACGATCGAGACGAGTTTAGCTGGTTGCGATTACATCAACAACGACCGATGATTTAGCAGCCGATGGGGCAATGAATTGATGCCCTTCGGCTGGGCGATCCTTCAGTAGCGGAAAGCAGATATCAGTGAGAGGGCGAGGCGCGTGGCAGCCACGGCATTCGTGCCGTGATATAGCGTCATCGTTCACCAGTGTTCGAATTTACCTTCTTCGGTTCACAGCCTTCAGCAGGCGTTCAGCAAACGTCTCTGTGGCGGAGAAACAACGAGCTCACATCTTCAAAGCTTCATGATCGTAGTCGTCGCCAAGCCTGGCGCCTGGAAGGCAGGCAGCAGTAGGTATTGTGTGCACTTGTCCGGGAAGTGGAGCATGAAAGAGCTTTTACAAATTTGCTCAGTCGTAATTGCATAGCAGGAATACATGAAAGCCATGCTCTGGTAAGTGATAATAAAATAAAAGAGAGCCTAGGCTGCTGCTGGTTGTTGAGTTACCACCAATGCTGCCACCAGCTGTTGTCACACACAGCCACATTGGCTACTGTTACTGTTATCATTACTGCTTGTTTCACATTACACACACGGCAGCCATTACTCATCAGTATACTTCACTACTACTACGTTAACACAGCAATTACTACTATTAATACTTCACACAATACTTTATTATTACCATTATTATTTTCTAACACTATTATTGCATTACTACAGTAGCACACACAGCACCAGTGGCAGTAGCTGTTGTTAGAAGTAGCAGTAGCAGCAGCAGTAAAGTAGCAGCAGCAGCAGTAGCACTAGCAGTGCACCAGCCGCAGCAGCAGCAGCAGCAGCAGCAGCAGCAGGCACAACAGTTGCAGCAACAGCCTCAACAATTGCAGCCACAGCAGCAGCAGTCATTGACGCAGCAGCAGCAGCACCACCACCACCACCACCACCATCACCACTACCGCTACCACCATCACCACACCACCACCACCACCACTACCACTACCAGTACCACTGCCACTACCACCAACACTACCACCACACTAGCAATTACCACTAGCAATTACCACCAGCACCACCATCGCACTACCGAAGACCATTACTACTACCATCGCTACTATTACTACTGCCATTACTATTACTGCTACCACTACTGTTACTACTACCATTGCCACTGTAGTGGTAGTAGTAGTAATAGTGTTAGAAATAGTACTAGTAGTGCTAGTAGAAGGTGTGGTAGTGGTGGTAGTAGTGTAGTAGTGGTGTTAGCAGTGGTAGCGGTAGTAGTAGTGGTGATAGTGGTAGTGGTGGTAGCGGTAGTGGTGATAGTAGTAGTGGTGATAGTAGTAGTGGTAGTGGTGATAGTAGTAGTGGTATTGGTAATAGTAATTGTAGCAGTGGTGGTGGTAATAGTAATAGCAGTAGCCCTGGGTCCTCTTTTTATTTTATTATCCACGCCTGGGCGTAAGAAACTCATGTATTCCTGCTAGACTCGGCCACAATATCACCTACAGTTGCATTTAATTAAATTTTGTAAAAATACTTCCTCTGCTTTCAGTGCTCCACTCCCGGACGAGAAGTTGCACCTGTCACCTCTGCTCGCCTATGTACCAGACGCGCCAGACCCGACGACGATTTCCCCGTCACCGGACCAGCCGACAACCAGTGCCCCACGATCCATGGAGAAAACAGAGGATGCACGTGGACTCGTTGAGGACTCTCCGCTACCTAAGGAGACGACACCACTTCCTGAAGACGCCCCGCGAGTAACTGTGAACCCTCCAGAGGAAAATCCAAATGAGGATGCCTCTAAACCCGTTGAGAACGTTCAGGTACCCACTGAGGGTAGACAGTCTTCTGAGGACGCTACATCATCTAACACAGATGCCCAGCGATCCATTGAGAACACCACGCACCCCGCCAATGATCTCCCGGCCCTCTACTGAAGTATCTGTCTCCACCTACTGAGGAATGCCCAGCCGGATGGAAGAGACATCAATTCATTGCCCCATGAGAACACTTCATCATCAGTCGTTGTTGATGTAACTCCACAACCAGCTTCTTCGTCCGATGAGTCAGAACTTCAGAGTTCCACAGAGACCAGCGAGTTACATTCGAACGCGTCACATGATGAGGAGTTGTCGCCGTTGATGCAGAATCTTCCAGGCCCGGAAAACTCAACTACTGAAGCAGGTGACCTGATGCATCCAGAACATGTTGAGCAGACTTCCGGTACAAATGCACTCTCAAAATTGCAACAGAACCCCCTCCTTTAACGTCTGATAACAGTACAGAATCGCCCGCGGATCACGAAACCTCCGGGCCCGAGGCTGTGGGTACCGTTACACCTTCTTCGTTAGAAACTACAGTAGTGCCCCTTGGTTCAGAAGTCACGTCTCTTAACGACGGTGTGACGGAAGCAACAATGCAGACTCCGGTTGATCTGATGGACGAAGAAAATGTTACAACAAGCCAACCGGAGTCTGTGGATGTCACTAACCGACCTCTGCCAGACGAATCTATCACGTTGGCAATTGCTACAACCACAAACGCAGAAGTTGCAGGCACAACTTTACTAATTACAAACGATATATCTTCCGATGAAACAACCCCCAATATCGTGGACAGTACTTCTATTTATGAAATTAGCACGTATCCGATCTCCACTACAATTTCCTCCGATTTTGTAGATGTAACCACCAACCTAATTGTTTCGTCTGATACATTTACTGCATTATCTGATGGCAGTTCTCCTACCATAATACCAAACAATTCATCGTATTCTTTTGAGGAAGAACATCCCAACGCATCTACAACTCAGAGAGAGGAAATTGAATTTACAACTGCTGACAATAGCGAAACGCTTGGCGGAAAAGTAATAATTACTACCCATACTTCAGATGAAATGCAGAATAACACAGCCAATACACAGAGAACCACTGATAACACAACAACGCCGATCATGACATCGTCATTTACCGAGAGCTCGATGCTTTTAAATGAGGAAGCGAATGAAATGAATTCTAAAAATTCATCGTCTCAAAAACAGGAAGAGCATACAAACACTTTGGCAAATGGTGATGAGGTAACAACTTCTGAGCAAATCAACTGACATAAAGAATCAACACAAGTGAATATCGAGCAAAGTTCTATGATTGAAACTGCTGATAATAATTCTCATTTAACAACAACAGAAAAACAATTAGAGACAGAATTCAACTTCAGCCCTGAATTTGAAAACGAGAGCAACAAAACCGATGAAGAACTAATGAAAAAGGCACTGGATATGTTGAACATGTTAAAAAAATCATCACACCCTACTGGCGAAAATGCACACGCCGCAACTGAGAACTCAAACAATGAAAAGCTTTCCGTTGTAGATATACCTGTGCCTAGTGTTGAGGAATCCAGTAGCACTACAGCAAGTGTCGAGAAGGAATCTGTAATAAACAATCTGCTAGTTGACTACAAAGAAGAAGGAACTGATCTTTCGTCACCAACTGTTAAGGCAAGGCGAATTGATTCTGATTTGAAACCAGGTAGCAATTTGCCACGTATTGTATTACTAGTCTAGGAGCGACCAAGGAGCAAGAAGAAATCGTTCTTTCTACTTCTCAAACTGATTCTACAGTTACTACTTCTCCATCAGAAGGAATTTCATCTTCTAATGACACCGTTGTCATTGAAATTCGTGAGAACAGGGAAGAGTTGACACAGAAAAGTACAAACGTCTCAATCATGACTGAATCAGCTGAAATAACAGAGAAATCTCCGATTGTTGCCCTCACACAAGAAATTAAAACACAAATCAATCCTCTCTCTTTACTCATCCATCACCCGAAACTTGAATTGATGACCACAGGAAGCGATAACGAGCCACGAAATTTCAAGGAGAATACAAGTGATGCAATCATTCGAGAGAAAAAACCTCGTCGGTTGCACCCATTTGTGCTCATTGAAGACGATCTGGGGGAAGTGAATGTTACCAACGACTTGGGCCAATCAGAGAACAGCGTGGGTCCGCTAGGGCAGTTTGTCCAGCTGGTATCAAAGCCACCAAATTCATCGTCACCGTCGAAGGACACGTCGACGAAGTCGACCGCGGTGAAAACGACGACGACGAAATCGACCAAGGAGAAGACAAAGTTTACAACGAAGGCGAAGCTCCCCGTCGACTGCCTGCCGTCAGTGCTGCGAGTGGCTCGTCGCCCGACGTCATCGCCGCCGTCGTCCACGACGCCCGCGCCGGGCGACAAGGACGGCATCGTCGTCGTCCTTCCGTCCACCATGCCCCCCGCGGACGCCGATGCATCCGACGTCCTGCTGGTGTATCCCTGCGCGGCGCCAAAGAGGAGCGGCGACGCCACCACGGAGAAGACAATGGTGGTGCTGGCCAGCAGTGTAGACTCTCAGGAGCTGCAGGCCCCCGCGTTTTCCATCGGCGCTTCACCAATGACGACGGATGATACTCAGGAGGAACGTACGGATCCTCAGGTGGAAAATGCTGATCTTTCTATGACGACGCATGTTCCTTCTCCAGCCGAACCACCAGCAGAAGAAACCAGCAAAGATGTGAAGATGCTGCGTGTGAACGGTGAGCTATCTGAAACGAACGTTCAGAGCGCTGTTTCTACGACGGCAGAAATTCCTTCTCTGCAAACGCCAGCGGATGACACAAAGATACTCCCTGTAGAGGCTGATCTGCTTGAGACGAAAGAAGTTCAGGACGTTCTTTCTATGACGACAGAATTTTTTTCTACGCAAACACCAACTGAAGAAACCATTGATGAGGCGAAGATGCTGCCTGTGAACGCAAAGCTACCAGAGACGAAAGTGCTGGCCATTCCTTCTATGACGACGGAAATTTCTTCTTTACAAACACCAGCCGAAGGCACCATCGAAGATGCAAACGCACTGACTGTAGACGCCGAGGTACCTGAAAGTCAGGATGTTCTTTCCATGACGACAGAAATTTCTTCTCTACAAATGCCAACAGAAGAAAGTATAGAAGATGTAAAGATTTTGCCCGTAAACGCTGATCTACTTCAGGCAAAAGAAGTTCAGCCTATTCTTTCTATTACGACGCACATTCCTTCCGCAGAAACTACTGACGAAGAAGTTACAAAAGATTGAAAGATGTCTGTGAGTATTGAAGTACCTCATGTGAAAGAAGGTCAGCCCGTTCTGTCTATGACGACAGATGTTCCTTATACACAAAAACCAGCCAAAGAAATTATTGAAGACGCAATGATAATGCCTGCGGACGCTGAACGACCTGAGACAAAAGGTCAGACCGTTCTTTCTACGACGACAGAAATTCCACCTTCTGCAAACACCAACCGAAGAAACTATCAAAGATGTAAAAATTATGCCTGTGAACACTGAAATATCTGAGGCGAAAGAAGCTCAGAAGAATACAACGAACCAACAATTAAACATCATTGTGAAGACAACCGAGGTTCCGTCAGTCCAAACTTTAACCACAGAAACTCACAAAGACGCCGAGGTCAAACCATTGGAAAATCAAGTTGACGATGTCATATCTTCGATGAAAGAAGATACAGCTGGGCAAAATTCTAGCACAGGTACTAACACGGAGTTAAAAACACTTCCCGCTAAAGCTGAGGCACTTGAAATGAAGAAAGTTAATGAGAAAACGATAAATCAGCAACTGAAAAATAACATTTCTTCGTCGACAGAAGTACCGTCTGAACAAAGTTCAAACACAGAAATTTCGGAAGACATAAAGTCATCCAAAACAACAGCAACAATTACGCAAGAAGAAAAAATAGAAAGCAGTGTACAGGTTGATAAGAACCAGGCAGAGCATGAAAATGATCCTTTTGAAGAATTAACCATTCTATCCCCCAGCGAAAAAGTCCATCACATCTTTACTCTGGAATCTGAGCCAGAAACAATAAAGGATATTGCTCCAGAAATCGAAAAGAACGCAACAACCGACACAAAGCACATAATAACCACTACACACCAACCCATTTTTTCAACCCATAGGCCATTCCGACTCCGAAAACCCACAACAAAGCCGAGAGTTGTCATAGGGAAGGAGATTTTCGAGAGAACCCCGTCAACGGGGCACAGAGGAGTATTCAGACCATCCCGACCACTTTTTCCAACCCGAAATCGTGCAAAGACAGATTCCACCACAAGTTCGCCATCACCATCTACCACGACCGAACGAGATGCTGAGACCACATCCACAGCGGGTGTTGCTGCGATCGCAGGCACCCCTGATCTGCAGGAAGATGTCACGACATCAACCAACTCACATGCCACAGCGTCTCCTTCGACAACAATTAAGCCGGCAGTTTCTACTGAAATCTCCCCTGACGCAAAGACGCACACGCATTTCGCTTCTATGAGGGTTACCTCGGCTACAGCGACGATTCCAGGATTGATCTCCACCCTTGGAGTGACAACGCCGGAAACTTCCGCAGCCAGTGGGGGGCTTTCTACGGCAAGAAATATCACGCGAGAAGCTTTAGAGTCGTCGGTAACTTCGAGTACGACGGAGGCGTCTTCAACGGTGGGATCCGCAAGAGGAGAGACGGAACCCGCCCCCGCCCCCTCGCCCGCGCCCCGCCCACTGCGTCCGCGCGACCGGCTCACTCTCTTCCCGCGCCGAACGCGCCCCGACCTCCTCCAGACGCGAAGGTACGACACGCCAATATTACACTTCGGAGTTTTAGGCTAAGATATTTTCTTTTTTAAATTTATTTTCTGTTACACCAATATTACACTTCGGATTTTTAGGTTAAGATATTACCTTTTTTAATTTAATTTCTAACTGTTACACCAATATTACACTTCGGATTTTGAGGCAAGGATATTTTCTCTTTTAATTTAGTTTCTAACTGTTACACCAATATTACACTTCGGATTTTTGGGCAAATATATATTCTATTTTAAATTTATTTTCTAACTGTTACACCAATATTACACTTCGGATTTTTAGGTTAAGATATTTACTTTTTGAAATTTATTTTCTAACTGATACACCAATATTATACTTCGGATTTTGAGGCAACGATATTTTCTTTTTTAATTTAGTTTCTAACTGTTACATCAATATTACACTTCGGATTTTTAGGCAAATATATTTTCTTTTTTAAATTTATTTTCTAACTGTTACACTAATATTACACTTCTGATTTTTACGCAAAAATATTTTCTTTTTTATTTATTTTCTAACTTTTCATGTTTCTAACTAATACATGTTTTTCAGAGAAGTTAATTTTTGCCAGTTCATTCACATTTGGCTATTAACCCAACTGTGGGGTTCCCATCGGGTAACTAAGAACTTTTGTTTTAATATACTATAAAGACAGATAACATGAGATTATTTTAGGAGTTTTGGTATAAGTAATTATAAATTTAATCTATTTACATAATATTCAATTATAAGGGACGAAACCAGTGTCTTGGAAATTTTGATTTTATTCGGAGGCCTAACTCTCTGTTTTCAGCTAGATTGAAATCTTTTGCACAAATTGCACATGGAAAAAGATCGAAGCATTTTTGGACTTGATTTGTAATAAAGTCTATTATGTTCGGGATTTGTAATTCATAATGTATTTGCGTGTTTGCAATGCGCCATAGCGCTTTAACTATTTTTGATTATATTTTATTTTGTGTAATTTGTAAATTATTCAGGTTAATTTTGACAGTATTTCTCCAAATTGGAGAGGCATAACTAAGAGTTGGTCGTATAATGTATGTGTAAATTAATTTTCCAGAATCTAAATTTAGATTAGATTTTTTAATGATTAGAGGATAAAGGTGTTTTAAACTTGTTGCTTTAAATTAGTGAATAAAGTTGCTTGCTTTTGCCAAAAACTAAAGCTATTGCTTTGGCAGATTGGGAATTGTCCACCCATTCGATAGGAGTATTATTTATTTTCAATTCTGTGAGGTTTAATTTGTCGTAGTGAAAAATGTTTTGCTTGTGTTTTACTCTAGTTGATTTTGATATTCCACTAATCCACCTAGTCTGTGAATAGATAAAGATATTTTCTATGGGCCTGGATGGCCGAGGTGGCTAAGAGCGTGTACCGATTCAGCGCTTCGGCTCGAAAGGTCGCGGGTTCCACCTTGGTTATGGTTATTTGTCACTTCTCTGTTATGTCTGTTGTCGCGGAGGGCATCGCTTTCTGTTGACCCAGATCAGAGAAGCTCGCAAGGTGTTGGTGTCTAGTGTATGGTCGAATGTGCGTCCCATTGGGACGTAAAGGGTAATCGGTTGTCGGCTGGATAAAATCCCTAGAAAGAAAGAAAGAGGACATATTTTATTATTTTATTTACGATCAATGTTGTACAGACAGTTGCAAAAATGGTTATAAATCCATCTTAACGTGTCTTACAAATACATACAGACATACATACATACATTTATTTGAACTGCAATTGGGTATGACCCGGTGGCAGTTAAATAACAATAATTACAATAATAATAACAATATTAATATGAATAATACAATACAATAATAAAAATAATAAATTAGTACAGTACAAGCCGAACATGCAATAATCATACCATCACTAATATCAAGTATTATAACAAATATTTCAACTCTGTCATGATATCCAATAATTGTATGTCGGTGATTCTAAATTTAATTGAACTTAACTTAATACATGCCATCCCATATTGACATTAAATCATTATGACGCCATTTTCACTAGCTACTATTATGTTATTCTTCTGAAATTAAAAAAATCGATTTTTTACGTTTTGTCTTACATACAACTGCGAACAATAGACGAAAATCGAAATAATTTATCGTCAATTTTTTATGTATCTGTATGTATGTAAAGATGGTCGTTAATAAAATAATATAATTGTATAAGTGCTGACCTAAGTATAATATTAATTGCCAATATTGTTTTGATATATGTTCTCGAAATTTATTGAGAGGATTTGGGCAGTAACAATTTTTCATCAAAGTTTCCATAAACATTGAAACTTTTCACAAACAAAGTTGGAGTTATAGTCATCTTCTTGTTTTAAAGTTTCGTAATTATAAATTTCATTAAAATGTTGAAAATTGTATTCATATTATTCACAATTTCATATATTTTTCTCGAGGTAATATGGAATTCTTTATCCTTTTACTTTTCAACTGTTATTCACGTTCTTTTTGTGAGAAAGAATTATTTTTTTATTGTTTTGTTTCGTTTTCTTTCTACCATTTCTCCTTTGTTTTCTACTTTTTATTTCTTCAATGTCGTAAAGGAATTCGCTTTCTCCAAAGCTAACGAAGATTCTTTCGTAGAAACACTACAAGTTAGGGTAAAAACTGTTCTTTGAGTTCTATAGTTTTATTAATCATTCAAAATTGCAGTATTAAACTCCTTTGATTCTGCCTCTAAAGAATAAAATAATTTTTGGAACAAGAACAGGATAAGCAACAAACTAGTTTTAGACTTACATGTATTGCAATAAGTTACGATGATTCTGATTGTACATAATTATTGTTTTACTCGTAAATCATAGCAGTGGTACCATCACATCATGTCATACTGTTACATCTGTTATCTTTACGAAGAGATTTTACACATGAAAAGTTATGTCTTCTTTCTTTGCAATCGCAATGTGGCTTGTTTTGTTTTTCGCAAATAAAAATCGCGTGAACTCTCCAAGCAAAAAAGATGACTCAATAATAAGTATTAGCGTATATTGAGGAACAAACGAATTTGAAAGAACATGAAAACAAAAGACCTGGGATGCTTAACGGAAAATAACATTTCATGTATATGTTGTACAGGAAAGTTTTGCCAGTGCATGTTCTTGGCATCCCATTTGCATAAAGCCACGAGCCGCTAATGTTTAAATGTGATTTTCGTGTGCACTGCACCGGTGTTCGTCTGAGCGCAGGAACAACAGCAGCGCAGCGGACGCTACGGAATCCGCCGCCTCCGCCACCACGGCGGCAACAACGACGCAGCGCGCCCCGCTGCAGGCAGCGCGCCCCGCGCCACGCCCCTTTCGCCACTTCGCCCTCCGCCCCGCCCCCCGGCCCCGCCCCCGCCAACGGTGAGTCCCTCCCGCTCCGCCAGCGTGGGAAGAACACGATTTTTATTTTTTTTTTTTTATTTAATAGGTAATTATTACAGCCAAATTAGAAACTTGATCCAATGTGGCTAGGCCGAAGGCCTTTAAGCCATTACAACACCTTCATTCTATCATGTTCTAACCTTTCGCCTCTCTGGTATTCACCCCAAATGGTCCTCCATCGCCTCAAAGCCGCGGGAAACGAATTACAAGGTACTGCGCTGAGGGAAAACCCTGAAGGGGGAAAACCTGCCGGTCGTAGCCGAGCACATGCTACTCTATCCGTTTTTGCATCATTTATTTATTTGGCGCGGGCGTCAGGCATTCTCCCTTCCAGTGTTTGGCCTCCACCGCACCTGAAAACAAACAGCACCACAAATCGTCCGCACCAACGCCTCTTGCCCTAACATTTCCGATTCCCACTTCCCTTCGCCCCTCTAATGTGCTTTATTTTAACTGTTTCTTTATTTTATTTTTAATTTAATTTATTTTTAATTTATTTTACCTTTTATTTTAAATTAATTTAATTTTAATTTATTTAACTTATTTCTTGATTAATTTAATTTTAATTTATTTACCTTATTTTAATTTCAATTTAATTTTAATTTATATGTAACTTATTTTAATTTAATTTTAATTTATTTAACTTATTTTAATTATTTTAAGTTAATATATATTTTTTTGGCTATTGACTTATTTATCTACTTATACTAACAATTGGGACTACACTTATAACTTTTTATTTTTTTTTTGTACTGTTTACTAACCTAACATAACTTATTAACTTAATTATTGTTGGGGTTTATTGATTTATTACATATTCTCTCTCCAGTTCAGGCTCTGCCTCGTACTAACCAATTACCGTTTTCTCCCACTCCCTTAATTTCAGTTTCTCTAGTGGTCCGAACCTTTCCTAGAAATGTTCCCAATTCTTCATGAAGTTAGGTCTTTTATCCCCAGAATGTTTTAAGGAGCGTTACGTTCCTATGTTGGAAGTAGTAATTTCCCATTCCCATCCATTTTCCTCTCCAAGTTTCGGTCGCACTGCAAATTAAAAGGATATGGATCCAGTCTTCCCTATCACCGCAAAGCACACAGATGCCATTACCATTCGAGTCCTTTAATCTACGTTGCATCCACCCCCGACCCTGAAACCAAGCGTAACTCCCTCTTGCGTCCTTTTGCAGTGTGTTTACGTAACGTTCGCAACCCCATAACGACACCATAGAACACGATTTTAAAATAAAGACGAAGCGAATGTGTGCTTTTTAACCCGCCTTACTCGCCCATTTATTTGTTACGCGATTACTCGCGTGTTAGATTTTATCTAACAACTGTTTATGATGTATTTATTGTGTTACTGTGTATGAATCAAATTCGTACTTTAATATTCCGAAATATTTGTTACTACTGGGTTCTAAAACTTGTATAGATGTGATAATGCTTAAAGATGACCTGCTGACTATATTTTTTTTGTTTATAATAAGCACTCGTATCAAAATGACAGTCATGAAATTAAATAATATATAAAGCAAATTTATTTAAGAAAGGCAAATGATAAAATACAATTAATGTAATAAACAATATAATTTCACCACATTAAAACATACAGGGACATTTATGAACTAAAATAAAGTTTCTCAGAATTACATTCATTGCAAACAAATAGTGTTTCTTGTGTGTTGTCTATAGATGGGTTTGGAGCAAATATTACAACAATGCTGCGACAACCTGGTTTACCTCTTCGGGCAATAAGGGAATCTCCTTTTCTCTTTTATTTGCTTCCTGACATAACTTCTTACTTTAAAAAGAAAACATAACTAAGTAAGAAACTACAGCGAAGAAATGGTGGACGATGTTCTTGCTAAATTAATGAATCTTACCTTTAATATAAGGTGTAAAAAACCATCAAGTTGAGACCCTAAGCTTTTCTGATCTTCACGCAAGCACTCAAGTCACAAAACAGAGTAACTGGGAGGGGAGACGAAGCGATAATCTTATCCAAATATAACGCGATTGCTCGTGCGTGACAAAATAGTATGTAACATGATTGTTTCCCTTCGCAGAATTAATAAGAACGAAGAACGGATGCAGAGTTGAATCGTGAGGTCATTTCTCAAGCTTTATCTCCGTGTGTTAAAAGATGTCAATGTTATTGAAATAAATCCAGAATTGTTAGGTTTTTCTAACACCGCGAGTAACGGCGGGTTAAAACAGATTTTTCAATAGAAGTTCGGGTAGTTTAAATTAGGTTTAAACTTACCTAAGTTAGGTAAGTTCTTGGTTAAAATAAGGTTGTACACTAAAATAAGTAATTTGATGAAAATATGAATTTCAGGTTACAATAAGTTCTTTAAATAAAGTTTTCTGTTTAAAACAATGTATTAGTTTAATAGAGTAAGTATTTTGGTTAAAATAAGATTTTTGTACATGTTTCTGTGCCTCAATCCTTCCCAATTTATTGCCTAATTTGTACCATTGGTTTAGTGGTGAGTTGTAGTTGACATTTAGGTAATTGAAATGATTGAAGTCGTTGTCATTGTCAACAATATTATTTATTTCAATAAGAGCAGCTTTCGATGGCTTCGCCATTATCATCAGTTTTCTGCTGTCTGGGAGTCACAAAAACGACTACAACTACAAAAACGACTAGTATATAATAGTAGTAGTATATGGTATATAAGAGTATATAGTACATAGTAGTCGTTTTTGTGACTCCCAGACAGCAGAAAACTGATGATGATGGCTAAGCCATCGAAAGCTGATCTTATTGAAATAAATAATATTGTTGACAATGACAACGCCTTCAATCATTTCAATTATCTAAATGTCAAATATCTAAATGCCATCGAAAGCTGGACTTATTGAAATAAATAATATTGTTGACAATGACAACGCCTTCAATCATTTCAATTATCTAAATGTCAAATATCTAAATGCCATCGAAAGCTGCACTTATTAAAATAAATAATATTGTTGACAATGACAACGCCTTCAATCATTTCAATTATCTAAATGTCAAATATCTAAATGCCATCGAAAGCTGGACTTATTGAAATAAATAATATTGTTGACAATGACAACGCCTTCAATCATTTCAATTAATGTGTACCAGTCTTGCCCTTACGAGCCCACTACCACTCGGCCGACGACATTCTGCCGATAAAGTTACTGAAGAGGGAATAACTGATTTCTTCTGCCCGCGTTAATCCTCTTTGCTTCTTCACCTCTATTAAATATTTACGAGTATTTCAGTGATGAATCGTTGTGGTATCATGGGTGTTCTACATTTTGAACGATTTCGGTAGACGGCTAGGTTTATTTAAGAAACATTGCAAAACAGCTTCAATTTTAACGACAACTTTATGGTTGGAAAAATATTATTTGTCTGCAGAAAAAATTCAATTATATTCCACAGTGAGCCTTTTAATGACCATTTATATGTTTTCAAGCTTTTGTGTCTATGAAAAATCCATAAAGTTTAAGTTTAAAAAAATTAAATGCTTTCTGCTACACTTTAATCCCACTCAAATAAGTACCTTCTTTTTTCAAATTTGTTTAATAAAACGCGAAGGTCTCAACGAAAATTTCCAACTTCCCGTACATCGTTCATCGCCAGTCTATCAGCACGTGCTTAAGGCCTACTTTGATTTGCAGGTAGTACAGAAAAAGCAAGCAACAGAGGCCCACCGTCGCCCACTGAGCAGCCTCCGGGCGCCACGCCCACCCCGACTGGCAGCAGCGGCCTGCGCCACGTTTTCCGGCCGCTGTCAAGCGCAGCTGCGCGCCGCCCTCTCGCTCCGCGCACGCGCCCGCCCTTACCGCGCAGCACGCGCAGGTAATGACGGCGCCTTTTAGTTCACTCGTTCTGTCCATACAAATAATTTTAAAATATCTCCCACGTCTAAACGATCCTGATCGACAGAAAGCTTCTATTGCAAAATTCTAAATAAAAACACAAATTATTAAATGAACAACAACAAACGGAACGAACAAACAAACAAACAAACAAATAATAAATAAATAAATAAATAAATAAAATAAATAAATAAATAAATAAATAAATAAATAAATAAATAAACAAACAAATAAATAAATAAATAAATAAATAAATAATAAATAAATAAATAAATAAAAATAAATAAATAAACGAACGAACTAATTTAGAACGAATGAATGAATGAATGAATCTCACCGGTATATTCTTTTGAAATTCTACGACTGTCCCAACAAGTCCACGCCGAAATATTTGCAGCGCCGCTACAGAAGTTGTAAACGTTCAGACTGACCCACTTGTGGTTCACAGACGTAAACCATCGAGTGTTTGGAGCCAGGAACCACATGTAGATCACAGATCACAATCGTGTTAAAACATCGACACTTGATTCATCTCCAAAAGGTTTTTGTTATCGATGAAAACATGGACAAAGAACATCGATCTTTAAATGATGATCAAACGGATAATACTTTCCAATCCTGTTTCCATTTTTAAGTAGAGTACTTAAATGAAATTCCGATATATTTTATTGTTTGGTCATGTATAAGTGACTTGTTAAAAATAATATTTAGAGAATGTAAAACATTTGGATATCATGTTTTTAATATGAAACATAGGCTGTCTGCTACTAACTTTTTTCTTAATAAAAGTTCCAATAATTTCTTTTTATAGACAGTCACAAACTACATTTATTAAAACATAAATGGTTAATACATTCAATTTGGTATTTTCAACACGAACAGCGTGGCAACGTTTCAGAGATCGAGTTGTGCCTCGATCATCAGGCCTTTAACAATATGTCAACTAAAATAGAAAATTTAATAATTAATATAAATAAAAAATTAAAACAACTTATATTAAGATAAAATAGGTGTGTTTAACATTATAAAGAATTCACAATACATTTAAAATTTTTAGATGAATACATACTTTACAAGGAATTGGATGAGATAACATGATAAAATTGACCTTAATAGATGGTATCATGTTGAAAACATATTTCCTATAAATTAACAATCACAATTGAAATCTCGATATAACACATTAACATTTTTAAACTTAAAAATGGTATGTGATTTTAGATATTCGTGGTCTAAATTAATTCAAATTGAAAAATCGAATTTAAAACAAATACATGCGTGTGATAAATGTAGAATTCAATGAACATTAGAAATTGTCAATAGTTCTTGAGAACATGGTGAACTAAAATACCTATAAAATTCAAACAACAATTATGATTGTGGCTAAAGCAAATCCAGATTGTTTTAGCCTAGAAATTAAGATAAAAGTTTACACGTCTTACTTCTAAATTATAACATTAAATTATTAATTATGAGAAGCAAAGCAAGTGCCCAGATATAGAAAAAACATACTCACTTGAAAGACGTAGAAGAGAATCACAAAAGATATACGAGAGTTACTAATGTCGACTGTGAAAGCTCCTACTACGGAGAGAGTACTGAGCAAGAATGCCCTGGGCTCTGATGCGTTCTAGGAGGGCAAGGCTGATGGGAGTGGGTGGGGGAAGGCACGGTTGGGGGGACAGCCAGCAGAAAGTTTGGCTAGGTCCACTTCTGAGGAAATAGAGGCATGAAGAGATGCAATAGGGGTTTATATGCTGTGAGGGAGGAATGAATATTTATTAATCGTGACAAATATGTAATGAGTTACACCTCAAGCTAGCATTTATCAACTGAACTTGTTACAGTCGAATTGTTTGTTGTAGGAAGGACAGAGATTACCTGATGATTTTAAAATCGAATCAATAACAGATCCATTACTACCATATATAGATGCATTTGTTTATTAATTATCTAATGGATATTCTTCCTGATTAGCCATTTTATTTATTCTTTTAGGTCTTTTCATACCAGGCCCTCACTAACGGAACTCTCATGATATTGTTTTTGCATTCCTCTACCAACCGGGACTGCATACTTAACTATTGAACTACTACCTTCTGAGCTTCAGAGCTTCATACATTCTATTGCATCTATGCTTTAGATATATTTAAAGTACAAAAATCTGAATAAATTTAATTAATAGAAACCATTTACGTAACTATTTCCAAGGAGTTAAAATGTGTTTATGTAATAATGAATAGCCCAATGTAAAAATATCTGATGAGACCTTGTGACGGAAATTGAATCTAAAAACGGATTCATTATCTACATTTTCTAAGACTGTTTGCTTAGTAATCTGAAGCTACGGATACTTCCACAACTAGCTGCCTTATTTGTTCTTTTTAGGTCTCCTCTATGGTATCTCTCACTGAAAGTTCTTTAATTAAATACTAATTCTGCTTTTTTCTAGAAAAGAGAACTGGCAACAATGATGATATATTCAACTGTCATGGGACAGTAGCTGCTCTGGGAGCTTATGTTTTAAGCCACAAATTACTGTAAAGAGAAAACAGTGAAACATGTTTTCATTAATGACTATTATATTATTATTATTAGACTTAGTAAAACTTGGCATACTGAAAGTAGTAATATGTAGTTAATATTGGCATTCAATAACACACTCAGCCTATAAAACAGTTTCACTCTCTACGTGAATTGTCTCCTAAATCCAAATGCATCAATCTGAAACTGGCATTTTCGCATGTTCAAGGCTCTGGAGACAGAAATCGCAAATGGTCCCGTTTTCCTTATTAACATATTTATTTGTTATGTTCATACTTAATATAAAAGCAATTTTTAGTTCACGCCAGCCAGTGTTTAAAAGTATTAGAATGTAGCATCTGTTGCTATTTCATTATTTAGCGAGTTTTTCAGCTCTAATGATCACTTCTATACATTACTCGCCACTGCGGTATTTTCTCTGGCAGACGGTGATTTTTTCTTTCATTATTCTTCTTCATTGCCACATCTATGGTAGTTTTAAGATTTTTCAGTCTTCCTTGTCTACACAAAAGCTATTTTTGGTGTTCAGTCGGAATTCATTCTCACTAGATGGACATTTCATAAATATTATATACCAGGTTCTCTACAGATGTCTGTCTTGCATTACGTGTCAAATCAACCCTTCAACGCAAAGTGACGTTCTCTGGATGCGGAGCGTTTCCATTTGCGCGCGTGGCGATCTTGGTACGGTCGGAACAGGTTTCAGCATCTTGACGCAACGCGTCTCCAAGCTCCTTGGCGTGCTGAGCGCATCTCTTGGAGTAACTCCGCCAATTACTAAGTCAAGTCTCGTCACGTCGCAGCCAGTCAGTGCCTTTATCCCCGCCGTGGGACTGACGATGTTGATCCCGGGGTTCTGGGTCGGTCACCCAATCAAGAAACCCGCGATGTCTTGAATTCACTTAACCTTCATGACTTCACGTAGTCAACAAATTCCATTAGCGCCGTTGGCTCTGGCTTATTTTTACCGAATTGAGAAATATATGAAATCTGTTTTCAGACTTTATACAATGAATAAGGCTTATACCTTTTGTATGCGTAATCATTACGACAACTAATTTATAGTATATTTGCTGGGATCTATCGATATACAAATCATAACATTCACTTGAGCTTGCAAATAGTGTTCTGTAACGAGGAGGATCTGCTTAAGAAATTGCACTTCTTTTGAGAAAATTTATAATTCATTAACTGTGAGGTGTAATATTCTAATTGAACTCATGTTTCATTACAATGAACTATACATTTCAATAATAACATGTTTCATGAAGCTTTGTTGAAAAATAATGAACATTCCAGAATTCACGAAATGATTCTACAGAATATAATTTATAAATGGTGATACTGACACAATAATACCATTTTAGATGAACAGGTTGTTGAAAACAAAAGCGCAATACGTTAGTAACAATGTGGTTATAACAATCGCCGTGCATCAGCAAGCCCAGTGGCGAGAAAGCGCTCCTGCGCTGAAGGTTCAAGAAAAATATGTTGGATGAGAGTGGGGGTTGTTGCAGGATGTATCGTCACCGGAAGCCGCCTCGACCGCTGCCCCTGAAACATCAACAACTGCAGGGGCGACTCCACATCCACCGTCACCCCCGCCCTCGCCCTCGCCGCATGCGCCGCCGCGCGCACGAACAGCTACTTCCACGCCACCGCTGACAACGCGGACTCCCTCCCCGGCCAATCAGCATGCTCCGTCAGCGCCCCCTCACGCACCCCCTCCGCGTTTGCCGACCCCGGAGAAGCTGCCGCTTCGCTCGGGTGACGTCGGGGAGGTTGGCAACACTGACCAGAGGGGCGTGACGCGGGAAGTGTTTTCTCAGGCGGCGGTGCCACTTCGGCCCGGCCTGAAGAGCGGCTTGGTTGTGGCAGTATTTGCAGGCGGCGATACAGCGCTTCGCCCGGAGCCTGAATGGCAACGTGGCTGGGTTGGCGTGGCGACACCCAACCGCCCATTGCCAAAGTGCGCGCCCCTGCACAGGTAATGATGGCACATTTATTAAAACATTGATACTGATACAAAAAGGTTTTTGATATTACCAGCGCAGACTGTTATCAGCTGAATGCGATGTGCATTTGTTCGGTAACGTCATCCCCACCACTAGTTGTAATCACACTCCCAACCTAAGCGGAAGAAATATGAAACAGGGACAGATAGAGCCCATCCTCGCCCATGCCCCATATTCGCAAACACTTTGTTCCCGGCACATTATAATGCCAAATTACTTTCAAAGGCACGTTTTCTCGCTTTGATCGTCCTTGATTCTATCCACCATAATTACCAATTCACTTTTATAAGAAAGCACTTTAATGGTTAAGTTCAGTAACATGCATCACGTAGATCACTGCGGTGACAGACAAATGAACATCGCACAGCGACAACCAGTCTCCGCTCGTATACCCAGTGGTTTTGTTACCGATGAAAAAACATCGAAAAAGAACATAGATGATTAAAAATATCGATGTTTAAAATATGACAAAACAGGTAGTATTTTCCAATTCTGTTTCCATTTTTAATAACAGTACTTAAATGAAATTCCGGTATATTTGATTGTTTGGTCACGTGTAAGTTATATGTTAATAATCATGTTTATTCAATGTAAAAAGATTAGAAAACATGTTTTGCTATTATTTCATTTATTCACTTTCATTCACAAATCATAAAGTAAAACGTCCTGTATCTAATACACATACTTCGTATATATTAAAGTATATTTTGCATTAAAGCATTCTATTATCTGAATTTTCTGATGAATATTCTATTCAAACAGAGTTTTCAAAATGCAATTTAACGACATTACCTCGTAAAAAATTAAGTGAAAAAGATAACAAAACTTTTATAAAATCATCGATGTTTCTGTGAAATATTGTGACTCGACGCCCAACCGCGTGGTGTGGCACAGGTACTGTTTGCATATTGAGCGTAGCCGGTTCGCCCACACACCGGCAGCGCGGCTGGCTATGAAACGTGGTGACGAGTAGCGTGCTTGGATGGTGACGCGGTTGGCGTGTTTCAGGGGGCGTTTTCGCAGTCACCGGCGCCACTTCACCCTGGCGTGAAGAGCGGTAGCAAGAGCGGCTCGGCCGACGGCGAGGCCGCAGGCCACTCGCCCGGGCCCGGCTGGCTCTGTCGCTCAGCGTCGTCGACGCCAAACACCGGTGCGGGCACAGGTACCGTTTGAGCATTGAGACGATTGATAATTAATTCCGGGATGTCAACTGTTAAGAACCTGGTCCTGTTAGTGTAATGTATGTTTTTCCTTGGAAGTAAAGCCGAGATTTTTTCCACTGATGGTGAGATCTCGCCCAAACTTTACACGCTCTAGCCTATGTTCCCCAACCAGCATTAGCACTGTCGCAACTGACAAGCTCCGAAGCCTGACTGATCTTTCCGGCATATATGGTAGTGTAGTGCATGTGAGTAAAAACCAAGGAAAACTGGTCGAGCGAGAAAAACGAGTTGCCAGAATTCTACTCTAGATAGTGACTGAATTCCACCAAGCTGACAAGACAGTGTCGAAAATCTTTCCACCATTGGGACTCGAAATTTAGATCCTACCCCAGCAATGCCAGAAAATATTCTCAGCCCACCCGTAACCCGCAGGTGGCTGTGAGGCGGGGTGACGATTAGCGTGGGCGGTATTGACCTCGTTGACTTGTTGCAGGGTGTGCTTTCGGCATCACTGGTACCCTTCGTCCTGGCGGCTGGATCTGCACCACGTAGATCCTAAACGCGGCATTAGGTACAGTTTACACTCGACAGCAGTGTCGATTCCACCGGAGAGATGGCTCAGGTCATCAACTGATGTCATAGCAGTGACTCTGACCAGGAGGTCCTAGGTCTCGAGTGCTGACGGTGGATGGATTTTCGACACTAGGGCTTGCTGTAATAGGTCGAATTCAGTCGCTGTCTGAATGAATTCCATGATCGGCTGCCTATCGATAAGCCTTCCGTAAAGCCCCGATCACCAGGTGAATGCCGGAGCAATACCCCAAAAAGGACACCCATTAGCTGATTTGTAGGTGGTCGGCGCTGAACCAGCCATCCAGCGGGAGAATTTTACAGCCACCATCTGATAAAACAAATCATGCACTATAATTACTGGACCAATGACCTCTGTAGTTGACGCTCCCGGAATCACTAACCAACCAGTGTCGATTCGCCCACACCCCGTCAGAGGGCCGATGGTGACTGTTGTGTTCCGGGCGCGCTGCAGTCTCCGGCGCGCGCGGTCCGCGGCGACGGGCGCGTGGCAGTGAGCAGAACGCACAATGTTGCAGCGCTACCTCAGCGGCCGGACCCGACTGGGCGCATGAGTGGCAGAGGGCTGGTGCCGTCGATGGCCGCGTGTCCAGCGTTGACTCGCGTGACGGATCGCAGGCAGCGTCTTTGCAGTTGGCGATATTGATTGATTTATTTTTCAGGTTTCCGCGTCAACTGTATCGGCCGCCAGTCCCGTTGCGTAGCGTATGTTTTTTCGGAGAGGCGGTGATCTTCCCCACCGGATGGCGAGATCCGGCGCCGACCTACCGTTTGCTAGCGGTGTTCTCCCCCTAACCAGGACTCCCTCCCACCAGCGGGCACCGCCCCAGTCGGGACATGCTCTACGCTCCCGACCGGTCTCCCGGAATATGTGGTAGTGTAGTGCATGTTAGCGTAAGTGTAAAAGAGGAGAATGATAGGACAAGGAAGAGGAAGGAGAGATCGCGCGCGGTCCGTGGCCCGTTTGATAGGGTACTGCTCCGGCATTCGCTGGCGTTGATCGGAGAAACCACGGAAAACTACCGATCAGAGCAGCCGGTCCCTAGAATCTCTCCAGACAGCGACTGAATTTGACCTAGCTGAAAAAGCTAGTGGTCGAAAATCCTGCCGCCGTGGGGAGTGGGAACCTAGGACCTCCCGGTCAGAGGCGCTGCAGTGATATCAGTTGATGCACCAAGCCACGCCACCGGTAGTTAGCGATATTGATTTTGCCCGGGCAGCTGTATTTTTGACAAACATAATGCAAACGGGCAATAGAAATTCGCTTCTTTATAAACGTGACGAAAATGCATCTTGGAGGTGTATGCGTTATGTTGCCTGACCTATGGCCACCACCATCAACATAATCCTGAGCTCACCTAGTCTAAATGCATTGAACGCATGAAAATTCAGATATGACTATCTTCACTGCCTTGTATACTCTGATTAAAACAGAGACCGAAAGAATGATCAGTTGGGACGTGATTATCCAATTGATTTATGTGTCCCATTTGATCATCTTGAGAAAGTTACCGTCATTTTAATCGCAGAATAACTACCATAAAGCATTTGTGGATCCCGTTATTTGACTCATCAGCCCACTACCGAGGCCTTGACTGACCAGCGATGACCCAGCGTCTCGGCCATGATGCGGGTTCGCTTGATTAGCACAAAGGCATGCCTTCACCGAATATATACTGGACTTCGTAAACTTAGGAGTGGCTTTCTCATCGTCACACAGCAATAGATATTGGAACATTTGTAAGGAAAGCGCACAGGCATAATTTGCCTCGGCCTGGAATCGAACTCCAGGGGTTGCACGGTTGAAAGCGAGCACGCTAACAAACGAGCCACGAGAGGGTAAAGTAGCTCTACCTGCATGAATAGGGGATCACACGTGTTTCTACTTCTAAAACGTGATATGCTTGTCGCAAAGAAGGTCGAGTCCCGACGGCGGTAGATTTTCGACACCAGCTTTTCAGCTAGGTCGAATTCAGTCGCCGTATGGGGGAGAATTCTAGCGGCCGGCTGCTCTGATCGGTAGTTTTCCGTGGTTTCTCCGATCAACACCAGGCGAATGCCGGAGCAGTACCCTACCAAACGGGCTACGGACCGCGCGCGATCTTTCCTTCCTCTTTCTTGTCCTATCCTCTCTCCTTACACACATACTTACACTAACATGCACCACTCACTGGCATTCTGGGAGACCAGTGGGGAGCTTACAGCTTGTCCCGGCTGAGGCGGTTCCCCGCTGGTGGGAGATACCTGGTTAGGGAAACCCCACTAGGCCGACTGTAGGTTGGCGCCGGATCTCGCCATCCAGCGGGGGTAGATCACCGCCATCTCCCGAGAAAAAAACATGCACTACACTAACGGGACTAATGACGGAAACAGTTGACGCGCCCGGAAACACGAAAAAATAAATCAATCAAAAACACTTGTATCCGGCTGATGCTAATCCGCTTGGCGTGGTGCAGGGCGCGTTTTTCCAGCAACCGGAGCCACTTCAAGGTGCATCTGGGAGAGCAACTGTTGGGCCGTCCAGCCGGCGGCGGTGCAGTCGCCCCCACGTGACCAGCAGCGTGGCTAGCGGCGATGTCGCTGGCAGAACGACCGCAACGCGGCGTCCGCCTTGAGCCTCTTGTCCCAGCGTACGCCGGCGGAGCGGCTGGCAGAGTGGGTGGCGACCTGACTGGGGGCGTGGCCAGCGCTGAGCACCGCAGCGTGGGGCAGCACGCGTCGTCGACGCCACCGCAGCCGCCCAAGCGCGTGCTCGTGTGGAGGCGGCGACCGCCGCTGCAGTCACAGCAAGACCAGGCGCTCGCACACCACCTCCCAGGTACAGAGCAAGGCTGGCACCACACAGATATTGCCTAGGCACCAGACAGTGAGAGAGAAAGAGAAAGTGAGTATGTGTGTGTGTTAGAAGTAGAGATATATAGACAGATAGATAGATAGATAGATACATAGATAGATAGAGATAGATAAATAGATAGAGATAGAGATAGATAGATAGAGATAGAGATAGAGATATATATATATATATATATATATATATATAGAGAGAGAGAGAGAGAGAGAGAGAGAGAGAGAGAGAAGAGAAAGAGATCGACTAGAAGGGAATTGATTATTTCAGATCTGAATAGTCAATTCCATCACGTTCGTTTAATTAGCCGAAACATGTTTTGTACGAGTATATCAATTCAATCTCTGAGGCACAGAACATAAGAATCGGTAGAAAGTGACTTGTGATTCATTTTCCATTTTTTCTTACTGGCTTAGGTGTTCACTGCAGTCCCTCTGACAGGGAAGTTGTAGCGTTCGGGTCGACCTTCGGTGGCAGGATTTTCGACACTAGCTTTCCAATAGGTGGAATCTGGGGCCCTGTCTGAGGAGAATTTAGCGGCCGTGGCTGTTTCGATTACTGGGTTTTCCGTGGTTTCCTCCGATCACTCAGGCGAATGCCGGAGCAGTACCAACAAACGGGCCACGGACCCGCGTGATCTTTTCCTTCCTTCCTTGTTATATCCCCTCTCCCCTACACACACTTACTCACATGCACTACAATTGTCACATACCGGGAGACCGCAGCTTTGTGTTGTCCCGGCTGAGACGGTACCCCGCTGCGGAGATACTCACAGAAACCACAGCCGGCGGTAGTATGCCGGATCTCGCCGGATCCAGGAGGCGAAGGTTGGTTGGTGGTTGGGGGAAGAACACCGTCATCTTCCGAGAAAATACACTACACTTACGTGACCACTTACTCTTTGTAGTTGACGCACCCGAAATCACTAACAATCAATCAATACTTTAAGGACAACTTCTAATCAGTTCAACATTAGCGGGGTCCCGACCTTACGGTCAGGTTACGGTGGTTAGTATGTAGACCTTCCTGACGATATTCTTCTGGTTCCTTCACCAGATGAACACCGTCCAACTGGTACAATACTGCAGAGTCTCCGCCAGCGCGATCTACATTCATCCAATGAGGAAATTTCCTACAAGAGCTCGATAATTTTAGTATTACAGTATAACTTCATCAACATGGATTCATTGGGACTTCTGATTGATTATTATGTGATTCCGGGACGTCAACTCCTGCACTTTTTAGTCCCATTACATTGTGTTTTTCTGGCTTAAGTCCTTCGCTCTTTCCTAAGGATGGTGAATGGCAATATATTAGGAATAGGAATAGGCCGATGAATGGGAACAGGAAAGCAAAGAACGCATGTGGTGAATTACACAGACATCCGTTGTGTCCATCCAATAGCAACTTCCAGTGAACTTCAGAAAATATTGATGAATCTTGTTATCCAACGTATCCATTTGTTAATCTGACAGGTGAGGAAAACTCATGACAAATATATACCTAAGAAGCATTCATATATAAAGAATTGAAACGTAAAATTTCAAGGTGAATAAACAAAGCACAATTGGTTCTTATAATTCATAATGGTACAAAATAAATCTATTTAGATTTTCCGTGAACAGTCATGGTCACGGTCAGGCCATGTCAATAGGCGTTATTTGATAAAATTTTTCTTTCAGCGGCATGGCAACAATCGTTCCGCATCTTATTGTTCCTGCGACGCGAGGTGAAGTATTTCAAGATATGCGCTGACTGCCGTCTCTTATTGCGGAGGTTCTCTAGGTCTGATTTCCGACGGTAAAGGTTTTTCGACACTAGGTAATACAACAAAGGCCGAGACCAGTCGCTATCTGAGTGTTGACTGGTTCGATCGGTTTTCAGAGCCTTCCGATCAACACCAGAAGGCGCCGGAGCAGTACTTAATAGTCGGGCGCCACACATGCGACCGCGCGATCTTCCTTCCTTCTTCATCCCCTCTCCTTCCTCTACTCACACACTTACACCAACACGCACTACATCACCACATAGGAAGACCAGCTGGAGCTTAGAACTTGTCAGCGGCTGGAGCGGTTCCCCGCTGGGTGGGTATACCTGGTTGTGGAAAACTTCAAGACGACGCGTAGGTCGGTGCGAGATTTCATCATCCAGCGGGGGACGATTTCCGTCAGACTGCACGATTTTTTCTGTGTTTCCGGGCGCCAACCACGCCGGTCATTAGTCCCGTTATGTAGTGCATGTTTCTTCTTGGGAGATGGCGGTGATCTTCCCCGCTGGATGGCGAGGATCCGGCGCCGACCTACCGTTATTAAAGCGGAATTTCCCCTAACCAGATTCCTACTCAGTACCAACCAGCCGGGACACTTAAGGCTCCTGACCGTCTCCGGTAGTAATGCAACTGGTGGTGTAGTGCATGTTAGTGTAAGTGTGTGTGTAAGGGAGAGGATAGACAAGGAAGAGGAAGGACAGATCGCGCGCGGTCCGTGGCCCGTTTGGTAGGGTACTGCTCCGGCATTCGCCTGGTGTTGATCGGAGAAACCACGGAAAACTATCGATCAGAGCAGCGGCCGCTAGATTTCTCCTCCAGACAGCGATGAATTCGACCAGCTGGAAAAGCTTAGCGTCGAAAAATCCCGCCGCCATCTGACTCAAACCTAGGACTCCGGTCAGAGGTGCGCTGCAGTGACATCAGTTGATGACCATTACCGCTCCCGGCCGGCAACATACTTACGGACCAATTAACATTGCAGTTGAGGCTCCTTGGAAATACGAAATAACAATCAACCAATCACTCACTCCTGCATCATAGCTTTGCTTTCATGAGGTCGTATGATGGCTCATGGAAACCAAGTAACCTTGAAAGAACGTACCTCTAGCCTTAATATTTCCTCAGGGTCCGGAGTCTCCCCAGAGTTACTCATAATGCATCGAGATTGCAGCACAGGGCAATGTATGAAGATGTAAGACAACTGTTCAACATACAAAAAATTAAAATGCACACAACACGATTTCTTAGAAAGTACAAACAAAGGGAAAATATTATTTTTCACAAAAAAATTTAAAAAATTTGTTTGAAAAAGCATTGTTTAAATTTCTGAAGTCCGGACCGTCTGATTAAACATACTTATGGTTACTGAAAGTTTTGAATATATTATTTATTTACTGATCAACAGGTAATATTATTTTAAATTTGATTGCCTGTAATTATAATTTATAAAATAATTTGATATAAACTAAATTCTGTTAATTTTTTTCCTGTAATCCATACTAATGATTCTGTCAGATTCTCAACACTTCAGCTATTTTTTAAAGATCTATAGTAAAGGTAATTATTTAATATTTAGTATTATTTAAAGAAGTACACTTTAAAATAAAAATTATTAATTTTTCATTTATAAATCTTGCTTTATTTATAAACTTGTAGTTATTTCAATTAATTACACTGAACTTAAATTTTGTTAATTTATACTTATTTATGATAAAATATTCTTAATGTAAATGTTCATCTTGGAAAAAATGCAGCATAATTGATACGCCCTTGAGTAGATATAGTAACCTACCATTTTACAAGATTGTATAGGCAGTTCTGTTTATTTTATTAAAAGTTATAATGATTCAAAGCTACTGAATTGTTAAAATGTTGAATTAGTCTTATAATGTTCTCAGCACTTTTATAATGAATTAATGCTCCTATTTGATCCATTAAAATGATTGCAGGTCAAAAAGATTGCAACAAAAGTGATAAAGTAGGTGTTGTTGGTTTAAATGAATGATTTTGAAAAGTATGATTTAAATGATTACCACTTCAAACCCGTTGTTCAGAACGTTGTACCTGTAAGCCAGTTTCTGATTCAATGTCTGGTGCGATGCATTTCAAACCCGTTGCAGGTGGTGCGAGACTCCGAGCGAAGAAGCTGGACACCAGGCGTCGAAGAGGAACTCCCGAAGAAGCAGTCACCCCACCACAGCACCCACCGCCCCACTCACCCTCCCACAGCTGCCCCGCGAGCCTCCCGGCCTCTGGGACATGATCACTGGGCGATGGTCCCTTTCGAGGCATGCCTGGTGAGCCAAAATGCCCTTCAGGCCCAAGGCGCCGCACCAACCACGCCCACTCCACCACCACGCCCTTCACGCTCAGGCGCTGAGCACCAACTCACTGGAGCTGGCGCCGGTGACGTCAGAGGAGCAGCGAAGGCCTCTGCCGCCTCGGCACCCGCTCAGGCCCGCCAATCAAGACACTCCCCCCCATTACCCGACCTTCCAATCGCCCGGAGAGCGCCTCCCGCCGGTCAATCAACAGCAACTCAATCAACACGAGACCTACCAATTCACAGGCACATCAGCATCAAACAACCACCTCCCAGTCACTTCAGCAGCTGTCCTTCCACGGCCCGCAGACCGTCATCCCCTGGCCAATCAACAACACCAATCAACACGAGACTCACCAATTCACAGGCACTATTCTACATCAAACAAATCCCACTCCTCCTCAGTCACTTCAGCAGCTGTCCTTCCAATGGCCCGCAGACCGTCATCCCCCGGTCAATCAACAACAACTCAATCAACACGAGACTCCACCAATCAGGCAATGATTCGGCATCAGACATCTACTCCTGAAACTTCAATTTTCACGAACAACTACACGAAGAAATTCACACCAACGGCATCCGGAAGCCGACCAGCATTTAACAGGTCCTAAGAAAACGTTTCCAACAAGTGCTGCACTACACCCAAGCTGCACCTCAATCACAGAAAAAGCCCGATAAAATGTCACACTTGGTCCATCAAGAGAAACAAAACCTGGCCACCACCCGCTAGAACAGCCTGTTGAGCCCCATGACGAGTAACGCATAATCGTGCAGCAGCACCCACTAAAGCGGTGGTGCGGCACCAACGCCGCAAATCCACCAGGCCGCCGCCGTGTTACACCGTCCTATACCCCCTGAACTGGGTGAAAATCGACCAGCCGAGCTTTGGGGTCTTGGGGTTCCCCGCGGCCTGTCAGAAGAACGAAGCGGCGTAATTGAGTGATTCAGCTTGTCGCAATGAACAACACGAATGCGGACGTTAAAGAGAGGTAGGCTTCCACGGCAGGAATAAATAGAATGTTATTGTCCCAGAGACGCGCGACGTAAGAGGTGCGGTACGCCGTAGCCGTACTACTACTGTAGAAATCTGATAAAAAAGACGCAATGTGTATACCCGGGAAATGTTGAAACTCTGCCGTTGAACAATGCAGTTTTCCAACCGATTCAATCTACGGAACATGGACTGAAAGCAGAAAATAGTAGATTATTGAACTTGTTCCACTTCATGCTTTTGTGGTGACATGATGAAAGGGATGAATATAATACCATTTATATTTCAATGTTTCATCTTTTCCTAAGAGAGTATGCTTGCCGTGTTACGCGCTTGACACCAAAAATGACATAGAAGTAATGAAGAGTAAGGATGTTTTTTTCCCATATAATAAATAAAATTAAATAAACTAATTTCTCAGGACTTTATAAAGGATCTTCTGCATTGTACAGTTTGTAACTTAAACCAAATACAGCCAATACCAAAACAACTAGTGAGATTTGAAATAGAAACAAAACATGAAAAGGATAAGAAGGATAATTTCAAACCTCACGTAAAGAGCTAATACTAGTGAAACATGCCCACAAACTGCTCACAATTATTGGGCGTTTCGTCGTAACCCGTTTACGAATTTATGTTAACATGGGCGCCAGGAAAACGTTTACGATAATTTTTCAAGCTGTGTCGATGGGTTGCTTCTGAAATAATTGCTATTACTATTGATAGCCGAGTCATCTGATCTGCCATCCATACAGAGTGGTTAGAATCTGGAAAACAAAACATTTTGGTTCCACTACGCATTAGCTCGAATTACAATGAAAAAATAGTTTTTTTCTTCATAAAGAAATATAAGATTTATTACTTATTACAACAGAAAGATCATTTTCGCCTTCATGACCTTGTTCCAACCTTTATACTGCACTATACTTCGCGCGCTCTTGATCGACATCGCCACGAAGGACCATCTTCTCTTCTCCCCGGTGATACGAATTCCAGAGCCGACGTACCGCGTTCTTCTTTCCTGTTCTTCCACGCGAACGTTTCCGAGCCACTGATCCGCACTACTTCAAATGTTCGTAGTTCTAGTCTGATTAACTGGTAAAAATACTACTTCTAACACACTGTAAATTGGTCTATCCGACGTTCTCAATCTCTGCGAAAATCAAGTTCCAACACACAAATTATCTATTCACAGCGACCCGCACAGCGTCACCACATATGACAGAATGTCTGTTTTCTTATTACTGCTCAGCCCTCCAAACCTCGGATTCCCCCTTTCTACTGTTTTCTTCAAAATCAGACATACTTCCGCAGTAGTAGACTATCGTTGCTCTCTCCAACCAATCCCAAATCGTTTTCAAATCTGACTAGCCACGCCGTCACTTTCAATGCTAGATGAATATTTATCATCTTGATAACTGATCTCCGCGCCGCTGCTGCTGCGCCATTCTCATTTAATTAATTCTAGCATTTCCAACATTTACGACAATAACATTTTAATAAAATGACTACACATTGGTAGTTGGTCACACCATCATTTCTGTATACCATTGGCTAAAGCGCAACGTCTGATTGATTGTAACCTAGTTTAAGATTTTATTTTTTCTTTGATTTATTATAGAGTTAATTACCTGGAAATTTTGAAGATATTAATGAAAAATGAGAATTGTAGGTCTAACAGAACTGTTATGAGAGGTGTGTTTGATCACACATCATGCACATTTCATCATTTAATTTATTCAATAATGCTCAAAGACTTCATTACACATCAGAGTGTGTATTGACAAGTTAACTTTTAAATTCCATTGGAGAAACAGATTCTACATTATTCTTGTTCAGCAGCAGTTACACTGTGTTTGTTCAAGCTCAGATGGAGGTATCAGATGATAAGATTCTACTTAATACATCACTTTATAGTCATAAATTTCTATGAGCGATGAACATTGAGAGAAAAGAACATCAAAATTAAAATATCTCCTGTTGCAGACTTAACTTCAGCAATTTGATGAAAGTGTCAAATGTTTCTAAAACATCTGAAAAGTAATGTATTCTTGATCTAATATTCTAAGTACTAAAAATGTACATTAAGGTCAAATTAAGCTTCTGGTGAATATGTTAATATTACAGAAATGTTCTGTTGTTTGACAGCAAAAGTTATGTTTATGTACTTGTAATTTGATACTTTAATATAATTTAAAACACATTTTTATGTTGTATTTATAATTTTCCAACTTGTTATTTGTAAGTAAAGAAATAGATTTTGTATTTATAAAATAAATATTTGTTAGAATTTAAATACAAAGCATGTAATGAATTTGTTCGCAAAAGTAATATTTCTGCAACGAGTCAAATACCAGGAATCATGTAAATAATAGCAGTTTTTCTTTTCAGCGGCTAGATTTTCCCTGACTACAAAATATGAATCAATTAAAGTGACTTATGTAATATCTTTATATCACATGTTAGTAAATAATGCAAGAAATGTTTACAAAACACACACAACAAAAATAACGTGGTTATAATTCCATTCAAGCAATTTGTTGTGTCATCGTGTTTGATAGCGACTGTTTTACCTTCCGGCTTTGCAAACAGTAAATCCTACAGATCAGTTCGGCCACATCGTCCGATTCTTATAGTGGAAGAAATAGTCTAATAATGAGCCAAAATAACAGTTCATACAAGTGAACATCACAAGTAATTACAGAAGTATCCTCCGCCACGCAGTTGTTCCGCCATGCTCTTCGAAAAGTGTTTGGCTTATGGTTCTGTAGAGATATCACGGCGTGCGAAGTTCCCAGAGTTTTCATGAGGATATAAAATGTACACGAGATCTCAGAAATATTGGTTTAATTACATCAGGAAAACTTAACATGCTCTCTATCGTTATAGCAGCTGCGCACCAAACAAATAAATAATATCTCAATAAGAAACAAACATGAAACTAGTACATGCACTCCCTCACATTCAAGACTAGATTTAAATAAAAAGTGTTACTTTATTATACAAAAAATAAATTCAATGTAATGCTTATAAAAATAATTCTTGCCACTGAAGATATATAGCACCGCACTTTCAATTTCACTATTTCATGGCGCACTCATATTGCCGGACGAGAGGACACTCATAAAGAAAAAGTCGGTATTATTTATAAAGTTAGCCAATTGCAAACGAAACGAATGCAGGGAGAGAGTCTAATGGGCCAAGGAAAATTCTAAGCCCGCCAGAACTCTCTGTTATGCTGGTTAGCATTTAGCTGTCAAAACAGTCTTATAAAAATCTGTTTTACCAGGTGCGGGTGTATCGCGCCCGCAGCTTTAATAGAACTATGTGTCTTAACAGATTTAGCAAAATGTTCTGTCTAGTTTTATATTGTTTGATATCGTGGCGCGCTGAGGGCAGAATTTCCAAGATGGAATTCGGCAAGATTTTGAGTCATTAGTCCTGTTATGAGTCAAAGCCGATCTTGGTACCACGTTTGATAAAACGCATCATGCGTCATCTTATGGCAGGTCCAAGAAAGATGGAAAAGAAAGCAAAAATGTCGCACCAATTCCATCGCAGATACTTACCAGCCGCCATTGTTTAGAAAATCCAAGTATTGTCGTTGCAGCTCGATGCGCCCATGAAGACTTACTTTCTGTAGAAAATCAGGATCACTTTATTTATTTATTTATTTTACGTCAAAAACAGTTAAAAACTGCGTATGACGTGCTATGGGGAAAAGTGATTTATTTATTATTTAAAGTTAAAAATTTTGTGACGCAAGGAGAAGTGTAATATGTGCTTGGTTTCTGAGCCTGGCATGTCCGTTTTTTACTCCTGGAAGCATGGCATGTTGGAATTATGAATTTTCGTTCATTCATAACACTTTGCCAGTGGGTTCTCACCATGACGCCTTCACACACCTGAGGAATAACATAGTAGGCTTGAATCTATCGCTTCATATTCCGAACGTATATGAGCTTGTACTACGCCGTCAACTTGTTAGTCCAAATGAGAAAATCCTGTAGAAGAAACATTCATAATGAATGGGATAGCAGCAACCAAATTCATATGTCTCTGTAAAATTCAGAATGACTAGGGAGGAGTTTTTCTCTCCGTGGCAAAGTTAAATTCATAAACATTTGATTATTCGCATGGTAAATTGTTTTCATAATGAATACAGATTTAAAATTGTGTAATTCATTTGGTATTGTTAAAGATGGCAATATGAAATGACACTTAAGATCACATTCTAGACATGCACAGATTCTAGCCTATTGAAGCCAAATTAGCATGTCTAATTGGCTGACGATAATGTAAACGAATATAATCGTGGTATTCTAAGCACTTTTATGGTCAGCAGACAGAAACCGAAACGCTTACAGGAGGACATGAATACAGTGTATTTTTCGAGATGAAACCATCATCATCATCATCACTTATATTATGAAATAATTCAGGATAGTAGGTCTAAGTCTGCTCGTTAAAAGACAGTAGCTCTGCGGCGTGTGTGTTTAGAATCGCTGCATCTATAAATACTAAAAATTCGCAGCCTGTGTGTGATGTAAACATGGTGGAGAAAAAACGATTCATTTATCTTCCATCCCCAGAGGACCTGGTATAGATAGATCGACAAGTAAGCGTAAATGGATAGGCAATGCTGGAAATGAGAAGACGGGTTCATTTGTATTCATGATATAGAGCAGGTTATTTTGTTGAATGACATCATGCAAACCAGTGGATAAAGCGGCCTTTGTCAGAAGCCAACATCCTATGACCTCCTCACCTACAGTTGTTTGGTCATTCAAATACTCAACAACAACCAACCACTTAATTGCCATGAAAAAGCTTTAGTGATTGAGATCAACAAAGATTTTACCTGTATAGTTTAATTTCATAATTATTCTCTTGCCTAAAGTAAATCTCTGAAGATTCCTGTTAATTGCAGATAACTAAGCGCATTAGAAGTCTCAGGAAGGCATATGCATCTTGAACACTGTTAACGATACTTTGTTTTCGAGGGTGAGGGAAGCGTTCATTTGGCGCGCAGCTGCTACACAATGATTCGGGAATCATGTGACAGCTCGGACCCGACGATTATTCGGGTTCACTTCAGCTTTCAGAACGTTGCAGGCTTAAAGACGCGACAATACATTCTAAACATTACCGTGATTAGGAAAAAGGTTTGGAAAATTCACCTTTTATTAACGCCGAAAACATCAAAAAACAGCATATTATTAGAAAAATTCGAAAAACATTTACGAGACAATCTGTACTGAAATAAACAATTTGCATTGACGTCCTACGATGAAAGTAGCAACGAGCTGGAATTAAACCAGCTACATCCATATAGACGAATTACCTACTGGGTCTGAAGGAAAATTCTGTAGTCGGCTGCTCTAATCGGTAATTTTTCTGTGATTTATCCGATCAATAACAAAGTGATACATGTATCGCTACCAAAACGCTTTTAAGAGCATATGATACACGTGTGTCACTTGCGTGACGTTTGTGCACAGCCGATATGGTTATAAAATGTTCACACTCCAGTTTGCGTAGAGGTACGCGCTCTAGTATAGTTCAGAAAATAGGATATTTCATGAAAATAGTTTAAATTTTATTATGTCACTGCAGCGCCCTGACCGGAGGCAATGTCCAGGTTCGAGTCCTGATGGTAGATTATCAGACACCAGCTTTCATTGAATGAATTCAGTCGCCGTCTGGAGGGGAATTCAGCGGTCATTGTTTGATCGGCAGTTTCCGTTGTTTCTCTCTTATCTACACCAGGCGAATGCCGGAGCAGTGCCTACTAAACGAGTTTTCACGGACCGCGATCTGTCCTTCCTCTTCCTTTGTCCTATTCTCTACCCTCACACAACACACACACACACACACACACACACTACATCAACATGTACCACAGCACTACCACTCATTCCGGGAGGCCGGTCAGGAGCGGAGCTGTCCTGGCCAAGGTGCCTGCCAGGGAGAGTCCTGAAGGTGAGGAAACTCCACCAGCCGACGGTAGGTCGGTGCGGATCTCGTCATCCAGCGGGAATATTACCGCCACCTCCTGAGAAAAACATACCAATAATTAACGGGACTAAACGACCAGCGAAGCGATGCCCGGAAACGAAAAATCAAATCAACCAATTAAATTTTACACCGCTTAAGAATGCACACTGTTCCAGATGATACCTTAATGTGAAACTTTAAGAATCAAAACAAATGCAATTAACTGCGGGTTACACCAGTCTCATATAATTACAAAGCAGATGAAAATGTTACGAGGACGTGCATACAAGCCGACCTAGGCCCAGTGAAAGCCAATGAGAAGGTTAATCAAAACACTGAACGGTGCAATCTGAACAGACAGTACGAACCCGACCTCATGTTGCCTGAGGCCGTCCAAATGAAACTTGAATGAGGAATTTTTAAGCATTCATTGCGGTATATGTCCAGAGGGACACGTAGGAATTTTCTTGAAAGGGGGCGGGAGCGGGGACAAGTACAGTGTCCAGCCAATTGGATTTTTTTCACAAAAATACATTTTCGCTATAATATACTAATACGTATCTTTATTTGTTGACTTTTAGTTAATATTTATAACACAACTTGATATCAAACGATTTTCGTTGGTGAAGAAAACATGAAAGCAGTATTTTTGAATATGGATAATACTTGATAGTGGGGGGTCTGAGGACCCATGAGCTCCCACCCTCCTTGGATGCATGCAAGGATGCTCCAATGACGTTTGCAGTTGACGCTCTCAGATTCTTCAATCAATCAAAAACCAAGTGAATCGTGTCATGTGGTTGGCTTCTCGGAAGACCATGAATCACATCTTAATTATCACAGTACGCGTGGCATGCAAAGTGGGTTTATATCCATTACAAACTCAGTCCACTTTTCAGAAAATTGTAATAATGTCATTATATGATAAAGAAAAAGCATGTTTTGTGCCCTGCCGTAATGAACCAAGTTCTTAGTTCTCATACTGACGCAGAGCGTTTGTTTTTATTTTATTACTTCACCGGAATTGATTATCTGTTGAAAACTTTGAAGTTCAATTTCTGAAAGCCATGCCACATGAATTTCTTTGTTTGTAAACCCTCAATACAATTCTAATCATCATTCTCTTTTCTAGACTAGCTACTTCATGCACAAAAACCCAAGTCAGAATTATCACTGCATCACATATTTCAGAAAAAGTAATGCATAATGGCTTAAGCACGCTGTTTCGCTAAAGGCCACATAGCAAAAAACTAATAAAATGTAAGTTTATTATCTATGTACTTTTCTACGCCTATTTTGCTGGATGTCTGAGGAACTGTCTGCAGGATATTTATCAACGTAACATCAAAACAGTTCTGTCTCTCGTTTGCCCATGCAAATACATAGTTTATATTACACATTAAAAATGATTTTGACAGAAACGTTGGTAACAAAAAACTCTGCTGCTATCTTCAATATAATCATTATTCATCCATCCCACCAACTATGGTCATCGTTTTAATGAACTGTTCAAGATAGGAACAGTTTTCAATCAACAATGCGGAGTCATGGGGCGTAATTTGCGTATGTCATAGTTTGAAATATGTTTAATTTTTTGGAAATTAATCACCTTTGATTTTAAAATGGAACCGTATATTTTTTCATTGAATAGGAATATAAAAAGAGGAATGTAATGATAACATATATAATAATGTTTTTGATAATATTGGAGTACATAATTATACTTTCGTCATGTGATTTTAAAATTAAATGCATAATATTTAGCAGCCCTGCCCTGGTGGCATGCCGCTGGGAGACGATGGCCTTGGATGGCTTCTCCTCTCGCAAAAGTGTACATGAAGGCCACCTTCTCCGAAAGGCGAGATGGCAATGGCCAAGCAAAGGAAATATTCTCTGTTTAACGGAAAAATATACGTGCTAAGTTTTATTCTATACCCTATTATTATCAAAATATTAACATACGATACATCATTATCTTCATTATCTTTATGATCTATCAATTGCTGGCGAGAAGAATATATAATTCCATTTACAAATTCGAAGATTATTAAATTTCTCGAAAACTAAAAATATTTCATCAATATCTCTGTACAGAATATCATTTGCCCGATGATTTCTCATTGTCGAGGAAACTGCATTTGATGTCATTAACTATTTAGAAGTTATGGGTATTTCCATAGATAATGTGCCACCCGTATAGTAAAAGAGGAATTTTGAGGATAAACAAACTGAATGGGTGAGGTGTGCCATGTCGAATCTCATCTTCCATCAGGAAAGCGAATACCGTCATTCTGGGAAATAACGCGAGCACATTTACGCGTCTGATGATCTAAGTACAGTAAACCCTCGTTAGCACGAACTGCTTAACACAAATTTCGCCGTAACACGAACAAAACTTCTGTCCCGGTAAGGGATTACGATAATACGGACATTTATAATACTCGGATAATACGAATTTTATAACATGAACTCCGATTATTTTGGTCCCTAGAATTCTTGTTAAAGGAGGGTTTACTGTAGTTCATACCTCGGAATCAATATCACTACAAATAGAAGGGAATGGAAACTTCTACACGTGGATGAGCCAACGCGCGAATTTTTTTTTGTCAAGTTCCCCCGCGGCGGGCGACTTGACGCAGTCCTTGTCCGGGCAGAGGGGAGTTTCGCGCAGCGCGTGGGGGCGGTGGGGGCGGCGGGGTGGCCGGACGCAGAGCGCAGGTCGCGAGCGGCGGCAGCGGCGGCGGCGGCGGCGCAGGCGGCGGCGGCGGCGGCGGCGGCGAGGGCGCGCGCCTGGTCCGCCCGCAACACGCGCTCTGTGCGTCGTAGCGGCCACGTCGCCCGCTGCCGCGCAATTTCGCCTGCCGCCTTCCTTCTCGCTTCGCTTGGCTTCTTCGTCGCGCGCCGCCTCGGCAACCGTTGCGTCGTTGGGACTCGCCGTCGCCGCGCCACAGGTAGACACCGGCCTCCGTTCGCGGGTAGTGTTTACTTCGGAGCATTCGTTATTTTGATGGTTATTAAACGGTTTATTATTAGTGCCCTGGAATTTTCATTTATTTAAACAGCTATTTACGCAAATAGATTTTCAGCGTCATTTGATAGAGTGATATATGCAGGTATTATATGTTAGAAGGCTGCAGTCTATTTCAAATTGCTGCGTTGTTTACGTGTTACGATTGAATGGTGAATGATCAATAACTGCGCCTAATTAAACATAATAGTTCATCAAAGTTTTTGATAATATGTCGTGGGGAATTTTATTGTATCAATATTTCTTTTTGCCAGTTTTGCACAACTCGCGGGTCGCATTTGGCAATTTATTGCAGCTTGCAATTTGTTGGTGTCAATGAAAACAAATTCAATAGACTTGGAAAATAACTGCTGATATTCTTGACTCTCCAACATTTCTTCAGAGAACGCCGAAATGTCTGCGGCTAAAAGCCTCCCCAGTAAGAATTTCACCAAACGATCGGCAAAGCATACTAGAAGTACTTTTTATCTGCTTCACTGTAGAAATCCCGCTATTCTGGGAAGTGTATTCAACTGAGTTGCTGCAAAAATCTCTAATAGACATTTTAGGGCTTTTATGCAGCTGATAACTGTTATTCTTTACGTCCCGAAGGACGCAAATTTGACAGTACACTAGATACAAACATATTTCAGTGGACTCTTCTGATCTGGAGTCAATAAATGTCCGCGACAACATACATAAGAGACAAGGACAAACAGCCGTTTCAAGGAGGTACTCGGTCATATTACATTGATACCAAATATATACTGGAAATGAAACTATACACCTTTCTCCAGTATGTCCACGTGCCTTTGCCTTAAAACCACAAATAAAACGAGTTATTGTTTTCTGTTATTACGTCGTTGATAACTACACAAATGGGTCACCAAATTCTGAAAGCTTTTACGCCAACTGTTCGCAGAAATGACGGGCCATGGTGTCACAGGTACTTCTATGCACTCTGTACTTCATTCTCTCTACATGCTGCAAAATTATCTTTCGCGATTTCTAACCGCTCATTTATACTTGAAGCAAATGATTACTGTTTAGAGGTTTACCACATGCGCTAGACATTACAGTATTTCATTTAAAAACAAGTTAGTCCAATCGGTCAAAATAAAATGTTATCAAAACGCTAAATAACTACAACTCAAGGAGTTCTACTGCCTAAAATCATTGAGAATCATCCATCATATGATTCTTCATTCCAAAGCAACGTTTCTTTAATTATAATTTATAATAATAAATAAATTCTGTACATTATTTTAATTGTGGGAATTTTGATGGTGTTGTTGATGTATTTACATGAAGAAATAAAAGAAGTCATCCGTCAACTTACGTTTAAGCATATACTTATAATACGCAAGTATATAATAAAACAAGTATTTAGTTGATGGAGGAGACTTATTTTGTTTCTTTATTATTATTTAAGGTCTCTACATTAATAAAGCTCGTAAAATCCGTAATTTTTTTTCAAATAACTTGTTTGTAGTGAAAGCAAAGTATGCTGCAGGGCTTGCAAAAATGTATTGACTTCCCCAAAATAAATATATCGTGGACGATTACGACACTCATGAAGTGACGATCATTTACCCAAAATATAAGACATCAATCTTGTCCAATCGTATGCATATGATCCATGCGCTTTATCATTTTAATTTATAGTCCTGTTTTATCGCGTTTTTGTCGCTGCGCGATGTACAAAGAGCCATTGCAATATAATCAAAGCTGCAACCCATATAGCATTGGACAACGATTTATGATTGATTTTTAAACGAATGGGAATGTTCATAGAAAAAATTAGCAATATTTCCCAACAAGAGAACGAAATGCTTTTCGGTTAAATTCACGAAATTAAGTCGGCAATCCAATAAATTCTCACAAGTAAACCACAAAATGTATCTGAAGCAATTTTGAGCTTTGTAATGCTCAGTGTGGCACATTTTGAGCGATACTCTGTCCAGCAGAGTAAAAATGTTTTAAAACGACTAGGCAGAATATAAGAGAAAACGAAGAATCGTTGAATAATATTAAAATACTTCAGGACAAATACAAGACACAAATGCTTCATGTTACAAAAGTTTATTCAATACCATACCTACTATTAAATGAGGTGCACCATACCACGTTCTAAAACAATATCTGTAATGACTAACGAAACTACAAGCACTAAGCAATACTTTTCTACGCAAAGATAAATAGTTTCATAGTGTTTCATGCTTTTCAAAAAAATTATGTTGAGGTTTATTGTGTTTGATCACGTATTTCCTTATATTCATAAATTGAATAACTTAATATCTGCATAGGATTTTGTTATTGCCTCTGTTCAAATATTTCTGTTGTTGTATGCTTCCTTCAAAGAACTTTTAAAATGATAAAAGTATATCGAAAGTAAAGGATTGAAATTGAGTGTAATTAGAATTACCATTAGCGGAAATATTCTACTAAATAATACTTATACATGGGGAATTTCAGGTGAACCTCTTGTTGCTACTCAACCCGAGAATTGACACAATTAGACTACACGGGATATTACTTATGACTAAAGATCCAACTACAACATATGTGCGCAGTCTATTAAGAAACGTAACTGTCTACTTTTGCTGGAGCCACGCAACTCCTCGCATAATTATGAGATAAAAACCAGACCATCAGCGTTCAATTAAGAAACTAAATTTCCGACAGCTTACGAAAAACGCTTACGACAGCTCCGTAAAAACATGTTGATGTTCATTGTCGTAGTTCTTCAAAGCACTAATGTTGTAATGATGTTATTACAGTAAAAGTGAAATTATTCTGTCGTGCAATACAATATATGCTTATTTGCTGTATTTCGAAGCTTTTGATCCATACAATTGATGTACCATAAGAAGTTGGAGTATTAATAAATAATAATAGAACATTTCTATTCGACTATGATATGATGATTTATTACGAGTATAGTGATTTATATTCAACCATTCATTCTCTTCCCTTCTACGTGAAATGTTTTAAAATGCTGGCTTGTTCCTACAGCCATTACACATCCACTTTGATTCTTGTTCCGTTTGAAAATGACATTTATTGTTATTATTATTATTATTATTTTCCTTATGTTTCCTATTTTGTATATCGTTCTTTGATGATCAATACTTTAGAATTTAACTGTAAAAGGAAAGTTCAATTTGATGAAACAATGATAAAACTTTCAACTTGGATTCGTTAATATTTGAGGTGAAACCTATGGATGGCTATAGAAACGTTACTTCCTTTCAATTTATGAGCAATAACATGGGCGTTTGGAAATTCAAACATATTTTATTTTGCTGCACTTTCTCATCCCGTTGGTCTGTATTCTCTGGGCGCTTACTGGTTCAAGAAGCTGAAACTTAAACATTGTAACGCATACCGCAGCACATTAAGGAACGACCCAATCCCAGAAGCTCAGGTCAAGGTCGACGCGGGAGCTCTTTCCCAAATATTGCCGAGCGTCGGGAATTGAATCTTGAATAACAGCATCAAAGAAGTAGTGCGAAACTGTATTGCCCTGTATTTACAGTGTATCCTCATTGGTCTGTATTTTTATCTTTGCGTTCACCACCTAAGTGATTCATTTTGTAAAGGATAGTAAGTAGTTTGTGAATTACAGAGTATAGTCTCAAAAACATGGGGAAGCGAAGTTTGTTATTGAATCGAGCACACACGATAACTATGTTTGTTAGATATTTTGAATATGGCTCTATGTATATTTACAGATAGTTAAATTGTTAATAATGATTTTATTTCCCATTTGTATCTTGAGCTTTCTTTCAGTACACGGCTGCGTGCTGGAATGCCCTGGAGCGGGATCTGTGAGAGTTGGCGAAAGCATGTTTTGAACGGCCTAGAAGGCAAATTTAGGGGTTGCGCCTGGTAGCATCTTGATCGCGAAATTGAACAGTTTCACTTCAGTGGTGCCTTTATTTTCCGTGGCGAGGCTCAGGTTAAAGGAGGTATTACTCGGGCGATGAAACAGGCGTTTTGAATTTGCCTCAGCGTCACTTAGTCTTGAGGATCTTTTTATGGTGCAGGAATTCTACAACATGAGAGAGTCGGCTTTACTTCCCTTGCGAAGGAAGGCATACGAAGGATTTTTTCGCCCTTAAAAATCCACGGCATTGATCGTGTATGAACCTGCGAACTTGGGTACAAACTTTACGATACGCTAACCGTTACACCACTGAACCCGCAAAGATCTTTAACACAGAACTGAATAGGGCGTAAAACAGAGAGGATCAGCAAAGGTCGCTCAGGGCATCAACTGATATCACTGCAGTACCTCTCTGACCGGCAGGTCCTAAGGTTCGAGTCCCGACGGTGGCAGGAGTTTCGACACTAGCCAAAACAGCTAGGTCGAATTCAGACAGTCTGGAGGAGAATTCTAGAGACCGGCTGTTCTGATCGGTACTTTCTCCGATAAACAACGCGAAAGCCGTGAGCAGTATTCGCAACAACGCCACGGACCGCGCGCGATCTTTCCTTCCTCTTCCTTGTCCTATCATCATCCCATACATTTACGACATGCTTCACACTACCGCACTTGCGGAAGATCGACGGGTGCTTGTCCGTGTTGGGGCGGTATTCCAGGAAGGAAGCAAGGTATCTTCGTTAGAAAATTTCGCAAGTGATGCAGGTTTGACACCAGATCTCGCTTTTTGATTGATTGATTTATTATTTCGTCTTTCCGGACGCGTCAACTGCTACGGTCATTAGTCCCGTAGTGTGTGCATGTTTTAATCACAGGAAGATGCCGGTGATCTTCCTCGCTGGATGCTGAGATCCGGCGCCGACCTACCGTCGGCTAGTGAGGATTTCCCCAACCAGGAATCTCCCACCAGCGGGTACGCCTCAGTCGGGATAAGCTCTAAGCTCCCGACCGGTCTCCTGAACATGGAAGTGTAGTGCAAGTAGAGTGTGAGTGTGTGTGTGTACGGGGAGAGGATAGGACAAGGAAGAGGAAGGAAAGATCGCGCGCGGTCCATGGCCCGTTTAGGGTACTGCTCCGGCATTCGCCTGGTGTTGATCGGAGAAACCACGGAAAACTACCGATCAGAGCAGCCGGCCGCTAGAATCTCCAGATATGACTGAATTCGACTAGCTGAAAAGCTAAAAATGAAAATCCTGCTGCCGCCAGGACTCGAACCTGGGATTCCCGGTTAGAGGCGTTGCGTTACATCATTGATACCGAGCTACCGCTACCGGCACGATCTCGCCATCGAGCAGAGGAAGATCAACGCACTCCATAAAAAAACACATTTTACTTATGGAACTAACAATCTTAGCGTTGACTCGCCGGCAATCACTACAATCAATCAATGAAATCCAAAGCAGAAAAGAGAGGAGTCCTCGGAGAGATTTCGCATTGCTCGTTGGCTGCAATATGAACATTAAAACAGGAGTTAAGATAAATGAGCTAAAGTTTTACTCGTTTTAAATGTAACATTTTTTCATTCGCTAGTTCGCCATTTTTAATGAATACTGTATTAAAGAGGTGCTGGTGTTAAGGAAGGTAGGCTAGTCCAATCTTCAATTCTGGATAGTGCATTAACTCATAATTGGTATGTTTTTTATTTGTGCCACTATTGCAGCCAACGAGCGATATAGTTTTGCTTCGCTTAAAAAACGCGTGAAGCTTAAGATTTAATGAAAGTCAATTTCTCACTCCCAGTGACTAAAAAATATATATTCTGAATTATTAACAGACCTATAGATCATTACACCCTAGAGACTAACAGCTTTAAACCGACAGCCTTCTTGTTAAGAAAAGTCACGCCACGCCACTGGTTGGCATTAATAAGTTTATTCTGTATGTCTTCTTGACAAGACCAAGCAATTGCTGTAGTTACCCCCATTTCTCACTGTCACCCCTCTGCCTCCCCTCCCATAATGCCTATGCCTTGAAGTCCACCTTTTCCAAAAGGCGACAAAGGTAATGACTACAAGGAAATATTGCAAGGAAATATTTTATCCTTTTGATTTAAAGTGACCTATCAGAAAATACAATTTTTGATGAGCGATCAAGGAAGCTTAACCTACATAAACCCTGATAAAAAAGACGAGTTTCTTTTGTTTCTAAATTGCTGGTTTTGATTTGTGTAAACAACCGACCGGGGATAAATGTGTTGTTGCTTGGAACAAATCGCCTAAATAATTTATGAAAGTAATTGATGAGTTTTTTACATTTAAGGTCGCATCACATCCAGGTCACAGTGACCACTATTGGAAAGCAATAGGTATGGTAACTATGTGATGAAACGAAATTACAATTATATGTGAAAGGTCGAAATACAACATAACCATGCCTGGAGGCGGAACTTCGAACCTGCTGACCCTTCGGTCCTATCGCTACACTACTGCCTTAGCGATCTCGTCCACCGGGCCGGCAGAGTTAGTATTTTGTAATCCCAATGTCGAGTCTGTTCGATGGCCTACAGTTTTCAAATATTACGTAGAAACTCGACATGAAGAGAGGAAAATATACATTGTCTCTACTTTTTCAGAAATCTTTATGTTTGGCATTTTGAGTAGATAGATCGACTTTTGATGGCTGAACTGACGGTGTCCTACATACCTGGGCATAGCTTAAATTCCCATGCTTGGGGTAAGAGTGATATATTCCTTCACCATAACTAGCAAGTATCCGCCTGGCCACAAAGCTTCAGAAACTGGGACCGTTTTAAAGAAAAGATAACTCTATTTTTTGCTTCGACAGGACAATTGAACCTGAAACCACTCCTTAGAAGCTATGTTTGTGAACCCAAGCACTAACACAAAAAGATTCTATGATAAAACAGTCCTATGGTAAAACAAAAACAGTTAAAGAAATACAAAGTATCGAACGAAAGCAGAAAAAGTATTGGGAAGAAAATATTAACATGAAACACTAAGCGAATTAACCTATTGAAATCATGTTATATTGTACGTCATGGCTTGAATAGCACATTCTGCAATGCAAATACATCGCTGCACCTGCGGTGAAAATCTAGAATGGTACTCACGTGTTTGCAAAATTTTACTATTTGTATTCACATTTGCAGGAGGGCGGTAGCAGAAGTGCATTAAGCGAGGACCATTTTGATAAAACTCGAAATAACTTCGATAACGATTCACTATCAAATATTCGAGACAGATTTGATTGAACATTGAAATAATCAGTAATTATTTCAAGTGATTTGAGAAAACAAAATTGTTAATGATAAAATAATTCATATGTTGGCTATTCTATGTTTGCCCTAAAGGCCTCAAATTCTAATAAAATATCGAGGATGAGCATACTGAAGGTTGAAACCAAATCTGTCTTTTTCTGACTTACGTAAAGTTGTCCACTATAAAAGAGTAACCATTAAGTCGTAAAGCCATTTGGCTTGTAAAGCACCCTAAAGAAGGCAAAACTATTAAGCATCGATTCTTGCACTTAATGTTAGAAGCATGTAAGTTGGATAGAGAAACATGATTTAGTTGAGATGTGGGCCACATATTCCCACTAAACCTCTGATATAATGTTAAATGATGAATGTTAACGACTATGAGACCTGGAAGTTTCATGTAATAAAGCATGCTCCTGAGATGTTCGGGAGGAGGGAGAAGGAGGGGAAGAGGACGGGGAATAATGACGAAAAACAATTAAATTGTCTTCATTTCTAGTTAAAGAAAATTATCTGAAAAAATTGAAATAAAATTTGTTAGTGAAATGATCCAAATACTAGGGAGTCACAAATAGAAACAACAAAAAAGAATATTTGAACTTATGTTTACAATATTTCATTTCCAAATCTGTACCAAACACTGTGCCAAAACACGGAATATCTAGGAGAGAAAGCAGGCAAACACCATACCAATATACCAGATGTTCCAAATTTACACGCGTCACAGTTCCTCCAAAGAATAAACCCGCAAAGTTAGCTCAGGACATCAACTGATGACACTGCGACGCCATTGACCGGGAAGTTCAAGGTTTCGAATGTCGACGGTGGCAGGATTTTCAACACTAAGGCGTACGTCGCACTAGGTCCCACTAGCAATAGGTCGAATTCAGCCGTTGTCTGGAGGAAAATTCTAGCAGCCGGCTGCACTCACCGGTAGTTTTCCTGTGTTTCTCCTGACAACATCAGTCGGAGCAGTACCTTAACAAAAGGGACACGGATCGTTCGCGATCTTTCCTTCCTCTTCCTTTTCCTATCCTCACCACTCACTTTCCACACCCCACCGACATACTACAGTTGCTGGGAGATCAGTCGGGAGCCTATAGCTTGTCATGGCTAAGGCAGTGCCACGCTGGTGGGAGGTACCTGGTTGGGGAAAACCCCGCAAGCCGACGTAGGTTGGCGGCGGATTTTATCGTCAAGCGGAGAATGATTCCCTCCACCTCCAAACCGGAAGCAGTAGCTCAGAGCATCAACCTATAGCACACTGCCGTAGTCTCAAAATTAATCCGCTGATGCAGACTGACACCGCTCGCTTAGCAACATCTAGTTCGTCCGTCACTGAGGAGAATTTGTGCATTCATCTGCATCGTACTCATCACCACTGATGAACATTGGATAGTGCTACCAAACTAGCTAACGCACAGATCTTCTGACCCGTCCATTACAACAACATCACCCACCATCCCAATAGCAAAATCAACCAACCCGAGGTGGCTCATGCACGTCCGCCGGTAGAGATCTAACAAACTGCTGCGACTCGTAAGACAAATCTGCAACCACAAAGGAACATCCTGAGAACCCAATACGCACCACACTTACGGTATCAATGATCGAAGCCGCTGACGCGCCCGGAAACACGAAGAAACCAACCAAAACCCGACATGCGAATTTTTTTCGCGCCGGTGTGATGTGCAACTGTATCTCTTTCCTTTTCTCCGAAATTTTGTCAGGCCTGCTTTTATCGTCATATGTCGAGATCTTCAGTTGAGTGGGACTCATATTGACACAAAAAGCGCTTGGTTAACACGCGCCTACCCTACTCTTCCACACCCTCAGAGACATTCCATATCGGAATCACCATCAAGCTGATAACTACCAGAACGACCATTTGTGTGTGTTTCCATACTAAAGAGTTCACCTAATAAAAGGTTTCATTATGCAGTAAAGGGTTACGTAGAACAAAAGGATTTTTTTTCGTTTTTCGAAGTAACGCGGCAGTGTTCCAATAAAATTTAAAATATTTAATTTCCCAAAGCTAAATTATCTGCTTGGAATAGAGGGACACATAGGAGGAAGCAGAAAGAATGTCTAAAAAAACAAGCGCATTCCTAAAAGTTGTTTGAAATTGATATACTGTATGTGTGGTGCTTTCAAATATCGTTTTCTTCTATAATTTTTTAAATATTTAATCTCTTAATCAAATACTTGCTGTTTAGTTCCATTAAACTTGTAATATGACATTGTAAATGAGATCTCATGAAACGTAGAATTTACGTTGAGACAACTATTTAAGTACGAAGTTTTACATTAGCCGTGTTACAAGCATCTTAATGTTTCGTGCAGTGTAATAAAATACGAAAAAGACATTGATCACGTTGATAGTATCACCCGAAAATCTTGATTTAACTCTGAAATGTTCGCTAGAATTATCCTCCAATTCGAATCCATGTTTTACTTTTCGTGGTTCAGGGCATCAGTTGATTTAATTGATAATTTTTATTCGTAGCGTGCCCAACAGTTAATTATCTGACAGTGTGGTTATTCTTGCATGTTCATCAATAATGGTGAAAGGGTCATTTGTTGAAATGATATTTACAAAAATATTCCACGGCACTAAATACAATTCTTATAAATTTCATACAAATCCATACTTTACTGCGTTATTGCTTGACACTATAGTTGAGTCAAGAGAAGTATTGCTGGCAAAAACCGAAAATATTTGACAGAAAAAATACTAATCAATGTTTATCCTTCTCATAAAACATATGTAAAGTACACGATATGTTTTACAAGCAACGCGGACAAGACGTTCTTCAGATCAGCTAATCGTATCGAGGATTTGTTGAAATTATTAAGTTAAAAATTTCTGAAATTAGTTTTTCACAAAAAAATACTTTTTATTAATTCATATTAAATGCATTCTAAAAAGTAATGATAAAATTGTTAAGAACCCAAGTAATTTAGTCAAACTGAAACCAAAATATTTCTCGTATTAGGAAATGTATTTTCAGTTTAGACGTATTAACCCCAGGATGTATTCCAACATCTAATTTCGTATTGGCCATTCCAAATGGTGAGGGGATCCAGGATTGCCTTTTACATTACATACTCAGTTTTCTGTAATTTTTGTGAAAATCTACGAAGAGCTATGATTTTGCAAGTAAACGAGAGAGTTTCGTGACCTGGTGCCTATGTTTGCTGAGCTGAGAAACGTCGCTAATTTGCCTATTTTTCCATTTCCATATTAAGCCTGTAATATATCTTTTTTCTTCAAGAACCAGTTATCCCCCGTCACTTGTGTCCGTCTCCTTGTAATTGATAACAATACAAAACAGTATACAGCCTTGTCAATACAGGTAACATGAGAACAGCAGGATCCCGCCAGCCTTCGGGGGCAGTACATTTATTTTATTATTTAATAGGTAATTATTACAGACAAATGAAAAAACTGATAATGGCTAGGCCGAAGGCCTTAAGCCATTACAATACCTTTATTCATCATGTTCTAACTTTTCGAATTCTGCTATTCACCGCAGATGACCTCTTCATCGCATCAAAGCCGCGGAACAGACAATACGGTACGGCTGAAGAAAAACATGAAGGGGAGAAACCTGCTGTCAGTACATGCTAATTCATCCGGTTTTTAAACTATTTATTTATTTGGCGCGGGCGCTGTGCGTATCTCTCTTCCAGTGCGTTTCACCCTCCGCACCTGAAAACAAACAGCACCACAGAAAATCGTCCGCACCAATCGCCTCTGGGCCCTAACATTTCCGGGATTCCCACTTCCCCTTCGCCCCTAATGTGATTATTTTAACGTTTCTGTTTTATTTTATTTAATTTAATTTAATTAATTTAATTTAATTTAATTTATTTTTATTTAATTTAATTTATTTTATTTAATTTTTATTTATTTAATTTATTTATTTTTATTGACTTAATTTACACGCAACGTGTAGGGCGCAGTACATGCAACAACGTAGGTGACGAGCATGATGGCATGGTGCGGTGGAATAGCGACGAAGAGACTCCAGGGCGTCTCACCCAGAGTTAAACTCAGTACTACTCGGGCAACTTTTCTTGAACGATGGATTGAAGAAATGCGCCCGGAGTTAGGAAATTAGTTACAAAGTCGGTCACTAGAGTACTTACAGTAATGCCAACCTCTCGAAAATCAAAGTCAAAACCTGCTACGTGCGGCCATGTCATCGCTCTGCAGGGCAATATAGATCACTAGATAGAGTTTTAGGTTCTTCCTTGAAGGACCTGAACCTGCCTTCTGCCATTGTTTAGATAGTGGTGCCAAAGCCGAACAGAAGTTCTCGATCATGAAAAACTAGCGTTGACTAGCTTCTGTTTCGCGCCAACGATATTTTAATGCTTGAATGTTATCATCATTGCCCTCTGCGAGCTTTTGCCTTCAACTGTCATTGCCCAAGGGAGGGGAAGGTCATCGTTCACACGTTGCGCGCAGTGCGCCGGCCCACACTTCCCTCTTCCCCGACCTGACGAATCGCCGCCCACTGCCTCCGGGTTACAGCCAACGCCTGGAGGCTTCTCCCACGCACCCGTTTCTGGCTGCCCCACTTACCGGCCTCAAGCCGGACAAGGATCCATCTTACGGCATTCATTTTGAAATACATCTATTTCGGAAGGTCTGTTTATAGTATACTAACATGCGAGAACTCCCGCATGTTAAACCCCACCCTCTTCCCTATTTTTCCATTTCCACATTAAGCATGTAATATGTCTTTTTCTTCAAGACCCAGTTATCCTCCGTCACTTGTGTCCGTCTCCTTGTAATTGATAACAATACAATACACTCCTTTGTCAATACAAACTATTCTTATTTAACGTTATTACTGAGCAGAAAGTTACACCGCTGTAATTCAGTTGTGTGGAAGATCAAGTAATTGGTTTAATTTCGAATTGAAATGATTTAAGGCGTTGTCATTGTCAACAAAAGTATTACTACAATAGTATACAACAGTATTACAACAACAACAATAGTATTACAACAATAGTATACAGTACTATTGTTGACAATGACAACGCCTTCAATCATTTCAATTATGTAAATGTCAACTACACCTCACAACTGAATCAATATCAATGGCTTCACTCACTCTGAAGCGCAGATTCTGTAGGCTGAGTATCAGGAGGGGTAGAATCGAGAAGTGTCGGCCTAGCAAAATGTAATATAATGCTCAAGAACTCATCCTGTAGAATACAGTGAGAATAAAACTCACTGGAGCGGAGGTTGGGAATGCATGAATATTTAGATGCGCTTTGTTAACAAATCCTTCAAATTTTTCAAGTCAAAGTGTAATTCGTCATGTCTTCATGGAATTATATTTTTTTAGAGATCTCATTTATAAAAATTGGTTACGTATGAGAGCCACAAAAGGTATGTATACTACTGAAATAATATAGCAGGCGATGTTGTGTGAAATGAATGGCTTATCATGGTGTGTAAAATAAAAGTCTTGCGTATCTAAATATTTTACCGTATAAAAACAGGCTTTTTCATATGAGATTAATAATATTTTTCGTTTAGTGAATTAAATATACTCATTAATTCCATGAAAAATCATTGATTATCAGTATATTAATTTCACGCGTGCAATTAAAACTCCATCGTGCAATTAAAACTCCACAACTAAACAATCCGAATGCAAAACAAATGTAAAAACGATATCGTTTAATTAAGACACAATAACACGTACGTGTCCAAGATGTTTCCAGTTGGCCATGAAACAGGAACAAAAATGTACATCACAGATTATGTACCCACATCAACTTTATAAACAATGAATAAAATAAAATTGGTGAAATAAAGGTTTGTTTGGCACTAGCTGATTATTGGAACAACAGAAAATTTTTAACATGAATAAATTAATGTTTTGCATGGAAAACATTTGCTCTTGACTTATTCCAAATGTAAAAATTATAAACATCAGTTGCATTCACCCGTTCTAAATAGTATGGCAGGAAAACGCCTTAATCAGAAGTGACTAATTGTTTACTTTATTATAATTTTTGTTTATTATTTTTTACTTTATAACATTTAAACATGTATTTTCTCTCATACACTTTCCATGAGAAGTAATATTTTCATTTTGTCAGCGTCTTCTAATTTCATCCGGAAATTTTTCAATATTTTCCCCTTGCAAACATTTCTTTATACTCTAAATTACAATGCAGATCATATGTACACCAACACAAGAGCCATTAAATTAGATCTTTTTCAGAAGCAATAACGATGTCATCAAATCAGCAATACCAATGTGTCGAGTGCAAAAGACAGAGACAGCTTGAAATGAAAACATAAATTATTCTCTTAAATGAAAACAATATTGAGCGCATAAAGGTGTAATTGTAATCGTGGTAACAGATAATTTATGCCTTACTGTCGCTCGATTTCATGAAAATACCGCTCAATGCAATTATACCCTTTTTATCCATTGATTTTGTTACATCATTATTAACTACTCTCCCAGCGGCGCCGCAGAAAAATGTTGAGTGTGACGTATTCTAACGTGACTACTATTTATTTTGTACTTCACTAAAACAAATGCAATGAAATCAAATCAGTTATAACACACGACGATGAAGTTACTTTATCTACTGGAGAAAGAAACCTCGCGCTCCTTTATGGCTCGTGCATCTTACCTTCTTCTGGAGAGATAAAGATCATTTACTGACTTGTGAAATAAAATTACTATTATTGGTGCGGTATAATTTACAGTATAACAGTATAGTATAAATCAAAGTGAAAACATTTTACTGCTGTTAAATTTAATAGAGTAATTGATTGAGGAGAATTCATGCGGAAGCCCTCTGGTACCGTATACTTCTTTTCCTTGATTCTTTAATAAAATTAGTGAGTATCTGTGAAGTGTCAAAAACTGTCGAATGTTTAACACCCCTTTCAGCACTTGAAGGACTGTTACTTTTCGATGTTGCTGTAGCCCAGTTCGAGTCTTTATTGACAAACATATACTCTCGCGAGAATCTATGAGAATGAGTCAGAATCAAAGAGAAGAGTCATATGACGATAGAGGATCACCCTAATATTGCTAAATCTCAAACTTGCACTATTCATAGTTTTTATTTCAAGTACGAGTAGATTTCGTATCCGGTGTAGCAAAGAAGTATGTTTATTTATACGACTCACAGTAAACACATGACATAGTGGATTCTGGTCATTACGGGACAACAGAAATCGTGGACACACTGCTGCGCACAATGGAAGCGTTTCTCAGCTCTATGTGCCATAAAATATTCCTTTTTACACCCGACGTCACTCTCTTTGTAGAAGAATGACAATGTCACACGGTGTTTGATAATGACATTTGTTCGCTTAAAATATGAATACACGAGTTCAAAGAATTTCTCCGTCTACAAATAAGTACTACAAAATATATCGTCCCCTTTCTCTCCACAATACTGTTGTTATTTTTATGGAATACGTTTATCTCTACCATTATTTCAATGATTACTTGTAGCAGATGCATCCCTATTTCATGGATGGTTTTCATCATTTATTTTTATCGAATAATAATGTTCAGTTTTATAAATTCCATTTTCAAAAATTAAAAAAAGAAACCTACGCATTTTTATATAACTTGAATTGTCGATTAATGGGAAGCAAATGAATTTAGGGAAATTAAATCGTTCTCTCCATATTAAAACCGATTTTTTTGTTAGAACAGTACTGCGGAAAGCACAAAATATTATGAACTTTTCAACATCCTGACTTAATCTAACAACGAACATTATTTACATTATTTACAGTAAGCAATACATACATATAACACTTACAAAAACATACACTTATAAACATTACACATGAACTTAACAACACATTACACATGAACTTAACTTATACATGAACTTGACTTATAAACATTACACATGAACACATTATAGGGGGGGACTCGATGATAATAACTTTTTCCAATGAATATGTCGGTAGTTTTCCATGTTCTCTCCAATAAATACCAGGCGAATGCCGGAGAAGTACCCTAACAGACGGGCCTTAACAGACCGCGCGCGATATTTCCTTCCTATTCCTTGTCCTATTATCATTTACTTACGCTCACGCGCATGCGCTACACAACCACATATTGCAGGAAACAGGTTGGGGGCTTATAGGTTGTCCCGGTTGGCACGGTGCCATGCTGATGGGAGATACCTGAGTGGGAAAACCGAGCTAGCCAACATGTAGGTCGGCTCCGGATCTCACCATCCAGCTGGGGAAGATCTAAATCACCTCCAGAACAAAACCATTCAATACGCTTACAGAATTAATGACCTTAACAGTTGATGCAATTCTAGAATCGTAATGAATGAATAAATCAATCCAAAAGACTATGTCGTGGGAAATTTCATAAAGTTACCTATGTGACATTTCACACTGATAAGTGGACAGCTCATTATGCAAATGGAATTTGGCCAGACAAGTTCTGGTTCACTCTGCAGATGTTGCCGAACACCTTGCAGGGGAGCGTCTAACAAACCAATTAGCAAATATTACTGATATATGAAAATGTCCACCACATATGCAGAGGAAAGATGTAATCATCTTCGAATCACGTATATGCCCTAGAAGTTTGCAACATTTATTCTGAGACTCCATGTATATTGTCAAACACTCATGTAATTTCCTTTGATAAAAGTAATTTCGCTTTTTTATCACGGCCTCCTGAAATGTTATCCTGCCTTGTCTGAATTCGTTCCGCGCCGCCGTCGCGTCGCATTTGTCTTCGTCCCCTGTTGCCCGGCCTTCCTCGTCCGTGTTTTCTCTTGGCTCCAGGCAGCCGTCCCTCACTCCACCCCATTCTGCGCCCTGCGACCGGCGAGCGCCGCTTTACGAGGCGGCCGCCTCGAGCGCTGCGCTCGTTCAGCTGCGCGGCTAGGCAGGCGGATGGGGGAGGGGCGCAGCGCGCCGCCAGATTGGAGAAATATCGCCCGTTGAGAATCACTGGGGGCAAGTTCGGGAAAAGCATCGATGATACCGCCTGGCAGCTTGGTATAACAGTGATCGTATCGGGCTGTTATACTCAGGTTTGTGGATTCAATGCCGATCGAAGTCGTGTATTTTGAAGGGCAAGAATCCTTCTTTCGCTTTCCTTCGGAAGGGAAGTAAAGCCGGCAGCTTCTTGTTATAGATTTACTGCATTTAAAAGATCCTCAAGCCTAAAAGAAGCCTCTGAGGTAAATCTAAATCGCCTCTTTCGTGGCCTGAGTGATACCTTCTTTCTCTTCCAGGTGGGGAAAGGAGCGTAGTGAAATGTACGTGGTCAGGTGGAATAGCAGGCCTGATGGCCTGAATCTTCATAAATCTACATCTTGGGTTACAAAATAAGGCATTATAAGTTGAATCGAACGTTTCAAAGTTGTAATAAACTATTTACCTAAACGACAAAACTATTTCTCTATGATAAAAGCATCTAAATCAATTATAGAGTACTAATAAAACTTTTGAAACATTAAACCTACATTTTATTAGAATACATTTCCATATTACACGTTAATATTTCCATATAAAATTCCAAGTTTCGATCCATCACTTCCTCAAACATATAAGGAATCTGAAATATGAGACTTTTTATTAAGGAATATAATTCTTTATCCCTGAGAAGACTCAAAAATTAGTCCGAACATTGAGTTTTTAAGCAAAAGTATTTGTAAAGTATTTTGATTATAATTGTTGTAATCAGTTGTACAACGTTGTAATAGTTTTATTAGTCTGTTGACCCATTTGAAACTACAAGTACTTTTATTAATTTTAATAGAAAGAGCTGAGACGTACTATCGCCTCTTTAACTCATTAAAACTGATTCATTTAGGTGAAATTCCTAGTCATATCTCCAAAAGAATTTTTATTCGGTTTTGTCACATTTTGAACGGGTAATGTATATTCTATTTGTAGGGAGCGCAGGAAAACGAAAACTAGGGAAAATTATTAATAAACATTGATTGACGGCCTGTATGTTACTCATTCTTATGGAAAATGCTGATCTCTATTTTCATCGTGAAGTCAAGTAACCCATATTAAAACCCATGTTGTGTCCCTGGGATCGCCCAACTTGTCAATGTATCTGCTGCTTCTGCTACTGTTGATGAAGATGGCGATGACAAAGATGATGATAATGAGGATGATATTGATAGAGTCATGTATTAGACCACTAAGTGGAGTTCACAGGAAATGTTGCTATTTTATAACTTCTTATTTCCTCTTTAGATAAACACAATGGTGATTTGTTATTGCTTTCCCTGGTTGTAAAATGGTAGGAGTGATAATGAGGACGAAATGATGGTTCAAAAATAATTTGGAATGAGATAATAACTCAGATGCAATACGTGATGGTCTGGTGCACTCGCTTGATCACTGCTCCAAATTCCTGCCCCACCGAGGCTTCTGATACCGAAACTGCACGCAAAGTTAGGACTCGACCGATCTCGTTTGGCAGTGGCTGAATTCAAATGGCTACATAGCTGTTAAAAATCTGAGGCACCAGGGTCTTGAAGCTCGAACCTATACACCATCCTGTTCAATGACGCGGTGGCGACAACGAATGTTGTCATTGGGGCGTTGCAGATGGTCCATTGAGAGAAAATACCTGGAGGTGAGAACTCGCAAGCAACGCAGGTCGTCACATCTCACTCAGCCAGGATCACCGCCACTTTCTGGAAATAATCTTCCATGACAACCAGAACTCACCAATTTCTCTCAGCGACGGTAAAAATGATAATTTAATTTTCTGCGATACTCTGTACTTTCAAAAATTGGAAAAGAACAATATTTTTGATAGAGAGTTTTTCTTAACCGAAGTCTATTCTGAAATATTAGGTCTTTTAAAAAAGTTCATGTACAGCATTTTGAAAAAAAAAAGTATTTTTCAGGTAATTTGTAATTGAAGTTTTTATTTAAAAATTATAAAATACAATTTATAGCAGAATTTATAGAAAAGTATCAATTTTTTTCTTTATTTTTCGTATGGAGTGTAGAACGCTAATAAACGACGCAGGTCTAATTTTCATTACACTTTCCGAATTCTCGAAAATTGCGGAAGTTGCAAATAATCCGCGAAAGTATGTGCTATTGGAGTACCAATAGAGTGGAAATACTCGTATTATCTTCACTGGATGCGGGCCTCATCGAAAGACCTAGAAATCAAAAGGATGTACAAGGTGTGGACAGTACTATGCAATATGGACTTTGGTAGTGAATTTGTGAAGATAATTTTAAGAGGTTTGCGTTCGGTTACATGTGCTCGACTTTAAAATAATTAATATACATAAGGAACTCATTTCGTTCCAGATGCCTCGGTCAGTCTCGATGACAGTCAGAAGAATTTGTGGAAAATTGAAATGACGGTTTTTTCAGCAGAATAGATGGATTACCATCTGGACTTACTGGAAGCTCCCAGGGTCAATCCTTCATTTACTAAATATCAGCTACATTAATTTCTATACCATTCAGTGCCAGGGTGTGACATATCTCGACAGGTGTGAAGAGCCACCTCAGAATGACTGGCTTCCAGCCTGTCCTCAGGTGACTCGTCGCTTTGAGTACTGCGATTAAGTAACTTACTGAAAGTTGAAGGAGGGGAGGGCGGCTTACACAGAAGACGGTGCGGCAATTGCATTTATTAGAGATTAGGGAGACAGAGGAACGTGATAGTTCGATCGAATGGCGGCGACGGCCTCTTACCCCATCTCCATGGACCGGGCGTTCATGTAGGAGCGACAACAGCAGCAGCACCCTGAGAGCGTCATCATCCCGTCAGTGGTCGGAGTCGGAGAAGCAAGGTCCAGTTCATTCAGTGCAATCACGACCTCGGCTCCACCGGGCCGTTATATTGAGCGTTTTTGAAGGCCGCTGCCGGAACAATCAATAGTACGGAAAGATAACGGTTTAATGCAGTTTTCGTTTCAAAATAAAATATTCTGTGTTCGTGAAAATGAACAGTGTACCGATGACTGATGTTAAGGCAACAAAATTTTTAGGTCTCTCAATTCAATAATCCAAACCTTATATGGTACATCCGTTTAATGAATTGAACGCAAAATTAAGTTAATTATACTGCGTTCCAGTTCTTGCAAATTCAGTCAGCCTTCATACTGCTCGTTGTTGTTATATTTCGCGAATCATTGTTCCGCCTGAATGGCACAATGTATTCTGGAAGATACGTTTTGTAGCTCCCAGACGCTCGATTATAACAGATTCTGCGAATTACAACCAAATCCACCCACGTGATTCATGGCCTGTTAATTAATCTGCTGATTCTATTACGTATCTTTTGTTTACGAATCAGTGTTTTGTAAAAAACATACCATCAGAAAATGTATTCATCAGGTGACAGTATCAACAGCTCATTACAAAAATTCACATACAATACATGCATTCTTTTATACTTTGCGGATGTTTGATAGCGATTAAATTCAATGAAAAGTTTCCGTCTCAGTGCAAGTCAGTTTTGCTGCATAACTGTTTCTATACAATTAGAACTATACTGGGCATCACAAGAAAATGGCACGTAGTTTAACGTGATATAATGCATTATTTACGTTTGGACGTATGATGATTATAATGGCGTGACAGCTGGTGTGCTGTTTGAGTTAATGACACCTCCTCGATCAGGTTTCGTCATTTCCTGATCCATTGAGTAAATGGTGAGATGGCCCTTGTTTTAACTTCTGGACGCTATGATATCAACTTCATTTTCTGTGCGCGTCTTCATTCAGTGGAAATACAATTATTCAAATTATCATTTCCATATCATGGCGGAAGTAATAAGGCCAAAATTTGTGCTTGTTTGTCGCTGAAATAGATTTTATTACATGGGAGTTTTTTTTCACCCTTTCAAATTCATAATTTATTCCTTATTTATCCTTTAAAAATGATTTTATTACATGGGAGTTTTATTTCTTCTCCTTTCCAAAATTCAAATTTAAGTAGTATATATGACTTAGTGTAGGGATCACAGAATTTTGAAAATGTGCACACAATCACTTTTCCCCACTGCGTCATACATGATTTTAACCTTTTTACGTAAAATGAAAAAATTTTGAATCCATGTCTGGTGGGTTCTTAATCTGTGAAAAATCGATTGTTTGCAAAATGTCTCTCCGTCTGCTGACAACCCGGGCACATTTTCAGACGATTATCTCCAAAATTAATATTCTCAATTGATCTGGCTTGATGTCGGCACCTTAGTTGCAAACCAATATTTTGTTTCGGGGATACTTAATATGAAGCTGCTGGACATTTTTGGAAAATAAATAAAATACTCCAGCATTTTTATTGAGATCTTGTTACTGTATAAGTGTGAAGGACGTTTAAAGAGAACAGCAAAGGTCTCAAGTTCTTTACAGATTTATTATTGAAATTCAAGAATTTTATCGGCGCCTTCCTACAACTACGTTACGGAAGATACATTTTTCGTAATGAAATGTTTTCGTGTGAAAAACTTCTGAAAATGGTATAATGTTCAATTTTTAAAAGCATGAGTATTTTCACGGAATTTCAATGATCAAAACATACACAATTTCTTTAAAACTTTATTTTCATAAAAATATCGCAACATTTTTCTATTAAATTTAGATATTAGGCAGCCCTTAAGAGAAAGGTTTGTCTCATGTTTGTTAAAATGTGTGGTTTTTCGTGAAATTAAAAAAATATCCGCCTCTTCCCACCACAGCTGATCGTGAAGACCATTTTTCTTATGAAATGTACTAAATAAAACAGATCTTTCAAATGAGTCATATTTAAATTATTTTAAGATAATTAGTATTTTTGTGTAATTTGTCCATAATGGAGGTCTCGCTCTAAGTGCTGACTTCATAGGCATATGTGAAACGTTTCCACGTTGGATACCTCAGAGGTTAGAATATGTATATTATTTCATATTTGTTGTTCGTTCTACATTTGTGCTTTCTTTAAACCTTTATGCATTAATCTTTGGAGTGTAAACCTTTTGATATATGAAATTAAAATTACTGGCCTTGGGTTGAATGCAACAACAATGAGTCAGGATCTTCATTCAATGGTGCGTCTTATTGTTGGGACATTGCTTAGATATAATTATTAAATTTGTGTTATTTGCTTGAAATATTTAATTTGTTATGAATTTCTGAAATATTAAGATGTGTAGATTCAAGAGAATTAGCAGTATACTGTGACATAACTATGCACAAAGACAAGAGAGTACGTGCTGTTTTTAGCACCTTTTTTAATAATAATGATGGTAATAATTTGTAAAGTGAATGTGCGTTGTGGATGATAGAATATCCATTTTGGAAAAAACCGGTACGAAGAACCCTTAAAAATGAACATTTATTAATCACAAAGAGGTCCATTCTACCGGACAAAAAATATTTCATTCAGTGTCAATGTGTAGTAAATGACATACGTTTGTGGCTAGGGCGTCACCTTGTTTCTTGTCACGTGATTTCCTTTTTGTTTTCTGAGAGAGTTGGAGCATCAAGTATCTGTATTCATTAGGGAGAATGAGGGCCATGAAAAGACTTTGCAGTGCTGAAAGAAAATAGAACAACATACCATTAAAGGATATACGATTCTTCCTACACAAGCACTCTCCCAGTATGTAAACTTACACAGCAATGTGAAATCATGGTGCAAGACTAATATGCAATAAGAAAATCTTCTGTAAATTGTTATTATTCTAGAATTTAATCATTACATTTTTAAATGGAACTATATATTCTTTTATTTTATATAAAACCGTTAAAAACTGTTTGACGTGTTATGGGAGGGTGTTGTGGTTTAATTCTGCTTGATCCCTGCCAGGCCATATTCTTGAATCTTTCCAATTCTTTGTCAATTGTTGGGGTCCCTAAGGTTCGATCCTTATGTCCTATCCTCTATCTTCCTACATTTGCACGTAGAAACGATGGCGCCTCATCTATCAAAAATGGAAGAACAGTTCTGTTTTGCCCGATGACACAAATGTTCTTGGAAAAAGAGCAATAAATAGTACCATTTTAGAAGTTTCAGTAGTTTATATTTACAAATTAATAGATATCGAAGAAAATTGTCTCCGTGCAGATTTTGGGTTTCAAAATCGGCAATCGTAAGCTCCGTGAAAATGAACAAATGTCGTGGCTGATGTTAAGGTAACAAAATTTGTAGTCTCTCAGATTCAATCCACTTTCAGAAATGGGATGTACATGCAACAGAATTAAACATAGCAATCAAATTCTGTCAAGCTCGTTGCGTATATTTTGTCTGCATTCCACGCCTGAGATGTGGCATAATACGGAAGCCATCCTTTGAGTACCCAGACATTAGATTGCAGAAGAAAATTATCCGAATAATGAAAAATACTATCCCGTAGTCCTACAAGCCCCTTCTCATTCGGCAGAATCTGTATTTCTTGCCCATTTATTTATGAATCTGTAGCATTTGTCAAACTGACACATTACGGTGGAACATATTTTTCTTATAATGCACCCCTGATATTTATAGGTACAACACTCGACATAGAAATCAGTAACATCAAAGTGTCAGTGTTAACAGCTCACTACAAAGAAATCTAGATTCAATACATGTACGTTCCTTTACAGCATGGCCAGATAAAATTAAACAATTAAAATTGGTGCCTAAATTTGAGTTAAAAGTAAATCTTTTCTGCTACCAAAACTATTTCTATACAATTAGAGAAGTAATACTGATAGTCAAAAAGAAAAATAATGTTTACTATAACAAAACCATGATATGAAGTAAAATAGATTGAATTACATTTGCATTGTATATTTAAAGATGATCGCCGTAACAAATCAATGTGCTTCAGCTTCCCGAGTCAATGACCCCCATCTCGATCCGGTTTTGTCAGTTCCCTGATCATTGGTAATCTGAGATAGCCCTTGTTTTGCTTTGGACATAAATGTAGCTTTACTATGCGCACGTTTTGTTGAGCTTCCTTTTGCTTGTAATGGTAGTAAGATTAGGGTGATTTTCTGTTTTGTTCACATTACAAGGAAATAAAATCTGTTCGTTTGTTTAGTTATAATAATTTTCTCTAATTCGGAAACTGAAATATCTAGTTTTGATATTAATCTCCCGCGTTTTAAATTTATTATTTTATAATATTATTATTATTATTACTACTGTTCTCATCTTTTAACTGTTAATAGTTAGATTATTAGAAGGATTCAGAAACTTAAGCGTAGAAAAATGATTTTCTCCCCATACGTCACGTACGATTTTGTCTTTTGACTAAATATTTTGATACAGAAAAAAAATCAGCTCCGATGTAATAAATTTATTTCAGGACTAAATCAGCAATACATTTTTCTGGCTCTTATCCATCGCCTTCTTCGGAATAATACCTGCCGCAACAGCATGAAACGTAATTTAATATTTCCCACTGAATTCTAGAAGACGTGCACATATAGCGAAGTACGTTTATAGTAGAAGCAAAACAAGGGCTATCTCAGCATTTGCTGAAAGGATCACGGGAAATTGGAAGAAAAACCTGATAGTGATGGGGGTCCATTTGCCCGAAGCTGCTGCAGTACAAGACTTATTTCCAGGTTGTTTACATTTATACAGTCAACAAGTAATATTCGATTTAAATATCACTGTTAAAATTATTACTTTCGCCAGAGATGTAGTAGTCTCTAGTGTATGGAAACAGTTATGCAGCGAAACGATTTCACTTAGGATTTGGTGCCTATCAGATTTTGTGATTTAATGTCATGCAAAACGTTATGGAAATAATGTACATGTATTGTGAATTTTCGTAAACTGAGCTGTTGCTACTCTCATACAATGATGAATATGATTTCTAAATCAGTGTTAATAAATGTAACTTCATTTTCTATGCGTCTTCTAAAATTCAGTGGGAAATACAATTATTTAAGTTATCATTTTCATGTTGTTAAAGTGGCAGGAAGTATTTGCTAGTTAGGAATTCCTAATCATCCGTGTAGGATATGGCGTCACAAATAACTCGTCAGTTCATCTGCCCGAGCACGCAACTGCCGATGTTAGTTTTTGTCGATGGAACAAGAGCTTAGTACATGAATTTAAATTACATATTTTGTATTTTCTATTGTCATCTAAGTTTATTTTATTTTGTAAAATTTTGACTGAGCAGTTGAGCAATGCTTGAAGTAATAACAAATTTGGCCCCCTATTTATAATGTGATGTTCTGGAATATTATAGTGTTTCATGTATGTGTTGGAATTCAGCAATTAGACATAGAACTGGATTCTTGGTGAGTTTGAAAATAACAGTTCAATTTGTTTAAATCTTTGATTTCACTGATGAGTTTGAATCCGCGCAGAAACGATGCATTGTCGTGCATCGATGTTTGTCTGATGCGTTGGTAGTGGAGGCGCTTGCGTCTCCCCTCCCCACCAGCACAGATTTTCCTTCCTAACACGCGCCACCTCATTGCTGCGAGACGTACTTACCGATCGCTAAACTGAAATGGTGAAGCGATCGTGCCACCACAGTTTTTATTAAAGAAGTACTTTGCTCTGAACGAGCTTGAATGTTTTGATTGGCTGCCAGCTTCAGGTATCTCAGTGCGCGCCTTGAGATCATGTTCACCGTGAGGTGTGAAAAGAAAGTAATGCTGACATCGTGTTTCGTGACCTTTAACACTTTCCAGTGTGCTGACCTTCCGATAATGCTGCAGTAATTGTTTGCTGATCGTAGATAATATTAGTACGAGGGCTGCTATCGCGTCTTGTTTGACTGCTTATCTACGGCTCTGGATGGCAATAGATGAAGCTTTTATTACTGGCAGGAGAAAGTTGTAAAGGGCAAAAAAGTGCATCAGCATTGCCCTTCAAATGATTTTGACACTTTGGTATATTTTAAGAATTTGTTATGAAATTTTTGATGGAAATAATAATTAGTTGTGTGATGTTTTATAATTTGTGTATTTATTACATATATCATAATTATGTTATTATATATTCTTATTTTAAATTGCGTATTTATGTACATGCTGTTTATACAACATATTTTCGGTCTCTACCCTCATTACATTCTCAATTTTTTATTTATTTATTTATTTTGCGTAAAAAAACCGTTAAAAACTGCGTACTTGATGACATGCTATGGGAAAAATTAGATTATTATTGCACATTTCCAAAGGTCTGTGATCCCTACACTAAGTCATATACTACTTTTGAATTTTACGAAAGGGAGAAAAAACAAAAAGCTCACATGTAGAAAGTGAAATCTGTTTCGGATAAATAAATAATAAATTTGAAGATTTTGAAAGGAAAAAACAACAAAAAACTCCATGTAATAAATCTATTTTTCAAGGATAAATAAAGCAATCAGGTACGAATCTTATTACTTCCTGCCGCGACAACATGGAAACGATAATTTGAAGAATTGTATTTCCCGCAGATCTAGAAGACGTGCACAGAAAGTAAGTTGCATTTATGTCAGAAGCAAAACGAGGGGCCATCTCAACTTGTTTCCTCAATGGATCAGAAACTGGGCGAAAAACCTGATCGAGATAGAGTTAGTTGTCCAGGCACAATAATTACAATAGTTATTACAGGTTGTTTACTCATTGCTGATCAAGTGGTAAATAATGCATTATGTATCATTGGTAAAATTAATGTTACTTTTCTTGTGATGCTCAGTATAGTCTCTGGTGGTATAGAAGTGATTATACAGCATACTCCATCTTACATGGTTATCCATTTGCTCATTGAGAGAAAAATATATATTTTGATTTAAAAAATTAAATATTAAATTTCTGAAGTAATATAACGAATAATGTCCTACAGCATATGTCAGCCTTGATTTCGCGATACCAGTAGTGTACAATGCATGTCGATATGAACTGTTTAAAGATGAGGGTGCCCACAGTGGTGAGCTCTCCATAACAATGATTTTCGCATGTGAATTGCCAAGATTTTGTAAGTATATTCTGTCGTCGCGGATGTCCAGATAAAATGTGGTATAACTGTTTGCACTGATATTATCAGTTGGAACCTTGTCATTCAAAGAATCGAATTGATACCGATATTATAGAGCAGATATTAATCGCATTGAGATATTCTAAAACATTATGAGTTGTACGATTTGTATCATCTGTTCTTATGTAATGTTATCTTCATTTTCAAAACGTTCAGAATGACGTCACTTTGCTGCTTTATTGAAGCCGACTTGGACTTTGAACCCGCTTTCGTGCGGTCCTTGCATGGCGTGAATTGTAAGCGGCAAAGAGAATGCATCGCACGGATCCGACTAACGATTGCTCAGCTGCCCCTCTCCATTGTTGCCTGCTGCGTTCTTTCTGATGATGACAGGCTTTCTTTGCTCCAGGATCGGTAGCAATGGGCGAGTGAAAGATACTACATTAAACAGGAGAGTTATGTAGTTCTTCAGGTGGTGAAACTTTTCCTATTGTTTTGTAATGCCAGGACACAGGGCGTCGCCTATAATCGCAATCGGCCCCACGGAGCTTCGTCAGAGTTCTCAAACATCAAAATATTCGTTGAAACTTGCCAATCCTCAAGTTCGTTCAGATCTACCGGGCAATATAATTTTTTGCGAAAATCGGCTTATCACTTTAGGCGTGAGAGTTAACCTCGACAGACGATTTGCTGTCAGTCGATTTTTGGGTATCAGGAAGCCACAGAAAACAGATTCTGGCTACACCACGCGTGAGGCAAATTTTTTTCCAAATTTCGCAGCTGGTTGTTGTACTTTTTGTTAATAGGACCCAGGCAAGAGCTTTTCTGCAAAAATTCGATTTTCCAGCGCACGATTTCATAACTTTTCTTCTCGTAGTCCCTTCGCAAGAGACGAGAAAATGAAATTGATGTAGCTGGTGAGGTCAGGTGGCCAATGATAATTTGTGTTTGTGGCGCGGAGGACGAGGAAGCGGAACGCTGGCGGAGCAGCAGCGGAGGGACGCCGCAGGAAGACTTGCTTCGCCCTCCAGTTTGCAGGTGCACGTGGGCCGTCAGAGCCCCAGGCGCCCTGCCGCCCTCACTTCTTCCGACCTCCAACTTCCCACAGGAGACGGGCGAAGTCAAACTCTTCGTTCTGGCTGCCTCACACGGGAGCGCGCGCTACAGTTGCAGCGTGTGTGGGAAGGCATTCATTAAGATATCAAACCTCGCCTCGCATATGCGCACGCACACGGGAAAACGCCCATACAGCTGCAGCGTGTGCGGGAAGACATTCAGCAATAAATCGGATCTCACCGCTCCTTAGCCGCACGCACACGGGAGAACGCCCGCGCACAGTTGCAGCGTATGCGGGAAGGCTTCAGCCATAAACCGCCTTTCGCCATTCCTTGTGCCCATACACACAGGAGAACGCCCATACAGCTGTAGCATGTGCGGGAAGATATTCAGCAATAAATCGGGGTCTCACCACTCATACTTTGCACACAGGAGAACATGCGCGCAGCTGCAGTGTGTGGGAGCGACATTCACACGAAAAGAACCTCACTTTCATATGCGCACACACACGGGAGAACGACCGCACAACTGCAGCGTATGCGGGAGGCTTTCAGCGATAAATCATACTTCGCCATTCCTTGTGCGCATACACACAGGAGAACGCCCATACAGCTGTAGCATGTGCGGGAAGACATTCCCGAAAAGCAATAAATCGGATCCTCGCCACTCATATGCGCACACGGGAGAACGCCATACAGCTGTAGCGTGTGCGGGAAGACATTCAGCAAATCCATATCTCACCACTCCTTATGCGCATACACGCAGTGAACCTTATACAGCTGTAGCGTGTGCGGGAAGACATTCAGCAAGAAATCATATCTCACCATATGCGCACGCACACGGGGGAACGCCCGCACAGTTGCAGCGTGTTTGGGAAGACATTCAGCACTAAATCAAACTCACCATTCATATGCGCACGCACACGGGGAACCCCACGTTGCAGCTGTGGAAGCATTCAGAAATCAACTCCCTCATATGCGCACGCACACGGGAGAACGCCCGTACATGCAGGTGTGTGGGAAGGCATTCAGCAAGAAATCATATCTCACCACTCATATGCGCACGCACACAGGAGAACGTCCGCACAGCTGTAGTGTGTAGAACATTCACTAAAAAGGAACCCTCGCCTCCCATATGCGCACACACACAGACACAAGAAAATTTATGTAATGTTTTGTAAACTAATTTACAATTCACTTGATATTACTGAAGACATTTAACAACATCCCTTCAGTTTTTTGCATCAATAAATTCTCCTACATATTAATTAACATATATATCAAGTTAACAACTTCATACATGTACTAGAGGTTTTTAATTTTAAAATGTATTATAACAATATTGGAATCTAGTAGATATCAGTAATTTAGAAGTATATTATTATATGAAATGGGTGTCTTATTACAGAATGTCTTACATTCTAAACAATTAATTTCATTGAAATTTAATATAACTGCCACATAATACACACTACAATTATAGTTACTATAAAATATATCCGTTAAAACATATATTCCTTGCGCCTTGAAAATGTAATGGGGCAAAGACGTCATGAATTCATAACGGCAAGTATGTTATTTTCGTCGTTTGAATAATTACTATTTTGTTACACTAATATTTAGAAAGTAATTTGTACTTACTGACTTAGGCACTTTGATATTTTATGGTTTCTTCTGACGAAGTGGAAAGGAAAACACTCTTTCAGCACCCTTTCTTTCCCTAAGTATCTCTAGGGCCCGTCTCGAATTCAAAGGATAAAATGGAAGGGATACGAGTATTGGCTGCAAAACAGTTGCCTGAGATTTTCGAAGTCATTTTCAGGATGAGTTCTTGCATTGATTGGTGTAAAGATCAAGAGAGCCTGAATTACGACACATACCTCATAATTTCCAGATATACGACAGAAAAAATAGATAGAAAACTAAAATGCATGGTTTTACAAAATAAGAAAGCCAATATACAAATGCAAGAAATGATCTTTCAACAATCGACCGAATACTCATTAACAAAGATTTTATAACAGGTATTGAGCAAAGAAAACATAGGACTAGGTTGATTTGAAGAGGTATAACTTAATAACGTTAGAATAGACAATTAAATATATTACATGTTTGTACATTTCATATGGATGTACTTACGATATTTTCAATGGCACTTAATGAAGAAATATTCAGTGATTTTTCAATAAATAAACAAAATAAAAATTGTACCTTTTCTTCTTATTAGTGGTTTGAAATGAAGAGCCTTTCCTACAAAGAATTCATGTTTGAAACTGAAGAAGTTCCCTCCTTTCATTACAACTTTTTCACAAATGTGCTTAATTAATTTTGGTCTATCATGTACAAGTCACAAAGCATTAAGTTCCCATTTTATTTTATCACGGTTATGTTTAATTTTAGTTTTTCGTCGTAACCCGTTTCCAAATTTCTAATAACATGGGCGCCAGGAAAAAGGTTACGTTAATATTTTAACTATTATTACTCTGATAAAAAACTGAATATTATCCCGCTAGCTGGTCGATGGGTCGCTCGAAATAATCGCGATTATCTGTACCAGCCGATTACCCGATCTGCCATCTATACAGAATGGCGAGGAATCTGAAAACAGAGATTATTTGATCAAGCTACTTATTAGCTCGCATTGGCCAATGAAAATCATTTTATCTTTCTTTCAAGAGAAACTTAATGTTTATTTCCTATCAAAGCAGCAAATTAAAATGAAAACAATTTACAATGAGAAACTTTCTTAGTCGTGACCTGGACTGGATACTATACGGCGATTCTGGTCTTCGCGTGCTCTTGATTGGTGCTACCTCGAAGAAACCTTTCTCTTCTTTATTTGAAGCTCCGTCGAAAATCAATTTTGAATCTGCTTCTCTTCTTTTGAAAACGAACACATGATTCACCGCTTCGCACCGCTTAAATATTAGTTCCCGCTCCGCTATGTTTATGTCTTTGGTACCCGTTCTCACCGTATAAATATCCAGTGCTTTTACAGTTCTTTGGTAAACAAATCTCTCAGTTCTATCTTTAGTTTATAGCAAGAAAATATGCAAAGTCCGATATCGTTTGTGAAAGCGCATACATTTTATAAGTTCAAATGATTAGAGTTGACTCGCGAAAAACTCGAGTCTTATTTTTATGCAGCAAGATTTTCGGAACTCGACGTTCCCGATCTTAGAAGTATCACAAGTTTAAAAGCTGGTTCAGCCACGAAAATATTCAGAGTCGAATATATGTCCCTCGTCCGATTCTTGCTCCTACCACACGAAAATGTTTCAAAGTCCTAACACGTATTGTAGACCCCCGAAATTTTTACAAGTTCTAACATGCACAAATTAATCTATTCGCGAGCGAACTGCTCACCGTCACGACATGCGACAGAATGAATCTTATCCTCCCTTTTAAAAGCCACAATCCCTCGCCTTTCTTTTATTTCGACAAATTGCCCAAACTTCCGTTTTAATAATCAGTCCACTTCAACCAATTCACAAATCTCTTATGTTTCCTCCTACTCACGCCCGTCACCTCCACGGTCAGAGATGAATGTTTGTTTATCCTGACAACCGACAACGTCGTTACTAAGGCGCCATATTGCTTATTATTTGCCCTAACCATTTCGCCCATTTACGAGAAATATTCTGTAATAAAACATGTCCCCATATTGGTATGTCACAGTATATTTTTCTAATTTGCTTTTCGTGGACTTGAACTGTACAGTCTTGCCTCTCCTCCTTGCCTGCTGCCATCTATCTCTGCCCAAATTACATTTTTTTGAAATTTTCTCAACTTTTCGGCTTCCCAGAACCGAAATATTAATTTAAGAATATTAAAGAATGCTAATATCTCATTCCAAATAGTAATTTTCATTGAAAAGTTTGAAGCCGTTTTTAGAAAAATGGCCTTAAGCGTTACTGTAAACCTTTACTTCACAAGAATGTATTGAGTTTTCGAAAATCTTCATTTAAAGTAATATTAAGCACTTCCACTCACAAATGCAATAATGTATACAAATTCATTGAAATGTACGTATTAACGGCGTGAGAAATATTTAAATAAATTACACTCGTGTAATTTAAAAAACAACAACCGAAGACTACAACATAATGGACACGCCATGATAAGCAATGCTGTGCCACTAACCCTTGCAGAAGTTTGAAAAAAATAATTGGAGCAATTTGTGAGAAAATGACGTTTAAGCTTTTCCATAATGCGGGATTTTGTGTTAATTTTTACAGAAAACTGTTGTTTTTTAGAAACTTTGACATTGTTTAAAGCTCATTGTGACATAGCAGACTGACACACAATATTTTGATGGGAATTGGGGACAAAAATTTATTAAATTCATCGTAAAAAGTGTAAATGTTGAGGGCATGGGAATGCAGGCAGGACGTTCCTTAGCGACCAGGGAGGCGGAAGTCAATAAACGTAGCGCGGAAAATAGCGGAGAGAAGATTGTGATATAAGGGCATGTAGGATTGGTTGTAAATTGATAATGGGGTATGACGTAGAAGGAAACTGGAGATTGTTTTGTAAAACAAGAGACAAGAAAGGTATAAGAAGTTATAGAGGTTGAACTTCGTATTACTTGAGGAGAGGAGCTTTAGACCGCGTACCATGCACATCGTAGAGGTAATTGTAAATGATAGATGCGGGACTTGCCATCTATACAGAGTGGTCGAGGAACCTGAAAAGCAAATATATTTCTATCTTGCTACTTCGTTGCTAGAATTGGCTCAATGAGAATCATGTATACATTTCACAATACATAGAAATTTATTAAACAATTTTGGTTGGTGTTTTATAATTTTACCCAATATGGAAAAAAACCTTGATCATGACCGGTTCCAACCTTATAATGTCGTATTCGTCTTCGCGCACTTTTGGACCATCTTCATTCATCTCCGACGTCGCCGTCCTCAGGTTCAGATACCATCTTCTCTCTTCTTTTCTCGGAAGCACACTTCAATCACCGTTCATCAGATCAATAAACTATCTACTGCAAGCATTCCAGTCCAATTACTGATAATTTCGCCTAAGCCCTCAATGTCCTTCTAAATCGTTCACTTAAAAAATTTAATTTTTACTGTCACACTTAGTATTCAAATCCGATGTTCTATCAATATCTATTCACTAGCAGATGCTTACAAGTCCCCAAAAAACTCCTAACATTAATTGGAGCACGATCCGTTCAAGACCACGGCATCAGTCAGAATGAATGCCTCTCGTGTTCTTTCAGCCCTGCAAAGCTCGGTCCATTTTTTTTCGATTGTTTATGTGCAGATAACACTTGATGTACTTTCGTACCTAGCCAATCCCTAAATTTCTTGCAAAACGATCCTATCTTCAAAAAGCTCATCAATTCACGCCACAACTCTGATGTCAATACTCCATTGCATTAATTTATGAACCAGTTTCTCGTGGGGCACCAAATACCTTCGCAAAATCTATTATTACGGCGTCCACCCTCCGACTATCAACTTCATTGCTATTGTGACATACCAATATGTAGGTCATTTTTATTAAATGTTATTTGTCGGAAATGGGTGGAAATGCAAGGGTAATTTAATAGGAATTATAGTATATGGCGCCTTAGCAACGGCGCCCAACTTGTCAAGATAAATAAATATTCATCTGGTATTGAAAGTGACAGCGTGGCTAGTCCTATTTCAAAACGATTTTGAGATTGGTTGGAGAGAGCAAACATAATCTACTACTGCGGAAGTATGTCTGATATTTTTGAGACAAAACAGTAGAAAAGGGAAGCCGAGGTTTGGAGGGCTGAGCAGTAATAAAAAATACACATTCTGTCATATGTCGTGACGCTGTGCGGTCGCTCGCGAATAGATAATTTGAGTAATTGGAACTTATGTTTCATGAGACTAGGAACGTTGGACTCCAGATAATTTACGCATGTTGGAAGTCTTGTGTTATTTTTCGCGAGGAAGTTACCTATGAACTCAAAGAATTTCGATCGTTCACGAACATTTTGGACTTTAATTATTTTTACAACACGCAGAAATTAGAACTTGTGAGAAGTCGTATATGACAGGACTCGGAAATATTCTAAACAAGTATATAATTTGTGGAACTTTCAGACATTTCCGCTGTGTAAGAACCGGGTATTACTTTTGCAAGTCAGTCGAACTAGAACTACGAATATTTGAAGTAGAGCGGATCAGTGGCTCGGCAACGTTCGCGTGGAAGAACAGGGGATAAGAACCCGGTACTTCGACTCTTGAATTCGCATCACCGGGGAGAAGAGAAGATAGTCCTTCGTGGCGACGTCGATCATGAGCGCGCGAGATATAGAGCAGTTCAAAGGTTCGAACAAGGTCATGACCAAAGGACAGTCTTTCTGTAACAATAAATCTTAAGTTTCTTTTTTAAAGGGAAAAAAAAGAATTTCATTGGCCAATTCGAACCAATAAGTAGCTAGATAAAATATTTGTTTTCAAATTCCTCGCCACTTTGTATGGATGGCAGATCGGTTAATCGTATCAATGCGTTATGCTTGATTATTCAGACGCAACCCCCATCGACACAGCAGGACCATATTTTAGTTTTCTTTGAAGCAATAGCTAAATAGTATCGAAACCTTTGCTGTATATATTATAAATTCAGGAAACGCGTTACGACTCAACAATATTTGTAGGCGGTTTTTCGGCATGTTTCACTATATTCTGAAACAATGTACGACTCTCGCGAAACCATTCCTAAGCCCATGCTGTCCCTGAAGCCATTCTTTTCTTCCCATTCTTGTCTAATATAGCTAGTTATCCAAAGCTTACATACAACTGACGTAAGGACTTACCGGTCTATAATTGGTCACCACTCTTGAAAATGAGAACAACGGTAGCCAGCTCCCTAGCTCCTATCGGACACGCTTGAATTGTTGATCGAAACATGGAATAATCTTGTTGGAAACGGTAATACCGCCTCTCCACCGAGTTTAATTATGTCAGTTGAAATGACATCTGGACCCCGCGACTTTCCATTTTCAATAGATTTAATACGTTTTAGCAATGTGTTTGCGTCTACATTAAACTCATTTTGGCACGTCGCCTCGATATCTGAGTGTGGTGAGATTTTGTTTACAAAACGGAACTGAAATAGACATTAAATGCGTTTGCTTTTTCCCGATCACCTGTTAGTAACCTGTTCTTGAAATCTCTAACGATAGGAAATTCTTCTTTTTCCCTCTTCTGCGAATATATTTGTAAATCTCTGACGAATTATTTCCCTCCCTCTCGAAATAAGCTTAAAATGTCTCCTGCACAATTTTTCTTTTTCTGCTCTAATTCTTTCGAACAATTACGAAAATATATCTTACGGTTTTCCACTAAGATGTCTATTATTGTAATAACACTAGTTTTCCTCTTCATGCGTCAATTTTTCACATTAGCAATATTCTGGATCAGAATTATTTTTAAGTATTTGCAACGCACAAACGTTTGTATTATCTAGACTGCTCTTAAACGCGTTACAAATTTCCTCCATGCCCCCTTCCATTCTCAGAAAACGATCGTACCGTTTTCTTAGGTGAGTAGTGTAGCTCCTTTGTACTTGCGCCAGCTGCCATATTTTGTTCCGTTAGATTATTCCTTTCTGTAAAATATTTATATCTAAGTCAACTAACACCGCCTTGTGGTCGCGTATACCATCAACGACGTCGCAAGATAGAAAAACTCTCGCGGCCTAATTAAAGAAAACGTCTAGAAGCGCCTCCTGCCGCGTCGGTCCGATCTTATCTAATTGTTCTTTGGCGTTGCTCACGACGCCTCCAATTGCGTCTGGAGTATTTAAAATCCTGCAAAACAATAGGATGGCTATAGACGTTTTCTTTCTGAAATAACTTCTAAGCGCGTAATTTCCAATGGTCTGTCTTTTCTATTTCTCTAGAAATCCTATAAACGTTGGATTTGCTACTTTTTCAGACAAGTGTATTGGCCCCCCCACTCAGGCATCTCGCATTTCCATTAAAACTGATTTGTTACAGGGTTCAATATTCGTAGGAACATTAGTTGTACTATTACTGCTAGTTTTTCGATCTATCCTTTGTCTCGATGAAAGTAGATACAGAGTGCTGGTCCACATGAGCAACTTTAGAACATTAAACTCCATAAATAAATTTAAAATTATAGACCTACATACATCTTAATTAGAATATTAGGAAGATTTGCTACAGATTAACATCTTATGAAACACATTTACTCAATTTTGACGCAAATTAATGTCAGATTTAATTTAAGAAAGGATACTCTGAAACGTATTTAAACCTTTGTGTTACAAACCAAATACATAAATTTATGACGGTCGCCAGTTGAATTAACAGCAACAAGGAATTATGACCAATTATTGGTCTAATGAGTTGAGCGGAATTAACCTAAAATTCTAAATTATCGGACATTCGTAGAGTGCTATTTTCAAAGGAAAAAGCACTGGTTCAAAAATTCTAACAAGTTTCAACTACAGGGTCTACGCTATAGGGCACAATCCAACTTCACTTAATACAAATTTACTATATAAGTGCTTTACAAATAACAATCAATGTTTCTCTTTGTCGCTAAACAATGCTGTAAGAGGAATTAAGCAGAATTACTAATAACCAACAAACAATCAATATTCCTCTTTGTTGCTAAACAATGCTGTAAAAGGAATTAAACAGAATTACTAATAACTAACAAACAATCAATATTCCTCTTTGTTGCTAAACAATGCTGTAAAAGGCTACGTAGCCTTTAAATACAATTTGACAAATTACTACGTCAAAGTGAATTTAATTTAAAAACCCATTTTGGGATTTACAAACAATGACGTACATCAACATGACAAGCCTCACATTTGAGGCTTTTTCAATAACAAACATATAAACAAATTGAGTGACAAGCTGTAAAGAAATGTTACCGTTTAAAACAACATTAAAAACAATCTTATACAGTGACTTCTATTTGCCACGAACTATTACATGATTGATGGGATTGGATTGATTGCATATCCCTTTTATCATCAGAAAATTGTAGTGCCACCTCACACGAAAAGCCGTTTGAGTACTTTAGTGCCAACTGCGGCTTGGTGCCCGAGCAACTTTGTTTAGTTTCTCACGGGGCCAATAAACGGAGTACTACAAGCAGACCACAGCCATTGCCGTACGGGCAGGCCTTTCACTCGATGTCGTCAGCGCTCCAAAGGTCCAATGCGGATACCGTCTTACGAAAGACCTGGAGCCATGTGCTGCAACATTCAACAAACGATTAGAGAATGTGCAGATTTCACAACATAAGAGACTGCGCCGCCGTTACGCCCTACGAAGCTCTGCAAACACAGGAGCGTGGAGCGTGACGCAGTACCAATCGATAATGAAGTAGCTATACGCTCATTGCCGATGGCGCCTTGTTAGGCGAAAAGCAAAACATGTGCATCGAGCAGATTGCCTATACGCAGGCGTTAGTAGCCCGAGCACTTCAGCGGTCGCCAGTGGAAACGTATGATGTAAAAAATGTCTTTTCCAACCTTTTCAAAATTGCAAACAATCCAAAATGTTATGGTAGGTTTTGTTAGTCAAACATTTCTATAGCGAGTTTCCTTAATGAAATATAAACCTTTTTTTTTAAAATTTAAGAATTTATGTTATTAATTTCCAATTTTGACTGTTTACCAAATAATTACATTTTACAACTGAAAGTAACATCCAATAACAGCTTTTACACTTTTCTATGACCATAGAATGACAGGTTGAGGCTTTTAGCCACCAGATTTTAATTTATAAATACTTAAAAGTTAAATTACATTAAATACTTAAACTTAAAAACTAAGCCCGGGTTCCATAGAATGACGTAGTGTATCCTCGAACGATGGGCTGACTTCTCGGCTGGATGTGGAGGAGTACAGTTTTAGTTGCCACTTTGTTTCCCCCTTTTCTGCGTTTCAGTATATCGAATTATATAATTTCTGCAGATACATTAGACTTGAGCACTAAACATTTCGTCTAGAAAAACACCATCAGTAGAAGTTTTTTTAATTGAACAATTCCTGTATCTGGTGTATCAGGTTACTCCTTTAGAACAGCAATTGTAATAAATTACTTTTTCATTCTCCAGACAAACGTTTCCAATCGTTCCAAAATATGCGTCAGTTTTTATATTCACACATTATGCAGAGAAATATTTAAGTATTTAAGATGCTAGATAGAAGTCAAAAATGCAGTATTAGTTTAAAAAAAACGTCTAAAACATTCATTTTGCATGAATTTCTCGAAAAATCTACCAAAGCATGCAAACATGCCCGGAAAAAGTTGGCATTTTATGCAACATTTAATTACAAAGTTTGAAAACTCTACTAAGCTTAAATAAAAACATGCATATGCATGGAAATCCTGTCTCTCATTATAACATTAAATGTATTTTACAAAGAAGAGGCCGGAGTGGATAGATAATAAAATGCACAGAATAGTTACAGCCGATCTTTGGAGTGGGGGCATCATAGATTTTTGTTATATAATCAATATATTACCATTGAACACTATTTTTTGTAGTGTATGTATGATACTACACAATATGGTAAGTAATTGCATAAATACGACGAATTTTGAAATCAAAGTTGTCAAAACAAGGAAACAGAAGAGAAACTCCTAAGCCCACGCGATTTTTCAGGGAAATATGGACTATAGCTCCCCTATGATTATGGAAAGCCAGCCACAATTTGTTGCTTTTCGCGGGAGTGCTCTTAATGGGCCGGGATTTCGACGATTACAAACATTTCGGAAGAAAACTTCATCGAGACTATTTCCATCAAACAGTGGGCGAGAACTGACAGATGAAAGTTAGCGACAATCATGAAGTCCAAAGATGATAAAACAAATTGTTGGGTGTTGTATTGTAATTATTTATATAATTATTAATCGACGCAGCGCGCCTATAAGCCCCTCATCGAGCATTGAGTGCTGATTTTGTTTAATGGCAAGCCTTGGTGAATTATTGACACATTTGTTCATGTCTTCTGATCAAAATAAACACATGCGAGATCGTAAAATACACCTTCAACCTAGAGCATGCATAACTTTGTTGAGATTTTATATGTGTTTTTATTTACAACAAGATAAAAAGTGCAAAGAGTTCATTGGAATAAATGCACATGCCATACTACATTATTTTCTACTTCAGAATAGTTGTTTCAAATTATTTGTTCAATGGCAATTTAATTATTGTTTAAGACTGCTTGTTACACGATATAGTTTGTGTGCATCTTTTCCAGAGAGACCTGATTTACATTTTGAAACAAAGAATTGGAACTAATTTTTTTTCGTCAACTTTAAAAACATGTATTTTTATAAATACAATTTGAAGTATGTATCGGTTAATTTTGAAACCCACTAAAATATATTTTTGAGTTCTTGAAATGTGTTAAATACTCTTTAAGAAGCTTCAAAATTATATACCTTCTTTTTGAGCGACTGATAAAGTACGATTTGTTTAGTAATGGAAGCAGCTATTTCGGGATTCTTCCGAACTTCAATTCATTATAAATGGGGAACTATATTTGCGACAGCCTTAATAAGCGGTCTTTTTTTACGAAAATATATTGTTGTGGTTTAAACACTACGGACTACTAGAGGACAAAACTTCTTAGCCAGCTCGCTAGACCCACTAACAGATGTATTTTAAAAAATACAATGAATAAAAACCAAATTAATCTCTGTTAATTGTGTTTTGTACTCAGTATATGTCATCACTTCATTACACTCTCCGTACTCGTCAATCTTTCTCATTATAAAGAACTCATAGAAATTAGGCAAAAAGAATAAAATAAAATTAAAGATATTTTTCATCGAAAAAAAATTTTCAAAAATTTCATCATTACGCCTTCTCATTAGGATTAAATTATGTTTCAATTACAGAAATCAGGAATTAAAGAGAGTATAAATAATGCGTAAAGAGTAATTTTCAAAAATTAAATATTTATTTTTCAGTCTTTTCACTCCACAAGACATTCTTACAAAATTCTTCCGTTTCAACAAAAGAATATAAAAAAATATTTAACGCCAGATGTCAAAGTATCCGTTGACATTTGCATTAACAAAAAATAAAGTAAGTTAAAGACCACACGTGCACTTGCTGCGGGCGTAGGGGCTGAGGAAGTGCCCCAATGCAGAGACAAGTTTACCGCAAACCATGCCGGTCGGCGGACGCTGCAGGGCATTTGTAACGTCAAGCGTCGCCGCATTCCACATTCATTTATTGCTGGAGGAGGAAATAAGTACGCCCAACCGGATAGCGGACGGTTGGCCCGAAGCCATCTTGGTGAGCTAACAGCTCCGGGCGTAAATCCAGCTCCGCAGTGAAGGTCAATATTACCGTTTACAATGCACAGCACTACGTCAAGGAACGACTGAACGCGGGCGTTCTCCGGTGTGCGCTCTCATATGAGTAGCGAGGGTTGATTTCTTGCTGAATGCCTTACTGCAAAAGCTGCAACTAAAGGAGTTCTCCCGAGTGCGTGCTCATGCGGCCAAGATGTCCTTTTTGTGTAGATGCCTTTCCGCACGCTGCAGCTGTGCGGGCATTCTCCGTGTGCGTGCGGATATGGTGGCGAGTTGATATATGGTTAAATGCCGCCGCACACGCTGCAGCTGTACAGGCATTCTCCCGTGTGCGATGTGCATATGGTGGTGAGGTTTCGGTTGTTCCTGGTGCCTTCCGCACACGTTGCATCAGTGCGGGCGATTCTCGATGTGCGTGCGCATGAAGTTTGACATTTTTTCTCGCTGAATGCTTTCCCGCATAACTGCAGCTGTAGGGCGTTCTCCGATGGCCGTGCGCATATGAGAGGTGAGATGTGATTTAATGCGGAATGTCTTTCCACACACGCTGCAGCTGTGCGGGCGTTCTCCCGTGTGTGTGCGCATATGAGAAGTGAGGTGTGTTTTTTGTGTGAATGCATTCCCACACACGCTGCAGCTGTGCGGACGTTCTCCCGTGTGCGTGCGCATATGAGTGGCGAGGTTTGCTTTCGTAATGAATGCCTTTCCGCACACGCTGCAACTGTGCGGGCGTTCTCCGGTGTGTGCACATGGTGATGGTGCACATTCTGGCTGAATGCCTTCCACACACGCTGCAGCTGTGCGGGCGTTCTCCCGTGTGAGTGCGCATATGAGTGGTGAGGTCTGATTTCTAGCTGAATGTCTTCCCACACACACTGCAGCTGTGCGGGCGTTCCCCCGTGTGCGTGCGCATATGAGGATGAGTCGATTTCTTGCTGAATGCCTTACCGCACACTCTGCAGCTGTACTGCCATTCTCCTGTGTGCGTGAGGTTCTGAATGAAGAGTTTTGACTTCGCTCCGTCTCTAATATACGCAGTATAGAGAACGTTATGTAATGCTACAGAAAACCGATTTCGAGATTTCAATTAAAATACACGTTTCAGGGTGCCCTGATACCGAAAAGGTGTTTTGCATAACGTCCGCCCGTCCGTCAGTGAACACAATTAGCGTCTAAACCACCCGGAGAATTTTTTCCCAAATGCAAATTCCCCGGTCGATCTGGCTTGACTCAAGAAGCGTGCATTTCAAAGGAAATCTTTGGAGGATTATTCGCCGACTTCCTGCACGACATTTCATTTTCACAAATGGTGGATTGGGTGTTTTTATGTATTGATTGATTGTTTATTGATTGTGGTTCCGGGCGCGCCAACTACTGTAGTCATTAGTCCCGTAAGTGTAGTGTGTTTTGCTCGAGAGGTGGCGGTGGTCTTCCCACGCTGGATGGTCTGATTCATCGTCGACCTTCCGTCAGCTAACGGAGGGGGGGGGCAACCAGGTACCTTCTACCGGCGGGGCACCGCCCCAGCCAGGAGAAGTTCTAAATCCCCGACCGGCCTCCCGGCATGTGTGGTAGTGTAGTGCATGTGAGTATGTGCGTGGAAGGGGAGAGGATAGGACAAGGAAGAGAAAGGATAGATCGTGCGCGGTCCGTGACCCGTTTGTTAGGGTACTGCTCCGGCATTCGCCTGGTGTTGATCGGAGAAGCCACGGAAGCTCCCGATCAGGCAGCCGGCGCTCGAATTCTCCTCAGTCGGCGGCTGAATTCGACCTAGCTGAAAAGCTGAGTGTCGAAAATCCTGCCGCCGTCAGGAGTGGAAGCCTAGGACCTCCCGGTCAGAGGCGCTGCAGTAACATCAGTTGATGCACTGAGCCACCGCTCCCAGTTGTAAGAATAAAGTAAATTACACTTGTAAAGCTGGCATATGTTCAATTATGGGGCCGTCTATAAATTACTTGAAGCGATATGGGCGATTTTTCGTCTCCCTTCCCCCGTTGTGAGATGTCAGGTTGAAATAAACCCCTGCCTACTAATAACTCACGTAAGATTTTTCAAAATGCGTATTTTAATGTAAAATGTTTATTCTTAATTGATTGATTGATTGAATTAATTGAGATTTATTTAAGGCACATAATTTGCTTAATTATATTTATTTAAGATTAGTTGCGATTATTTTTTAGAAAAAACACAGACTTAATTACAATGAATATTATTGCACATCTAAAAACGCTTTTAAAAATACAGTTAATGAGATTTGTCTCATTAATGATAAAAAGTTTGGTAATTTTTGTTAGATTCGTTTTTCAGTATACTACGCTACCTATTCTAGCATTAACATGCCCGCGATAAAAATTATTGTCCAAGATTTAGCCTTATTTTAGTACAGAAACGTGTTTTACTTAAATTGTCTAATCGTCCAATATTGTGAGCAATATATGCAATTTAGAAAATAACAAAAATAAGATTTCTTAAAAAACCGCTGCACATTTTTACTTTAAACCTTTGGTAGGGATAGTCTTAAATGTTCTCAATGAGATGACTTAACGCAAAACGTTTTTGCAAAAACGAGCTCAAAATTCTGAATTTTCAGAAATGATCAAATGTAATTGCAGTTTAAGATGACATAAAATTAATTTTTCTGTATTCTTTTGTTTTTTCAAAAACTACACAAACGTAATTTTTTTAAATCTTATCATCACATTTCCAGCGATTTGTATACATCATAGCATTTGTGAGTGGATGTGCTTCAAATGCCTTTGAATGACGTTTATCTAGTAAAACTCGGAAGATTTTTGGTGAAAAAGAGCTTCAAATTTCTCATTTACAGCGACGCTTAAACGCCACTTTCTTAAAACGCTCCAAAGTTTTGAACTGAAATATCCTTGTAGGACGAGGTTTTCCGGTTTTATAACATCCTTAAAGTAATATTTCAGTTCTACCATTAGGAAACAGAAAAATTGGAACATTTCAAAGAAATGTACTTTGGGCAGCGATAGATGGCAGCTAGCAAGAGGATGGGGCAAGACCAAAAAGCGGACTAGACAAAAGAAATTACAAAACTAACAAGTTTGAGAAAGTCTGTGGCATTCTTTGAAACCACTAGTTTTAAGATAATTAAGCGCGTGTTAGATTGTATGTATCTAAAACGGAACATTTCAGATGCGCGTTTGCAATATATGTTACGAAATCAACTTTCTTACAAATCAAATATAATGCTGCTGCGCTTCTATGACCACTAAATCTTCGCCATGAATTGTCAAAGTTGCCCTCCCTCCAGCACCAGCGTATATGATCAAGGATGAGCGGATTTTTAAGAACAAAGAAACTTTGCAACCACATTCTTGCTCATCTTTCAGGCAGCCAGTTCAATTACTCGATCCGGAAAACAGGGGGCGAGATTTCGGGTCTTTTTATCGGAAGAGACTTTTAATAAAAAGATTAAAATTAATTATATTATAAAACAGTTCTTTGTATTATAAATCTAGTGTATTTATAAAACATTCTTTTAGTTTAAATAATATTAACTTTAATAAAAATTATACTATTATTTGACCTGAATGAAACAATTATAATTGTCAAATTTGTATTTGATATTTGCTAAAATTTATTGTTATTATTTAGTATACTCTTCTTTTCATGCTTAATAGTTAAATTGTTGGGAAGGGATTATGAAACTCAAGAAAGTGTGCGCAGATGATTTTCTCCCCATATGTCACATTCAGTTTTTAGTTTTTTTTACTAAGTAAAGAAAAAACGCGCTAATGACCATGATCATGACAATAAAGAGATAGATGAACCACCCTCTATGCAAGATCGAACGTCGCGGAACGGACAGAACCGGGATCGTCAGCTCGTAATAGTTCCCAAAAGAAGTGCCACAATGGCGCTAGTCACTGAGGCCATCGCGGATTTTGCCGCAACCACTTGTATCGCGGTGTATTATAGAGCACCTTGCGTAGTTTATGCTGTTCGACCCAATGGCAGAGTCAATTACTTTTATATCTCGTGGCCCACGTTTGCTTTATTAATTACTTAATTATTACAAATTGTTCATTATAATATACCTCTATCTTGAAAACATATGTTGATTTAAAGATGGAAGAATTAGTATCTGCTTGAAGCATTAGTTAAGGTCGAAGATGTAAGTAGTTTCTGTAAATTTGATTTTCTTTAAAGTGCATTGTGAACCTTTGTGAATAGTGTAAATACAATTAGACAATTTCTGTTTAGTATCCATTGCTACAATGTAATTTAATGAAGTTAATGGTTCAGAATTGCTTTGTGTTGCTGAAGTATGATTGGGCTATTAAAATAACATGTTTTCCTTTCAATGTTACTAATTGTTGTTTTATTCTATCTCCAGGTTAAAGGAGACCAAGTCCCAGCATTAGGAGAATCAACTGGAATTTGCGTTGTAAGACAGTATAGTTCCATTCTAGAACAGTTTGGTGACATTGTGCTTAATGACTATGTATTTTGTGACCATTACAAAGTGTCATAGATTGAAAAAGGAATTTGAAAATGATTCTTTTGCCAGCATAAAAAAAATTAAAGCTTATTTTCATCTTCAGAGGGCTTCAATGGTGAGTATAATTATTAGAGTTATAGTTATAATGTTCTTGTGTGACAATAAATTGATTCCTGCAGTAGGACATAATAGGGAATGAAAGCTAAGTCTTTTGATGACATGCCTTTGCAGATAGTTTCTGTTACAGCGGAGCAAATGTTCTCTTTTCAATTTTTGTCAAAAACATTCGTGACTTTCTGAATTCTTGATTGCAATTAAGAAATCGTATGAGAAATTTACTACATAAAAAATGTTTTCCAAATATCTTTTATACAACTATATAGTACAATTGTCTTGTTTGCATCTGCAGGCTTTGAAGAGAGTGAGCTATTATTTCTTTTTTTAGAAACGTTGATTTTCTTATTAAATCTTGGGAGAAAGTGCAGTTTCTCAATTTAATTCATACTTTCATATTAGATATTACAATAAATATACTTCGATCATAGTTACTTTCGCTGAAGTCAATCGATCTACTTAATGAAACTATGAACAGATACGAAATTGCAACAAAAAACTTAGGATACAGGACCACAATGCACAATTCTTAACATTACCAAAAATGTGAACAGTGACCCAATAAATAAAATATTTACTATAATGAAATAAAATTATTCATAGACCACTTGCTAAAGGGATGTGGGTTACAACAACTTTGACAACAATTTTTTTCAATCCTTTCTTTTCACTTTTTCATGCTTTCCTCATGAAAAAGGTAATAACCTTTTTCATTAGTGTGCTTAGTAAAATATTTCATGATTTCCAGCTCTTCTTCCATAAATACAAATTATTGTTATGAAAAGTCATAGGGGAGGCTAAAGTTGTGAAATATAATCGCTTTTTAATATTCGAACTTAGCGAGGTGGATTATCATGACATAAACTTCATCATTTATTTCATTTTAATTGTGGTGCTTCGATAATTACCACGCGCCAGAAAATTTTCCGGATTTTTTTTTACAAATAGTTACTGTTAAGCTGCTCTTCAAATTAGGGCGACCAAATTTTATTTTGAAAATTCTTCTTTCCTGCAGCATTACATAACTTTTTCTGTACCGCGTAAGCAGTAGAAGGTAAAAGCATGTTTTAATGTGTGAAAGAGAAGCTGGAAAACCAGGGAAAATCCTTGAATTCCGAAAGGCCAGATCGCTGGTCATCCTGATTATGTATTTTTTTTTTATTTCTTAGTTAGCATACTTCTCAGGATCACTTTTCTTGTAGAAAGAATTTCGATGAATACTGCACAATTTTTATCATATCTTATAGGATTATATTTTGAAAACATCTGGCATGGCAATTAATAACTTAAATTGGAGCAAATCTTGAAATCTCTCCTAGATAACAATTTATGTTCACTTCTTTAAAAATGCCATGTAAACTAAATTTTAAATCTACATTTTATACTCTTCATGAGCCTCAATTTTTAATATAGAGAAAATCAGTGTTTTCAATTCGTCACTGTACTGCAATGGAATTTTTGATTTAGATAATCTTCTTTTTGGAGTAAAGGACTAGATTCATGAATAAAGATAACAGTAGAAAAAGTTTATATTATCATAAAATGGAATATCTTCCAGAGAAATATATGAAAGAAGCTATCACAAGCATTCAACATTTTGACTCTAATCTTTTGCATTAAAATCGTATAGACCCAATCTCTGCATTGTAATCAATATCCAAAGTGAACAGTGGTATCACAAATGTGATGAGACACACAGCGAAGTCACTAGCCTTTCACCTCTGAGGTCCGGGTTCGATTCTCGTCGAATCTCATGTGATGATTTGTACGAAACTACGAACTATATAATGTAATATGCAATAAAAATTAACAATATTTCATTTCCTCTATAAACATTTCTTGATAAAATTCAGGAGAAGCATGCTTGGAAAAAGATGTTTTTTTGTTCAAACATAAACACCTTGCTTGATAGGAGAGATAGTTGAAAGAAATATTTACCTTAGTTAAGTATATTGTATATCTTGTTGCTTTTCGTCTGCCTGGTTAAAAAAGTATATCAAGAAATATCCTACTTTGCACATGTATTTTAACATCTGTAGAAAGGAGGAAAAACTCGTTGCAATCAATGAATTCTACAAAAAAGGGTTTGCTTCTATGAAAAATGGAACATTTCAGAGATGTCTCTGTTACCCACAATGGAATGTGCAAAATATGCCCCTATAATTACACAGACCAGTTTCCAATAGAAAAATCAGCCAAATATGCACTAATATGTTTAGTCTACTGTGGCCAAATGTCAAGAAATTTCAACCTATAGCTATGCTTTAAAGCAACGGACAAAAATCCTCCCGCTAATAATTATAAAAGGCATTATATTTTATTACTTACTGGCACATAAAATCACATTGGGGAGACAATAGTCACGATATAACATCCACTTTCTTTTCTTATTTTTTAAGAATTTGTGAGATAATAGTCTGTTAATTTTCTCACGTCTTGTCACCACAACACTTGTTGACATTGTTTCAGTCAATTTTCTTCTCTTAGATGCCACATTTGTAATGTACACTTGTTATTTGTAGGAAGAAGCTGTGACCAGTGCAGTACCATGCTCAGTGAAGAAAGAACACGATTCAGAAGAAGTAAGTAGAATTATTCTTTCTCTAATTACATAGACTTGCAATGTGAACATTATTGGAGAAGTTGTGTATCCTTTTACTTTCTCGCATACCACCGAATAAACGGAGAAATGTAAGTAGTGTGGAAAAAGTTATATCAACCTGCGTGAAATAACGGCGGATTTTTGGGAGAAAAAAATTCATTGCCGTGCGCTGATAATGAAAATGTGGATAAATCCAGTTGCTAAATTAAGGGGAAATTATCATCTAACACGTGGTGTAGCCAGAATCCCTCTTTTGTGGGTCTTTGATGTTGAAAAACCAATTGGAAGCAGAAAGTTCGTCCGTGAACAATACTAGTGCTAAACGATTTTTTCAAATTGAAGAAATCCCTGTTCATCTGGCTCTTGATGAAGCTTTGAAATTTTGAAAAACATTCTTTAAAATTTGGGGGTACTTTACATGGAGCTGTCCGGTCATTTCCATAATTTTTTCAAAAAGTGCTCCAATTTTTTCAATTTCTTCTAAGAATAGAGTAAAATTAAGTTACGAAAGTGGCATAGGTCTGATTTTCCCCGTCTTCCCTTGTGTTAAGGAGTACATGTGCTTTAAATAATGCCATATGAAGTTTCTCTAATGCTCAAGACTATTCTGTTAACTTGAGCTCAAAATTTCGCATTTTCAGAATTACACTGTATAATATGACGTAAAGTTTTGGTGTATCCTTTTGTTTTTTCAAATAATACACACGCACAATTTTTTTTTCCCGGTAATATTCACATATCTATCGATTTGTGTACATTATTGCATTTGTGAGTTAAAGTGCTTTAAATGCCTTCGATTGAAGTGTTTCAAAAAGTCAAAAATTTTCTGTGAAAAAGCTTCAAATTCACATATACAGTAATGTATAAACTTTATTTTTTTAAAAGCACCTTGTAATTCTTCAGTGAAAATTGCCTTTATGATGCGTTTTACTCATCTTTAATATTCTTAAAGTATTATTTGGGTTGTGCTGTTGGGAAACAGCAAAATTAATGAAATGTCCAAAAATGTATTTCGGCAGCGAGAGATGGCAGGTAGTCAGAGAGAATGGAGAAAGATCATAGCGGCAGTCCACACCATCGATATTAGAAAATTTTACAGCGAGAAAGGCTGTGCCAGTAGCACCACTAGTATTAAATGTACTTGTAAGTACCAGGATCAATAAAAATAATCACTAACTTCGTTGATCTGCTATTTTTTCATTATTAAACTTGTAATTTTGAAACTGTCGTGTTCAGTTCTGCTTGATCTAGCGGGTAATCAGTTTTAAATGCAACTCACAGCAGGAATAGCGAATTCCACTGGCAACTATGTTTGAGCCGCTGCCGGTTTCAAGTGGGTAAACTGTCCGAAAGTTCCCCTCTCCCCAAGTGCTACCCGGAGAAGAGCAAATGACCATCGTGGCCACGAGTTCAAAGAGAAAGGCACGTGTCCGTAGACAAAGTGGGTGTCGGCACCTGCTTGTTTGGCTTCGAAAGAAAATTTTATTGACAAGAACAGTGATTTCTTTGTAAATAGTTTAAAAGTGAAATAAGCTTGTCATGTAAAATATCAAGGTAAATTTTATAAAAGATGCTTCTTTTGTTTCAGATTCTCAACAAATATTCTTCAGAAACATACACATATTTTTCTTGCAGTTTTAAATAAGTGTTAAAATATTAATTCCACATTCGAAGAAAAAATATTATAATGTTGTTGAAATGTACTTTAAAATATTAAAAATAGTTTTGTGAAAGCGGGCTCAGTAGCCAGTGCATAATAATCATTAAATAGTCTCTGAAAGATAAGTCACTGATTGGTGTTACATCACAGCTTTGCTTTTCATTCCTTTTATCTTCATCTTAACGATAAATGATTTGAAAGTTCCCCATGAGCTAAAATAAGAAAGATAGTTTGGAATTTGGTAACGAGGAAAAGAAATTATTATGAAGAATTGGTGTCAGAAACAGTAACCTCCTAAAAAGGGTTTGAAAGTGACGCTTCTGTCCATATTTGGTCATGTTCTGACTTGATCTTACAACGCTAAAACTGGGATATTTAACATTTTTATTCTCTGGTTTTCATTTATTTTTTTTTTCCTTTGCAGGAGGAATTGGAGCGTCCATTTTCTGTGTTAGTTGTGCAGAATGAGGACGATGAGAATGTTTGCAGAGTCGAAGAGAAGGTAAGAACCATGAAACATTAAAGAAAAAATCTTATATATATGGAAACCAAAAACGATGGCAGAAAACCCAGAGTAATGTGATTTTCACCCACTCTATCCAAATTTTTAACAGTTCGACTCTTTGGAACGTCAAAGTTCCAACGTACATTTGAGTCGTTTTGAGTAAATTGATACAAAAAGGTTCATTAACTCGTAACGATGATTCGATATGCTCTCTATACAGAAAAAGCGAGGAATCTGAAATTTGTTTCGGGAAAGAAATTATTAAACTGTGGATTGCTCAAGATGCTAAAGAAATGATAATCTGCTTTTCTATTGCAGAATGAGAACGTTATAAGTTTATTGATACATTCTTTTTGATATGAAATGTCACCTTGGTCATGACTGATCGTATAAATTGTCTATAGCGCTATTATTCTTACTATTTTAGATATCCATGCGCTCTTGGATGATGAGACCAGGATGAATCCTCCGCTCCGACCGATCATCTCTCTTGTATCTTGTTCTCCTCAACTCTCCGCTGCCGGGTTGATGTCCTTCTCAACTTATTAATTGTTTCGCTTACTTCCCTATTCTTTTGCCACGGATAGGCACTAACTCCAAGACTGTCATGTTTTACTAAATCCACGATACATGCAAGTCTATTTCTTCTAATTAACTCCTCCAACTTTTAACACGATAAAATATAAAGTTCATCCCCTAAACTACAAGGTATGTCTCGAGCCTCTCTTCCCTGCTCTTGCGTCTGTATTTTCTTCAAGTCCGATTTGCGCACTCCCGGTGCCAGAATTATTCAAAAATCCCAAATAGTATTACGCCCACAAAATATTTATGTCCTCGCTGCTCAATTATTTTCCGCAAAATTCCACCAAGTCCCGCGTCTATCATTTACAATAACCTCTGCAGTATGATGTGCACGGTACACAGTCTACAGCTTTCATACTTTCTTGTCTCTTGTTTTACAAAACAATTTCTAGTTTCCTTTACGTCATACCCCATTACCAGTCTACCACCAATACTACATGCCCTTATATCACAATCTTCTGTCCGTTACTTGCCGTGCTATGTTTATTTATTTCCACTTCCCTGGTTACTAAGGAACGCCCTGTCTGCATGCCTATGCCCTCAACATTTACACTTTTTACGATGATTTTAATAAATTTTTGTCCCCAATTCCTATCAAAATATTGTGTGACAGTCTGGTATGTCACTTTATATTATTAGAACTTGAACATAGGGATTGAATTTCCTGATGGTGCTAAGAGTTCATTTCAGTTCTCAATTGCACAAAGAACGAAGAGTATTTTATTGCGGTGTCAGTTCACTGCTGGCACTATGAGTGATACAAGATGAAAAAAATCGTATTAAATTTTTACTTTAAACTTTTTGTTCCTATGGAATAGTTAAATGACATTGTATTTTTATCAGTAAATTAAAAAATCTTAAAATATTACCATTTAGCTGAGCTCAAAATTTTTCTAAAGTGTTCCAATATTGGAACACCAGGCACGATCGGTACATTAATTATTATTTCAAAAACATCAAATATATCTTTTCCACTCTTAGATTATTAACAACAGAACAAATAATTGCAATTTTGGAGGAAGATAATGATTAGTTCAGTGCATTTATCTTTATTATGCCTCCAGACAATGTATCAATGTGGAGGACAGCGAGGATGAAGATTAGCAGCACACTGAAAAACCTTTAACCCAACATAGATCAAAAAGTGAGATACTAATTATGCGATGCAGTGAGATTGAAAGACTTACATCTGTGACAACTGGAGAATAATATTTGCTCTGGACACTATGATGAGTGCATTCATGAGAATATTCTCTGTACGTCTGTCTTTTCAACGTAAGAAATAACAAAGAAAGTGGGGGAAAATTGACATAAATCCTGAATTTATGAAAAATTTCAACAATTTCACATAAGTATACAGTGAAACCCCTATTTTACGCCTCTGCGCCTGGTCAAAAAAAGTTAAATCAGGAAAATGTAAAATTGAGGAAATTATTTTTCTGCAGATTTTATTCCAAAACACAAAATTCTAAAAGCAAACAAAATTCTAAAAACACACAAAATTCTAATTACACACAAAATTCTAATAGCAACAAAATTCTAAAAACACACAACACATTGAAACTGGATACATTAAACAGATTTTACCCTTAAAACATGACTCTATATGCAACTTCACACAATCACTTGTTCACCCAGTCCAAAATCGACATTTGCTTTTTATTTTCTAAGTGTTTTAGAGCATAAAGTTTATTTTCAATTTCACTGCATGAAATTAACACATTTTCATCCACACTAAATTGTTGAAAATACTTTCTAGCTGTGTCAAGTCCTCTAATGGCTTGTATAATGTAACCTTTTCCTCATCTTCCTCGTCCTCCTCTTCGAATTTCCTTGTCTGTAGCAGAAGATTCTTCATCCAGAATCTGGTCAATAGACTGAATCTCACAATTTAATAGTTCATTGTCCACGGTTACATAATCTTCAAAATCACAGTCATTGTCACTTGTTTTCAAAGAAAGCCAGTCTTGCGTTTCATAGGAAGTTAAAACTGGAAGGACAATATTTTCCATTTCACTATCAACTTGAAATCCACAGTTTTTGAAACAATTTTTAATTGTTTCAGGAGATATTTCTCTCCAAGCTTCAGCCACAAAATGTAATGCTTGAAGGATGTTTAATTTCAGTTTAGAAACATCTTCAATCATCCCTCCATCTATCATCGCAACTGCTTTCCTTAATAATTGCTTCCTATAATAGCACTTGAAAGAGTGGATGATGCCCAAGTCCAGTGGCTGTAATGGCTGATGCAATTTGGGCAAAATATAATCTTTATATTTTGCAGCCCACTGGTTTCCTTCGGATGAGCAGCACACTGGTCAATGAAGAGAATAATTTTTCTGTTCTTGGCCCCCATCTGCCTGTCCAACTGTACAAGAAACTCTTCAAAAATTATCCCAGTCATCCAGGCTTGCTGATTTGCTTTGTATTTCTTCGATACGTTTAATATTTTTGAAGGATCGGGATTTTGGAACTTGCCGATAACTACGGAGCAATTTCTGCTACCGCCGGCATTACATGCCAGTAGCACGGTGCTCCTCTGTTTGGATTTTGTGCCTCCATGGCATGCGCCCCTTTAAAAGCAGCGTTCTGTTGGGCTGAGATTGAAGAACAAAACCGTTTCATCTCGTTGAATATGTCCTAAATTCATAGCCTCCGTTAAATGACTAATTTGTTGCTTCCAGTCAGAAACGGTGGCTGAAACTCGCGCTTTCTCCTGACAACGCTTTGTATACAAGATTCTGGCGCTTTTGAACCGTCCAGCCAGCCATTGGACGCCTTGAAATCTTCCAATCCTAGGCGTGTTGTTATATGTAGCGCCTTTTCTTTCAAAAGACTCCCATCTATTGCTAAATTCGAGGTTCTCATGCTTGAACCAACTAGCGAAGTCGTTTCTAACTCTTCCATTGGCGACATTTTCAACGATTTTCGAGACTTCAAAGCGAAGGGCGTATTTTGAATAGCATTTTTCAATTTTTCACGCTGCTTCACTATTGATTTCAGAGTGACACACTCAGACCCATTCTGGTGGCGAGGTCTATTGCTCCACGTGAGCATCGACTTGATCTAAAATATGGATTTGTCTTGATGGTAAATGACTTGCGTTTCTTCTCCATGTGCAAAACATTTTTTCCATCATACAACAAGTCCAAAACAGCAATCGGCATAACACAATAAAAACACTCAGAACGGAACGCACTCGACTGCAACACGTGGCGATATTCCGGAGCCACTCAAAGAACCAACCAAAGCTGAACAGTAATCACGATATAAAGGGCCTTCCAACTCCCATGCACATTTTATGAGGTGATTATAATAATAAATATGTTTATATAAGAAACATAAGACTGTATCATGAAATTCATATTTAGAAACATTACGGGATTGGGCAGCTTAACTGCCATCTGACGGCGGATGTATGTCACAAGAACCTGGGCAACCGTGCCCATAGTAGCACCTTCCAGTTTTATCCCAATTTTGATGGAGAGTTCAAAGGCCGTGATGATATACTATGATTTTTAAATTGGATTTAAACATTAATCCGAATTTTAAATCAGACAGTGGCACTTCAACATTATGAGCTCGAAAGAGAGGAAGACATTGTCATCCAACTGGAAGCTCCAATACCAAAAACATAAGTCGTATAAGCTTCTGATTGGAGTGTGACAGTGTTCCCTTCTCTCAACAGCGAATAGCAAAACACAACATTTATATGTATCCCCTCCACTTTCACCGACATCGACATTGCCTCCTTTTCTTTCGGAATGTCCGTCTAAAATCCGAGACATGCTGTGCAAAAATCTTAATATCGGGGTTTTAGGACGTAGTAGGACTTCACAAATCAGGCGAAAATCGAGGAAAACGTAAAATTGCAAACGATAATCGAGGAAAATTATACATTACTTATATGGATGTTTTGCCGGGACCACTCATTTATGACTTAAATTCCGGGAAAACGTAAGATTGGGGAACGTAAAATCGAAGTTTCGCTGTAGTATCAAATGACCCAGTGTTGTTTTGAACAATTTTTTGATAACGTTTGGAACTTTCTTACAAAAAATGTTCATATTTTACGGTATCAGATAGGTGAACACATTTACACTTTTTTCCAAAGAAGTAGAATGTTTCGTTGGAATTGTGATTTATCAGCATACAATATTGTATCAGAAGAATGTTTAGGAAAACAGACACAAGAGACTTACAATGAAGTTGTTAGTTCGCAATCAAATGAAACGGGTAGAAATCAATAGAAAAAATATACTCATTGCCAAGACAATGACCTAAAACAAAATGACATACTTGCAAAACTAGCACTTCACATTTCCTTTCTGAATAAACGATATGCAAAATTCTGTTTACGAAGCACAGTTGGCTGTACATTGAGAGAATGGTACTTCACTATGGAAGGCAGAGAGCAAAGCAATTCATTCGCAGTAAAGTGTTTAGATATGGCTTTCAAGTAAACAAAAGAAAGTTCTCATTGTACAAAGTAACACAGGAAAATGTAACATTCATGGAAGATGTTGATAGAATGGACTAAAATTTGAAGTGCTGTAGATTTGAAATCAGATCAAAAAAGTGGTGATAGTGTCCTGTGTTTATGTTCAGCCACTCACAATGGCTGGCAGCTATTTAGAAAGACAGAGCAAGGTCAGAAAAGGGATCATCTATCTTTCAGATCTATTGTTCAAAATTATCATCAGAAGTATAAACGTTTACCCTCATCAAGACCTAAAACTAGCAAATTAATGATATTTTGCGTATTAACTTCTGTGAGATTCGATAGTACAAGACACTGGATTTCAATAACCACAAAGCAAGGAAGATGTGCAATGTGTAAATAGAAGGCCAAAAATAAATTTCAAAAATGTAACACAAACTTGGATGAAAACTATTTAATACTCCATACTAATTATTTAGCTCTAATTGTTATATAAAAAATAACCAAATTGCGCTGCTTATTAAAGTTTAAATAAAGAAAAATTATTATCGTTGACGGGAACATGGCGATGAATGTACGTGTCGACGTAGCTCTTGAGTTCACGGGGTTTTGTGAAGTAATTAATGTTCATGGCTTGATTTTGGATGCTGTTCGAAGTGAGAAGTGTGGATATAAAAGTGGCAAATTTTCCGGGTGAATCGTGCAGCTGTGACTACTTGATAAGACCTAACCCCCAATTGGTGTAACCACGTGTGTAAACGATAAAGTTTTTCACTAGGTGTGCCGACTGAATCACATCGCTTGATTACACAATAGCTGTAAACATGTTTTCCCTAGGGCACGCCAACGAAAGAGACAGGCCATGGGCGCATATCGCTACAGAAGAACGCCAGCACAGTTGCAGCGTGTGTGGGAAGGCATTCAGAAAAAAATCACACCTCACCACTCATATGCGCACGCACACGGGAGAACGGCCGCACAGTTGCAGCGTGTGCGGAAAGGCATTCAGTGATAAATCAAAGCCATCAGGATATTCTGCCACCAAGTTACTGGCACTTAATTGCAGAATTAACAATAAATCTAATCATTCATACGTCGTGCACGCACATCGGAGAATGTTTAGTACAGCTGCAAGCGTGTGCGGGAGGGCATTTAACCATATATCAACTCTCGCTCTCTCATGTGCGCACGCACACGGGAGAACGCCGCGCACAGCTGCAGCAGTGTGCGTGGAAGGGCTTTCAGCGTTAAATCAGCTCTGCCTCATATGTACACGCGCACACGGGAGAATCGCCCGCGGCCAACTGCAGTGCAGGTGGAAGGCATTCAGCAAGAAATCTACCAAGCACTCATATCCGCACGCACACAGGAGAACGCCCGCACATCTGCAGCGTGTGCGGAAAGGCATTCACACAAAAAGGACATCTCGCTTCTCATACGAGCACGCACTCGGGAGAACTCCTTTAGTTGCAGCTTTTGCAGTAAGGCATTCAGCAAGAAATCAACCCTCAAGCACTATGATGAGAGCTGCACACCGAGAACGCCCGCGTTCAGTCGTTCCTTGACGTAGTGCTGTGCATTGTAAACGGTAATATTGACCGTTCACTGCGGAGCTGGATTTACGCCCGGAGCTGTTAGCTCACCAAGATGGCTTCGGGCCAACCGTCCGCTATCCGGTTGGGCGTACTTATTTCCTCCAGCAATAAATGAATGTGGAATGCGGCGACGCTTGACATGTTACAAATGCCCCAAAGCGTCCGCCGACCGGCATGGCTTGCGGTGGCAACTTCGTTTCGCATTGGGGCACTTCTCAGCTCCCTACGCCCGCAGCAAGTGCACGTAAGACAGGGCTCTAACTTACTTTATTTTTTGTTAATGCAAATGTCGTCGGATACTTTGACATGTGATGTGCTAAATATTTTTTTATATTCTTTTGTTGAAACGGAAGAATTTTGTAAGAATGTCTTGTGGAGTGAAAAAGACTGAAAAATAAATATTTAATTTTTGAAAATTACTCTTTACGCATTATTTATACTCTCCTCTTTAATTCCTGATTTCTGTAATTGAAACATAATTTAATCCTAATGAGAAGGCGTAATGATGAAATTTTTGAAAATTTTTTTTCGATGAAAAATATCTTTAATTTTATTTTATTCTTTTTGCCTAATTTCTATGAGTTCTTTATAATGAGAAAGATTGACGAGTACGGAGAGTGTAATGAAGTGATGACATATACTGAGTACAAACAATTAACAGAGATTAATTTGTTTTTATTCATTGTATTTTTAAAATACATCCAGCTAGTGGTCTAGCGATTGGCTAAGAAGTTTTGTCCTCTAGTAGTCCCTGTAGTGTTTAAACCACAACAATATATTTTCGTAAAAATACAAAAGACCGCTTATTAAGGCTGTCGCAAATATAGTTCCCCATTTATAATGAATTGAAGTTCGGAAGAATCCCGAAATAGCTGCTTCCATTACTAAACAAAATCGTAATTTTATCAGTCGTTTTCAAAAAGAAGTGTATATAATTTTGAAGCTTCTTAAAGAGTATTTTTAACACATTTCCAAGAATCAAAAATATATTTTTAGTGGGTTTCAAAATTAACCGATACATACTTCAAATTGTATTTATAAAAATACATGTTTTTAAAGTTGACGAAAAAAAAATTAGTTCCAATTCTTTGTTTCAAAATGTAAATCAGGTCTCTCTGGAAAAGATGCACACAAACTATATCGTGTAACAAGCAGTCTTAAACAATAATTAAATTGCCATTGAACAAATAATTTGAAACAACTATTCTGAAGTAGAAAATAATGTAGTATGGCATGTGCATTTTTCCAATGAACTTTTTGCATTTATCTTGTTTGTAACAAAAAACAATATTACAAAATCTCGCACAAAGTTATGCATGCTCTAGGTTGAAGGTGTATTTTACGATCTCGCATGTGTTTATTTTGATCAGAAGACATGAACAAATGTGTCAATAATTCACCAAGGCTTGCCATTAAACAAAATCAGCACTCAATGCTCGATGAGGTTTATAGGCGCGCTGCGTCGATTAATACCATATGGGCCAATTGGCAATACAACACCCAACAATTTGTTTTATCCTCTTGACTTACTGTCGCTAACTTTCATCTGCTGCCCTCGCCCACTGCTCAGCTGAAATAGTCCGATGAAGTTTTCTTCCGAAATGTTTGTAATCGTCGAAATCCCGGCCCATTAAGAGCACTTCGCGAAAAAGCAACAAATTGTGGCTGGCTTTCCGATATCAGTAGGGGGGAGCCATGGTCCATGGCTTCCCCGAAAAATCATGCGGGCTTAGAGTTTTCTCTTCGTTTCCTCTCTGTTGACAACTTTGATTTCAAAATTCGTCGTATTTATGTGTAATTATTTAACATATATTGTGTAGTATCACATACACTAAGCAAAAATTGTGTTCAATGTGGGTGCACATATTGATTATATAACAAAAATCTATGATGCTCCCACCTTAAAGATCGGCTGCATCCGCCTCTTCAGGTTTTATTATCTATCCACCTGGCCTCCTTCTTTGTAAAATACATTTAATGTTATAATGAGATGCAGGATTTCCATGCATATGCATGTTTTTATTTAAGCTTAGTAGAGTTTTCAAACTTTGTAATTAAATGTTGCATAAAATGCCAACTTTTTCCGGGCATGTTTGCATGCTTTGGTAGATTTTTCGAGAAATTCATGCAAAATGAATGTTTAGACGTTTTTTAAACTAATACTGCATTTTTGACTTCTATCTAGCATCTTAAATACTTAAATATTTCTCTGCATAATGTGTGAATATAAAAACTGACGCATATTTTGGAACGATTGGAAACGTTTGTCTGGAGAATGAAAAAGTAATTTATTACAATTGCTGTTCTAAAGGAGTAACCTGGATACACCAGATACAGGAATTGTTCAATTAAAAAAACTTCTACTGATGGTGTTTTTCTAGACGAAATGAGTTTAGTGTCTAAGTTCAATGTATCTGCAGAAATTATATAATTTGATATACTGAAACGCAGAAAAGGGGGAAACCAAGTGTTAAATTTAAAAACTGTACTTCCTCCACACCCAGCCGAGAAGTCAGCCCATCCATCGTTCGAAGATACAAACATTGTGAAATGTATACAAGGGCTTAGTTTTTAAGTTTAAGTATTTAATGTAATTTAACTTTTAAATACTTATAAATTAAAATCTGGTGGCTAAAAGCCTCAACCTGTCATTCTTGGTCATAGAAAAGTGTAAAAGCTGTTATTGATGTTACTTTCTAGTTGTAAATGTAATTATTTGGGTAAACAGTCAAATTGGAAATTAATAACATAAATTCTTAACTTTTAAAAAAAGGTTTATGCTCATTGTAAGGAAACCAGCCATAGAAATGGTTTCCACTAATAAAATCCCAAATTTACAACATTTTTGGGATTGTTTGGTACCTTTGAAAAGGTTGGAAAAGACATTTTTTACATCATACGTTTCCACTGGCGACCGCTGAAGTGCTCGGGCTACTAACGCCTGCGTATAGGCAATCTGCTCGATGCACATGTTTTGCTTTTCGCCTAATAACAAGGCGCCATCGGCAATGAGCGTATAGCTACTTCATTATCGATTGGTACTGCGTCACGCTCCACGCTCCTGTGTTTGCAGAGCTTCGTAGGGCGTAACGGCGGCGCAGTCTCTTATGTTGTGAAATCTGCACATTCTCTAATCGTTTGTTGAATGTTGCAGCACATGGCTCCAGGTCTTTCGTAAGACGGTATCCGCATTGGACCTTTGGAGCGCTTATGACATGGAGGAAAGGCCTGCAATGGCAATGGCTGTGGGTCTGGCTTGTGTACTCCGTTTATTGGCCCGAGAACTAAACAAAAGTTGTTACACTAAGCTGCAGTTGGCACTAAAGTGCTCAAACGGCTTTTCGTGTGAGGTGGCATCTGGCAATTTTCTGATGATAAAAGGGAATATGCAATCAATCCAATCCCATCAATCATGTAATAGTTCGTGGCAAATAGAAGTCACTGTATCAGTTTGTTTAATGTTGTTTTAAACGGTAACATTTCTCACAGCCTATTACCAATTTGTTTATATGTTTGCATTGAAAGCTCTCAAAATGTGAGGCTTTGTCATGTTGGATGGCCGCCAGCCGTTTGTAAACCTAAAATGGGTTTTTTGAATAAATTGGCTGACGTAGTAATTCTGTTTAAATTGTGTATTTGAAGGTAATATATAGGCCTTCAAGTGTTTCTTAAATCTGTGTAAAATTGTTAGTTATTAGGTAATTCTTGTTTAATTTCTTTTACAGCATTGTTTAGCAACAAAGAGAATATTGATTGTTTGTTGGTTAGTAATTCTGCTTAATTCCTCTTGGCATTGTTTAGCGACAAAGGGAAACATTGATTGTTATTTGTGTGCTAATGTATGTAGTAAATTTGTATTAAGGAAGTTGGATTGTGCCCTCATAGCATCTGTAGTTGAAACTTGCTTGGGAATTTGAACCAGTGCCTTTCCTTTGAAAATAGCACTTCATGAACTGATACCTAGAATTTTGTGTTTAATTTGCTCAATCTATTTAGACCCACACTGGTCATAATTCTGTTACAGCATCCAGCTGGCGACCGTCATAAATTTATGTACGCTTGGTTTGTAATATTAAAGGTTTAGGTAAATATTGCTTTAGTAGAGTATCCTTTTCTTAAATTACAATCTGACATTAATTTGCGTCAAAATTGAGTAAAACGTTTATGATGTTAATTGTAGCAAATTCCTAATATTCTAATTAAGATGTATGTAGGTTCATATAATTTGGAATTTATTTATGGAGTTTAAATGTTCTATAAAGTCGATGGGACTGAAAGTACCTTGCATCTACTTTCATCGAGACAAAGCACAGATCGAGAAACTATGGTATTGGTATCAAATAATGTTCCCAAGAACATTGAACTCTCAAACAAATCAGCTTTAATGGAAAAACGATGCTCAAGTGGGGCCAACACACTGTTCGAAAAAGTTAGCAAACTAACGTTTATAGGATTTCTAGGAGGCCAGAAAGACAGACCATTGAAATTGATGCGCTTAGAAGCTATTTCTGAGAAAATAGAAAACGCCCATAGCTTTATCCTATTGTTTCGCTGGTGATTTAAATACCTAGACGCAAATTGGAAAGGCGTCGAGCAACGCCAAAGAACAATTAGATAACAGGATTCCTATCCGACGCGGCAGGAGGCGCTTTCAGACGTTTCTCTAATTAGGCTGCGAGAGTTTTTTATCTTGCGACGTCGTTGATGGTATACGCGACCACAAGGCGGTGTTAGTTGACTTCAGATATAAACATTTTACAGAAAGGAACACCTAACTGAACAAAAATATGGCAGTCAAGGCAAGTACAAAGGAGCTACACTGATCACCTAAGAAAACGGTACGACTGTTTTCTGAGAATGAAGGGCATGGAGAAATTTGTAACGTTTAAGAGCAGTCTAGATAATGCATTGCAAAACGTTTGTGCTGAAAATACTTAAAAAATAAATTCTGATCGAGAATATTACAATGTGAAAATCTGACGTATGAAGAGGAAAACTAGCAAGGCTTACAATAATAGACATCTGTAGTGAAAACCGTAAGATATATTTTCGTTATTGTTCGAAAGAACAAGGAAAAGAAAATTGGTGCAGGAGACATTTTTAAGCTTATTCTCGAGGGAGGGAAATAACGTCGAGATTTTACCAATATATTCGCAGAAGAGGGAAAAACAAGAATTTCCATCGTTAGAGATTCCAAGAACAGGTTACTAACAGGTGATCGGGAAAAGCAAACGCATTTAATGTCTATCGCAGTTCCGTTTTAGAACAAAATCTCACCTCAATTGAGATACGAGGTGATCGGTGCCAAATGAGTTTAATGTAGACGCAATATTGTTACTACAAACGTATTAAATCTATTGAAAATGGAAAAGTCGTGGGGTCCAGATGTCATTTCAACCGACATAATTAAACTCGGTGGAGAGGCGCGGTATTTACCGTTTCCAACAAGATTATCTCCATGTTTCGATCAACAATTCAAGCGTGTCCGATGGCAGCTAGGGAGCTGGCTACCGTTGTTCCTATTTCAAGAGTGGTGACACAACTGTTTTACCAATTATAGACCGGTAAGTCTTACGTCAGTTGTATGTAAGCTTTGATAACTAGCTATATTAGACAAGAATGGGTAAGAAAAGAATGGCTATTTCAGGGACAACATGGTTTCTCTTGCGAGAGTCAGATAGGATCATTGTTTCAGAATATAGTGAAACATGCCGAAAAACTGCTCACAAATATTGGGCGTTGAGTCGTAACGCGTTTCCGAATTTATGTTAACATGGGCGCCAGCAAAAAGGTTTCGATACTATTTAGCTATTGCTTCAAAGAAAACTAAATATTGTCCCGCTAGATGGGTCGATGGTTTCTGTCTGGAATAATCGCTATTACCCATTGACAGCCGATTAACCGATCTGCCATCCATACAAAGTGGCGAGGAATTTGAAAACAAATATTTTATCTAGCTACTTATTGGTTCGAATTGGCCAATGAAATTCTTTTTTTTCCCTTTAAAAAAGAAACTTAAGATTTCATTGTATAAGCAGAAAGACTGTCCTTTGGTCATAATCTTGTTCGAACCTTTGAATGTTTCATATCTCGCGCGCTCATGATCGACGTCGCCACGGAAGGACTATCTTCTCTTCTCCCCGGTGATGCGAATCTGCAAGAGTCGAAGTACCGGGTTCTTGTCCCTGTTCTTCCACGCGAACGTTGCCGAGCCACTGATCCGCTCTACTTCAAATATTCGTAGTTCTAGTTCGACTGACTTGCAAAAGTAATACCCGGTTCTTACACAGCGGAAATGTCTGAAAGTTCCACAAATTATATACTTGTTTAGAATATTTCCGAGTCCTGTCATATACGACTTCTCACAAGTTCTAATTTCTATTGTAAAATAATAAAAGCCCAAAATGCCTGTGAACGATCGAAATTCTTTGAGTCTGGCAGGAACTCTCAAGAAAAAATAACAAGTTAGACTTCCAACACAGTGTAAATTATTCGGAGTCCAACGTTCCTCAGTCTCATGAAAAATTACAAGTTCCAATTACCCAAATTATCTATCCGCGAGCGACCCGCACAGCGTCACGACATATGACAGAATGTGTATTTTTTATTACTGAGCTCAGCCTCCAAACCTCGGCTTCCTTTTCTACTGGTTTGTCTCAAAATATCAGACATACTTCCGCAGTAGATTATGTCACTCTCTCCAAACAATCGTAACTGTTTTGAAATAGGATCAGCCACGCTGTCACTTTCAATACCAGATGAATATTTATTTATCTTGACAACAACTTATGCGCCGTTGCTAAGGCGCGCCATATACTATAATTCCTATTAATCATTTCGCATTTCCAAATTCATTTCCGACAAATAACATTTAATAAAAAATGACCTAACATATTGGTACGTCACAATAGTAATGAAGCTGATAGTCGGAGGGTGACGCTGTAATAATAGATTTTGCGAAGGTATTTTGCGCCCCAATGAGAACTGGTTCATAAATCAATAAATGGAGTATTGACACTGTGAGTTGTGGCGGAATTACGAGCTTTGAAGATAGGACCGCCTGGTAAGAAACTGAGGATTGGTTAGGTACGAAAGTACATCATGTTATCTGCACACAAACAATCGAAAAAATGGACCGAGCTTTGCAGTATTGAAAGAACACGAGAGTATTCATTCTGACTGATGCCGTGGTCTTGAACGGATCGTGCTCCAATTAATGTTAGGAGTTTTTGAAATTTGTAAGCATCTGTTATGAATAGATATTGATAGAACATCGGATTTGAATACTATGACAGTAAAACAAATTAAGTGAATGGATTTAGAAGGACAATGGAGGGTTTAGCGAAATTATCAGTAATTGGACTGGAATGTTTGCAGATAGTTTATTGATCTGATGAACGGTGATTGAAGTGTATTTCTGAGAAAAGAAGAGAGAAGATGGTATCTGAAACCTGAGGACGGCGACGTCGGAAATGAATGAAGATGGTCCAAAAGTGCATGGAAGACGAATAATACATTATAAGGTTAAACCATTATGATCAAGGTTTTCACATTAAAAATTATAAATACCAAAATTGTTTAATAAATTTCATGTATTGTGAAATGTATACATGATTCTCATTGAGCCAATTCTAGCAACGAAGTAGCAAGATAGAAATATATTTGCTTTTCAGGTTCCTGGACCACTCTGTATAGATGGCAAGTCCCGCATCTATCATTTACAATGACCTCTACGATGTGCATGGTACGCGGTCTAAAGCTCCTCTCCTCAAGTAATACGAAGTTCAACCCTCCATAACTTTCATACCTCTTGTCTCTTGTTTTACAAAACAATCTCCAGTTTCCTTCTACGTCATACCCCATTATCAATTTACAACCAATCCTACATGCCCTTATATCACAATCTTCTCTCCGCTATTTTCCGCGCTACGTTTATTGACTTCCGCCTCCCTGGTCGCTAAGGAACGTCCTGCCTGCATTCCCATGCCCTCAACATTTACACTTTTTACGATGAATTTAATAAATTTTGTCCCCAATTCCCATCAAAATATTGTGTAATGGGGTTCATGTCACAATGAGCTTTAAACAATGTCAAAGTTTCTAAAAAACAACAGTTTTCTGTAAAAATTAACACAAAATCCCGCATTATGGAAAAGCTTAAACGTCATTTTCTCACAAATTGCTCCAATTATTTTTTTCAAACTTCTGCAAGGGTTAGTGGTAATAGCATTGTTTAATATGGCGTAAAGTTCATTATGTTGTAGTCTTCGGTTGTTGTTTTTTAAATTACACGAGTGTAATTTATTTAAATATTTCTCACGCCGTTAATACGTACATTTCAATGAATTTGTATACATTATTGCATTTGTGAGTGGAAGTGCTTAATATTACTTTAAATGAAGATTTTCGAAAACTCAATACATTCTTGTGAAGTAAAGCTTCAAATTTCGCGTTTACAGTAACGCTTAAGCCTTTGCCATTTTTCTAAAAACGGCTTCAAACTTTTCAATGAAAATTACTATTTGGAATGAGATATTAGCATTCTTTAATATTCTTAAATTAATATTTCGGTTCTGGGAAGCCGAAAAGTTGAGAAAATTTCAAAAAAATGTAATTTGGGCAGAGATAGATGGCAGCAGGCAAGGAGGAGAGGCAAGACTGTACAGTTCAAGTCCACGAAAGGCAATTAGGTTATATCAGACATACCAATATGGGGACATGTTTTATTACAGAATATTTCTGTAAAATGGGCGAAATGGTTAGGCAATAATAGTTAATATGAGCCTTTAGTAACGACGTCGTGGTTGTTGTCACAGGATAAACAAACATTCATCTGAACGTGGAGGCACCACCCTCCTAGAGTTATAAAGCCTGCTCACTGTTTCGTGACGTCACTGTAGGTCATGTGAGCGTTTATCATTCCTCGCTTCCACAGCATTTTCAACGCCAGGAACTTGCTTTCACTCCTTTTGTATTAAAAATTAATAATTCATGATAAAAGTTCTTTTAGTACATTTTATTAAACATTGGTTTTCTATAATACAGTATATTATAATCTATTTATTGAGAATACAATTGATTAATTTACTGAAAATATTCAATCTTCAACTTGTTTGATAATCTATAATTTCTTTTGACAAATTTTAACAAAAATATAAAGCTTTTCGGCGTAAATGTTTGACTAAATCATTTACTGAATGACCATTTACACGAGCATCATGAACGAATTCCTCTCTCAGATATTTTAAGATAGTGGACAGCACATTTCTTTCATTGGTGACTTTTGAAGCATTCCTTATTACAAGGAGTCATTGGGAACAATCACACATTCTCATCTACATTTTCTTCAGTGCATATTCCAGGAAATAAATAAGACTTCTTTCCTTTTTAATACAATAGTATATCAATGCATGATTAAAAACTTGTTCTGAGCACATGGTTTTTATTAAACATTTCTTTATAATACAATACATTAAACCTAATTATTTACAATATAATACATCTATTTATAAAACATCTGAATTTATTGGAATGTATGTAGTTTTCTGTAATGCATTTCCAGTCTTTTCTCTCGCTTTTCACAAGGGTCTTCCCTGTCTGGAAACCTCCCTTGGTAAGGTGAGCTGACAGTTAGGGAGCAGAGATGGTACAGCATCACTTCTTAACTTCGGTATATTCAGTCCTGATGATTAGCTTCTCCTCCTTGTTCATTATACACTACCTTCCTCTCAAATAATATCATTTTGATGGATAACATGTGGCATACCTGAAACAAGAAAAAAATAAGATATTATAATATATAATGTAATAATAATAATACCAATAATAATAATCATAATAATAATAATAATAACAGTTGCATGAGGGGGTAAAACTAAAATTATGTACAGTGGTTAGTCTCACAATATTAAAACATGTACATAGAATTCTATGTCACTTTCAAACTAATTTACCAAAGAACAAAGAAATTAATTTTGAAATTAATTCATGCACCAATGGACTTCTTTTGCTTTCATACTCTCAAGGTAATTCCTTTGATACAAATTATTGTTTTGTTTTAGTAACTTATTCATGTTGCCATGTGGGAAATCTCAAGATTGCTCTGTGAGGTTATGTTTTTTAGGCATTATTTAGCAATTGAGTGCTATAACTTGAGCTATTATAAAATATTTAACTGATAGTTTAAGTTTTTACTATCACTATTCACTTAACAGTATACAGAAAATAGTTTCAAGTTTAGCATCATATTACAAGGTAATTGTAAAGATCTAATTGCAAACAACTTGGCTTCTGATAGAACATTAGGAATATTACTAAAGAATGTCAAAACTCCTTAGCACCTTACATACAATTTATGCTTTGGAATAAATAATAAATAAAATTAATGAGGTTCTACATGTGCAAGAACCACAGCCTTACCTTCGAGGATTTGGAGGGAACAAAATCTTCTCTGCGAATAGCAGCCGTCCATTTCTTCCGCAAAGCAGGATCTATTGGAAAACCAAAAACATGTACTACTTTCCAGGTTTCATCACAGTTTCTCGACACTTCGAACTACACATCTAAACGGCATATCAAACCGGCAGAGCATCATAAGTATGAACTGCACCGAACACACGGACAACACCAGATGAATTCAACTGCAACAACATACTGCGCCCAGGCCACCCATGATCATGACACCACGCCACATCTTAGTGATGTCACACAAATTAGTGAGAGCAGGCTTTATAACTCTAGGAGGTGGTGGTGGAGGTGACGGTGGGAGGGTGGAGGAAATATAGAGATTTGTGAATTGGGTTGAAGTGGACTGATTATTAAAACGGAAGTTTGGGCAATTTGTCGAAATAAAAGAAAGCAAGAGGGATTGTGGTTTTTAAAGGGAGGATAAGATTCATTCTGTCGCATGTCAGACGGTGAGCAGTCTGCTCATGAATAGATTAATTTGTGCATGTTAGAACTTGTAAAAATTTCGGGGGTCTACAATACGTGTTAGGACTTTGAAACATTTTCGTGTGGTAGGGCAAGAATCGGACTTGAGGGACATATTCGGACTCTGAATATTTTCGTGGCTGAACCAGAAGTGAACTTGTGATACTTCTAAGATTTGGGGAACTCGAGTTCTGAAAATTTTGCATACTTCTAAGATTTGGGAACTGAGAGATTTGTTCTTACTGTGCAATCGTAAAAGCACTGGATATTTATACGGTGAGAACTATGCATCAGACACATTATAGTGGAGCTGGAACTAATATTTATGGTATAGCGGTGAATCGGCGGTGTTCGTTTTTAAAGAAGAGAAGCAGATTCGTAATTGATTTCGGGATTTTCTGGAGCCTAAATAAAAGAAGAGAAAGCGTTTCTTCGAGTGTAGCACCAATCAAGAGGCACGTTAAAGACCAGAATCTGCATAAGGTTCCAATCCAGGTCACGACTCGTTGAAAGTTTCTCATTGTAAATTGGTTTTCATTTTAATTTGCTGCTTTGATAGGAAATAAACATTAAGTTTCTTCTTGAAAGAAAGATAAAATGATTTTCATTGGCCAATGCGAGCTAATAAGTAGCTTGATCAAATAATCTCTGTTTCAGATTCTCGCCATTCTGTATAGATGGGCAGATCGGGGTAATCGGCTGGCACAGATAATCGCGATTATTTCGATGTGACCCATCGACCCAGCTAGCGGGTTAATATCTGCTTTTATCAGAGTAATAATAGTTAAAATATTAACGTAACCTTTTTCCTGGCGCCCATGTTATTAGAAATTTGGAAACGGGTTACGACGAAAAACTAAAATTAAACATAACCGTGATAAAATAAAATGGGAACTTAATGCTTTGTGACTTGTAAGTTATGAGGGGACCAAAATTAATACACATTTGTGAAAAAGTTGTAATGAAAGGAGGGAACTCTTCAGTTTCAAACATGAATTCTTGTAGGAAAGGTTTCTTCATTTCAAAAACCACTTCAATAAGAAGAAAAGGTACAATTTTTTTATTTTGTTTATTTATTGAAAAATCACTGAATATTTTCTTCATTAAGTGCCATTGAAAATACGTAGTACATCCATATGAAAATGTACAAACATGTAATATATTTCAACGTCTTATTCTAACGTTATTGTTATACCTCTTCAAATCATCGTTCTAGTCCCATGTTTTCTTTGCTCACATTACCTGTTATAAAATCTTTGTTAATGAGTATTCGGTTTGATTGCTGAAAGATCACTTCTTTGTTTTATTTGTATATTGGCTTTCTTATTTTGTAAACCATGTATTTTAGTTTTCATTCATTTTTTTCTGCTTGCTATCTGGAAATTATGAGGTATGTGTCGTAATCTCAGGCTCCTCTTGATTCTTACACCAATCAATGCAAGAACTTCTTATCCTGAAAATGACTTTCGAAAACTCAGGCAATTGCTTTGCAGCCAATACTCGTATCCCTTCCATTTTATCCTTTGAATTCGAGACGTAATCTCAGGCTCCTCTTTAAATATCAAAGGTCAAGTCATGTAAGGCAAATGTTTTCAAATATTAGTGTAACAAAATAATAATTATTCAAACGACGAAAATAACATAATTTGCCGTTATGAATTCATGACGTCTTTGCCCCATTACATTTTTTCAAAAGTAAGGAATATATGTTTTATTTATAGAACGTATATATTAGTGTGAATATAGTAACTATAATTCGTAGTGTGTAATATGTGGCTGTTATATAAAATTTCATTTCAAATTGCTTGATATCCACTAGATTCCAATATTGTTATAATACATTTTAAAATTAAAACCTCTAGTACATATGTATGAAGTTGTTAACTTGACATATATGTTAATTAATATGTAGGATGAATTTATTGATGCAAAAAACTGAAGGATGTTGTTAAATGTCTCAGTAATATCATGAATTGTAAATTCATTACAAAACATTAATATAAATTTTCTTTGTAGAACATTTGTTACATGTGTGGGTCATGGTCCCCAATCCATATCTGAAAGAATCATTTCCACTGCACTCCACAAACATTTTCCATCAGCACCATTACATAACAGCACAATAACTGGCTGTGATTTCTGTATCTTCCACCAATATCTGAATGACCAAATGATAGAAAAGGATCACCTTGTGCTCTCAACATTTTCAAGAGAGTGACTATATCCAAAAGCACCAAGAACAGTTTCCACTCTCGTGGCCACGGATAACCTCGAGTGACGCCGTGATACACGCTACGACGAAAATAGCGCTAGTGCAGTTTCTCAGAATATGTCACTGCTGGGCCACTTGACCTCTCTCGTAGCGCGACAAAACCTCGCTTTGGGTGACGCCCCACCGCCTCAACAGGAAAGCCCTGAACAGCGATATCAGTAACGCTGTTGGGCGCAGTCCTATAGTCACTAGATAGGCTTTAGAAGTCGTTATTTGAATATCAGGCCTGACGCCATATGCGTAACTGTATTCACCAACGCGCTCTGCCGGAATCTGTGAACTACCTATTTTGAGAGTTTGGCGTGACTGAGGTGGTAGGATTCAACGGTGTTTGTCTGAGGCGTTTGATGAGCTTGCATCTGCTCCTGACGAGCGCTTGCTGTGCAAAACGCTTCTGTGAAAGGCTGTTGCTAGCGACAGGTGATTTTGAGTCAAAGATATTTATGGTTTTAGAATGTCGAAATCTACGAGAAGATGCTAGTGCCCACTGCACCAATTGAAACCAAAATTAGCCGTTACAACGCGGCTATTTGATTTCGAGAAACAAACAAAGTGAGCAACATTTTTCGTATCTTATGTTTCTATGTGCATGTAGTTTGTTGATTAACACTGATTTTTTATTATATATATATATATATATATATATATAAGTATATATATATGTTTTAGATGCAGAGAATGTGGTTAAAAGCAATTGGGGGGACCCAGCTCTGCCAAATGTTCTGGAAGAGATTGACCACGACTAGATTTGTTTGTAAAGAAATATTTTGTGGAACAGCATTATCTGTTTGAGTTATAGGACGTATGAGTATGCTGTTCTATAAAATTTGAACCACGAAATCCTTTGTGAGGAAGCCTGGTGGGATTTCTTTGATGCAAGCGTTCCAGCTGAAAGAAGTTCATTTTCAATATGCATTTAGGCGTTTCAGTATTGTGTCGTAAAGTGATTCTCTGATGCATATTTTGGCTCTAGATGTCCAGATTCGAAACTAGAAATTTCAGTGGATGTTACTCGGTGAGACTTGTTTTCACAGGAATAAGTATAATTTATTTGTTCAGACACCTAGGGTAATATGCATTGCCATAAAACTGTAAAATAATGTGTATAAGGTGTCTCATCAGCAGAGTTTGCTTTCAGAACCTTGCGTAGAAGTGAAAATTATACTCCAATAATGTCGATTAACATGGAAAGATTTTCTTAAATTTGTTCTCTTTGAGAACCCAGGGTGATCATTTAAAGAATTACTGTTATGTGCAGTGAATGACTTTCTTCATTCTGCACAAAGTTCAGAACATACCCTACGCTAAGTTTGTAATGGCACAAGTATTGAGAGTTTTAAGATCAGTGTATATATTCTTGTCATTGATACAGATCCATTATGATAAACCATATTTCCTACATCTGATTAGGAAATTTAATTAAATTTGAAGATGAAATTCATTCTGTAAAAGATAGTCATTTTCTACAAATTTGGAATGACTTTGCTATGTTAAGACCTTTATTTAGAAATTAGGAATAATAAAACTTTGTGTCCCTGTTTCAGAGACTATTTTTATGCATTTTTAGAATTTCTTTAGTGCTTAATATCTGTCTGGATGAGTATTTTCAGTATTAGTATTAATTAATTTTGTATTATTGGTATTGATATAAGATGCATACGTAATATGTTATACTGGCCTTGGCAATAATTGTTTTTCAAAAGACAAACTGGTTTTGATTCACCCTCTTTTTATTCTATAATGTGTGTATCATTGTATTTTGTCTATCCTCTTGCCAATTACATTCTGAATGTGAATGCTGATCTCATTAGATTGTGAATTGTCACAGGTTATAGTGTTTAATTCCATGCCAGCTCAGTTGTTTGAATATCTGTCCAGGCTCAGTTCCTGGTGCAATCAAATTATTGCATTGACAATCAATTTTACAATTAAATTTTGATCACAAGCATTATGGACCAGTTACATTCCCACTCTTTGTAACCAAACAACAAAACCACAAAAATGAAATAGAGGGTCCAAAAAGATCTCATTTAATAGATACAACTAAAGAAACAATACTTGTAATTTCTGATAGTATTGTAAAAATATTGTTTTCCCAAGTCATATTTTTAGTTACTGTTCTCATAAATTTTAAATTGTAAGTGCACTTTATTTTCTACCATCTGTATGTCATAAAACACTGAGCTGTAGTTTTAAATGCAGTATTCTGTTATAATGAACATTTTGGATCAGAGCTGACATTGGGAAATTTCACTCATTGGTTAAAAATGTGATGTTATAATGATGTGACATATTTATTTATTCAAAAATAGCCAAAACTGTATGTGACGTATGGGGAGAAAATCATGAGAGACATTACAGTTAAAACATTACATTAAATTACATTATTACATTAAATTACAAAATTACATTAAAGTTAGAACAAAATTAGGATCCAGATTTGAGAAAATGGCGTTCAAGTGTTTCCGAAAATGCGAAATATTTAGCTCATTTCAACAAAAACTGCTGAGTTTCTGAGAAAAATATCTTACATTATTTAAAGCATAATGTATAATAAGCGGCGGCCGGCGAATCGCGGAGCCAGTCCAAAGTCTGAAGTGGAAGCTGAGCTGTATGTGTGCATCGCGGTGAATAGCAGTGCAGTGATTGTGCTCAGTGACGTAAATATCAAAATATTAGGGGAACAATTTTTTAAATGTTTCATGAAGATAATTTTTATTATACAAAACTCCGAGTATAATATATTTAAATAATGAAAAATTCTAAAAGCCAATAAAATGTCCTGATTTTCCCAGTTTGTAATTTTTCCTGCCATTTCCATGTCCGCAGAACGCTGAAATATCTTACTGCATTTTAGGAGCAACAGTCTGCGCGCTTTAATATCACAGATTCAGATTCTCAGACATGCACGTATTAAATTATTAAACCGCCAGTCCTCTCTCAAAAAAAATGGGTGAGTCTTTCGAAGCCTGAAAATAATCTCATCGAATGTTCTTAAAATAAATATGATGCAACGTAACCCCTCCAGTTTTGTAGTTTGTAAAAAACTGTTTTAATATTCCGTTTGGGGAAAAAAGAATGTGGCTAGAAATGAAATATCTAAACATTTATATTCTTTCAGAAACCAGGTACATGTAATAAATACAACCGCTGCGTCACCCCAAGATTCCCGGCAAGTGAACTGTGGAGTGATCGTACTTGCAATAAAATGAGTCCGACTAGCTGCATAATTCGACTGCTGACAGCCCCATCGTAGGCTCCATCGACGCCTCTACGGCCTTTCTTCGCGTGCGCGCATATGGGTACAAAGAACTGATTTCTTGCTGAATGTCTTACTGCACACGTCGCAGCTAAATGTCCGCTCTCCCGTGCGTGCGCATGTGATAAGCGAGGTGTGTTTTTTGTGTGAATGCCTTCCCGCACACACTGCAGTTGTGCGGGCGTTCTCCCGTGTGTGTGCGCATATGAGAGGCGAGGTTTCCTTTTTGTGTGAATGTCTTCCCACACACGCTGCAGCTGTATGGGCGTTCCAGTGTGGAGTGCAATATATGAGGTGGCGAGGTTTGATTTCTTGTTGAAAGCCTTCTCCCATACGCTGCAGCTGTGTGGGCGTTCTTCCGTGTGCGTGCGCACAAGGAGTAGTGGAGGGCTACCATCGCTGAATGCCTTCCCGCACACACTGCAGTTGTGTGGCTGTTCTCTCTGCGTGCGTGCGCATACGCGAGCGAGTTTTGATATCTTAATGAATGCCTTCCCACACACGCTGCAACTGTGGAGGCGCGCTCCGTGTGAGTGCGTTTGTGAACGAAGAGTTTGACTTCGCCCGTCCCTGGGTGGGTTGGAGGCCTTGGGAAGAAGTGAGGGCGGCAGGGCGTTCTTTGGGCCCTGACGGCCCACACGTGCACCTGCAGCCCCGGAGGGCGAAGCGCAAGTCTTCCGTGGTTCTCCGCCGCTGCCTGCCAGCGTTCCGCTTCTCGTCCTCCGCGCCTGCAATAAACACAAATTACTTCACATTGGCTACCTGACCTCACTCATTACATCAATTTTCATTTTCTCGCCCTTTGCGAAGGGTCTACGAGAGAAAGCAGAAAACGCATTGGAAAACGGAATTTCGGCAGAAAAGCTCTTGCTGCTGGGTCCCATTAACAAAAGTACGTCAACCAGCTGCGAAATTTGAAAGAAATCGCCTAATGCGTGGTGTAGCTGAATCCGTGTTCTGTAGGTCCCGATAACCAAAAATCGACTGATAGCAAATCGTCTGCCGATGGTCTACTCACGCCTAAAGTGATAGTCGATTTCGCAAAAATTTATATTGCCCGGTAGATCTGGACGAACTTGAGGGATTGGCAAGTTTCAAAACGAATATTTTGATGTTTGAGAGAACTTGACGAAGTCTTAAAAAATTTTAGGACATAGGTTAATGCCCATCTCCTCTGGCATTACAAACAATAGAAAAGTTTCCCACTCACCTGGAAGAATCACATAATCTCTGTTTAATGGAAGCATTCACTGCCCATTGCCATCGGATCCTGGAGAAAGAAAAGTTCTTCGTCATCACTTCAGAGCACTAGCAGTGGCGCATCACTGGAAGAGGGCAGCGAGTAATCAAAGGTCGGATCCGTGCTATAATTTCTTGCTGTTTACAATTACCGCGCAAGGACCGCACGAAAGCGGGTTCAAAGTTCAGTCGACTTCAATAAAGCGGCAAAGAAGTGACATCATTCTGAACGTTTTAGTGCCTATGACAACACTCATAAGAACAGATGATACAAATAGTACAACCAAAAATAATGTTCTTAGAACATCTCAATGCGATTTGGACCATTCGCTCTATGCACATTTGTATCAATCTGACTTTTGGAATGACAAGGTTCCAACTGACATATCGGAAAAAAAAAAAATTGATGTCACCTACATTTTATCTGACACCTGCGACGAGTAGAACATACTCAAGCTGCAATCTTGGCAATTGGCCATGGAAAAATCAGATGTTGCGGAGAGCCCACTCAATTGCGGGCACCCTCATCTTTCAAACAGTTCATAATATCGACATGCATTGAACACTCATCAATGCGAAATTATGGGCCAAGTAATATGCTGTAGGGACATTGTTCGTAATGTTTTTCGTTTTCCAGAAATTTATTATTTAATTATTTAAATGAAAATATTTATTTTCTCATTAGCAATGGATAACCATAAAAAGAGTAATGTAATGAGTAGAGACCGGAAAAGTATGTTGTATAAAACAAATATACATAAATACGTAATTTAAAACAGTAAGAATATATAATAAATACGTGTAAATTATGATATAAGTACATTAAAATATTAATGAATTCTAAACACATTAACTTAATTCGACGCGTCATATTTATCAAAAAATTTACAAGGTGTTCTAAAAATAAGCCAACGTTTCAAAAATCATTTGGAGGGCACACGTTGATGCACTTTTTGCCCTTTACAACTTTCCCGCCAGTAATAAAAGCTTCATCTATTGCTATCCAGAGCCGTAGATAAGCAGTCAAACTAGTCGCGATAGCAGCCCTCGTACTAATATTATCTACGATCAAACAATTACTGCAGCATGCTTATCGAAGTGTCACAGTGCGTTTCGGAAAGTAGGGTTAAAGGTCAATAAAACACGACGTCAGCAATACTTTTCACACCTCACGGTGAATATGATCTCATGCGCGCACTGAGATACCTGAAGCTGGCGCAGCCAACTGTAAAAATATCCAAGCGCGTCTTATTTTTTAAAAAGTACTTCTTTTCATAAAAACTGTGTAATAAAACTGATTGAAAACTATTTTGTGCAAAATATGGAACGAAGCATCTAGATTCGCCACCATTTGAAGTTTAGCGATCGGTGCGTACGTCTGCAGCAAATGAGGCGGTGTTAGAAGGGGGCCTGAGGCCATGGGGAGGGGGGAGGGAGATGCAAGCGCCTCCACTACCAACGCACTGCGACAAACATCGATACCACAATGCATCGTTTCTTGCAAGGATTCAAACTCATCAGTGAAATCAACGATTTAAACAAATTGGAACTGTCATTTTCAAACTCACCAAGAATCCAGTTCTATGTCTAATTGCTGAAATTCCAACACATACAAAGGAAACACTATAATATTCTCAACTGCTCTTGTAAATTTACAAAAATAAAACCTAGATGACAATAGAAAAACAATAAAATATGTACATAAATTATGTACTAAGCTCTGTCTCCCATCGACAAAAACGAACATCGGCAGTTGCGTGCTCGGGCAGATGAACTGACGAGTTATTTGTGACGCTATATTCTACACGGATGATTAGGAATTTCAACTAATTCTACACGGATGATTATGAATTCTAGACGTGCAGAGAAAATAAAGTTACATTTATTAACACTCGACGTAGAAATCATATTCATCAGGCGAGAGTAGCAACAGCTCATTACGAAAAATTCACATACAATACATGTACATTATTTTACCAAACGTTTTGCCAGATGACATTAAATCATAAAATTCGATCGAAAACTTTAAATCCCAAGTGAAATCGTTTCTGCTGCATAACTGTTTCCATACAATTAGAGACTACTGAGCATCTCAAGGAAAATAACATTAATTTTAACGTAATATTTAATCCATAATTTACCATTGGGCTGTATAAATGTAAACAACCTGCAACAAGTCTTGTACTGTAGCTTCGGGGAATGACTCTATCTCTACTGTGGTTTTTTCCACTTCACAGATCCTTTCAGCAAATGCTGAGATAGCTCCCTTGTTTGTTTTCTGCATATAAACGTAATTTAATTTATCTTGTGCACGTCTTCTAGAATTCAGTGGAAATATTAAATTATCATTTCCATGTTGTTGGGTGGCAGGAAGTATTATTCCTAGAAGGACATGATGGATAAGAGCCCAAAAATCTATTAAGGTTGATTTTGTCATGGAAATAAATTTTATTAAGTACTGAGCTGATTTTTTCTTTTTTCTGTATTCAAAATTCTTATTTATTTTATTTATTTAGACAAAACAGACAAAAACCAAGGTGCTGCATGGGGGAGAAAAATCTTTTCACGCTTTCTTGAGTTTCTGAATCCCTTCTTAACAATCTAACTATTAACAGTTAAAAGATGAAAAATAGTAGTAATAATAATATTAATAATAATAATAATAATAAATAATAAATTTAAAAACGCGGGAGATTAACATTTCAAGCATAAGATATTTCGGTTTCTGAATTATAGGAAAAATTATTTATAACGGTAAACAAACGAATAGATTGGATTTTTCTCTGTATTAAAATAAAATAGAAACTCACCCTAATCTTTACTAACATTACAGCAAAGGAAAGCTCAACAAACGTGCGCATTGTAGTTACATATACGTCCAGAAGCAAATCAAGGGCCATCTCAGCATTTGCTCAATGGATCACGGAAACTGGCCAAAACCTGATCGAGATGGGGGTCATTGACCTGAAGCTGAAGTACAATACTGGTTACGGCACTTGTCTTTTTTAAAATTATACAATGTAAATGTAACTAATTCATTACACTATATCATGGTTTTGTTATAGTAAACATTTCTTTTCACGATCAGTATATTCTAACTGTATAGAAACAAACAGTTTTGCAGCAGAAAAATTTTACTTTAACTTAAATTTGTATACCAATTAATTGTTTAATTTCATCTGGCAAATGCGTTGTAAAGGAACGTACACGTATTGTATCTGATTTTTGTAGTGAGCTGTTAATACTGGATACCTGATAAAACATGATTTCTATGACGAGTGTTAAAATTTATAACAACAGTATTATAAGAAAATATATTCACCGTAAAGTAAGTCAGTTTTGACAAATGCTACAGATTCATAAATAAATGGGCAAGAAATGGTTAGATTCTGCCGAAATGAAAAGGCTTGCAGGATCACGATGGCATTTTTCCATTATTCGGATAATTTTCTTCGCAATCTTAATGTCTGGGCATCAAAGGACGGCTTCCGCAGAATAATATGCCACATCTCTTGTATGGAAATGTACATTGCAAATACACGCCAATGAGCTGACAGGAATTCTGATTAAGTGTTTAATTGTGTTATATGTACATTCTATTTGAGGATTGGTTGAGAGACCTAGAAATTTTGTTACTCAACATCAGCTAATGACATTTTGTCTATTTTCACGGAGCAAACGATTGCCGATTTGAAACGCAAAATTGCACGGACACAGTTTTCCTTCGATATCTATTAATTTGTTATTACAAAACCAATTTGAAACATCCAAAATTGTACTATTAATTGTTTTTTTTTTGCAAAGAAGATTTGTGTCATCGGCAAACAGAACTGTTCGTCCATTTTTAATAGATGAGGGCACATCGTTTACGTGCAACAGAAAGAGGATAGGACATATGATCGAACCTTGTGGGACCCCATGTTCAATTGACAAAGAATTGGAAGATCCAAGTGAGTATATGGTCTAGAGGGACACAGAATTTTTAAACGTGCACAATATTCACTTCTCCCCATAACACGTCAAACAGTTTTTAACGGTTTTTGGCATAAATAAAAGAATATATAGTTCCATTTAAAAAATAAAGGTGATTAAATTCCTAGAATACTAATAATTTTACAGAAGATTTCATGGTATATTAGTTGTCTTGCACCATGATTTCACATTGCTGTGTGTCAAAACACCGAGTGTTTGCAGAAGGACCAACTTTAATGGCATGTTGTCTTACCTTCTCTTCGCTACTGCAAAGTCTTTCATTGCCCTCATTCTCCTTTAATGAACATGTAGATAGAGGACGCTCCAACTCCTCCTGCACAGGAAAACAAAACGTGAACTACTGTGCACAAGAAACAAGGTGATGTCCTCTAGCTACGAAACGCATGTCATTAATACACATTGACACTGAACGTGAAATATTTTTGTCCGGCGTAGAATGGACCTCGAGATTGACAAATTTTCATTTTTGCGGTTCTTCGTACCGGTTTTTTCCAAAATGGATATTCTATCATCCACAACGCACATTCACTTTACAAATTATTATCATTATTATTAAAAAGGTGCTAAAACAGCACGTACTTTCTTCTCTTTAATAGTTATGTCACAGTATATCACAATTTCTCTCCGAATCTACACATTCTCAGTCATTTTTGTGAAATTCATTACAAATTAAATACTTTCAAGCAAATAACACAAATTTAACAATTATATCTGCTAAATGTCCCAACAATAAGACGCAATTCATTGAATGTAGATCCCGACTCATTGTTGTTGCATTCCAACCTAAGGCTAGCAACACTGAAGGCTAGCAATTTTCATTTCATATATTTCAAAAAGGTTTCTAATATTTTCTAAAGATTCAATGTATAAAGATGCTTAACAAAAGCTCAAATGTAAGAAACGAACAACGAAATATGGAATAATATACAAATTCTAACTTCCGAGGCATCCAACGTGGAAACGTTTCTCATATTATGTTCGCGAAGCTTAGTACATTGGGAGCGGGAGACTGTTTATCGACAAACGCGACAAAAATTACTAATTACCTTACAATTTAACACGACCTTATTTGAAGATCTATCTTTCATGAACACATTTCTTTAAGAAAAAATGTATCTTCACAACTAGTTGTAGAGAGGCGTGGATTTTTTCACTTTACGAAAATCACATTTTAACAAACATGAGACTTAAACTCCTTTCTCTTAAGGGGGCTGCCTAAGGCTCCTAAAGTTAATTAAAATGTTGCGATGTTTTTATGAAAAAAAGTTTAAAAAATAAAAATTGCATGTTTGACATTAATGTCCGTGAAAATACTCATGTTTTTGAAAACTTGAACATTACAAATTTTCAGAAGTTTTCACGAACACATTTATTAAGAAAAATGTGTATCTTCCTAATTGTAAAAATATCTTCCTAATTGTTAGTTGTAGGAAGAACTTGAGACCTTTGCTGTTCTCTTAAACGTGTCCTCTCACACCATAAAGTAAATAAGATTTAATAAAAACGGAGTATTTTCTTTTAATTTCAAAATGTCCAGCAGCTTCATATTATGGTATCCCTGAAAATTAAAAATATTGGTTCTGAAACTGGGCTGCGCCGCGACATCAGCCAGATCGATTTGAGAATATTAATTTTGAGATAATCGTCTGAAAATGTACCAAGTTGTCACAGACGGAGAGACATTTTGCAGTCAATCGATTTTTCGGTATCAAGAACCCACTAAACATGGATTCTGGATATTTTTTTATTTCACAAAAAGTTAAAAACCGCGTATGACGTGCTGTGAAAAGTGAATTGTGTGCACATTGGGGTACCCTGATCCTCACACTAAGTCATATACTACTTAACTTTGAATTTTGAAAGGAGGAGAAAAACAAAACTTCCATGTAATAAAATTCATTTAAAGGATAAATAAGGAAATAAAATTATGAATTTTGAAAGGGCGAAAAACTCCCATGTAATAAATCTATTTTAAAGGATAAATAAGCAATCAATTTTGGCTCACATTTCCTGCCGCGACATGGAAACGATAATTTGAATAATTGTATTTCCCACTGAATTTGTGAAGACGTGTACAGAAAATGAAGTTACATTTATGTCCAGAAGCAAAACAAGGGGCCATCTCTAGCATTTGCTCCATCGGATCAGGAAACTGACGAAAAACTCGATCGAAATGGGAGTCATTGACCTGGAAGCTGTATTACAAATATGTTACAGCTTGTTTTATACTCATTTATGCAGTCCATATGGTAAATAATGCATTATGTATCATTGTTAAAATTAATGTTACTTTTCTTTGTGATGCTCAGTATAGTCTCTAATTGTATAGAAAACAGTTATGCAGCAGAAACGATTTCACTTGAGGATTTAAACTTTTCTATTGAATTTAATCGTTTAATGTCATCTGGCAAAGTGTTGTAAACAATGTACATGTATTGTATGCATTCTTTTGTAATGAGCTGTTGATACTGTCACCTGATGAATATGATTTCTACGTAGAGTGTTTTTACAAAAACACGATTCGTAAATAAAAGACACGGAAATGGTAGAATTCCTAGATTAATGAAGAGAGGCTTACATGAATCACGGGTGGACGGTTGTAATTCACAATCTGTTTTTGTATCTAGCGTCTGGGAGCAAATGTATTCCTCCTGCATTATTGTGCCATATCTCAGGCGGGAAATGAACATTCGCGAAATATACACAACGAGCAGTATGAAGGCTGTCTGAATTTGCAAGAATTCTGAACGCAGTACACGAACTTAATTTGGTTCAATTCATTTAAATGACGTTCCATTTAAGCTTTGACTGGACCGGAGAGTCCTAAAATTCTTGTTGCCTTAACATCAATGGTACACCGTTCATTTTCACGTGGAGTACATAAATTGTTTATTTGAATGGAAAAACTGCATTTAAACCGTTATCTTTCTGTACTATTGATTTGTTCCGGCAGCGGCCTTTTAAAAACGCTGCCGATGGCAGACGGCCTAATATACAACGGGCCCGGCAGAGCCAGAGGGTCAGTGACGTACGAAGAACGGGACTTGCTTCCTCCGACTCCGGACGACTGACGGGATGATGATTGCCTGTGGTGCTGCCGCTGCTGGTTTCCGCCCCGCCGGAACGTTTCGTCCACGGGGAGATGGGTAAGAGGCCGTCGTCAGTCATCTCGATCGCAACCCATCGTTCCCTGTCCCCTAATCTCTAATAAATGGTGCAATTCTGCTTAAAAACGTCTTCTGTGTAAGCCGCCCTCCCCCTCCATTCAACTTCAGTAAGTTACTTAATCGCAGTACTCAGCGACGAGTCACCTGGAGGAAGGCTGAAGCCAGTCAGGCCCCGAGGGTGCTCTTTCAGCACCTTGTCGAGATATCTCAGCCACCTCTGGCACTGAATGGCATATGAAACCAATGTAGCTGACATTTTATGTAAAATTGAAGGATTGGATTCTGGGAGCTCTGTAGGTCCAGATGGCAATCCATCTATTCTGTTGAAAAAACCGTCATTTCAATTTTCCACAAATTCTTGGACTGTTATTAGAAAGATCTTCGACTGAGGGTATCTTTCCGAACGAATGGAAATCTTTATGTATATTACCTATTTTAAAGTCGGGAGACAGAAATGACATAAAGAATTACAGGCTGATTTCTATCCTGAGTGTCATCCCTAAACTCTTTGAATCCTTGCTTATGGACAGAATTGGGGTTGTTATCTATCCACATCATTCTGATAGACAATTGGTTATATGCCAGGTAGAAATATTGAAGCAAATTTGTCCTTTACTCTAGCTACATATTGGAAAATAAACTTCAGGTCAACTGTATCTATACCGATTTTATCAAGGCTTTCGACTCGGTAAACCATAATATTTTACTTATTAAACTAGAGCTATTGGGGATCACTAGACCATTACTTGAGTGGTCTCGGAGCTACCTATCAGTGTGTTCAAATGGTATCTGATAAGATTAATGTTTCTAGTCCAATTGAGATTCACGTGTCCTCAGGGGCCACAATTAGGTCCTCTTTATTTAACATTTTTATCAAGATCTGGTGATAGTATATTAATTGTAGAGCATTTGCTTTATGGATGATCTAAAGATTTTTAAAATCCAATCCGATGACGACAGAGTGAGATTGCAAGACAACCTAAACGCCTTGTATGCGTGGGAAAATGATCTCTTTCCTCAACACCTATAAATGTAAATCAATAACTTTTCAAGATCTAGAACGAACAAGACCTTTGAATATGTGATGAATTTCACACCACTTGAAAGAGTTTACACTACAAATATCTGGGAGTGATTTTTGATTCTTTGACGACTTTTTACGTGGATCACATTCAGCGCAATAACATCCAGATCTAACCAAGTCTAGGAATTTGTGAAGAAAATCTGCCGAGATTTGCATTCCGTAGAGGTCCTGAAACTTCACTTTTTATCTTATGCTCGTCAAGCCAATACTTATGTATTCATCTGTGAAATGGTCTCCTTATTTTATGAGATATATATCTAGAATTGAAATACAAATTCTTGGGAATGGTGGCAGACAGTCTGAGATTGGATGATCCGTATATAACTGCGATTACAGTAACATAGCAGTTCAACTTCAAATTCATCACTTATGTTACCTCATAGGAATTTGCAGACCTGTTGTTTCTGAGAAAAATTGATAAGGGGGAGAAGTTAATTGTACAATTCTGCAAAACCACTCAAGTCGAAACACTCATTTTAATTCTAGAACGAGGGATATTTTTGTTATTAGATTTTACCATTACTACTATACACAGACAATGTTATTAATCGTTGTAAATTATTCAATACTTTGAACTTAGAATTTATGTGAGACGGATATTCTGCATTTTTAGCATTAGTACAATTTAATCTTGAAGTTTGAATGACTGAATGTATTAGATTAATATATTGTAGAGTAACGTATCGCGTGTAACTTTTGAATGTTGAAGATATTGAAATGCAGTTTTCATGAAAGCATGAGAAAATAATAAGGCTAACTGATACATGGTTAATACTATGAGACGGATAATACTGCTTACTGATTCTAATTATAAGCTTAATTATAAGCCATACATATATGAGCGCTGCGTGACTTTCTGTATGGTCTGTTACATTCAAAATATCGTTAAGAACTAGTCGCAAAAGAATAAAATTCTCAAAAAAATTTTTATCTAACATATGAGAATATGTATATCATTGGACTTGCCTTTACGCCCTTTCATAATAGTCTAAAAATATGCATACTTCCATTTGAAAAAAAGGTTAATTTCAACATTCTGTAAAATACGATATAATAGAAATGAATACACGTATCAATAAGCCCCATTTTCTCACAAGGCTGTGAAAACTGCATTTCAACATCTTCCACTGTCTAAAAAGTTACAGGAGGTGCTAAAGGTACGTGACTCATCCTGTATATATGAAGGAAAAAGAACAAGATATTTTTATATGATATGACTAAATTATTTTTGGTTAATATTATATGTGTATGTTCATGGTTCTGTTGCCACATGCTAGGGGAGTTTTTATTGTATTTTTTGTAAATAAAGGACTAACTTGTATATATGACAGTGTAGGGATCACAGAATTTTGACAATGTGCACACAATTCACTTTTCCCCATGCATGTCATGTCATACGCAGTTTTTAACTGTTTTTTTGACGTTAAATAAATAAATAAATTTGATAATAAATAAAATAAATATTCAAATACAGTTTTGTTGCAAATGTGCGAAATACATATTTATTATCTGTAATTTAATTACGAATACGTAATATAACAAGGATATGCTAACACAAGAAAGTTCAATGGATCTATAATTTTTTCAAATTTTCTTTGACACCTAGAGTATCTGCCAACCATACATGGAGAGAATAGAATAAGAAATAGGTGTATTTACTTATGAGGGGGGTATGGGAAAAAGAACCACAAGATTTCCTGAGTTCCTGAATCCCTTCCCAAAATTTTAACTATAAACTAATTGGAAAGATAAATAAAGTTCATACACAATAATAATAATAGTAGTAGTAGTAGTAGTAGTAATAATAATAATACATTTTAAAGTGTGAGATTAGCAACATTTGTGAAACTAGACACTTCCTTCCTGGTTATAGAGGCAACTTCATTTGCAATGGTAAACAAATGGCAATTTAATTTTACTGCATTGCTAACTAAATAGTAACTGGTCTCTTACTCTATTACTACTACAAACAGAGCTCAAATAATACGTGTGCTTAGTGAAGATACATTTATGACCAGAATCAAATCAAAGGGCCATTAACCCAAAAGTTGAAGTACATTACTTGTTACTAGCATTGTAAGTATTTAAAAAAATTATACAACACAAATGTAAACTACTTCATTACATACTTCATTACATATTATTGGTTTTGCTAATGTTACAAATGAAGAGCCTCCAGATTGTCATGAATAATAGTAACTTAGGATAACTTAATTTAATACAGACAAAACGGAAGTTCTGGAGCGTAACATTTACAAGATCAATCCTGAAATCAGAAGGTTTTCAGAATAAATATTGCAAACTGCTTTAGTAAATTATGTGAGTAAAACTATAATATTGATAAAAATGATAAATATTAGGAAGAATAAGAGAAAATAAAAAAATTGTTTAAAGGATCATAATATAAACTAGGGAAGAGGATAAAATATTATTAGAAAGAACTCAAAACAACAATGATTTTTGAAGGACCGCGACGACATAATTTTAGTGAACTGTGTTAAAGGAGATATTATGCTGCCATTTACAAACATGATTACACAGTTGAACGTTAGTTTGATAGGAATATATACCAAAATGGTAACTGACCCTAGTAATAAAAAGAAATAAATGTATACAGGATGTGCTTAAGAGAGGTATATATAAATAAATTTCTTAATAATTATGAGCACAAAAAACTATACTCCCATGGACTGGAAATATTGTCCAGGCCTATGACCAGATCAATGTCTTCAAAATATCACAACCTACGTGACCAGTTGTTTCCATGATTCGTGCACCAAATTATGGATCAGTGAGGTTTTTACATTAGGAAATTAGTTCTCATTAGATAATAATGACAAATATGTTACAAAACAGTAGGAAAATTCTGCATTGCCCTGCATCAACAAAGTTAAAATCCTACATAATGCTTTTTATAAAAACAGATGATTTTTAACATAATAACAAAAATTTTCATTTAAATATATGGAGAAAATTAAATACACTTTACTCTTACATCAACAAAACTTGAAATCGTACATAACACACTTTTGAATAGACAAAAATTGATTTTAACATATTAAAAAGTTTTGATTTCAACATCTCAATAATATTAAAGATATTTTACTTATATAAACATATTTTGGTTTGGGTTAAATTTTTTACCCTTGTATAAAGGGAAAAATCATTCAAACATTTTAATTTATTAGTGTTGAACACCAAATTTTAAGATTTCAGATCAAGGGTCTTGGGATTCATAACATAAAGTGTAGAAAAAGGCAAACCACAAATAGGACATGTCAGCTGCGGATTTTTCAAAAACAGATGACAGTGGCTGTGGTTAAAGCAGGCAATGCGTAGTGTGGTTAGCATGATGTGTTGCTTTCTATCAAGATTTATGCTTGTAAAAGTTTTAAGCATTTTATATATTTCTTATCACCAGGTGTAATTTTGTGGGTTAATATTTCCACTTGTGGTCCCCAAGATCTTTTTGCATGATAGAAAATACTTTTCGTTTCTTCCAGAGGACCCATTGCCACATTTTCAAATTCCAATGTAATTGTGTTTTAGCAGTTTATCTGCTTAAGCTAGGGAAGACATTTTTGAATCTGTTGGAATTACAAAGTTCTTAGAATGTCTTATCTCTCCTAGTACCAGTTGAGTAGCAAGTCTGAGAATGATGATTTGTGGTCACAGAGTTCTGCATACATAAATCCAGATCTTTAAATATAGCCCAGGTTTCATACAAGAAAATAGTCTGGAAACACGCGTCTGTTAAACAATAGCTTATTGGATATAATGGCACATCCAGATCTTAACTTCTTGATTTGAACCAACTGTACATTCCTAGTTCAATATTTTCAAGTTCAGAAAATGAGGGAATAAGGACTGATCTGGGGACACGTAATTTCAGCAATCTTTTTTCTTCTAGGTTTATATAATGATAAAGGTACCCAGGAAGATATGGGATTTAGTCTTCTATTGAGGATAAGTTGAGGGGTGATGACACTTGCTGATTCGCTATTTATTAATTCCGGCTTGATCTTCGCAACTCTGCTAATTCTTAACATTTACTGCCAAAAAGTTAATTTACTTACATCTAATTTTTCACATTTATTGCCAAAACAAAAGTGGAATATCTTGAAGAAGAAAAATACCAATTAAGTGGTTTACAGATAGCAGGAAAGACAATGAAGCAAAATATACAACGAGCCTTTGCAAATATGGTTCAGAAACTTGTATGAACTCTAAAAACATTTAAATTATCTTTGAGATGAACATTCAAGAAAGGTGACAGATTTTTATTCTTTAAAAGATAACGGCAAGACTATGGCTGCAGCTTGGAACACTTGCATTTCATACAGTTGCACAACGTTATAGTTTCAATTCCACATTGTGTACATATTTGTTCATCACGACGCTTTTTACTAATTCTCCCATTGCAAAGAAACAAAGTACTGGAAAGCCAAAAACAGGCAATAATTAATAATGTATAATAAATAAAAGAGCAAACGAATGAAAATTAATTTTCCCCCTCACGTCTATTGAGACGGTTATTAGTGAGCATGTCAAACACAATCTTACGGTATCGGCATGGATTCCAGTAATGGTGCTGAGAAAGCTTTCCCAATTGTGATACAGTATTTTGACTGAGAAGAAAGGGGTCTAGGGTCAAAATTAATAGAGATTGCAAGTAAATAAATTGAAAGATCAGAAACAATAGCTGAGTATGTGAAAGAAACATTAAATGAATTTCACTTGCTTTCTACATACATGGCTTTTGTAGCAGCAATTGAAATACAATGTTCGGTGGGTATCTAGGAAGGAAGAAATATGTACTCACATCTAAAGAAGAATGTTAACAAGGCATTAATTGGTGTGGGCTGCCTTGCACATGTAATCAATAACTGTATTCAACTGAGAGCTGGCTCCTTAAACATGGACATTGAATCTGTCTCAAGATATTTTATTACCGCTCTGTATACACAGAATGCATTGCGTATTTTAGAGGACGAAAAATGAATGTCTCAGTTCTCTGAATAGTGATTACACATGGAAAGAAAAGAGGAACCGGGAGGATAAAGGACACGAACGAAATTTACTCTAATAAACGACTGTGAGATACGATTTTTAGACAAATATCTTTTACTTTTTTGAACAATCGAAACTAATTATAAACACTCTCCATGACCTTACAGAATTAGGCTAACTAAATATATAGAGCTTCAAATTTCAGTATTTCAGTCTAAAATGTCCCACGTTAATAATATAATTTTTAGATTTTAAAAGTTAGATTGGTTGTATTTTTATAACTGAATCAGCCCAAGGAAAACAATTATTTATTTATTCGCTTGAATATCTCTGCAAGTAGTTTCACCACTTTATTTTAATTAACAATTGTTCAAACTTTAATCCACATTACGCGGCTACGTTTATTTACTTTGTAAAAGTACTCCGAGCTTGAGATATGTTAATCTCAATTTGATTTACCACAAAGTTCGATCAACGTTCTGCCAATTATTTATATTTTCCTGATCTTCAGAATGCGTGAGAATTTTTTCGGGTGCGCCATTCAAGTTCCAGAATGTTAATAAAGAAAGCGATAAAGCGCTTCAAACACAATTTTGAATGGTCTAAGAGCACAGGATTTACATTTTCCGCAATAAAACAAAATGGATGTTTTCCCAAAGATAACTGATACAATATCCCTACACATCTCTGTGTGGTGAGGGACATCGCCTTGCGACCCTCGCCCCCTCGTCTCTGCCCTCTTCATGATGTCCAGATGTGCAGGCTGACCGCTGGCACCCACCCCCCTGTGTACCCCGAACTAGGGAACGCCCACCCGCTGACGCGGGGATGGACTCCCCGGGCCCGTATACCACGTGTAACTTCTAAACGGTTCCGGATATCAAAATGCATTTTTTTGCTGAACAACGCAGAATCATGGGCCGAACACGTCTTGGAAATTGTCTATAATATTTTAGTTTTGAGAAATTTAATTCTTCTATTTATTAAATAGAACTATATATTTTTTCTCATCAGCAATAGATAGATCGTGAAAATAGGAATAAAATGATGTATCATATGTTACTATCTTGATAATAATTTGAGTATAAAATTCATTTTTCTTGCATGAGATTTTCAATAAACGGTAGCTTGCAACAGTCGCCGTTGGGGGAAGTTGGCCTTCGCGGCGTCGATAGTTTTGTGGAGAGAGGAGTGTGGAAGGAGTGGCCGTGCAGAATGAAGGCGTAACTGCAGCTATTCATGGTCTCGATACGAAAAACATATGTACAAACATCAATTTTAACGATCAGAATGGAGATTGTTTCTGTTGTTCATCTGATTTCCCAAATTTTTTTTTCTGAAATTCCAAATCTACGATAATCGAAAAGAACGAAATAAAAAAATATTGTAGCGAAAACGATGATAATAATAAAGCTCATTTTCAAACTTACAAAAATAGAGCTCAGTGCAGAAACAAGCCATCAATTTAAAACGTTGGAAGCGAATGAATGCTTAAAGATGTTCATTGTACTATCGCAATTAATTCATCAAATAATAGATAGGTAGGCATTTTCTCTTATTATTTATTGTTAATAACCTTCCTATTTAAACATGTACAAAAAAAGCAATAAAAAGTTTGAAATACTCTTGACAGTTGTATCAGTGTACATTTATCAAACAAAAATGCATATCTGCAGTCGCGTCTGGTAATACTGATTAGAGAGTTTCTCACTTCATAGCACCAAGTGCTGCCACAAACTTGAAAACCCACGGCAGAAGATGGAAGTGCGGTTTTCGTTTCCATTTCTGAACAGCGGTCGTATGGTTGCAAAGTGGGCAGTGATCATTTTATTTCAAATGAAATTTCACAACCAAAGAGGCGGTTGGCATCTTGTTCAGTTTGAAATGATATTTATTATTATCTTTCTTACGCTACAATTTTTATATTGAATGATTTTTGACATTTCCAGTACAAAACAAGTTAAATCCAGACAAATAAATGGAAAAATCTCCTATTCTGATCCTAAAATTGGTATTTCTTAGTGTGATGTCTGTTCAACACTAGGGTTGCTGTTGTTTTACCTCTAATCTCCCATTGCCACTCCTTCTCAGTCCCTTTTTCTCCCCCTAATAGTCTTGACGTTGCGAAGGTCGCCTTCCGAAAGCGAGTTGTAGGGGTGCTACTCGATTACCGATTGAAAATCACGTCAGAAAATCTAATTTTATACTCAAATTACTATCATAATATTAGCATATGATCCATCATTTTATTCCTCTTTTCTGCTCTATCCATTGCTGGTGGAAAAATATACTTACATTTAAAAATCAAAAATGATTAAATTTTCCAAAAAATAAAAATATGAAAAAGAATTTCTCGCAGCATGTCACTTGCCCCATGATTCCGCATTGTTCACCAAAACTGCATTTCGATATCCCAACCGTTTATAAGTTATGGAGTGGTCTATAGTTGGTTATTAAGAAAGTTAGTGGCGAGGAACAGACAATTCCAAATATCTCCATGGACAATGAAAATCTGTCAAAAAAATTATCATCGCTGATTATTACAATAACAACTTAACAAAAAAAAAATGTATCATACAATTTAAAGAAGCATTCAAAAAATATAAAAATTATTCCCATTTCAATATTAGTCACAAAGAGTGACCAAAAAACTGAGCTGCAGTATATACAATGAAAACCTTTTTAAAAATGGTAAGGTAATATATGGTTTTCGATGAAAATAGACGCAAATACGACTGAACCCTCTCATTTTACTGTTTTTTGGAACATACTCATTAGAATAATTGCAGCAATGTTGCAAGACAACAAAATACGTAATAAAAATTATATTTTATCCCAAATTTTTTAGAAGGTTTGATTATATGATTCAAGTGCTCTATAAATTGTTTATTCACATTTTGTTATTGAATATGAAATTGGTTTTAAAATAGATAATTTATTCAAAAATAAAAAGTCACGTTGGTAGTGAAGTCAATTGAATTTCTCGGTGTCCGATAGGGCTCTTGTAGTATGAGAATATTTCATCTGAATCCACAGAACCACAGAAGAGGTACAAACTTTTTATCCATTTGACTCGTATTTGGTGATACTCGTATTTGGCTATAGAAAGGCACAGACTTTCTCGTTTTAGTTTTCTATTTTCTTTGATCTGAGCTGGTTTATCGGACTTGCCACATACTCTAGCCAGCTGCCATCTACCTCCACTTAAAGTATTATTTTTTCTTCTCAATTCTTCGGTTTCCTAATAGTAGAACCGAAATATTACTTTAAGAATATTAAAGAAGAGTAAAATCTCATCCTAAATGACAATTTTCATTAACAAAAATTTGATCCCTTTGTAAGAAAATGTGGGTTTTAAACGTTACTAAAATGCGAAATTAAGCTATTTTTGACAAAATTTTTGACTTTGGGGAAAACTTATTTGAAGTAATTTGAAGCACATAAACTCACAATTGCAATAGTGTTTACAAATTGCTGAAAATGGCATATTAATGGCATAGAGATATTTCTAAAAAAATACATTTGTGTACGTTTTGGAAAATCAAAATAATACACCAAAGTTAATTTTGTCGAATGAACGGTGCAATTACCTACCCATTGGAAAGTGAGAAGAAAACATTTGGAGCCGTTTTTGAGAAAATATCATTTGAACTGACTCGTGCGGTTCTTTAGCACAGTTTGAAGATGGCGGTCCACCCTTCACGGTGGCTCACTCGAGATCAAAAGAGCCGTACTCTATTTTCCTTTCTGTGTAGTGTCTATTCTGTGACAGAACTGTGCGCTTGCAACGCCGATTGCAACTCTGCATCCTGCAACAGTGACGTATCCGTGACGACTTACAGTTCACGTGACGTTTTGAGATAAGAATTTAGCTTTGCGACGCTGAGGGGCTGTTCATTCGTAGTTGACAAGGGAGGTTGATCGGTGGAGGGGCTCTCTCGTACGGGGCGATGCAGTTTCATTTTTGCGTTTTCTGTGGTAAGTAATTGTAAGTTACTGTAATTCCATAGTTCATTTTTGTATGAATTATATTTGAAATTAATATTAAAATTTTATAATTAATATTAAATCTTATAATACTATTCGCTTTTTGTTCAGTATAGTTATTTATTTTATAATCAAATTTTGTACTTTTTTAAACAAACTTAACGTTTAAATATGCTTCCTGAAGGTATAAACTGGAAGAAATTAATTTTCCATTAAACGAATTGTAATGAAGTGTAGTAATATCGAAACGACTTAATTTAATTTTTTTTAAACGCATGGATGCGGATGTGACGTGTTATCTAAAAAATATGTAATATAACAAGGATATGCTAACACAAGGAAAAGTTCAATAGGATCTATAATTTTTTCAAATTTTCGAGACACGAAGAGATTCCAAGCAACCATACATGGAGAGAATAGAATAAGAAACAGGTGTATTTACTTTATGAGGGAGGGTATGGGGAAAAAGATTATCGGCACAAGATTCTCTGAGTCTCTGAATCCTTCCCAAAATTTTAACTATAACTAATTGAAAGATGAATAAAAGTTCATAATAATAATAATAATAATTAATAATAACACACACACACACACAATAGTAGTAGTAGTTATAATACATTTTAAAAATGTGAGATTAATAGCAACATTTGTGAAACTAGACACTTTCCTTCCTGCTATAGAAAATCCTATTTGCAATGGTTAACAAATGGCAAATTTAATTTTACTGCATTGCTAACTAAATAGTAACTGGCCCTCAGCTCTATTACCACTACAAGCAAACAGAGAGCTCAACAATATGTGCGCTTAGTGAAGCTACATTTATGACCAGATGCAAATAAAGGGCCATTAACCCAAAAGTTGAAGTACATTACTTGTTACAAGCATTGTAAGTATTTAAAAAAATTATACAACACAAATGTAAACTACTTCATTACATATTATTGATATGTTCAAATAAATATTAAGTTTTCGTTAACAAAAACATTAGGTACAATGAAAGAATTACATACAATTATGTATAGTATGCAAAGCAGTAGCACAAATAGGTTGAATACGTTTCTTTGGTCATTAAACTGATTACAAGTTAAATGGTCTAACAAACATTATGGGAGAAACGAACGTAAACAAAATAATTGGTTTTACAATGTTACAAATGAAGAGCCTCCAGATTGTCATGAATACCAGTAACTTAGGGATAACCTCTAATTTAATACAGACAAAACGGAAGTTCTGGAGCGTAACATTTACAAGATCAATCCTGAAATCAGAAGGTTTTCAGAATAAATATTGCAACTGCTTTAGTAAATTATGTGAGTGAAACTATAATATTGGATAAAAATGATAAAATATTATTAGAAGAATAAGAGAAAATAAAAAAAAATTGTTTAAAGGATCATAATATAAAACTAGGGAAGAGGATAAAATATTATTAGAAGAATCAAAAACAACAAAATGATTTTTAAAGGACCATGACGACATAATTTTAGTGAATTGTGTCAAAGGAGAGGCTGCGGCTGCCATTTACAAACATGATTACACAAAGTTGAACGTTAGTTTAAAGATAGGAATATATACCAAATGGTAACTGACCCTAGTAATAAAGAAATAAAATGTATACAGGATGTGCTTAAGAGGTGGCATATAAATAAATTTCTTAATAATTATGAGCACAAAAAACTATACTCCCATGACTGGAAATATTGTCCAGGCCTATGACCAGACCAATGTCCTCAAAATATCACAACCTACGCGACCAGTTGTTTCCATGATTGGTGCACCAAATTATGAATCAGTGAGGTTTTTATATTAGAAATTAATTTATTAGATAATAATGACAAATATGTTACAAAAAACAGTAGGAAAATGCATTGCCCTTGCATCAACGAAAGTTTAAATCCTACATAACAAGCTTTTATGAAAATGATGATTCAATTTAACATAATCATTCAAACATTTCAACTGATTAGTTATAGGCATACTACCAAATATTTGGGTTAAACTTATATTATCGAAATGATTGAAGGCGTTGTCATTGTCAACAATATTATTTATATTTCAAGAGCAGCTTCATGGCTTAGTCATCATAATCAGTTTTCTGCTGTCTGTAAGTCACAATAAAGCTGCTCTTGAAATAAATAATTGTTGACAATGACAACACCTTCAATCATTTCGATTATGTGAATGTCAACTACCACTCACTACTAAACCAGTATAAACTTATATTACCATTATATCAACAAATATCCATTTGGGCATATTTTGACACCAAATTAATTTTTTAGTAGTGTCCCATAACAGTTGGAAATTTGGAGCAATTCTAGCTGTATTGAACACTAAATTTCGAGATTTTCCCTCAGATCAAGGGTTCCTTGGGGTTCAATAACATAAAGTGTAGAAAAAGGCAAACCACAAATAGGACATGTGTCAGCTGCGGATTTTTCAAAAACAGATGACAGTGGCTGTGGTTAAAGCAGGCAATGCGTAGTGTGGTTAGCATGATTTGTTGCTTTCTCTAAAGATTTATGCTTGTAAAAGTTTGTTTATAAATGGTGACAGAAAATTGGAGTCATTCACTTCAATCAGCGTAATTCTATGAATTTAGCAAGAGCTTTATACAAATATCCTATTATTAATTTATATACATATTACATATACAATATGTTTTTGTAACCTCACCCCATAATATGAAAAGAATTTTCTTTTTAATGCAATCACAAAAGACTAAAAAATAGTTTGTCCATAGACACAATATATATGCAATTTCGATTGCACTCAATATTCATGTCTAGATTTTCATAATTATTAGTAAAATCTTACTTATACGTTTTTCAGGGGACCGAAGAAAAAAAATGTATAAGTGAGAAAAACACATAACTGAAATTGAATTTTATGAGCAAAAAAAATCTCTATTTTTACTCTACTGTTTTATTAGAAAACTTACTACCAAAAAAGAAGATTTTAATATGTAGTTTAAATGATTACTTATGAAAAAAGTCTGTTATCTTGGTCTGTTTAACATTATAAGCCCCCAAGGTATACACTTCCCCCTCCAAACGTGATAGCTGTCCCATCACCTCATCTGCGACACTGTGTTGCATAACAAACTTTTTAACAGTTTCTAATGCTGCAACGGCTTCACTGAAACCTACTACATTTATTTCACTATCATCCACTTCATCATCACTGTCTTCATCAATCTCTTCGTTGATTTCACTCAATGTCCTCACGGACTCACTCAGATGTAAATCACATCTTTATCTACATCCACAAACAGAAGTCCGCTTGATTGATGGGTAAATCTCCCAAAGCTAACTCCATTTCTACATCATCTTCGGGGCTGCCAAATCCAGCTTTCCGGAAACAGTTCCTGATGGTAGATTCTTCAACTTTCTGCCATGACGAGGAGATAAAATGCATAGCCTATGAGAAAAAAAAGGAGTGTTCCTAATATAAAAAACTAAAAATTTTACCTGTAATACATTTATTTTAGTCGAACTCCTGTTTCCGTTCTCAATGTAGCGGATGGCCTGTTGCACCAACGTTTTTCGGTAGTGCAACTTAAGCCTGGATAACCCTAGATCCATGGTGGCAACTCACAGCAGTTCGAGGGGAAAAATTGCACCTTGATGTTCCGTAGATATGAGGTGTCTGGTGGATGTGCTGGACACTTGTCTACAAATAATAGTATTTTTCGCCCTCTGATACCCATTCTGGCATCTAAAGCCCGCAACCAATCTTCAAAGATTTTCGTGGTCATCCACGAATTTTTATTGTGTTCATATTTGGTAGGCAGTGTTTTAATGTGTTTGAAGCATCGCGGCTTCGCAAATTTCCCGATCGTGACCGGTGGCAATTTTTCTGTCCCATCACTGTTAGCACATAAAAAGCACAGTTACGCGGTTCGCTCTTCTTACCTCGTGACAATTTTCTCCTTGAACGCCATCACTGTCTTTCAGGCATTAGGGAATAGAAAAGCCCCGTCTCGTCGGCATTAAAAATATCTTTGGGGGCATACTGCTCCACCAGTTCTTGAAGAGGTCCCGACTTCCATGCCGACACGACATCTGCATCAACATTTCCGCTTTCGCCGCACATACTTTTGCAGCAGATTCCGTGTCGCAGCTTGAATTTATGAAGCCAGCCAGATGAAGCTTGGAAATTTTCTAAACCAAGCCGCAGTCCAATTTCAGTCGCTTTCTCGCACAATAAGGGGCCGCTTATTGGTATACCTTCAGCACGATGCTGCTGAAACCACTGTAGCAATGCATCTTCCATATTTTCATATTTTCCTCCTTGAATTCGCATTCTCTTGCTACTAGACACCCCAAACACACGTGCCTTGTCCTCGCGATTTTTTCCTTAGAAATGATGGAATTTGAAGCGGATGCCGGTATTCTAAAGTTCTTTAGCATTTCTACTTTCTTTTTATTTCCACTCTCCCTAACAACTTTTAAAATTTTTATTTTCTCTGATATTGAAAGGGGTTGCCTTTTCCTACCACTCATTTTCGTGTAATATCGCGGACGCAAAACCAGAAAGAAGACGAACTACGACAGTACAACAAACGCGAGATGAAGGCGCGACCTGAGCGACACGAAGACTATTCGCAAATCCCAGCCAAGAACTGCAGATTGCAGAACAGAAAGGATGATACTGTTGAACTTGTGTGACTCAGTTTCACTACGGAAACGAAGGCCGTGACCTGCGTGGGCTACAACTGGCGACGAAGACCCACGGCTGCTTGCTTTGCTTTCAAGCTTCATGTTACTGAGATAACACGACAAAGCACGGTGATCTAATACGTGGCTAGCAGGAAGCGCAGAGACGACACCCGCCGCGCCGCGCCTCGCGGAAAGGGATCGGTTTCATTAACCGCTTGCGCCATCCGCTACCGAAAGGAACTCGTGTTATTACGGCGAGCCAAAGGCACCTTTGGAGACTGGGACAGTCAATGCACAAACATTCTCATTTATTGGTCATCTATGTCATTACTCTCTCCTGGGGACACCTTTGACCTTCCCTCGGAGCTAGCTGTCGCCTCCTGAGATCCTCAGAGAGCTCCCATGCGCATACGACTGAAAGTTTTCGTTTCGGAAGTCCCGCTTCTGGAGGTGGGCCGGGAGCCGACTTTCGCTACCACCCGCGGGCTCGCGCGGTCTTGACCCCTCAGCTAGGCCGAGTCGAGCTTCTATATTACAAGTTTCATTAACGGGAAGTCGCCTCAGAGGCCGAGATGGGTCGCTCCGCGAGAGTGCTCTGGAGCGTGCCAACTCGAGCATACAAGTTCCGGGCACGACGCAGATCGTCCAGCGCCTCTGCGGGATCATTTGAACGTTATACGGCCTTAAAGGGACTTTTATTTTGAACGTATAAGTGTGAAAAACGTATAAACGTAAAACGTATATCTGAAATAATTTTGCATGGGAATTATAGGAATTTATTCGGGACCTAACAAAAAAAAAAAAAAAGTATAACCGTGAAAAACGTATAAACGGAGTTTCACTGTACTTGGTTTCTAAACCAGATTTGCTCAGGAAAATAAGTTCTATTAACAGTATATGTAACAATTGGCGCTATGTGTGGAAGTGAAAAACGTAGATTCAATTCCATTGCCACCCTAATTTAGGGTATTACGTAATAGGGAGTTGTAGGCTTCCGCGGCCGGAGTCATTAAGTTCTTGGCTGTCCGCGATTAGCTATGTCATGGTCGAGCTTGAAATCCCATCCCAGCAGTATAGCTCTGAAGAAGGCCACAACAAGATGGTCGAAACATCAGCTCCATCGACCATGACACGGCTAATCCCGGCCAGCCAAGAACTTATTATGTAATAGCGCATTTTTTGTCTACATAAAGATTCTTCTCTGCACGAGACTATATACGCTTTCTCTTAAAATCGAGGACCTTCCAGCACCGCAAAGAGCGATGGCTTCCAAGAGTATGCAGCGCTTGTACACAATGTCTGTAATTTTTCACATTGAAATCACTATTAAACTACACAAAGTTACCGCCATTTCATAACACTCAACACATGTCTGTGTTTTCATATTAGACTGAGCACCACAAAATATAACTCATCAAATCACAATTCTTGGCACACAGAAGTAGTTCATGACCACTCAGGCCCTAGTCTTTTACACTGAGACCAGAACAACATCCTGGCCCTTCCTAATGGCATTCGATGTTGAATTTAAATGTCATTTATAGTTTCTACATTGCATTACATTGAAACTAATTCTTATGGCAGATACGCAGTTGTCAAGGCACCCATATCACGATGTTCACATCTGCTTTGATACAGCAGGTACAAAAGTTTTACCAACCAATACCCAAAAATACAAATAATTCAGTAGCATGACTCATCTAACTATTACATAAACTTAAATGCCTTAAAAAGAAACAGCTTCACATACAAAGACTTCCAATATACTCAATTCAACTCATTGATGCAGCTTCACCTTCGAAAGTTTTGTTGAGTTCACCATTTGTCAGCCTTTGTAAGAGTACAGCTCTTACTGAGGGTGGCTTTTTTCTTAGTGACATCTGAAAATCAAACCTGAAGTTTGTTTAACGATGATAAATTAAATGATAAACATCTTTTTATTGGGAGAGAAAAGGCCCTTATTTCAAATGTTGGGCACTTTACTTTGTTGATACATCGGTTTCCCCACCAGGCGCCACCATCTGAACTAATTAAATTCAGGTGTAGTTTGGATATTCGATAATTCAGATAACTGAACATAAAAATGCCAAGTTTACATAAAATGCTGTTCATATAAAGTTTCTTTCACAGATTGTACCATTAAATGCACTGCATATACAAAATCCTGTACATAATAAAAACAGACACTTCAGCACATAGTATGTTATTTCTTGAAGAAATCACTGATTTTCCTTTGCTGAATTGAAGATTTTCATTTTACTATGGCGAGGTCCTTCAAGCAGTAGTAGTTTAGTTGAACAGCATTTGTTTTTCATTTCATACCATATCGATTGTCAATCCTACAAGGGATCTTCTCAATATTGAGTATTACAACAGAAAATGAATGTGTAGGGTACGGTACAAAATTAAAAAAATAATTATTCAGAGAAAATATGTGTTCAGATAATTGAGTATCACTGTATATACAATAAAAGGGTGGGGGTGAGATTTTGGAACTCAATTCAGAATTATTTCACAGGTGGGAACAGGATTTCTGACAATGCTTACATCACAAATATGATTTTATTCTCATATCAATACATTTTGACGTAAAACTGAATAGTTTAGAGGAAATTAAGGAAGAACGAAGGTAGAAAAATTGTTAACCCAAAAGATCTGTAGTTCATTAGATTTCATCACTAGAATCTTTAGTGCTTAATGTTTAAGCCCATGCAAGTGTCTAGAATATCCTCTGTGCACAAATTGGAGTAACATAAAATATCATCTGAATTAAGATTTTAAGTCTTAAAGCATTCAAACATGTACAATCTTCACCTGCATTTATCTCTGGAACTCTATAGAACTCACAAACCTTGTCCAAATAACCTAACCATTTCTAATAACATTCCATTTCATATGTTCTGAACACAGTGCACAGTGAAAGATAAAGCTAAAGGAAGGCATACCTATCATAACGTTAAAATAGTCTAAAAGTGAACATGAACTTTCATGCTGGATGGTTCAAATTGTAATTACTTCATCTGAATCGTGGTTCTTTCTTCACTGAGCAAGGGATTCCACCAGATTCAGCTTCTTCCTACAAATAACAAGTACAAAAGTACAAATGTAGTAGCTTAACACAGAGAATTGATTGAAACCATCTCCACTACACTACCAGCAGCGTACAAGTAACTGACAGTTCTCTCACCACGTGCTGTGGTTCACCTTGTGACCTGCTCTGAAGCAATCAGCTTGTGAGGATTTGTTTACTTTCTCACAGCCTGCACTCAGAGTTCATACTTCTGGCTCACATGAAGTCATAGAGGTGAAAAGGTTTGCCTGTGGCAACAGTTATGAACATGATATTAAGACGCCGCGGCTCGTCAGCAAGTGTAAATGTGTTAAAAATTGATTTATCAGTGATGTAAGTGATGCCATGAGGGTAGTAATGTGTGGAACAGCCTGTTTAACTGTCAGTCGCTTATATGCTGCCGCTACCGTAGTCTTGTGGTGACAAGCAGTGTGAAAATTGGCTGACAATTATCAAATTAATTTAAAAAAGTGGGTTTTTTTGGTGGCTATGGTCCCCTAAATGTAACCTGATGAGGTAGTAAGCAACCGTTTATAATATGGATATCTCTCTTTGAAATAGGAATATAATGAATTTACTGTCTGAAATGATAAGTTTCTTAAACCTTTCAGTACAATACAACCTCGAACATTAATGGAGTATGTCTACATTTGCTCTTTTCTAGTGTCTTTCATGCAATATGTACTCATGCTAGCGATATACTTACAACTGAAAATTTTACTTGGCCCTTAAACTTTTCAATTATTTCAGGTCATCTGGCAATGTGTTGAAAAACAACGTATATGTATTGTACGAGAATTTTTTGTAGCGAGCTGTTGATACTGACACCTGATAAATAAGATTACTCATTTAACGATTATATACATTTTTTAATCAATGAGCTTCAGCAAATGTGCAGAGTAAAGCGTATTTATGACAAAGCAAAACAAGAGAGCAACTCAGGTTTTACTCAATGGATCAAGGGAATTCAGACGAAAAATGTAATTAATATGGTCATTGACACACAAGCTGAGTAGAAATACTTGTAACAAGTATTACTCAAATTACACAAAACACTAATGACTTAAATACCATTGTTAAAATCAATATATTATTTTCCTTTTCAATGCACAACATAGTTTCTATTTGTACTGCCACTTATGTAGTGAAAATGTTTTACTTGACACAAACTCCTATCTACTGAAATTGTTGAAAATTGCAATGTATTGTAAAAAAAAGTATATTTATTACATGTTAATTTTTTTAGGGTAGCCATTTATACTAACAACACATGAATATAACATCAACATGGAGTTTTATAGTTTTTGCCATCTGTTTTATGTGAAATTATATTCCCTCATTAAGAAGTTGTTTTTGACAAATAACACTGATTTGTAAATCAAGAGTCAAGGCAAGGGTGGAATTCCCAGCATGATAAAGAGATGCCTACAAAAAAATTAAGATTGGGATTAGTAAATTATTCATACAATTATCTTCTGTATCTTCAAGTCTGGGAACTATTGGATTCATTACCCCAAAGATAAATGCCATAGCTCAGATTGAAATGAACAATTGTGAAACATACACACACGCAAAAAGACGGATGATTAAAGCTAGTATCTACTGTAAGCTCGAATACAGAACTGATCAATCAACCAATCAGATAGCGAGAATAAACTCCCAGACAGTGACTCGGAAACCTATGACATGGATGAAAAAAATACCGAAAATAAAGAAAAAATTAAGAAACCACCCTCCAAAATTAAGAAAAACCCTCTTCAGAAAATGTTAACGATGAGTCGTGGCCCAATACAAAAACTTAGAATCTCCCAATGTTCATTATCCCTAAATGTTCATCAACTCCAAAGCCTTGACAGAACAAAGGGTAATAACTGTACTGTAACAATTGCCAGAGAATCTTAGAGATGATTTGAAGCTCTAATAAATAATGTTAAAAGCTGTTCACCAAACCATGGTGTGAAAAATAGATGCTCGAGAATTATCAAAAAACTGGATGCAGATATGAATGGAAAAGTTAAGGCTAAGGAACACGATTCAGATGAGCAGTGATCTCTCCCTTTCTGCCAATCTTGCTTAAGATTATATAAAGTAAACTAATTCAGCTAGTCACAATGGAATTGTAATGGTATTTTTGCATGCCTTCAACAAGCTTCTCTTTAACAACTTCAAACCAAAAATAATCTGCTTTCAAGAAACTAACTTTAAATTTCAAAATTATGGCTCAGTTTGGAATACAGATCTACATTTTGTAATAGAAATAATTCAAACATTGTCATCAGTGGTGGTGTTGGAATTTATACTAAAGCAGAATTTTTCCTATATAATGTTCCTCTTCAAACGTAACTAGAAGCAACTGCAATTAGAATTAATATTAATTTCACTGTTACTATTCTTAACTTATGTTTATTTACCTAACAGCCAAGTCATAAACATCACTGAACATGATGACATTGTTAAGCAACTCCCTAAACCATTTATCATCCTGGAAGATTATAATAGCCACAACATACTGAGAGGATATTCTAGAACAGATGGTACAGGCAGAATCATTGAGGAATGGCTGGACAAGAAGAATGATACACCCAAAATTCGGCAATAATACCATTATTTGACTAGATATGCAAAAGGGAGTGTTATGGATTTAACATTTTCATCCAATGACATTGACACTCTTATTTCTTGGTCTCCAGTAATGATCTTTATGACAGTGATCATTACCCATTGTTTATTCACCTCTCTGATTTTCACCCATTCTCTATTACCCACACTCACCTTTAGTGGATTAGTACCAAAGCAAACTGGACCTTATTTCAATCATCTATTGATAATATCAATAAACTTTCTGATATAAATGAGTAGTCACCAGAGCAGACTAACTATATCATCCAAAACATTTAAAGACTTAATTCAGCTGCCCAATCAGCAATCCCTAAATTTTCGTGGATTATTCGGATGTGCCAGGTCTCATAGTAAAATGAAAATTGCACGTTAGCCATCAAAGAAAAAGAGAAAAAATTTAGAAAATATAAGAAATTTAAATCGAGAGAACTGGGCTTATTATATAAGAAGGCTAGAGCTAAAGCTCGCTTAACTCTAAAAATGCTATGCAACAATCTTTTAAAGATTTCACATCTTCTATTACAGGTCAAACTTCAGTCACAACTATGTGGCATAAAATAAACTAATTAGTGCCTCATGTTCAACTAGCTTGCCTAACATTAGAAGATGAATATGGAAACAAAAATATAGTGCTCTTAAGTTATCTGCAATGCCCTGGCAGTTTTATTCACCAACAATTCCAGCAATAATAACTATGAATCATCCTTTTGAAAATTAATCCCATCTATATCCTGAGCTCCCCCCCCCCCCCAAACACACACACACCTGAACCTTCCTCAGTGACAACAGTGATTCGTTTAACCATCCATTCCAAATGGATAAACTCCTTCATCTTTTAAAAACTAGTAAAACTCTGCATCACGTCCAGATATTATTCCTAATATTTCTTTGAAGAATCCTCCAAGAACTTGTGCCATGGAATACCTCTTAAAATGTATATGCATCTGGACCTCCTCTAATACTTCCTGAGCAATGGAGTGAAGCTCTTAGAATTGCTGGACCGAAACCTGGTAAATATCCATCTAAAACCAATAATTTTAGACCAGTATCATTGACGTGTACTTCTGCACACATTAGTAAAAATGGTTGGCAAATTAGCTCCAGATGGCTCCTAGAAACAAGAAACTTGCTATATCCTTTTCAAACTGGATTTCGTGAACATAGATCAACAAATGACCGTCTACTTAGCATCGACACAGAAATTTGTGATGCATTAGCACTTGACCAACATGCAATTGTTGTTTCACTTGAGATTGAAAAAGCTTATGAAATAATTTTTAAATCTCGATTACTATGTAATCCCATCTCAAAGAACATTAAAGGTAATTTTTTGGCTTTTTTGAAAAATTTTCTGCATCATAGATATCTGCATGTACGTATGTTTGATAAAATATCAACCCAGGGAAATCTTCCTCACGGTTCGGCTATTAATGTGCTCCTGTTTAGGATCACAATTACTGAAATAATTTAGAAAAATATCGTAGAGATTCCAAGTAAATTATTTCTCTTTGCTGATGATATTTCCATTGTATGCAGTGGTAGAGATTTCCGCATAACTAAAATAATCCAAGAAAACTTGAGCAAAATTCAAACATAGGCAAGTTCTTGTGGTTTCTTCCTATGAAGAACTAAATTGGAGTTCATTATCATCTCCAGAAGCTCAGAAATTGTAAATGAAAATCTTGCCCTCTCTATTGGAGACCACCAAATACGTAGAGCGTATTCTTGTAAAATCTTTGACAAAAAACACACACAGAAGCACATTTCCCTGCTAGACTGAAGGCAAATCCAGGTTGAACATACTGAAAATATTAGCAACTCGAAAATGGGGATTAGAGTGGAAATGTTTAATTAATGCTTATCGTTCTATTATTCAAGCCAAATGAGATTATGGAGCTGTGATCTACAGTTCAGCTAATAAATATACACTACAGACGCTGGATCCTGTTATAAATTCAGCATGTCGAATAAGTTTAGGTGTCTAAGTCGAGTCCTATCAACAACCTTATTGTTGAAGCAGGATTACTCCCCTTCATTTGCAGTGTAAACAACTATGTCTAAAAATTGGCTACTCAACTTGAAATATATCTTTAGCACTCTTAAAACACATTACCATTCAATTCATGTGAAGTATCCAAAACCACTTAGGGAAAGAATTCCAATTCCAATATGAGGAATTGAATATTGAAACCCCTCACATTCTAGAGAATGATTGACTATTCCCCACTGGCAATCCTTTAAACACAAGTTAATATAATATAATGATTGGTATGACTCTAAATCCTTAATTTCTCCAAACATTGTTACATCCCGTTTGAATTTTCTTTATGAAGACTACCATGATTTAGATAAAGTGTAGATGGATGGATCAAAATAGGAAAACAGAGCCAGTTGGGCAATTGTTTTCACAACCCCTCACAATACCTTCAAACTCAGGTTACTGGAATATTTTTCTAGCTTCTCTTGCGAAGCCTGGGCCAATCAGAAAGCCATTCAGTTAGTCTCCCAAAAATAATGAAAACCGCGAAAATAGTGATTCATCAGACCTATGGCCACCTCACCGGTGGTGGAGGGGAGAGGCTGGATCTGGATCCCGTTACGGACAAAGCAGAGAATGAAAAAGCAGATAAAGCAGCTGAAGAAGCAACGCATCATTTACCAACAATGGACAACAGTGAAGGGGAGTTCCTCTCCCACATCAAATAATACCTTAAAAATATGGTTATGAAACAGTGGAATAAAAATGGCTGACTACTCCTCTCCAAACTTCAACTCATCAGGAACTGTTGGCTGAACCTGCCTCCTAACATTCAACTCAATAGATTTCAACAAGTCCAAATTACCAGACTACATATCGCCACATACATGTCTCCTCTACATTCACTTAATAAAAAAACTGACCCATTACTCCGTCCTAAATGTGGAGCCCTAGTATTCACATCCCACATTATACTAGAGTGCCCTGAAATAGCCCATACAAGCCAGTCCTTAAATTTAAAAGGTTCTTTAATTAATTACTTCTCCTCCCCAGAATACTATATAAAAGGCATACAACTTTTAAAAATCTCAAAAATTGACACCTTAATACAAATCCATTCTTTACCTATATCTCACCAAGTACAACACTTCTAACGCTAAGAATATCAAAGGTGCATTTAATTGGAAGTAAATAAATAAACAAATATGTATCCATCATTAATCCATGTATATCCAATCACTTGGAAGTTACAAATCACCTTCATTCTTTATCCTTTGCAAGAAGAACAATTTAAATTGTATCTATTACACAATATTTGTGAAATGGTCACAAAATACTAAATACATCATCACATTTTGTCACTGGCACTATACAAATGAAATGCAACTATACATTTAAACTTACAACGCAATTGGAATTGTATTCCTCCCTTAACACTCGCTTGTTCTTCTTAACCTGGAGATAACAGAATAAACAATCAGTACATTCATTGAAAAGAAACGGTTTATTTAAAACCTGCAGTATCGCAAATCATAAACGCTAAAAACATTTAACTTTGTTAAATTAAATTGTACTAAGTAGACATTGAACAAAATTTGTTTAATTTTAATTGCCATACAGGCCTTACATTAAGGTTAACATCACATCTTTATTAGCAAATCAAATTTACGCAAACTACTTTACATCTTCGACCTTATCACCGTTTCCGCTACAACACTAATCCTGTCCATTTTGAAATGAACATAGCGGGCAATTTGTACCAATTACTAGAAAGCAACACGGACAAAGATACATTAGAGAAATCAGCGCTCCGTCTATGGCTGGAAGAAAGCTATATACTTGGGTTTTCCTAAACGGAACGGACTTCTTCCAAGTAGTTTCAGTGACGATCGTATGTGTCGCGGTTGTCGCATTCGTATAGTGTATTTCTCTTTGCCACTGGAGTTCATCACGGTGTAAGATATATAGGTGTGTCAACTAGCCGCCTTTTGGGCAGATTTTCTGAAGCCAGTTTGAGGCTAGTTCCTAACTCGTCCGTACGGTGCGCACGGTGGGCATAAGTCGTGGCCAGGTGATGGCCGGCATGGTGCCGCTCACGTTTCCAGCGTAGTATTTTGTCAATCGAGAAACGCTAACGTAATGTATTAAAGCCTATTTCGATGTATTACAATGTGCGATGGAGGTGTTATTTTAAATTTACCACCGATTGAAGATTTGCATTTTAAATCAGGAGGTGAGATTATTCTAAAGAGAAAAACAAAAATAATATAATAATAAACAGGGATTACGTTTACGAAAAACACTTCAACTGTGATTTACTATTAATCAAGTGACGGTCACGTTGCTTTGCATCCCATAATGTCAGCAATCAATCGATAGGATTGTTCTTAACTGCAGTGTACTGGATCATTTGTGAAGACAATTTCAATATAATTAATAATTTTATAATAAGAAATAGTCATTTGCAATAATAATTTTGCACATTCTTTTGAGATTGTTTAATAAAAATAAATTTTATCCTATTACTGATGATTACTTACAAATCATATTTTCACACAATACCAATATTCATTACTACGAAACATGTCAAAGAAATGACATTCATGAGGCTTTGTATCATGATCACAACAAGAAATCTTTATATAATATGGGTATGTTATTTTACAACTTATTGCCAGATGACATTAAACAATTAAAATCAGTACACACATTTAAGTTACAAGTAAAATCTTTTCTGCTGCTTAACTGTTTCTATTCAATTAGAATCTATACTGATCATCAAAAAGAAAAATAATGTTTAGTTTAACAAAACAATGATACACAAAGCATTAGTTCACATTTGTATTGTATTATATAAAAAAGACTTAATATGCCTGTAACAAGTAATGTACTTCAGCTTGAGGGTCAATAATCCCCACTTTGATGAGGTTTTATGTCCAGTTCTCTTTGATCCATCAAGGAAATTCTGATATGCCTTGATTTGCTTTTGGGTATAAATGCAGCTTCCCCATGTGCACGTATTGTTGAGCTCTCATATTGCTAGTACTGGTAGGAGTAGAGCTGGGAGTGCGTTACTATTTTGTTAGCAATACAAAAATCCCACCCACAGTTCATTTACCGATGCAAATAAATTTTCTATAACTCGGGAGCGAACATGTCTTGTTTTCAAATGTTACAAAACTCGGGTTTTAAATTTTTTATAATTATTAATCACTTTTATTCATCTTTCAATTATTTACAGTTAAAATGTTGGGAAGAGATTTTAGAGCTCAAAAAAACGTTTGCAGAGGATACTCCTCCTCATACGTCACATTCTTTACTATTTTTTGACTAAATAAATCTTGCAGTTAATAAATTATACAAGTTGCAGGAAATTTTCTTTCCAAACAATAAAAGAAGTCAAGACAAGAATGATGACTATAGACAGGAGTATTGAGGGGCACTAAATTGAATGTGAGGATGATGGCTGGGCTAGCATGGATGTCCATGTTGATGGATTGAATAGCTCACAAGTAGGGTTCAGCCTGCCTAGAAGAATTACCTACAAGAGCCTATCAAGAATTACCTACAAATTAATAAAAAGAATGAGGTATCAATTAATTCTTTATTTCAATATTAATAATACTCAATACATACATTATTTTCTGAAATAAAATTACAAAATGTTACAAAAAAATACAATAACAATATAAGTACAAAATATGATTGACAATTTAACATCACAGATTTATAAATATATAAATTACATACACTTAACATTCAGTTTACTTTATACTTTATTCTCACTATATTAATGTTCATATATAATGCATGTTACTTGTATTACAAACATTAACATACAGTCATTTGCCCGAATCTCAATTTCAAGACAGTTGGATATGTGCTTATTATAATAGCTTAATTGTAAAATTGCTTAGACTACAACGATTTACGTAATTTGTTTTTGAATAGCCTTTTATGTTATTCTTGTAATTTTTTATGTCATCTGGTATCAGCATATCTTAATTCTGTATACGCAAGTCAGTATGGTATTATGAGTTATTGATCTGTATGTCTATTTCTAGTGTACTTCCTCACTTCTGATTACAAGTGGGAGCTTTTGTGTATCAATAGATAACATTATGTTTTTGTGGGTGGACAATCATGGAAAGGTTAGAATTGTAAATTCTTTAAAGAGTCTTTCATGTGACACTTGTAGGCTCAATAATGCTAATAATAATAATAATAATAATAATAATAATAATAATAATAATAATAATAATAATAATAACAATACTTGAATAATAGTAATAATAGTGATAATATTAAAAGTATTAGCGGTAAAATGAAGTTCAGTATTAATAGTAATAAACATGTAATACATAGAATTTAGTATACTTTGAAAATTGACTAAAATACGAAGTGCCACTGGTCTGACATTAAAATAATTAGTTAAATCATGTTCATTTTACAATATTTATGCACAGTACCTACTTACCTGTAAAGAAATAACATCAATAGCCTTTTATACTATGTCTCTAACAATTTGTGAAAATAATCAAATTGTCTGGTCTGTTTCACCATCATGTCCCAAGATTTGCAGGAAGATGAATGATTTGCTTATTTAAAACCATTTTTCAAAGATTAATTCTGACAGATATTCAGAGAATTTTCAGGAATTCCTGGAGACCTCTCAACATATTTTCCTTATCATCTGAAAATTTAATAGAATGAAAAAGCTTTTTATTCAATTAGTTGGTAATTTTATTGTTGTGCTTGTAATTCATTATAATTAGAAGAAAAAAATTATTAAAAAAGTAATATGCAACAGACATACCATTGCTAAATTTTTAATATCATTAATGAGGGCTGCTGCTTCCAACATTTTCTCATTATCGCCTTTCTGAAAATGAACAGTATTAAAATAATACATTTTTGGTTTAAGAATATAGTACTTTCATTTTTCAGATGTATCATTACTTGTAATTCATTATAATTAGATGGAAAAAATGATTAAAAGTACATGCAAGTACACATACCTTGCAAAATCGAGAACATTACTTAACAGTTTCAGCTGGTTCAAACACTTTTTCATTATCATCTGCTGAAAATACATTGCCTTAAAATAATATATTTGTTATTGAATGAAATAGCAATTTATACTTTTGCAGTTATACATTGCTTGTTATTCATTATAATTAAACAATTGATATTAAACACACATACAGTAAGCAACTTGAATTTCATCATGCCAATAACATGTACAGTATGAGGATCATAGTCACCAGATGTTTCCTGGGCATGGTGTTTCATTGCCACAGTCCTTACATCTGCTGCATCCATAATAACAGCTGAAAGTACAACAGTTTCACAGGAATCTAAAATAAATAGATGAATTCTTACATTTAAAAATCTTAAAAATTACAATTTTAATTATGAACAATCCTATTTTCTTGTCATGTAAATCATGTCCTCTAAAAGTTATCTACTTTCAATGGTATTTAAAATATATACCGTTGTAAAAATTCCCAGAATCATCATGTTTGAATTTACTTGGAACAGCTTCGGGTATAAGTTTTTTCCTAGTGACTTCTGAAAACTGTTTAATAATTTAGTATTACAAAATATTTATTTATATTCTTTGATTATATGTGGATGTTCTTTAACTTGTGGATAATTTTGAATGTTTTTTTTTCTAATTGATATGAATAATGAATTTACTTAGGTTACATTTCTCAACGCTATAGTATGATTATACAAATTACTTTAATTATTTCATACAATTAACTCGTCACAGTATACGATAAATTCTGAAATGTGTACTTACAGCATTTCGCATAACAATGATCTCTTCACTGTTGAAATGCTTTTCGCAGACATAATCGCTCTCTCTCAACTTTCTTTTTTTCTGGGGAACAATATCAACCCATTTCTTTCTTGTATCTTCTTGCTTGGGGACACAAAATAAAGCAGTTTCCTATGAATTACATATTGCATTGTCACTACTGCGCAGTTTTGCAAAACATCTTCTACCTATTTTCGAAACTGTTCACTCTACTTGACTGCCTAAATCTCTGATTTGAAATTTGAAATAGAGCTGGCCACGGAGCTGTCAAATGGATCATGGTCACGCCATACCCAAACAGATCGCAGTGCTCACATGCGAGAACCACGAACTAGCCCTCCCACACTAGCTTCAACTTGGGACTGGGAGTGAACACACCTATATATCTTACAATCGTGATTCCATGCATATCCTTCGTAGGAAATGAATAATTATTATTTAAATATTTCTTTGGGAAGGGCAAAGATAACTTTAAATTGAAAGAATTCTGAAAATGAAAATAAAAAAATTTCTTCTAATACAAAATTAAATATGGAAGTCATGGAAATTTAAATCACGCAATAGTTTCTAAACAAAATAAACATGCAAGTTCACTTCTAAAAATTAAAACTTAAAATTATGATATAAAATAAATATTACAGAACAAACCAAAATTCTATTAGTTAATTTACAAATTTAACAAATTAAGTTCAAAACTTAAAAAAATCAAAACATGCATGAACTTGAAATCTTAAAAAACAAATAAACAGGGACTGTACTTAAAATTGCAGAGAAATCAGTTACAAAAAAAGTCTTATAAAGAATGAACACAATATGAAATATCACAAGAAAAAAAGGAGACTAAAATTAATGTCAATAATTACCCATACTCATTGAAGATGCAATTGAACATAATTGGTAATATTTTGGAAGTTCTCATTGCATTATGACATTCAAGAAGAAATAAGTATATCAGTTTTTCTTAATATTTTGCAGGATAAGAAGTTCTCGCCTTGTTTGGTATAAGAATTAAGAGGGGCCTGAGATTAGGACACATACCACATAATTTCCAGCAAGCAAGCAGAAAAAACTAAATGAAAACTGAAATACATTGTATTTTACAAACTAAGAAAAACATTATACAAATAAAACAATCGTGTGTGCTCTTGTTGCAATGGAACCGATCACTCTTTAAAAAAGATGTTATAACAGGTAATGAGAGCAAGAAAACTGGGATTACAAAGATTATTTAAAGAGGATGGATGTTAATCTATTGTATAACTTAATATTGTTGGAATAAGATAATGAACATATATCACACTTTTGTACAGTTTCATATACATGTACTATGCATTTTCAATGGCACTTGCATCTGGCAGTCAGCATTTGAACACATCTAAAATATTCAGAAATTTTTTTTTTCAATAAATAAACAAATTCAATAATTGTATCTTCTTATTGAAATGAAGGAACCTTTGCTAAAAGAATTCATACTTGAAACTGAAGAGTTTTCTACCTTCATTAACACTTTCACAAATGTATAGTTCATTTTAGTCCTCATAACTAACATGTCACAAAGTATAAAGATCCCATTTTTTATGACGACGATACTTTCCAATTTTTAAATTTTACTTATGTTCATTTCATTGGAAATTCACTGCGTCCTCTGTATTTAGCAGATTTAGAAATTATAATCCTTGTTCTTGAATTAAATTTTTAACATTTTTTAAAAATGTATTTACTTATTTTCTAGTTTTAATTTTATTAATTGCAATTAAGAAATTCTTATTTAAGTATTGAAAAAACTTGCTTACTTTATTTCATAGGGCTAAAATATTTTTTTTCAAATTTTTCCATCTCAATAGATAAATTAAGATTACTTCAATCCTATTTACATTTTAATTCATTTTCTAGAAACTTTTCATACACAAAAATCTCGCATACAAAATTGAATGACAAATGTGGGTCAGTTTTAGACGATGGTAAGATAAACACATGCCTGAGCAGCCGGTAAGCTTTGGCACTACTTCCCTGAATAGCCAGAAGCAGAGCCTTAATACAGTCTAAATACAGCCAACAATTAATGGGAATGGAGGAATTTAGTTGATGAGAGTAAACACCCCATTAGGCAAGTCAAAAACACGGTTGTCCCCATGAGACACAATTTGTGTCTCCAAAAAGGATATATATCAAAGCATTTCCTTGTCTGCCTCAAATATTTCTCTTTAAAATATTTTGCAATCTGAAATTTTTCGTAACAGCAAGAGGAAATAGTTTGTCCTGTGCGATAACCCATTATTCTTTTCAAATTGTATTTTCTACAGACAAACTTAAATTTGGAAAGAGCCCCTGACAGTGTGTCTGGTGCACCCAAAGAAGATTGTACTGACTACTGTGTGTGCCATCCTCTCTAAATGTGTCTATTGCAAAGGAATCTTCAAATCTTTCCACCATTAGGTCACCTGGAAAATTATAGCATCAATTGTATAGTAAAAAGCCATTAGAAAATTAATTTGATATATAAAATAAATTTGAAAATGTTTACTGGAATGGTATGTTGTTTGAAAAGAAATTAAAGATAATTAAATAATAATTTACCTGAATGGAAACTCTGTGATATAGTTAAGATAATTTCCTGAAGTAACCTGGACCACTTGATGGATCTGCCATTAAGAGATAATGATACCTAAGTAAGTTTCATCCATTGATTTTCAATTATAAATTTTGTTCAGCAGATACATTACCATGACAAGACAGGTCTGCAATACTGTTGTAATAAGAAAGAAAGGATACTTGTTGCTGAATTCTATTGATTAATGTATTGTTGCCATTTTTGAAGTGCTTATGATAAAATTCTCCACTGTTGCAAATCTGTGTATTAATTTTTTAAAAAAGATGGTTGAAGTATTTTACAGCACAGAGCATACAATGCAATTTTCCCCCTTTCTCCTCAAAATAATTTATTTAATGACTTCAAAACTTACATTTGGAAGGAACAGTTCCACCCACTAAGCAGATAGGAAACTGTTCTTGGTGCTTTTGCATATAGTCACTCTCTTGGAAATGTTGAGAGCACAAGGTAATCCTTTTTTATCGTTTGGCCATTCTGATATTGGTGGAAGATACAGAAATCACTGCCTGTTATTTGTAATGGTGCTGATGGAAAATTTTTGGTGTAGAAATGAAGTCTCCTTCCAGATATGGATTGCAATGTGGATAACCCATATTAATGTTTTGCAATGAATTTACAATTCATAATATTACTGAGACATTTAACAAAATCCTTCAGTTTTTTGCATCAATAAATTCATCCTACATATTAATTCACATATTTCAAGTTAACAACTTCATACATAAGTATTAGAGGTTTTAATTTTAAAATGTATTATAACAATATTGGAATTTAGTGGATATCAAGCAATTTGAAAGCTATTATTATATGAAATGGGTGTCTTATTACAGAATGTTCTACATTCTAAACAATTTAGTTGAAATTTATATATAACTACACATATTACAATAATTACTAATTAATATAGTTACTAAAAATACTTACGGTAAAACTTACATTCCTTACATTTAAAAAAAATTTGTGGGGCAAAGACGTCATGAATTCAAATTATGTTATTTTCGTCGTTTGAATAATTATTATTTTGTTACACTAATATTTGAAAACATTTGTACTAACTGACTTGAAGCCTTTGATATTATATGGTTTCTTCTGACGGCGGAAAGGAAAACACTTCTTTCAGCACCCTTATTTCCTAAATGTCTCTAGGGCCCGTCTCGAATTCAAAGGTTAAAATGGAAGGGATACGAGTATTGGCTGCAATGCAATTGCCTGAGTTTTCGAAACATCGTTTACACATTTGTAAATTTTCGCTCCTTGTCCAATGTTTGCAGATAGTGACGTCAGGTATCACATGAAAAAAAAAAAAAATTGGCGCTGGTGCAGCCATCTAAAGCAAGTCAATCAAACTACTTGGACCTCTAAATTTTCGCTCCTTGTCCAATGTTTGCAGATAGTGACGTCAGGTATCACATGAGGAAAAAAAAAAAATGGCGCTGGTGCAGCCATCTAAAGCAAGTCAATCAAACTACTTGGACCTCTCTTGGCGCGACGAAACCTCCCATTTACGTGACGCCCCACGTTGGGATAAAATGGACTAATTCTTGGCCAAAAGTCGAAAAATAAGTTGTAACATATCACAAATTAACATGAATATAAGTATTCTAATATAATTAAAGCATCATGATTCGCTATTATTACTCAAATTGGTTGTCCTGGTTTTACGTACAAGTTGCTGGAAGTTGGCACTTTGTAAGTTAAGTTGTAAGGCGTATGCTACGCTCATTAGTACAGAATATTTTGTTTCTTGTAGCAGTATTTCGGAGTTGGAATCGTAGTCGAAGTATGGATACTAACAATGAAGGTAAGCTTTATTACTTCTAATAAGAAATGTAGATGTAGATATTCACAACGCGGAATATTCGTGCCTTAAACATATCCTGTAAAGGTTATCATATTTTAGGTTATGTTCATGTTTATATTGACTTATAACTAATATGCCGCCGTTTGCTGCGCTGAGTCTATTTCTAAAGTGTCACTCAACTAAAGGAGATAATGTTTTACATAATTTTAGCTGCCAATTGCCGCCTTACACGAAATTTGCGTATTTTCAGGTGTGTAATATATCAATCGAAAATACCTATTTATTGTGTGGCATTTATCGGAGTTAAAAAGAGGCTATGCATGTGCAGTTCTCGATTATATTGTGAGTGGATGTTATGGTAATAATGTCTCTGAAGATCTTTTAAAGTATTTGAAGATAAAAACAAAAGATTTTTGCCCCAAACTTAATAGAAGATGGCAAGAAGGTCACCGAACTCTAAAGACGTACTTATTAAAAAATTCTGAATGGCTTTCTGAGGATTTCGTGTGCCTACAGAGCAAATTGACTGAATCACACGAAGACAAATCTCGAACAGGGCGACCTGTTCGTTCCTACGGTGAGAAATCTGAGAGGTCCAAACGAAGAATCGCTGCAAAATTGTCCTTCGAAAACGACCATCAGGCAGATTTAATGGTGAAAGCTGCAAGGATGTCAGCTTGAGCTTCGAGGAAGAGATATAGCTGTTGTTCTGGATCAAGTCACTGAAACTCCAACAGACCATCTAAAAGTTTTAAAAAAATATTACGCAATTTCAAAACAAGAAACTACCAGTAGCATTATCTGAAGAGGAGGCATTATGCTATTTGCTAGATAACAATTTGAGCAAGCAACAGTATATAAACACAAAGCTACTATCTAAAATCCACAATGCAGACATTTAATGCAATTAATGGCTGCATAGCAATGGACAGACTATAAGGGTTTCATTTGTTCTATATTTGACAATTTTTTAATATAATAACAGGAAACAGATCTAGTCAAACCTGCCCAATTTGTGGCGCCAAACCTCTTCAAGTAACGAATGCGACAGAATTTTACGCGCCCGAATTTTTGCCGAAGTCTGGTACTTTACAATTTGGGGTAAGTCCCCTACATCTTAGGATTAAGCTTTTTAATATGTTCTGCACATAGCTTATAGAATTTGTTTCAAAGTATGGCAAGCCAGAGTAGGTGTAAATTAAAAATTATTGCTAAGACGGAAAAAGCAATTCAAAAATTGTTTTGGGAAAAAAGCATCTTCATGATAAGGTGAAAGATAATGGTTGTTGCTCGTCTACGAAAAATACCGCACGACGCGTCTTCTCGGAACCTGTAGTATTTTCATTAATTACTGCTGTTAATGAAACCTAATTCAGAGATTTAGGATTATCCTGGTAGCCATGTTATGTCAATACAGTATTGACCCTGAATTATTTGGCAAATATTGTTTGAGACTTCTAAAGCATACAGGAAACTCTATGATTACTCTGAAGCCTGTAAATGTCTGTATAGTTATTGTTCATTGAAAATACATACTAGTATAGTTTTCTGTCATCATTTCGATGCCTGGGAGAAGCATTTCAAAATCCAGAAATAGATTGTACAGAAAGGACAAAGAGACTCACACAAGGAAAGACAGCAGAATCTTCACAACATACACATTTTCAACCCAGCTTTGGAAACATCGGATCCCATCATTTCGACTTCTAGCCTCCAGAAAAGAGTTCATAATAATAAGAAAAAGGAACTTGTACTTGAAGTAATTAAATGCTTATTTACCCTGCACCAGAACTAAGTTCACATGAAGCAATTGAGTAAATATCTATCTTGTTGAAGTATTGATGAGGATGCTATGGAATAGATTCTTTCTAGTGACTGAGGGAACATTACTTAATATTAATAATATGAATGATGTCTATTGTTTTCTACAACAATATGAACTCTGTTAAATGAATATACAGATGAATAATTTCATAATAAAAGTTTTCATACGAATTTTAATTTCTATCTTTCCACCTAAAGATAGTACGTACACATGAGCCGCCATCTTGAAATTATGCAGGTAATATGGTAAACGTACACATATTCTTAAGGTCTATATATGTACCAAATTTCAGGCGATTTACTCTTCAGATAACCGAGTTATGACTTTTGGCCAAGGACAGAGCGCTTTCATCCCATATTGCGCCCCACTGTTTATATGCGCGGTGCCCGGAGGGGCATGGTGGTGTTAACGGAACATCGTGTGCCAAACAACTGCGAAGTAGTTTCAGTGACGTTTGTATAAGTCGCGGTTGTCGCATACGAAAAGCTTATTCCTCTTTGCCAATGAGTTGGAACTTTCCACGCATGTACTTCGTAGCAAAGGAATAATATTTAAATATTGCTTCGGGAAGGGGAAGGGTAACTTGTAAATCACCACTGAGGTCCAGGTTCAATTCCCGCCTCATGTGAAATTTGCTCCAACAAAAAGAATTTGGCGTTTTCCAAGGCCAAGTCCAACCCCCGTGAAGTGTCCTAAATCCTACCTTTTCCCTAATTCCTTCCCGATTCTGGCCGCTGAGTACTGACGTAAAAAGGGCGCGTGAAGTAAGGTGCGTACGCGGAGATGCTACCTGGCGGTCCTGTTTGTAAAATGACGAGACGAGACAAACATACGGCGTCCTCTGGAATACAGAGGCATTAATGTTACTCCGCGTTCGATCAGGGGCGAGGAGACGCTTCGCATATATAAGAATGATTAAGGGCGCAAGAAATTACAAACAAAACAAATGTTCATATTCTGAAAATTAAGAACTTGGAAATTATAACATCTGTAATAAATATTACACAACTAACCAACATTATATATTATTTACATTACAACTCTTTTAACAAAATAAGTTCAAATCTAAAAAATCAAAGCTTTGACGAACTTGGAAACAAAAACGAATAAACAAGACTACTCAAAATTAGAGTTAAATAAGTTACAAAAAAATGTTTATAAACAATGCACAATAACACAGAAAATTACAATAATAAAAGGAGAATAAAATTAATATCAATAATTAACCACACCCATTGAAAATGGAATCGGACATAATTGGTAACAATTTGAAAGTTGTCATTGCATTATGACATTAAGGCTAAATGCACCGAAAAATACTTACAGGAAAAATCAATAGATCGCAGCACTATCATACGGAATTTACTAGATCGATAACGTCTGAACAAAAATGTCCGATTTTCGGGATCTGTAACGACAGTTGACTCTTTTTAAAATATTTCGCGCATGATGCCGTTTTTTCAAAATATATTTTCAAAAAGCTTGAAATGTTTTCTCATAGTTCTGGAAGAAATTGTGGTCGTGGCTTATGCATATGGCGACGTCGCAAGCTTCGAATGCTAATCAAAGGTAAAATAATCATGCAAATCGGACGAATAGGCGGCGTAAAAGTGAAATTTCGGAAAACATACCGCATTTCTCCCCTCAGCCACTTCAAACATTTGATCTGCCGCCTTCAGCCGACGCCGCCGAACGGTGTTAAATAGCTCTGGCCGGGAGGCCGATCCAGACAGGCAAGTTGGGCAGTCAGTCCCTTTCTGTTCAATATATTACCACTGCAACAACTATGATGCTGTAACACAGCCAAACGGTCTCGTATCATCGGTACCGGTAGTCGTTTAAAACTATATCTTGTTCACATATTTCCGTCTTCCTTCGAATACTATCAACAATTATTTGAGGCGGTACTCAAAATATCGATTCCGATTTTGAAAACTGATTTCAAAAAGAAAAATTGAACTAATTGTGTAGATATCACCAATATTCCATGTCCTAACATCTTATTTTACATACATTTTACTTCTAAGATCTTCCGTTATCATTCCACTACCACAAAAAATGTATTATCGTATTATTAACTAAAGTAACTTATTTTGTCAAGATGTATGAATGGGAAGCTATTGTTTTTCATTGAAAATACCGGTATAACGTTTATTGACGTCCATACCGGTAAAGACGTCCAATAGAGGTATTTACTAGTATATAACAATAAAGGTATTTGAGAAAGGTATGAAAAAATACCGGTATTCAATACCTTTTCGGTCGCTGTTCACTAGCAGAATCAAAGAAAAACAAACTATCCTTGTTATCTTCTCTTTCATTTGTATTTACAGTATTTTAAGTATTTCTTTTTTTAAAAACATCTATTTTATGTATTTAAATATATCTTCAAAAGACATGCTCAAAAACACCTATTGATTATTTTTTGATTCTCAAAAGCTTTTGGACGTCATTGATCATGACATTTTACTTCTTCCAAATTACCTTCATATGGAATTCCGTGTATTGCTCTAGATTGGTTATGTTCGTACTTAAACAACGATCCGTATTGGAATACTACTGGAATGATGGAACATTACGTACGCACCTTTCCGACTCTTTGCCCGTTGCATGGTTCTTTAAGGATCGATTTTAGCCCTAATTTGTTCCTACTTTACGTAAACGATATGCCCTCGACGATTCGAATGGAAGAACGGTTCTCTTTTGCGGATGATACGAACATCCTCGTACAAAGAAAACCGTAAATAGTACAATATCAGATGTTTCAAATTATTCCGAAATAAATTAATAGTAAACGAAAAGAAACGGTTTTAATGCAGTCTTTTATTTCAAATAAATAATTGTGCTCCATTGAAAATGAACAGTACCATTGACTGATGTTAAGGTAACAAATTTTTAGGTCTCTCAATTCGAATAAACCTAAAATGGAACGTCCATTTAAATGAATTAACAAAATTGTCACGATACATGTCCAGAATTCTGTATCCAGTCAGCGCCTTCATACTGCCTGTTGTGTATACTTCGCGAATGTTCATTCCCGCCTGAGAGGGCATAACATTCCCGGGAAATACATCTTATAGCTCCAGACTTTTAGATTACAAAACGAATTGTATTGAATAATAACCAAATCCCACCCACGTGATTCATGTGCGTTTCTTCATTAATCTAGGAATTTTACCATTACCGTGTCTTTTTATTTACGAATCAGTGGTTTTGTAAAAATGACTTGCTCAAGGCGGAATATATTTTCAGAAAATGCTGAAGTCTATTACTATAACACCTGACGTAAATCATATTCATCAGGTGACAGTATCAACAGCTCATTACAAAAATTCACATACAATACATACAATATTTCCACAACACTTTGCCAGACACAACTATTAAATCACCAGTAAAAGCGCTAAACTCTAAGTGAAATCTGTTTTGCCAAGAATCACCATACAATTAGAGGACTATACTGAGCATCACAAGAAAAGGAATATTATTTAACAATGATACATAATGCATTATTTACCATTTGATTGTATAAATATATAAACAACCGTAAATAACTATTGTACTACAGCTTCCGGCCAATGACCCCATCTCGATCAGGTTTCGTCCAGCTTCCCCGATCCATTGAGCAAATGCTGAGATGCACTTCCTTGTTTTGCTTCTGGACACATAAATGTAACTTCATTTCTGTGCACGTCTCTAGAATCCAGGAAATACATTTATTCAAACTATCGCTTCATGTTGTCGCAGTATAAAGCAATAAGAGCCAAAATTTATTGCTTATTTTGAAAATAGATTTTATTACATGGGAGTTTTTCTGTTGTTTTTTTTCTCCTTTCAAAATCTGCACTTTTTAATAGCTTATTTATCCTTGAAAATGGATTTATTACGGGAGTTTTTGTTTTTTCTCCCCTTTCAAAATTCAAAATTTATTGCTTGTTTATCCTGAAAATAGGTTTTATTACATGGGAGTTTTTTGTTTTTTTTTCTTCCTTTCCAAAATTAAAATTTAAGTAGTATATGACTTGGTGTAGATCGCAGAATTTTGAAATGTGCACACAATTCACTTTTCCTCATATATCGTCATACGGTGCTTTAACTGCTTTTTTTGACGCAATAAATAAATAAATAACCAAGCAATTTGAAATGTATTATTATATGAAATGGGTGTCTGGCTATGAATGTCCTATCTAAACAATTTAATTTTATTGAAATTTAATATAACTGCCAGCATATACACTACGAATTATAGTTACTTATAAAATATATACGATAAAACATATATTCCTTTACTTTTGAAAATGTAATGGTAAAGATGTCATGGAATTCATAACGGCAAATTATGTTATTTTCGTCGTTTGAATAATTATTATTTTGTTACACTAACATTTGAAAGATTGTAATTTACTGACTTGAAGCCTTTGATGGTTTATGGCTTGGACGAAGTGGAAAGGGAAAAAACACTTTTCAGCACCCTTTCTTTTCTTCCTAAATAAGGAAATTCGTCTCTGAATTCAAAGGATAAAATGGAAGGGATACGAGTATTGGCTGCAAAGCAATTGCCTGAGTTTTCGAAAGTCATTTTCAGGATAAGAAGTTCTTGCATTGATTGGTGTAAGAATCAAGAGGAGCCTGAGATTACGACACATACCTCATAATTTCCAGATAGCAAGCAGAAAAAAATGAATGAAAACTAAATACATTTATTTACAAAAATACAGCGCCAATATACAAATAAAACAAAGAAGTGATCTTTCAGCAATCAAACCGAATACTCATTAACAAAGATTTTATAACAGGTAATGTGAGCAAAGAAAACATGGGACTAGAACGATGATTTGAAGAGGTATAACTTAATAACGTTAGAATAAGACAATTGAAATATATTACATGTTTGTACATTTTCATATGGATGTACTACGTATTTTCAATGGCACTTAATGAAGAAAATATTCAGTGATTTTTTTTTCAATAAATAAAACAAATAAAAAATTCGTGTACCTTTTCTTCTATTGAAGTGGCTTTGAAACGAAGAAACCTTCCTACAAGAATTCATGTTTAAACTGAAGAGTTCCTCCTTCATTATAACTTTCACAAATGTGTAATTAATTTTGGTCCTCATAACTTACATGTCATAAAAGCACAAGTTCCCATTTTACTTATCACGGTTATGTTTAATTTTAGTTTTTCGTCGTAACCCGTTTCAAATTTCTAATAAACATGGTGCCAGGAAAAGTGTTTACGTTATTTTTAACTATTATTATTACCTGATAAAAACTGAATATTATCCCGCTAGCTGGGTCGATGCTGGTCACACTGTAATAATCGCGATTATCTATTAATAGCCGATTACCCGATCTGCCATCTATACAGAATGGCGAGGAATCTGAAAAACAGAGATTATTTGATCAAGGCTTACTTATTTCAATTGGCCAATGAAAATCATTTTATCTTCTTTCAGAAACTTAATGTTTATTTCCTATCGCTAAGTAAGTAAAATTGTGAAACAATACTGTGTAGTTTGAGGAACTTCTAGTTTTCATCCATTAACCCATACCATTTAATTTGAATTCGCAAGCGTCACTAGTAAAGCACCAGTGAACGTCTGCTTTATTTAGAGTCTGAACTATTCACTAATGAATCCGCTTCTTCTTTAAAACGAACACTGGGCGCGATTCACCGCTTCTGCACCACTTGTAAATATTAACGGCAGCCCACCATATTATGTCTGATGCCCGTTCTTCACCGTATAACATCCATGCTTTTAATGATTACACAGTAAAACCAATCTCAGTTCTATCTTTCCGTTGAGAAAAAGAAAATAGTAGCGTATACGAGAAAGTAAAAACTTCTTCTTCTTGCGAGTTGTCTACAGCTCCTGCGGCCGTCTCTCGCATCCCAATCTCCGCAAGGTTTCTCATTCCAATCGTCTTCAAGGCCTCTTCTGCATGTCCTTCATAACTCTGCTTTGCCATTCTTCTCTGGGTCTACTTCTTTCTTCTGTCTAAGGAGCCACTCAGAGATTTTTCTGGGCTATCTCTCATAACCGAGTCTTTCAATGTGACCAAATCCATTTTAATCTCGTGTTTCCATTTCCTCTAAAATCGATTTCTGTATTTGCATTCTTTTCAAAATTTTCATCATTTCTTACATACCCATTTTAGACACTCTACAACTTCTTCATGAAATCCATTTGCGGCTTTTAATTTGTTCTTTCTCGTTTTATTTCCACGCGTTTCTGATCCATCATACAAAAAAATGTAGTGCTGTATGGATCGGAAAGTAAAAACGAGGAGTACAAATTTTGTTTTGTGCTGAGATGTCGAATTATCATAGTTCAAAATCCATCTAAGGTTATTACAGCAGTTCCAAAAAGTGAGATAGAAAAAAATGAAAAAGGGAATTTTCTGCATTACTGACTGTCATTTCAAGGTGAGTTTATTTTTTATATAAATGATTCATATCGCAAAATATGAATGTATTTATCTAATCAAGAAAAAACGAGTAATTTGTCACAATCTGGGCACAACATTGTGTAAATGTTCCCAACTTTGATATCAATTACTTAAAGGGTCAAACCTTCCTCTTATTTGACTACATAAATGATGACAGAGGTTGACAAATATCAAATGCGTGGGAATACACGATCCCAAAAAACCCAACTACATTTTCCTTTCCTCGGAAGCTCAGTGCGGGTTTGATTTCCCGTCCGGCGGAATTGCACTTAGTACTCAATTAATACGGTTATCAGGTCACAATATGAATATCACTAACGAACGGGATAATCATTTCCTCATATTTCATTTCTCATAAACAGTGACATAGTGGTGACAAACTTTTTTGGATTCTTTCTTGCTTTACTTTACTTTCTCCTAGACGAACGTCTACACGGAGTAATATATGTAGTATAGGAAAAGTTATGCAATGCTTCGCGAAAAAAGGCGGATTTTCGGCAGCAAAAAATCATTGCCGGGCCCTGATAACGAAAAAGTGGATAAATGCAGTTGCTTAATTAAGAGAAAAGAAAACCTCTAATACGTGATGTAGCCGGAATCACTATTTTGTTGGTCCTTGATGCCGAAAACTCAATTGAAAGCGAAACGCCCGCCGTCTGTCCGTCTGTGAGCACTACTAGCGCTTAAATCATGCGTAGGATTTTTTTCAAATTGAAGTGTGTCGATCTATCTGTAGTTGAAGCTTTGAAATTTTGAAAACCATTCTTTAAAACTTGGGGTTTTTTAAATCAAGACCCACGGACATTCTCGAAATTTTCTCAAAAGTTTTGCTGAAATTTTTTCTTTAAATTTATTGTAATAACAGAGCAAAATACACTTATAAAAGTGGCGTAGGTTCGCTTTTCACGGTTAACAGGATTTTCTAAAATCGCAAAAGTTAGAATTTTCTAGCGTCTTCCCACAACTGAAAAAATTGCAAATTTTCTCTTCAAATGAAATTTGTTGCCTATAATTACTCCTTTCATTAAGGTCTTGTACATTGTTTTGAAAATTTTAATAGTTTCCTCGCAATATGGCGAACAATATTTTCAATTAAAAAAAAAAAAAAGATTTTCTCTGTCTTGTCTCTCACGTAACTCATATTTTCATTAGACAATTTGTTCATATTATTGTATTTATATATACATATGCTCTTATTATTAAGATAAGTATAAAAGTTGAATAAAATTTCTCGAAATCCAAATGTTTTAGAAATGAGTACAAAATTCCGCATTTTCAGAAACACTCAAAACGCCATTTCTCAAAAATTGCCCAATTTTTTGTTTCATACGTTTTCAACAAATAGTACTAATTGCACTGTATAGTATGACGTTAAATTCATTTTTGTGTACTCTTTTGGTTCTTTATAAATACACAGACGTAATTTTTATGTAGCTCTCACACCGTTAATATGAACATTTGCATTGATTTGCATTTATAAGTGGAAGTGTTTCCAATGACTTCGAATGAGGTTTTTCGAAAACTCATGAGATTCCTCTGAAAAAGAGTTTCAAATTCCTCCTTTACATTAATGCTTAATCGCCATTTTCTTAAAACACGACTTCAAATTTTTCAATGAAAATTTCTATTTAGGACAAGGTTTTCTTATTTAATATTCTGAATGTTAATATTAGTATAGGTTTTACAATTTGGAAACCGAAAAGAAGTAGAAAAATGTAAAAAATGTGTTTTGGGTGACGATAGATGACAGCTGGCAAGAGAATGTAGGAAGACCTTAAAGCCAGTCTACACAAGAGAAATTAGAAAATTTCAGCATGAGAAAGTCTGTGCCATTTGGTAGCTGTCCTTTGAAACATTTTTCGCATACTACCATATATAAAATTCCTACGCCTACAATTGATTTCAAAGTTATTTGTCAGATACATAATTATCGTACAGAATAAAAAATAAGTAGTGCAGGCTAGGATTCGAACCGAGATCTTCAGCACAAGAAGAAGCCACCCAACCAAATACGCTATGATATCGTCCATGTGCAGGTCACTTATGTAGTGCAGTTTAACATTACACGTTCTTGATGCCAGAAAATCTTTCAAAAAATCGCAATGAATACTGTTTATTTTCAGACAAAATTCTAAATAAAACGTATTTTAAAATTTTGTATTTAAAACGATTGCACTTGAAATAAATTTAGCATGTGTATTGATGGTGTTGGAAAACATATATATTGTCACCATATAACTCAAACGTTTGCGAAAAACACTCATATTTTAAGAAACGTGCACACGAGATGATTTGAAAGACTAATATTAAAGAGCAGATTGCATTAAGAAAGAAATATGTATAATTATCTTTCATCTAACACAGTGTGTCTATCAGACAACATCTACAGAAGTAACGAATAGTACAGAAACTGCCAGAATAGCCAATATCTGTTTCCGGTACATTTTTCAGTTTTAGAGGAATATCATTTGTCACACAAAAATCTTCCTTGTATTAATTGTAATAATTGATTAATTGTACTGTGAATATTTTTTAAATATGCAATTTGTCCGATTTGTTACACACGATTCAAGCAGAATGCTTTATTTTTTTTAAATTTTATTTAGTAAAAACAGACAAAATTAAATAACTTCAGAAGTCTCTTCTTGAACTACCTCTAATACTGTTAATTGTTAAGTATGTTATAAGATTAAACAAAATTAATGTAATTTATACAAAATATCTTAAAAATCACGAAAGACAATCTAATGGCAACCAAGGAAATTTAATAAAAATAATAATTTTTAGAAATTATTTTTTCATCTCAATTTTAGCATACATTGTAGGGTTTTGTTTGTTTTCTTTCTCGAAAGTAGAGGTAGAGCGATTTTCTATAAATACTTTGTTTTGAACAGTAACAAGAGATAAATTTCTTGTGACAAAATACACGCAAGGGTCGATGTTGAAGCCGAAGTTTAATCAGTCTTGAATAATCACGTTCAAGTCAATTACAATTTCCATACACACATAACAAATATTTTAACTATTCCTCCAGCCACCTCCTGGAATCATTAGGAGACCTATTAGGACTGGTTGCGTAATGAGAGGATTGGAAACTGTTAAGAATTGTGGAATTTGATTGGGTGTTGTTGACGTTCTTATAAGAAGAAATAAAAGAGGTCATCTTCGTCAACATATCAGCTTTATTAAGATATTTATTTTCGACGGCTTTGCTGCCATCGTCAGTCTACAGAATACAGAAAGATAAAAAAAAATAATAAATAAATACACAATAAGATAGAAAAAATTAATTAAATTACAATTGATGGATAACTCTAAAATATTTGGGGGGGATGCAACGGGAGGATTAGTAGCAGTTCAAAGCAAACAAAATTCACAAAAAAATCAATACAGAAAGACACATTGTATGATTGCAAAAGTTAAGGAACATATAGCAGATAAAATAAAATTAATTACGGTAAGGAGGAATTAATACTTATACAAGCAGTTCAAATTTCCTCTAGAATATAAATATTTGTGAAGAAATATACATTCTCATATTCAAAAGAAAAACAAAATTTATATATATGTGTGTATATATATATCTATCTATATATGCGTGAACGCATGTGAACGCATCATGAATTCATTTTCTAACTGTTCAATCTTGTCCTTAATATCCGACATATATTTCCCAGATTCAGATTCTTGCACCATTTTAATGTTTCTAAGTCCCTCCTGTATTCGTTTGCCTAATTTACAATCCGAATTGACCAATTTAGATTCTGTTCTCATTTGTTTCCGCCATGTTGCGCTGACACGCATTTAAATTATCTACACGCGATTCGACGATTGTCAATCCTCTTTTCGCATTGTTGGTCATGTAAATAAACCTAATGCTCACAATGCTCTCCGGTAAATCATTAACTTTGGAATTCACTTGTTGCGATCTTTTAATTCCCTCTGCATTTGGTCGACGGATTATTAAAGACTCAATTTTTGCGTTCATTTCTGCTAACATCTTAAGAATTAAATTATTAGGGTCCATATTTCCTAACGGTGCAGCCATTATTTCCTTTTCTTGTGGTTCACTTAACAATTTCACGCGAAATTTCTCCTCGGGGTTAGTATTAGCAGACGCCATATCATCTACATTAACTCTCCATACGCAATTTTCTTGCTCCTAGTATCCATTTTGAATTCTAATACAAATTAAAAATCTCTGTTAAATTATTTCAAAATCACACCAATGAAATGGTCTTGGCCCTTTCTTATAATTAACAATTAATTTCAAATGTCAATCCAGAAATTTCAGATTCCCTTGATCACTATATTATAATTTATAAGACTAATTTTATCCGTGCCACCAATTGTTATAAATTATAACAAATTATGCATCACGTTGAGGCGCCATTTTGAGATATACCGTACTTTCTCTCTACATTTATATCTGCTAAAGATCTTAGCGTCCGGCTTGCTGGGTCAATGGGTCACGATATATTATAATCCTTATTACCTCTATAACGGATTATAGGATCCGCCGACTATACAGCGCAGCTGGGAATCTGAAATAGAATGATTCTATTCCTAGTTCATTTCATTTCTGGATTGACTAAATGAAAAATCACTTTCTTTCTAAAGAACAAAATTCAACAAAGTTTATTTCACGCTTTTAGCAAACAATTGAGTGAATTTACAATTTTAGGCCTTTTGATCAAGATCTTCAATTTCATAATTTATAACGGTTAACTTATCTTTTCTTCGTTGATGTCCCTCATAGACTTCTCAGTCGAAATATCTTGCGAGCTTGCCGTAGTCCAAAGTTCCACGAAATCCTCTTCTGCCCTATCTAAGCTGGTCTCAAACTATCAAAATTATCAGTCCCGATTACGTCCTATGACATAGTCCCGGAACTCTTCCGGATTACCACTCCGACAAAGTTCCAATTTATACTTCAATATTGCTTCCACATGAAAATATCTACGATCAGTTCAGAAGCGCGTTTCTGAGCAGAATGAAATCTTCCTGCATGATTCATCCCTCGAAGACTTCGTATTAAACTACCTTCATTTTTTCATAACATTTGACCGTCCTTCTCTCACCCAGCCAATCCATACGTTCGCTATATTTTGGGTGTAGCTGACTCCTTTTTGATCGTCTTTTGAACTTCTGCCCAATCCCAAATTTTCTACTTTCGGCATCCAGAAAACTCTTAATGCATTTAGAAAACAAAAACTACATTGTTTATTCACGGTCGTTGCTAAGCTCTAGCTCTCGTGATATTTCGTAATGCATGTTCCACCATATTGTCTAAAAATAAATGTTAGTTTATTTTAACGTGACATATCGGTATGTCACGTTAAAATAATATATATATATATATATATATATATATATATCACGACTACACGACACTGATCATTTTGTATTATCACGACTACACCCTGCAGAGTGGGTCTGGACTTCTTCGACAAAGCCGCATTCGAGAACGTGTCTTCGCTCTTGGAGACAAGAAGAAAGTCTAAACAGACTCTCCGACCCACCTGCACCCACCCCCGCCGGATTCCAGAAAGCAATAAAACCCTGTGTCACGTTTTCCAAGTACAGTCGCTCGACTTTTTACCGACAGCAGCGAGGTAAGCAAAAAAAACGGTTCAACTTGCTATTCAATTATTTGCCCATCTTTGTAATAACATTGATATGAATTATTATTACTATTCTCATTTATATATGAGTATATGTATATGTGTATGTATATATAATAATACACATATATATAAATTTTTGTTTTTCTTTTGAATATGAGAATGTATATTTCTTCACAAATATTTATAATCTGAAATTTGAACTGCTTGTATAAGTATTAATTCCTATCATACAATGTGTCTTTCTGTATTGATTTTTTGTTTAATTTGAACTGCTAATCCCCAAGTTGCATCCTCTTACTGTTTTGAAATTTTATCTATCTGTAACTAAATATTTTGTGAGTTATCCATCAATTGTAATTTAATTAATTTTTTCTATCTTATTGTGTATTTATTTATACATTTTATCTTTCTGTATTCTGTAGACTGGATGACGGAAAAGCTGTCGAAAGCCGGCTAAAGGCGTGATAAAGCTGATATGTTGACGAAGATGACTCTTTTACTTTTCTAAACTGTTAAGAGACAATATTTACTTAGGTTCACTAGTCATGATCCATTCATTTTCGTTTTTTAATAAGTTCCATATACAATGACATATAAGTTTTTAGAAGATTTGAGGAAGCATTCCTTTGGTATACACCAATATGAGTAATGTTTACACAAAGCGTGTTTAGGTTATTTTGTCAAAACATTGCTGCCAGTAACAGGCAACCCACCTCTGTGCATCGCTGCATTCTAAAGAGAGCTATACCGCCTTTATTAAAAACTTTAACACTACTCAGCCTTTTCCCTAGTAGCCACAATACAGTAACGAGAATCATACTTCACAGGATCATTTTTGTGCGAGTACCGATTTATGAGTTATATTAGTGATTGTGCTATTGACCTGACTACTCTTCGGATTTGGACTACCTGGCGCCCGGCTTCAACTCCTGGACTCTTCACGGACTCTCGCATTGACCTGACTACGTCCTTTGGCTTCTTCGCGGACTTCGGACACCGGTTTCATCCCTGGCTTCTTCGCGGACGTCGGACACCCGGCCCCATCCTCATTTCTCTTCACGGCTTCAGACACTGGACCTCGGATACTACGACCCGTACGCGTTGACAACGCTCTGGGATCAAAGTATAACTGAACCGCGCACGACAACGGCACCACTGGCCTGACTAGGCCAAGACTACCAGTGAACCTACAACCAGCTACGGGTGAGAGTTACGAACCTAACTGGTTTAAGAGACTACACTTCTGGTGAAGGACAAAGGCCGCGCGGCAGCAGCAGCAGGCAAAAATGGAACAAATGGACAAAAGTCACTTGCCGATAAGGCCAGCCATCACCAGGAAACAAACAATGCACGACGATCGGCGAAAGAACGATCTTACCAACACGAGGGATAAAAAAAGGACAAAACTAATGCATGATGCCCGCGGTATGTCAGACAGTGACATACCGCGGAAGTAGTGGACGAGTACCTCGCGGAGTCGCGAGGCAAAGGTAAGGGCAAACACGCCTCGGCGCTGACAACCAGGCAAGGGCGCTCGCAAAGAGGATGGCGAAACCTACGAATACCCCGCAAAATTCGCGCGCACTCCCCATCCATCACTCACCGAATACTTCATGAATAACGCTTCTCTGTGCTTCAGACCAAGGACAGACATCAGGACCAGGACCTTCCGGTAAAACAAACAACCATGATGACAACACAGTTGACGTACATAACACTAAAAACCCCATCAGACCGACTTCCGGATTAAAACCCCGAATCGGAACCTACCACCTGGACCTCACCAAGATCATATACTGTAAGACCCTTGTGAAAGACCTAAATGAATGGACCAAGAACAGTATTGACGCACGTTGCAACAAGACCCAATTGATTATACAACCAAAGATTAATGACCACCTACCAAAAGTGACAAAAGGCTCGAGTTTGGCGAAACAGGACAGCAACATACGGAAACTTTACTTTGACCAGCCTGCCTACTTCTATCACAGTGCAATAGCTGCTCCTAGAGAAAAGTTCGTTATCGTGCTGATTACCCCAAATACAGAACCCACGATTTGACATACGCGACACGTACAGCTTTCCTCAAAGTATACCATCTTGTCAGGAAATGCAGAAGAACAAGACAAACCAGCAAGACACCTAGGACTATACGCATGTGAGACGGACAAGGACCTGATACTGTCAAAAAGGAAACTATCAAATATGTGTCACACTAGAATTAGGATTGACTCTACAAAATAATAGCAGGATCCCCTGGCTGTGCAACAGGTGCCAAATAATAATTTGGGCATACAAAGAATCATTAACTGAGGAATGGGTCTGCGGGCAACGCAGAATCACACGATAATCGTCTTTTGCACCAGCACTTTATAAAGTGTGCCAACTGCTCACAAACCCACGAAGCATTTGTCCCAGCTGTGCTTTCCAACTCGCCAAGAACTCTGATCACAAGCAATCGCCAGACTAAGAGACAGAAATAGTAATCGCACCAACCAGCCTCCACCAGACTTCTCCCATGAATCCTTCCCGGACTCGACGGGCAGAACTTTGCGATACTACTGCGAACAGAACTCACAACCAGGATTCTTCGATCACAACCAAGTAACAGCATCAGTAACACTCTAAACGACATCATCGACTTCCATCAAGAACAACAATATTACTAGAATCATCCAGATAATAAAAAGACATTATCAATATTTTAAAGGACCCCAGGACATACTCACGAAACTATTGACTGCTGCGACCAAATATAATGCATGAACAGGCAGAAACAACAGACAATTAAGACTAGAATCCTGGAATACACTAGGTAGACTACACGACAAAAAGTTTCAATCAGACAGCTCTCGACGACTACTCCATCGGGGCACTTTATTCAGGAAACCTGGTTAAACCTAACCAACCTTTCTCCATTCCCAAATTCCCTAAGTATACAGAAACAACAGACTGACTAATAACCATGGCGGAGGAACAGCCCTAATCGCTGGAATATGATCCTACATACCATCCTCGACTCCCAGTACTCTTCGAAACCACTCATTCAAATAGGAACAAAATTAGGACCAATCAAAATCGTTTCAGTATTACAGACCTCACAGCAGACTGAAAGGAGCAGACTTGGACCAAATCCAATTGACAGCGCACCCTCTATTATAGCGGGCGATTTGAACGCTAAACTGACGAACTGGGGATGGCATGACAATCAACTGGGATGTCCTGTGTGAACTTTACCAGTTTTCCGACTCCCGCCCGCCTCTGCGGGATCGAGCTGGACCAACTTTCTTTAGCTTCATTTCAGAGAGGCGGACTATTCATCTTCAACATTACTAAAATGGCGGTGATCGTGAGTTATACATAGAAAATATTTGAATATAAATGTTAAATAAACAAGAGTTTTAGATAAATCGTTGTATATTCATTTAATTACATAAATAAAGTCATGCAATTTCAGTAAAATATATTTTAAAACTGTTATAAAACAGGTTTTTGCAAAACTAACACTGACAGTTATATTAAGCTCCATGTCTACATTTCTCGTTTATTATTGTAAAGATTTAATATAAAATGCAAATAATTTGCATTGTATGCATTGGCTAACTTAGTTATTTTATTAGAAAATTATTAACTTAAAGAAACATTGTTTTGAGTCACTTGCACAAAAACGTTCCTGAGATAGCAGCTTTCAGTTGTGAAATACCATCATCCATTTCTCAGATGACTGAATTAAAATACTTATGGTCACGGACATTAATATTTTAATAAAATAGTTTTGAGACGTAAACTACTAAATAAACGCAGAATTTTAAGTTCATTTATCGCTAATGAGTTTTCTAATACAGACATTATGATTGGTGCAAGTGCAGCTGCAAGGAAATGAATGATTTTGGATCTTGTTTGAGATCACACTAATTACTTCTTCAATATAACGTTAGGGTGATTGCATTTACATGGAGTTCTTTACCGCAAACTATTAAAAATCATATGTGATACTTTAGCCTTGAGAATCAAAAAACGAGATATGACTTCATATAACATTTTTATATCCTAATGTCTAAAAGGTAGAAACACCCAGCTTTTGTCTATTGGTGCAACTTGGAGAAATACACACACACACACACACACACACACGTATCAATATATTACTTACGAGTAATTTATGTATGATTTCCAATCCAACGCAATGAAATTATTATATTTATATTATTATCATTAGCATTCATCATTATCATCATAGCATCATAGAATTCATTAAAAACTATAAACTTTTTAATGAATTGTTAATAAATATTGTAAACAAAATAAGCAATTAATTTCTTTTTATTTGGGAAAAATTTAATTCAAGTTATACATATTTATAAAATAATTTAATTAAAGTACTATAATGTGAATTAAGGTTGAATTTTTAAAATTATAACTAAAATATGTATTATTGTTGAAACGCTTTGCTTTTATGTTACAATGTAACGCTTTAAAATGTACTGTCCATTGATTGATAGTTTGTGTTCGTATATAGTATATCTCACGCAGAGACGATTTTACAAAGAAAATCTAAATAATGACGAAATGACCTCAAATTCATAATTCATTCACATTTGGTCGCACTCTTCGGCGACCATTTTAATGCAGAACAAGAAGGAGAAATTGCGCTTAATGTTGGGTTCGTAATCAAATCTTCAGTCACCATTGCGTTCCTTTTACTTAAGTCTTAGGATTCCGAAAGTGATACTAGATATTTCAACATTAACTTGAGAATACATGTTGCATACCATGAGAGAGAAATGATGAACAAATGTCTGGAGTTTTAAAACAAATCTGCCTTTGGATTACTGCATCAGAAGTCCTACTGGCTATGGTAATTATATTTTCTGTCATTCGTCGATAAAATGCCGTACACTTTCCGGTGAATTATGTTATATCCGCTAAAGCGAAAGATTTCCAGGTAAAAAGACCTACATGTTATTGGTGGACGAAAATAGATTTTAATTATGAAATTGACATCATTCATTGGTGCAACATACAAGAAATGTGAATTTACTATTTGTGATAGTTTTCTCTTTTTACTTTAGTCCCGTAATTTTTTTAACCATAATTCAATCATCTTTTTTTTACCTCAATACTATATTTACTTATCGACCTGTAAATTCTAAAGAATAGTTATTCCCATTGAAAAAGCGATCATGCTGATAAATGGACAAAGCTATAGAATATTATAAATACCAAATAGAGTAATATCTGGTATTTCCATATCTAAAGATTCCTCTCTAGAAAATAATCAAATTTTCTTGTTTTCATTTAATCTTTTCCAATAAGAACGTAACTTAGTTTGGGTTTGGTATTCCGGCAATCTGTTAGCCCTGGCTTACTTGTGCCAGCACATAATAATAACTAGGCTTTTCTATCCGGTATCATCCACTTCGGGTTTAAGATAATTATTATTAATTCTAAGCGAGCATTTTACAGTTCTAATGACTGTTTTTCGCAATCTACACACCGGATGTTTTTTATTCCGTCGTATCTTCCTCTATTCTTCGCTCTTCATTATCGAATCATGACGTACTTACAAGATTTCCCTTGGCCTTCCTGCTTTCTCTTCTTTCGAAAGGGATTCACTAAAGATAATTTTTGTATTCTGTCAGCATGCATTCTGCGTATACCATTGCAGTTGTTGATTCTACATTTCGATCACTTTGTCTCTCAATCGTTATTATCTGTCTAATCTTTCGTTTGTATTCTATCAAACAGTATATTGGCTAAGTATCCAAAAGTCTTTACTTCATAGCACTGAAAGTTTATTGCATCAGTTTTAATCCAAATTTCTGATCCATACGTAACACAAAGCTCTCCACCATTGTCTTGTATATTGTCTCTTAGTTTTCGAAAATTCTTGTTTTTATAAAATATTATGAAGTCTACTAATAATTGGCCTTCCCTTTGCTTATTTTTAATAAAGGCAATATTATTAGATCCCCTGCTCTAATAGATTATTAAGATATATTTAAATTCCTTTACCACTAAAATTTACTCTATTTCAGTTGTAGATCATATCATGATTTCCCCTACAACCATGTAAGGTCTTGGATTCTAATATTTATTTTGAGTTCCATTTTCTATATGTTTTTATTATTTTCGATTAAATGTTTCCAGATACAAAAAATATTATTTTTCTACCTATTTTTCAAGTGATACGCGGACTCCAAAAAGCGGGAAATCGCTTATGTATGAATTCAAAAGGTTCTGCATCCGTTCTCGAAATGTTAAACGATATCCACCAACATTTTTTTAGAGTTATATGGATTATGCACTAAACAAACCATTCAACATTTTGTTTTACCAGTCTTGCATGGCTTATTGCGTCTCTAAAATAATGTAACAAATATTTCAACGTCGGTTATGGGTTAAAGAATCGTTTGAGAAATAATATTATACAAAATAAAAGATCTTCATCTTCATTACTAGTTTACTATTAGTTCATTAGGAGAGAGAAATGAATTTTTTCTAGGATCAAGAGAGGGTCAAGTGACCCTGAGTCTTTTCTATTGGATCCGTGGTTGGGATAGTTTAGTAAAATAGTTGTAGCATACTCTTGAATGAATGATTGAGAAGAATATTTAATAATAGGCTTGTTTATCAATCAATATCATTCACAACAATATAGCCTTTCACAATGTTTCAAATGGGCATGATACACATATTTACTTCAACTAATAATCGAATATTTATTATATAAATACATGGTTTTAAAAACAACGAATTATTTTTTTCAACTTCATCACTAACTCATTTCTTAAAATTTATCTGCGTAACGCACATGTTGTAACACTTACATATTATATTTCTCGTATACTTATGCAGCATATGGAGTAAATATGGAAAAAGGATGGAAAAAAGTCGCCCACAATATACAAAGCCGGTATCAAAGTCATTCAAATACAAAATTCTCTCAGAAAAAATCTTATCTCCTAAAACACACAGATCTTCTAGAAAAGCGGTGTCTATGCACTACATTGCTACGATTGCGAAGCAAAATACATTGTCAAACAGGCAGAACTTTCATACAAGAATAAAAGAACATATACACGCCAAAAACACATAACACCCGTACCCCACTTCACAATCATTTACTTCAGACAGGCCACACATTCAATCTTACACACAGACATTCACATACTGGAAATAGAAAATCAATATCATACCAGATTAACATTGGAAAACCTTCTACATTCATCTCAATAGGTAAAACTTCACTGGTCGTAAACATAAACTAACTCCTCCCTGCTAAAATTACTTTTTTGACACCACCCTCACACCACACTCTTCGGGGGTGACACAACACAGCACACCGCACCCAGGCCATTAACCCTCCTCCTCCACCTCACACAGACGGTACTTAAGCTTTCGAGGCACACCCCAAACCGCGCAGTCGTTTTTGTGGCTCCCAGACAGCAGGTAAGAAACGGCTCAGTTTACTTTTCGTATTTTCTCTCTCAAAATTGTACATGTACTATTTTTCATTCATTTCTTGCTTAAATTTAAAAAACTACTATATTACATAAAGATCTAACTCTCCGCCCCCCTTTCTTTCTTTCAATTCTTTTTCTTTTCTTTAATTCTTCTCCTTTCATTTCTTAAGATGTGTTTTTAAAATTAGGTAACTATGTTAATTCTAATTTTATATTTTTCTTGTACCATGAAAACTTATACATTTAAGTGCATTTTCGGCGGAACAATCACGCCGCGCTCTGGTGACGAAAACTCGAATCAAACCAATTACAACAAGAAATCTCAATACGTGGAGTAGCAATCCCCAGTTTTGTGATCCTCGATGCCAAAACCAATTCGCCAAAAACGTCCGTCTGTCTGTCTGGTACAAACTTAGCGCCTAAACTATGCCACGATTTTTTCCAAATTGAAGAAACTCTGTTTGTTTTTGCTCTAGATGAAGCAATGCGATTTTGTAAATTTATTTATTTTTGGAGGGACTTTATTTGAAGCCTTCTGGACATTTTCAAAATTTTCTCAATAACGGCTCCAAATTTTTTCTTTAAATTTCTTGTAAGAATAGAGTAAAATACACTTATAAAGGTAGAATAGGTCCAATTTTCAGGTTAACTCTGAATTTTCAAAAATTGCAAAAGTTTAATTTCTTTCTGTGTCTTCTCACAACTAAGCAATTGAAGATAGAGATTTTTTCTTGAAATGAAATTTGTTGCCTATAATTAGTTGTTTCGTTAAGGTCATGAATATATTGGAAAGTTTTAGCTGATTTCAGTAATAACATTTATGTGCAATATTTGCAATTTTAAAAAATTACAAAAATATTATTTTCTTAATAATGGCTCACATTTTTTCTTTTAACTTTTGGTTGGGATGATGCTAAGTGCTCTCTATCAGATGACATAAAGACCATATTGCTCTATTCTTTGTTTTTTGAAAAATTACAAAAATGTAATTTTTTGCATTTGTCTCTCACGTCGGTAATATTTACATTAGAGGCAATTTATTCACATGAGTACGTGTACTTTAAATAATGGCATAAAGTTTCTCGAATCTTAATAGTTTTGTACGAGAAGTAGCTCAAAATTTTGCATTTTCAGAACCTCTCAAACGCCATTTTCTCAAAATGGCTCCAAATTTTTTCTTCAAATTAATGATAGTGCTAATTGCACTGTTTAATATGACGTAAGTTCATTTTGGTGTATTCTTTGTTTTTTCAAAATTACACAAATGTAATTGTTTTTAAAGATCTCTCACGCCGTTAACATGCAATAACATTGAATAGATTGTACACATTTTTTAATCTTGTGAGTAGAAGTGCTTCAAAATGACTTTGGAGGAAGTTTTTCAAAAACTCAATAGATTCCTGTGAAAAGAGCTTCAAATTTCGCATTTACAGTAACGCTTAACGCCATTTTTTAACAACGGCTCCAAATTTGTCAATGAAAATAGCTATTCAGGACAAGATTTTAGCCTCTTTAATATCTGAAATAATATTTCTGATTCTCTATTTGGAACCGAAAGTTGAGAAAATGTCAAAAATGTATTTTGTGCGGCGATAGATGGCAGCTGGCACGAGAATAAAGCAAAATCTTAAACCAGTCCACATTAAAGTGAAATGATAAACATTGCTTGAGAAAGTCTGTCCTATTCTGTAGCACCTCTAGTTCTTCATATTTTGGTAGAAGAAGTGTAAGCATTTTAATTTTTAAAGCAAAGAAAACATTTAAATATTAAATAAATTAATTTCTTAAGGGACAATAAGAAAGCAAAGAAATCTACGCGAAAACGGCGTAATAGTTAATTCACTTAAGACTGTCGCTCAGTACTATAATTTTTGCTAGCAGGCGCTTGGTTCAGCCTGACGCTCAACCCTTATCGCCTCTGTCCAAGGTGAGATTATTAAATGTGATAACGTTGACTAAAAGACACGTTTCATTAATGGTCCGACATTATCCAGAATTCATTTGCTGCAAGTAATTACTAGAACTTAAGAAACACGGTTGACTTCCAAGAAAATCATCTATCATTACGCAGTTATTATCCTTTGTTCATCTACTCACATTTAAATAAAAATAAACTCTTATTTTTCTTATTGGTAATATTTAATATAGTATAAATAAAATATGTTAGCACTATTACCAATTCATTAGTTTCTTGAAAGCCTACAAACGACAACCGCAAACGCATACCTTAAATTATTGAAAAGGAAAATTATTAATTAAATCTCACACATTTCTTTAAAATAGAAGATTTTCTATAAACAGCCAGATTCTGAACTCGAGTCCTCCAGTTCATGGGCAACTGTAGCACCTTAACTACATGACGACACTGCCTGCCGTTCTTATACAATGTTTACATATTAGAATGTGTTGACGAGTGATACTTGTTGAGTTTTGCTTGCTGAAGACAGAAATGTTCCTCACAACGAAAGAAACAGTAAAAAGTACGATTTCACAAAATCGGTTTCGAAACGTTTTAAAAGTTAAGAAAAGAAAACGGTTTCAATGCAGTTTTGCATTTCACCATTCTTTAAAATTGTAAATATTGCTCACCGGGTACGAAAAAGTGCCAACATTTCAAAAAAGTCACATGACTGCTATCCAAAACGAATTATGGACAAATAAATTTCCATTTGAAAGAAAAACTTGTTTTCAATTTTGTAGTTTTAAAGACGCCCCAAAAGTTCAAACTCTTTGCAATTTCGAAAATTCAGAGCCAACCGTGAAATTGGATCTAAGTGTCATCTTTCTAAAGCTTATTTTACTCATTCGAACAAGAAAATTAGGGAGCCGTTTTTGAGAAAATCTTTGAAAATGTCCGAAAGGGCTTCATGTAAGTATCCCAAATTTCAAAAATTTTCAAAATTTCCATGCTTCAACTACAGCCAAAAACAGGGTTTCTTCAATTTGGAAAGGATCGTTTGTGTGGTTTAGGTAATTGTTGTGTCTACAGACGGATTTGTTTGAATAAATCCACTTTTTCGACTCCAAACGTGTATTACTGCTGAAATCGTAGATTCGATGTGAGTTACATAACTTTCTATACTACGTATATTACTCCGTATATTCTTGCGTATACGAGAAAGTAAAAACGAGGAGTATGTTGTTTTGTGCTGAGATGTCGAAATGATCATAGTTCATAATCCGTGTAAGGTTATTACAGCAGTTCCAAAGAGATACAAAAACAATATTGAGATTTTGTACTGTAAAACAGTACTGTAAAACAGTTCAATCAAGAAAAAAGTAGCATTTGTCATAATCTGGGCATAACGTTGTGTAAAGGTCACAACATTGATATCACTCATTTAAAGGTACAAACTCTTTGCTCATATTTGACTTACGTAAATGATGACAGAGTGGAGACAAATATCAAATGCGCGGGGAAATACACGAGCCCAAGAATCCCAACTGTAAAACGCATTTTCTCGGAAGCTCAGTGTTCGGAGCAACTGGTCGTAAATCGAACGATGCGGGTTTGATTCCTGTCCGAAGGGAATCACATATTTAGAACTCAATTAATACGGTTATCAGGTCACAATATGGATATCACTAACGAACGGGATAAACATTTCTTCATTTCATTTCCAGAAACAGTGACATAGGGTGGTGACAAACTTTTTGAAAGTGAATGAAATGTATGTCAAAACGTTCACTATCTTAATTGCAAGGGGGTTAGGTTAAATTATTATTACCTTAATATAAATAAATACACATTTGTATAAATATTTGTAATAAAGCGGATAAACTTCAAGTGAAGATCTTATAAGCAAATAACAATACAAGTATTTCCGCTAAACATTCTTACCTTTTAATTCTCAGACTTAGTTAAAACAGAACGTGGAACAGAAGAAAAAATTGCGCAGAACTCGATCCTCCGTACCTCCGATCTAAAATCCGATGATTATATCTCAGCTACAGAGAGAGTTATTGGTTGCCCAGTAATCTGCAAGCCTTAATGTATCTATGAATACGAAATAATTTTTTTCTGTAATTTCTCCATTTTCTCTGAGTAACATTTAAGATGTACAAAGTCATATATTCTCTCTAAACATATCTGTTCTCAAGCAGTACAATTTCTGGAAAATGCAATATTTGGCATCTGATGTTTTAAACAATACATGATAATATTTTTTATTTATCTAACTCTGTTTTTATGCTAATGAATTTTATCATAAGTTCAAAATTTAGATTTAAAAGACCGACTTTATCCCGGAAATTTTGAGATCCCAAATTCGCACCTTCTTGTTTTTTCCTATATTGAGACTAAATGACAGGCGATTTGTGCATTGGATCGCCTACACAAATATGGAGAATAATCATTGGATATAACTTAATTAAAATTCCTTATTTTCTTTGTGAAAAATTGAACTGAATGAATGCTCACCACTTAGTCTCAGCTCACTCCTGCACTAAAAATATGCTTGTATCAAAACATTTTTATTTAAAAATGGAGATAATAATAAAAAAAATATTGATTTCTTTCACATGACCACGTCAAATCGTACTTTATTATGTTTTGGAGTTAATACATTTTGATATGTTGCTCCACCAGTCTTCAGTAGAAAACTCACATTAAACATATTAAGAAGACCATAAAAGAAATACAATTATCAATTGTTTCAAACAATTAGGGGATGCGTTCTGTTAGCATTTATCACAAAGGCACAAACACAAAATGGTAATTTTAATGAGTTCGTAATATCGTCTAAGGAACTTTATAAACGTGTAAAAGACATATTCCTTTCAATTGTTAAAGAACGAAGAAATTACCTTTATTACAAAATTTTATAATAAACCCAGAGACTTGTTAAGGATTCTGATTATCTCTAGAACTGTTAAATAGGTAAATTACTAGTGATTATACAACTTGGTACAGACTTTTTCATATTATTTCCAACGATTACATAAAAATATGGTAATGCTATTGCAATTGAGGCACTGTTAATATTTTAGCTATCTCTTCCAAATTTTGTTTCGTCACATTACTTGGCATACAAGATACCAGCACACAATCTTAATATAATCATATTAGCGTTTACAAAGAGTAACATTTTTACAAAGAGTAACAGAATATTGGAACAAGTCTCTCCGTGATGACAGTGATTAATGCACCCAGGCATCAGGTAAAAAAACAAACTATTCGGCAGGATTTGATTCATGTCCATTCCTCTATCTACAACGCGTTTAATCCACTTGAGCTATCACAGCGTTAGCACTGCAATTACGAGTGGTATTGTAAAATGAATTTTATCTGGAAATCATTGTTCTATGACATATTACCCATTACTCCAGGTTATAGTAAACTCACATTCTGATAAGAATGCAGAGTAATCATCAGCGCGATACTATCTCTATAGTATTCTAGTTAGAAATATTTGATCTGTATGCCTATTGTGTAGGGCTTCTGCGAAGCAGCTTCTATCCTGCGAAATGCTTATCTTGCCCCCCTCCCATATCTTCAAGGTGATCTCCACATTACGCGATAAGACTGAACTGTTACTCGTCGTGAAACACCAGTCTGAAACACAGAACCGCGTAGTTAAAACCAACACAACTAAGAGAATTCCGATCACCTTCATTCGTTATTCATGAAACTTGTAATCTAAAAATTGAATGATATAATGCTACCAATATTTTAATTATCTGAAAATAGTTGATTGATTGCTTTCAAAGAAATTATAATGCTTATAATGTAAACAACGAAGTAGTTGTACTACAACTGTACATTTTCTTCTAATTTGTCACTGCTTTAATTACATGAATTATTACATGAATTGGGAAAAGAGTTTTCAACCAGTAAGATCTCTATTTTCAATTTTGTAGTTTTGAAAAGTTAACTTTATTCAATTTTCAAAAATATATAGAGTTCGTCGAAAATAGGACCACCAGCGTAGTACAGAACGGAAGCTTCTGGTCGTCGTACTGATTGATGGACGACAAAAGCGGCCCTTTTTAGGGTCTCTAAGTCTTTTCAAAAAGTATTATTAATTACAAAATATTGGACATATTACTACTGAAATCACACCATAACAGAAGAAATAATCACTTCCTAGATTCGAACTCACACGTTAGTGCGTCGACAGGACGTCATGACCTTAACCATTCGGCTAGAGCGGTTTCGTTTCAGTTGCTACTAGAAAGGTAGTTAAATACAACAAAACCTGTGATAAATGGAACAAAATCGTTTCGATATATCTTCTTCGTTTTCAGAGGTCGATCCTTTCTGTTTTAATATGATGTGCCTATAATGTAATATATTAATATAATATAATTATATTTTAATAGAATGCGAACTTTTTTCTATAGAAAGAAAGGACAAGATTTTTACTTCAGTACCACATTGTCATAGTACAACTCGAAAGGGACTTGCAATTATTCGAGAAGAACCTAATGTCTAGAAGTAGGACAGTTTTAAAGAATACTAGTGGTGTTAAATCAGCGCGTACTTTCTCACCCGTATTTTCACGGAAACTTATGCGGAAAATACTAAAATTTTCGAAAATTGTACATGATCTTATTTCAAAATCTTATCTTTAAGGAATAGATTTCATCAAGGGAAAAAATCTCAAATTTCAAATTTTAGTTGTAGGAAGACTCCCGAAATAATTTTGAACTTTTGCGATTTTCGAAAAATCTGGGATTTCAACGAACATGAGACCTGCAATTATTCTCTTAAACGTCATTCACACTATCCAACAACAAAATTTAATAAAAATGATGGAGCCATTTGTTTGGAACATTTGAAAAATGTCCCAGCGGCTTCATGTAAAGTAATTTCCCTAATTGAATATCGGTTTCAAATTCAAGGGGTTGGGCATCAGGCAGATCGATTGGGGAGTATCAATTTGGTGAAAATCGGCTGAACGGTTTAGCCGCCAGCGTTGTTCAGGACGGACGGACGGACAGACATTTGCCGTCAGTCGATTTTCGCTATTAACCACCCACAAAACATGGACGGTCACGATTTGGAGGATTTTTTTCAAATTTAGCAAGTGGATTTTTTCGTCAGGGCCTTGTAGTATGCGTTTTTCTGTAGAAAATTCGCCGTTTTTTCGCGCAGCATTACGTAACTTTCTCTACTCCTTAGGGAGAAAGTGCAATTGATCAATATATGAGAAACTTTAGATTATGCGTTAACGCAAAATTTTTATGGTTTCACTGCAAAGCAATTTTCCAAATTTGGAAAACATTTATACAATTTTTTATAACTTCATTTGTCGAATTAGTTATACCGAGAAGAAGAGTCAAAAGTTCATGAGAAATTTGAAACAGATTAGTAATTGTAATGTTCAAAAATCCCAGAGATATGAATAAAATATGACATTTACTACAGTATATGTAATAACGGTATAGTAATAGACATACCAATATGTCACTGAATATTGTACAACATTTATTATAAATGGTGTCAATTAAAGGGGGATAAATTATGTAACATATGCTAGCATAACGGTAAGCGAGCCGTTGTCAAGGTCAACATCTTCATGCAGTGACAATCGTGAGACGCTATTCATTTTGTATAGAATTCTGGATCAATGAAAAGCAGTGACACGAAGATGGCTAGTTTGTGTTGCAAGAAATTTAGGGATTGGCTAGGTAGGAAGTGTTATCTGCAAATAAACAATCGAAAAACGGACCGAGCTTTGCAGGGCTGAAAGAATACGAGAGACATTCATTCTGACTGATGCCGTGCTCTGAACGGATCGTGCTCCAATTAATGTTAGGAGTTTTTTTCTTTGGGGACTTAGCATCTACTAGGAGTGATGGAGAGAACATCGTAAATTTGAATACTAAGTGTGACAGTGAAGCTTAAAATATTTCATGGAACGAGTTGAGGACATTGAGGGCTTGGGCTAGTTGCCAGTGATTGGACTGGAAACGTTAGCGGCAAATAGTTTATTGATCTGATGAAACGGTGATCGAAGGTGCCTCGAGAAAGACGAGAGAAGATGGTGTCAGGAGCTGAGGATTATATGTCGGGAGATGGATAAAGATGGTCCAAAGCGCGAAGACATAAGGTTGGAATTGTCGTGACAAAGATTTAATTTTATATAGGTAAAGTTATACAATATAAACAGTTGTTTTAAATTGTTTAATAAATTTCATGTTTTTGTGAAATGAATATATGACTTTCATTGAGCTAATTCTATAGCAATGAACTAGCAAGATAGACAGATATTTGCTTTTCAGGTTCTCGGACTCAGGTAGTTTGTTCTAAATAAATTGCAGTTTATTCAGTATTCAAAATGAAGAATGTAAATTAAAAAAGAAAGAGTTCGTTTCTCAGAAAGTTTTTAAGAATGCAATATGAGTATAATGTGTTATAATTTTTAGAAATATTGATTCTCATTAAATCTAGAAATCCTAATCAACTTGCTAGTATAATATCAATTTTGAAAATAATACATAGATTTAGAAGTCAGTATGTTTCAATTGTTTTGCAGGTACCATGCGTACAAAGGTCTTTTCCTACAACCAGTCCAAAAATAATACATGATCGCAGAGTCTTTCTGAAAAATAGTTTTGGAGTTCAGGATTTAAAGCCGAATTTTCCTTCAAAAAACCCTAAATGCCATTTCTCTTAAAATTGATATCATTGTTTCTAGAAAAGGCATTCGAGAAATGTAAAATACAGAAAAATATTGAATGAAGTCTTAACTAACATTAGGCCAGTTCTTTGCCGTCACTGCTCCTCAGCTCAAAAACTATGGAAATATTGTAATGATAGAATATTCATAATATATGGAATGGAAATATTGTAATGGTAGAATAATTCAGTGGTACTCAGTTTAAAATAAATATATTTATTTCACTAACGAAATAGAGAAAGTGGGAATAAAAAAGGTATTGGCTACAATGAATATCATTGCAATATTGTAGGAAATCTCTGGAGAGAGTTAAAATATTGCTATAAATAATAATCGAATTAGTTGACAATATATGAAAATTTAATTTTGGATTAAATAAATTTCCGTTTTATAATACTATTTTGCCCAAAGAAATAAAGTCCTTAGGTTTTATTATTTTTATTACGATTATTGAAAGTCCGAACTCAAATATGTGAAATTTTCTTTGACAATTGGAAGTTGTTTTTTGTATATATTTTTAATGTCTCTTTTTAACTAATAGGTCTTATAACGACCACTGTGATTGCTTATCTTGGGGTTTCTGTAGGGAGAATACGTAAGTACAACACGAACACACAAAAGCATCTATGTCCGAGGCGGGATTCGAACCTGCGATTCTTCGAGCCGAGGCAGCTTCGGCTTGTCGTCCATTTCTCTTCTCCTTGTAAACCTTGACATCATGTATCCAACATCACCACATTGAAGATAATGCTTAATTCTCCATCATTTGAATTACGTTTCTTCCTGTGTCCCTGGCCACGCACAGTGGTGTATCTCGCTTGAAAAAGTTGACACGAAGGGCGGTCCGTGTTTCGACGTTAGTCTTGGCTGGAAATCGTAAGCTTACGCACTAGTGTATACCTGTTCGACGCCCGTGGCATTCCACCTACTAATCTCTTTGTTATGAGCCGTCAGTCGCCGGACAACACACGTTCGGAAAATTCACGTTTTTTTTGTAAGTTATTTCCGACGCGAGTTTAATAAATTGTGATCCGACCCAGTACACATTGGACACCATGGAAAACACCCCAAAAGGTAAGTTTATATTTGCAACCCGTTTTAATCACATTTTGGCTACAAACTGTGTATTTAACTCTCATCCCGGAAACATTTATTTTATTTATTTTATTTTATTTTACGTCAAAAAAAGTTAAAATTGCGTATGACGTGCTATGGGGAAAAGTGAATTGTGTGCACATTTTCAAAATTCTGTGATCCCTACACTAAGTCACATACTACTTAAATTTTGAATTTTTGAAAGGGAGAAAAAACAACAACAAAAACTCCCATGTAATAAAATCTATTTTCAAGGATAAACAAGCAATAAATTTTGAATTTTGAAAGGGAAAAACTCATGTAATAAAATCTATTTTCAAAGATAAATACAATAAATTTTGGTTCTTATTACTTCCTGCCGCGACAACATGGAAACGATAATTTGAATAATTGTACTTCTACTGAATTCCTGTAAAGACGCACAGAAAATGAAGTTACATTTATGTCCAGAAGCAAAACAAGGGGCCATCTCAGCATTTGCTCAATGGATCAGGGAAACTGGACGAAAAACCTGATCGAGATGGGACATAGTTAGCTTTATAAAATCATGGCTACAAAATGTTCTCCGCGTCGCTCCGCTTCCCTGAATGACTCTCGGGTACGCTTAATACCGTAGCGGTGAGATCCAAAAGACCGCGCAAGTTTACGCCATTTTACTTGACGATCGTTTCCATGGTTCCCAGTGGCGTCGAAAGCCATGCATAGATGTATTGGTCAAGCGCAACGTGCATTCTGTAGTACCACTTTTTACCTACTAACAAATAATGCTAATTAATTTATAATACATGGCAGCAATAGTTAATTAATTAGTAATGAAGTAAGTAATCATTAATTAGAAAAAGTAGTTTGTTTTTACTGAAAATCAGCAGGCCCGGTCTGCTGAGCAGAAAAAGCATGTCGAGGTGCGCAAAGCGAAAATTCAGTTCGAGATGGCGATAAATTCGGTGTGCTCATTGACATGCCTGCAACAGGATCGTACTACTAATGACGGCAACGGCAGGCGCTTCTTTTCTGAGGACGTATCCGTGACGGCAAAGATTTTGGGGATCGACGACTGCACTCGTGGCTCATTGCACGTATCTGCACTCGTGGCTCATTGCAAAGTCGCAAGCCTTTCACCACTGAGATCCGGGTTCGATTCCCGTCGAATCTCATGAGAAATTTGTTCCAACAAAACGAGTTCTGCTGCTTCACAAGGGCTAGTCCAACCCCTGTGAAGTGTCCTAAACCCTACCCCTATCCTCATTCCTTCCCAATTCTGGCCGCTGGGTAGTGACGCAGGAGCGCTGGTAGGAGGCGCGTACGCGGAGATGCTACCTGTCGGTCCTTTGACAACCGACTGCGACGAGACGCAACAATATTAACGGAGGATTACTCCAGCACTGTTGCAATGGGGGGATTACCCTGTGCCGCAAGCGCTCAACGTGCCTTAAGGTTTGACGCGTTGCGTCAAACGCGACGAAAAAAAACAAACACGGAAGAATTGATGGCAAAGGCAAAGTAATCTTAAAACGATGTCGAGTGGGTATGCTATCAACGTCCAAAAGTTCAAACTCTTTGTGGCCAGTCAGTACGTCAAATTGTACGGATGGTACCCGATGCCCACATCTGCGCACATCGTACTATTGCACGGATGCGCGATCGTCGAAGCGGCTCCACTTCCAATCGGGAGGTTGTCTGAAGATGCGCAGGAGGCTCGGAACAAAGACATTCGTCGTTACCGGGAAGATTTCACGCGGAAGTACTCCCGGGAGAAAACCATGCACGACGTGTTCCATCGTTTCCCGGCATCTTCAGACCCTCTGATATCCAGCTTCCAGCATATGGAAATATCAGAGAAGAAAGAGGTACCTGCCGAGGTACAAGAGTTGCTCTATGAAGCGCAAATCCCTTCCGTCGATTTACAACACGATAACGCGGACGAAAGCGACGCAGATGTAAGCGAAGAACATGATTACGATTTTGACTAAAGATCGTAATAATGTTCTGCGCCATCATGTTTATGAACAGCGTTTAATAAAAATCAGAATCCGTCAACAAACGACTTTATGCTTCATCAATCAAACCAAAATACCTTATATCCAAAAATTCATGGGAATCCGCTGAATTTATATTTTTAGCCCCGCCATATTGGATATGCCATTTTAAATTTTTCAATTCTGACGTCTAATTCGTGATTAGTGACATGAAAATACCTTATATCCAAAAACTCAAAGGAATCCGTTGAATTTATATTTTTAGACCGGCCATACTGGATCCGCCATTTTGAATTTTTAAAATTTGACATGTACCAGTAATCAAGACCCCAGGAAACCTATTAGGGCCTTAGTTTTGTTGAGGTCTGTATACATTTTCCGTCTATGTCCAGGTTTCGGACCGAGTTAGCCCACTGTGCCACGTGGGGATAAGTGGAAATGAAACCGCTGACTAGGTAGTAAAGTTGGCCTCGAGGAAGCCAGAAACACACCTTTATGGTAATATCTGCTCTTACTACCAAGATTTTATCCAACGTTGCATTTTTGAGTGAAACAGAGTGGCGGAACTATTTTCAAACTCACACACTGGCAGACCCTTGTCGTGGTCATCCCGTGGCTCTAAAGCTCAGGCGAGAATTGTTATTCACCTTCGGATCAGACTACTTCGCACGGACATCTCGCGCAGTTATCACCCTCAATGAAGAACTGACCTTACTGTAAAGCATGCTCCTGCACTGCTCTAATGAAAGAGCCGAAGAAGGCATAGTTTGTCGACTATAGAGGTGATGCTAGCTACTGTCCTCCGCAAGCTCTTTAAACTTTCTTAGAGAATATAGATTTATAAATCTAATATGCATGAAGGGGATGATTTTTAACACGCCTTTTATACACTAATTTTGCGTTGTTGATGTGACACTGCCTTGGTCATTTATTTCATTTAAAATTAGGTAATTTAATATTTTAATCTGTAATTAATAAAATTATTTTAACTGCTATACTAATTTTCAGAAAATTTTGCGAATAATATTGCACTAAGTGTAATTGTCAAGATATTTGAGCACAATGCACATTTCTTTAGATTTTTAAAGAAGGTATGTAGTTTTATTTCGTGTAAATAAAGACAGTGATTTAGTTTTCAGGATTTGGAGGACTTGTGATCTCATTGAAACTCTTGTGTTTTCCGTGTTGATCTAAAACCAAATGTATTTGTGTCTGATATGCATTCAAGTATTGGGATTCCTATAAGCACAAATATTTGTCGTGCGTTTATCTTACAATGGCTAAAATTATTTAATAATTAATTATTAGAAAACAAGAATGGTGTGTTTCCTGTTTCTTACTTCAATAGCGATAACCGTGTCAAAGTTTCCGGATGTTTGAATTGCGAGAGAGCTTCTTGAATCGAACTAAACACTCCAGAATCTGCTCTGGGGGTCATACAAAACCTAAACATAAATTGGAAAGATAATACGATTGGAAGACACTGTGTTCCGCTTAAAAGCTTTGATAAGAAAAATTGTCCGGCATTGAAATTTTTTAACTAAATACTCAATCTCTCTTTTAAAGTTTATTAAAACATGTTTTGTTTCTTTCTCAACAGCTCGTTTTAAGAAAAAATTACATTGATTCGTAACATTTTAAGGTTTTCAAATTTATTCTTTTTACTATGTATCATTCAAACATATTTAAGAAAATATTGAACTTGTGTGTAGATTTTACAAATTAAAAGAATTAAAATTTTGCTGTTTATATTATTAGCTGTTTATTAACGATATCAAGTTTACACTTTGCTATTAATATCACCGGGAAGGGATAGATATAATCTTCAGCAGTGTAACAGAAAATAACAACTTTGAAAAATATATGAAGAATAAGACAATTATAAGCCGCAATATTTCTAATGAGAATCCCTAGTTCCTTTTCACCGATTATCACTATAAAATTGCATCAATTTTACAAATAGTCTAAATAATACAACAATAGTAATTTTGCATTGATAATCGCTTGGAACATCCGGCAGTGAGCTTTAATTGATTAACGAAATCACTGTTTGCATGCACCTGCTCATATAGAAAAATAAAGTGATTACATTTTCATAATGCGTAATAAAATGTGTATATTGCTTGCATTTCCTTAATCAAGGAGTGATAATGTCGTACCAAATTTTTAAAAACGTGAGTATGAATTTTAATTTGTTTGATAGAAAAATGTCTATATTATGTAAATGTATTATATTGTGTGTTTCCCGAAAATGATTATGTAATACTAGTGTTTCTTGCTTTAGAACCATTAGCATTTTAAAATAGTTTGTAAGAAAAACAAAACTTTCAATACAATAAATTTAATCTGACAATTTTCTCTACAATATTACACCATAAATTAAGCACTTTCGTGGTAAAGAACTCGATAAAAATGTCACAGCCCCTTCCCGTGACCCGCTGCCCTTAAATTCGTCAGCGTCCACGGGTTCAGGGCCAACGTCCAGTGCAATTGGCGGTGATCCCCGCGCTCCACGCGCACCAATCCGTTTCGTTTCCGTGCCCTCTCCTGTTACTCTCCTCTACTTCCTCTCACCCTCCGTTCCCTGCTACCCTGCTCACTGCGAAAGAGCAGCGTCACTGACCTCAGAATTTGCTCCGCCCCTTTGAGATAACTAGAGGAAAATCTTCGAGGGAGTGAAGGGGGAAGTGTCTGAAACTTGGAGCAAAAGCCAATGATGAGAGCGGCTAGGCCTAGACGCCAGGATTGGTCAAGTGTCCAGCGATGGTTGTCTGCTGTGGAAAAGCCAGATTTGGCCGCATAGGGCATCACCCATATTCTGTGCAAGGGGATATACATTATTTTACAACACTTTGCCAGATGACATTAAACGATTAAATTCAATAGAAAAGTTCAAATCCCAAGTGAAATCGTTTCTGCTGCATAACTGTTTCTATACAATTAGAGACTATATCTGAGCATCACAAGAAAAGTAACATTAATTTTAACAATGATACATAATGCATGGCTTTACCATTTGGACTGTATATAAATGAGTATAACAACCTGCAATAACTATTGTACTACAGCTTCCGGGTCAATGACCCCTCTCGATCATCAGGGTTTTTCGTCCAGTTTCCTGATCCATTGAGCAAATGCTGAGATGGCCCCTTGTTTTGCTTCTGGACATAAATGTAACTTCATTTCCTGTGCACGTCTTCTAGAATTCAGTGGGAAATACATTTATTCAAAATATCGTTTCCATGTTGTCGTGGCAGGAAGTAATAAGAGCCAAAATTTATTGCTTATTTATCTTTGAAAATAGATTTTATTACATGGGAGTTTTTTTTTGGTTTTTTCTCCCTTTCAAAATTCAAAATTTATTTTGCTTGTTTATCTTCTTGAAAATAGATTTAATTATACGGAGTTTTTTTTCTCCCTTTCAAAATTCAAAATTTAAGTAGTATATGGCTTAGGTGTAGGGATCACAGAATTTTGGAAATGTGCACACAATTCATTTTTCCTCTACAGCACGTCATACGCAGTTTTTAACTGTTTTGACGTAAAATAAATAAATAAATATCAGTGACTGGTACGCAACGTTTTACTAGTATAAATCTTATAAATTTAATTGCTACCTGGATTAATGTTACTGATAAGCGGTACGATGTTTAGAAAACGGTATCTTAATGTAGAAATATAAAGTTGCCGAATTAATAACTGTATAACAAACATACCATCCTCATAGACGGATATTTCTTCAGTGTGGGTGTTCCTGTCTAAGGATTAAAGTTGTATTGCTTTCTATGACAATTTAATGCATTCAAAATATATATATGTCACAATACAATGATTTACACTCACATCCTTCACATTATCATTTACGTAGTTTGTATCAGACGCGCCGGGAATTACTTATTCCAATCTTCAAGTTTATACAAAATATAATAGAACGATTTTATATCAATATAATGAACTAAGTAAGCTGATATGTCACGATTCTAATATTATATTTTAATGTTTGTTACAGTGTTGATTCAAGATGACCGCCTGCGCGCTTATTTTATCACTTCTTCAATTTTGTCCGAAAGTACGAAAACAGTTTTAAAACTTTACTTGGGGAAACAGATTCATCAGGTGAAGCTCCATCAAGAGACAAATGCCGTTTTGAGATCAAAATCGAGTCGCAGGATAAAAAGAGCTCGTGCGTAATTTCGGCTCATTCTTTCTGGTAGTGGAATGATAACGGAAGATCTTAGAAGTAAAATGTGTATAAAATAAGAGTTTAGGACATGGAATATTGGTGCTATATACACAATTAGTTCAATTTTCTTTTTGAAATCAGTTTCCAAATCGGAATTGATATTTTGAGTAGTGCCTCAAAAATAACTTTTTGATGGTATTCGAAGGAAGACGGAAATATGTGAACAAGATATATAGCTGATGCTGTAACAACCGTTTGGTTGTTACAGCATCACTAGTTTGGTAAGTGGAGAAAAATATATTGAGATTGAAAGGGACGAAACCGTGCCTGCCTGAGAGCACGACCTCCTCCCGTGCCCTGCCCGTGCCGCAGGCTGCCGGGTTTGGCCGTTCGGCCGTGTCGAGAGAGCCCCCAAAAGGGTCGAGTGACGCACCTGCGTAAAACGGGAAGGGGGGGCGTGAAGCAGGAAGCACGTCGTCATCGCGCTATAAGCCCACATTTTTTAATTTCTTCCCGGAACTATGAGAAATAATTTTAACTTTTTAAAAAATATTTTTTGAAAAAACGGCATCGTAGCGTGAATTCTATTTTAAAAAGGAGTTCAATGCCGTTTACAGATCGAAAATCGGACAATTTGTACAGACGTTATCGGTCTAGTAAATTTTGCTTATTTTGGTGCTGCCACGTGGTGGCGACAAATTGAACTAGTGTTGGTACATTTAGCCTTAATAAGTATTCGGTTTGATTGCAGAAAGATCTCACACCATTGTTTGTATTTGTATATTGGTTTTCTTATTTTGTAAAACATGTATTTTAGTTTTCATTTAGATTTTTCTGCTCGCTTGCTGGAAAATATGTGGTTTGTGTCCTAATCTGTGGCCCCTCTTGGATTCTTATACCAACAATGCAAGAACTTATCCAGTTAATAACAGTAGTGGGCCATCAAGACAATGTTATATTTAGCTGAAACATGTTGAAAAGCTTGACACTATTGGTCTACATAATATTTATTTCTGATTGTTTCTTGTAACTTTGTATTCTTTTGATAAATTTATGAGATATATAAAGCTCCAAGCAAATATCTAGAAAACTGACAGACTTATTTTAATGACATAATGCCTGACAACTTTCAAATGTTACCAATTAGGGTTCCCATAGCATTTAATGAGTGTGGTTAATTATTGATATTAATTTTAGTCTCCGTTTATTGGTGATTTTTATATTGTGTGCATTCTTTATAAAAACATTTTGTTGTAACTTATTTCCCTGCAATTTTGAGTAGAGTCTTGTTTAATTGTTTTTTAAGATTTCAAGTTTGTCAATGCTTTGATTTTGTTAGATTTTGAACTAATTTTGTTAAATTTGTAATGTAAAATTTGTATGTTGTTTGGTTCTGTGATATTTATTTTATATCATATTTTCAAGTTTTTAATTTCCAGAGTGTAAAGTTGTCAGTTTATTTTTTGTTTTAGAATCATTTTTTACTGTATGATTTAAACTATAACTTCCATATTTCATTTTTTACTGGAAAAGAAAAAAGGATTTTTTTTTCGTTTTTAAAAATGTCTTTTAATTTACTAGTTACCCTTACCCTTTCCAAAAGCAATATATAAATAATAATTATTTATTTCCTACGAAGCATATGTATGGAACCTTCTAAGTCAATAGCAAAGGGCAACACGCTTTCCGTATGCGACTGTCATGACACATACAAACCAATACAACGGCACTGCAACTTCTTGAAGAAGTTCGTTACACGACGGTCCGTCATCACGGCCGTGTGCGCCCAATTGCCTGTTACGGCGAGACTAGTGTCAGGTCAGTCACTTTGCTAAGCAATCCCATTTACAATTTTTCTGTCAGCTTTGATTCAGCTGCGATTGGGTCAGCGTCATCGCCTCTTGTGCTCGGGGAAGTAAAAACGGCAGAGTAATTTTTACAAACGAAGAATGGGATAAAATTGCTTTGTATTTGGTTGGAAATAATACCCGATATCGCGAAAATATTATAATCCCGAGAATGATGGGTCCTGTTAAAATAAAGTCGAACGAAGAAAAAATTATAGAAAATTTTTTTGAAAGTTGCACTTTTAAGACTGGTATGAGTTGTGTTGCAGGTTAGTGAGTAAAGATCGGCTTATCTCATTGTGTTTATGTGTAACACAATTGTGTTATGGATGTAATAACGTAAATGCATTTTTATTAGTTATCTTCTGGTGGCGTTTTGGGATTATTTTCATCCAGTGTGAATCCCACCGTGCCGTTACCAGATGCTAAACCCCAGACAGCCAGAGAAGTTTTCATGGAAATGAAAGGAACAACATTAAGTTATGCAAAAAATTTTGCTTTGATTGGTGCTCTGTTTTCATCTATTGAGTGCACTATTGAATCAGTAAGTTGTTTTTAGTGTTCAGTGTATGGGTTTACTGCAGTTTGCTTTGGATAGGGAAAATACTTGGGTGGTTGTTGTGTTCTGTGAGAGAAACTTATCTCTGTAGCTGATGTTAGTGTGTTTCTATGTTGTTGTTTTTTCTAAAACATATTAGTGGCAAGCTTTTAAAAATTTATTATGGTTCGTGTTCACCTATACAATCATAGGATGACAACTTTATAGAAAAGATGATGTAAAAGTTGTTAGTTGGGTTTAGTAAAATTCTATGAAGTTTAGAAGAATGGAAGCAATTACTCAGACTTATGGAGCATCATGTGTTTCCAGTATCGAGGAAAATCAGATTGGCGTAACGGTACCTATGCTGGTGGCATTAGTGGTGGTTTGATAGGCTTACGAGGTAAGTTACATTATTTTATTTTATTTTGAAAACATATTTTGTTGTGAATTTCAAATAATTTCTTTATTTGAATTCGTTAATCCAATATAGTGTTTCAGGTGATGCTGAAACTTCCATTGATGTTATAACATGTTCCATAGTTATAGTAGTTCAGAGGCATTCAATATTTGTTTTCTTCCTGAGAACATGTGTCTGCTAAGAACAGTGTGATTCAAAGTGCTAGGTGGCAGTTCAGATGGAATTACATTGTCTATTTAAAATAACGATTCATAAGAATGTCACATTAAAGCAATATCCTTAGGCCAGAAGATTCTTTGATTTGTGGTTTTTGACTTTGATTTCACTATACTTCTTACTTATGTAGGGTAGAATTTTGAGGGGTTTTTGTTGTCAAGACAAATGCTGATGTCAATGGGAAATTGTGAAGATGTGATTACCTCTAACCCCACCTAGGTGGTCAGAATTAGGGCCCAAACAAGGTGTCTAAAATATCACAAATTTTATGTATTTTTCATATTTTATTAGCTCCGTGGCTAAAACATCTGTATTGTTTACAAAAATGAAAACCTGTTTTATAATATGAAATTTTTCATCATAATTTTTTAATTTCTTAGACCCAAATAACTTCTGAAATGTAAACAGTATCAAAAAGTACATCACCCTGAGTCTGTCTATACAAGACTATAAAAATACATTTTAAGAGGGGTTTTTTCCATTTTATCATAAAATATGACATGTACCAGTATAAAGTTAACTAAATTACAAAACTAAATACAATAAGAGATTCTTCTGGGATGCAAGATGACTTCTCGATGTGAGGGAGAGGATGCTTTTTGGAAAAGTTAGTTTTGAAATTTAAACTCAAGGATTCCAATTCAACACCGGGAGCGAAGGAGCGAACTGTTAGAGAGGTAGGCACTACAACTGTTCCTGGAGGAGACCAAAGAATATTTTAAACTGATGAAAAACACTAAATCTGATTACAGAGGCAAATGAGGGTCCAAATAGCCCCAATTTTAAATGTAGATTCCGGATTTTGATAAGAACCTAGAACAAGTGATTCTCTTGTAATAAATAAAACCTGTTTCAAATGAGAAAAATTGTTGCATTAGATAAATTTTTCAGGTCTCACTTAGGCAAAACTTAGCTCTTACTAACACAATCTCAGGTTTTAAACCCTTCTCAGGGCCCATGAGATCACAGTTTAACTGTAAACTATTACCTTTAAGAAAAATTTAAAGTATAAAAAGTTATTCATTGGTACCAAAACCTATTTATATGAATAAACTCAAAAACTATTGATGTATTTTTTTCTGATGGTCTTCTGAGATGACTGATGCCCTCTTGAGAGTTCATAGATGAATACAGTAACTGCAGAAACTTAAATTTTCCAAATTTAACAGTAAGGCTCATTCAAATGCAAACTTAAACGAACGGGTAAGTAGCCGCAAAACCTAGAAATGGGTTATAAAGCGAGATCATTCACAATGCCTTGACGTAAACGTAGACGTAGACGTAACCATGACCCTCAGCCCAAGCTCTACGTTTAAGTTACTGAAATTCTACGAAGACCAATGAGAGCAGTATGAAAACAAATGCACAACAAACCATGAGAAGGAAGGTCGACCCCAGATCTATTCTGTTTATGGTGTGTATTGGTGTATAGTTAAAGGGAGAGCAAAGAAGTTTGGGAGTTTGGACGAGTTGCGAAGTGTTGATTAAAAATGGAAAATAAGCGCTCCTTTAAAAATAAAGCGCCTAAATTAATGCTGCAGAAGCTTGAACAACACAAGCTGCATGCCTAAATCTTCATGACAAAATCTGAACGTTGGGTTAAATATATTAGCGGTAACAATTTAAAGCTCCCCGCCGCATATAACCTCAATAGGTAGGGGCAACAGCTGCTCGCAAATGCAAAAGGTGAATCGATAGAGAGTCGGAAAAATGAAAGAGACGCATCGATCAATATGTTGAATTGATTGGTTCAGGCAAAGCTAGTTCCAGCTACGTTTCCATTGGAATGCTGTTTTACGAAAAGTTTACTGCATGTTTCGGCTTACACGTTTAAGTTTGCATTTGAATGAGGCATAATGAAGTGATGACAAAACTGAGTACAAACACAATTAAAGAGATTAATTTGGTTTATTCATGTATTTTAAAATACATCTGTTAGTGGTCTAGCGAGCTGGCTAAGAGTTTTGTCCTCTAGTAGTCCCTGTTTTTAAAAACCACAACAATATATTTTCGAAAAAAAAGACTGCTTATTAGGCTGTCGAAATATAGTTCCCATTTATAATGAATTAAGTTCAAAGAAATCCTGAAAAGTGCTTCCACACAAACAAAATCGTATTTTCTTAGTCGTTTTCAAAAAGAAGTGTATATAATTTTGAAGCTTCTGAATGAGTATTTTTAACACATTTCCAAGAATCAAAAATATATTTTTAGTGGGTTTCAATATTAACCGATACATACTTAAAATTGTTTTTTTAAAAATACATGTTTTTAAAGTTGACGAAAAAATTAGTTCCAATTCTTGTTTAAATAAATCGGTCTCTCGAAAGATGCACAAACTATATCGTGTAACAAGCAGTGTGAAACAATAATTAAATTGCCATTGAACAAATAATTTGAAACAACTATTCTGAAGTAGAAAATAATGTAGTATGGCATGTGCATTTTTCCAATGAACTCCTTGCATTTTATTTTGTTTGTAACAAAAAACAATATTAAAAAACTCGCACAAAGTTATGCATGCTCTAGGTTGAAGTTGTATTTTACGATCTCATGTGTTTATTTTGATCTTTATTTTGTTTGTAACAAAAAACAATATTAAATAATTACAATAAACACCCAACAATTTGTTTTATCATTTTTGACTTCATGATTGTCGCTAATTTTCATCTGTCAGTTCTGCCCACTGTTTGATGGAAATAGTCTCGATGAAGTTTTCTTCCAAAAATGTTTGTAATCGTCGAAATCCCGGCCCATTAAGAGCCTTCTGGAAAAAAGCAACAAATTGTGGCTGGTTTGCGTAATCAGTGGGGGGGGGGGAGCCATGGGGTCCATGGCTTCCCCCGAAAATCATGCGGGCTTAGAGTTTTCTGTTTCTCCTTGTTTGACAACTTTGATTTCAAATTCATTATGTAATTATTTAACATATATTGTAGTATCAACATACACTACAAAATAGTGTTCAATGAAAGGTAATATATTGATTATATAACAAAATCTATGATGCCCCCACCCCAAAGATCGGCTGCACCCGCCTTCAGCATTTTATTATCCATCCCTCTTCTTGAAAAAATACATTTAATGTTATAATGAGAGACAGGATTTCCATGCATATGCATGTTTTTATTTAAGCTTAGTAGAGTTTTCAAACTTTGTAATTAAATGTTGCATAAAATGCCAACTTTTTCCGGGCATGTTTGCATGCTTTGGTAGATTTTTCGAGAAATTCATGCAAAATGAATGTTTAGACGTTTTTTAAACTAATACTGCATTTTTGACTTCTATCTAGCATCTTAAATACTTAAATATTTCTCTGCATAATGTGTGAATATAAAAACTGACGATATTTGGAACGATTAAATTTTGTCTTGGAGAATGAAATAATTTATTACAATTGCTGTTCTAAAGGAGTAACCTGGATACACCAGATACAGGAATTGTTCAATTAAAAAAACTTCTACTGATGGTGTTTTTCTAGACGAAATGTTTAGTGCTCAAGTCTAATGTATCTGCAGAAATTATGTAATTCGATATACTGAAACGCAGAAAAGGGGGAAACAAAGTGTTAAACTTAAAAACTGTACTTCCTCCACATCCAGCCGAGAAGTCAGCCCATCCATCGTTCGAGGATATGAACATTGTGAAATGTATACAAGGGCTTAGTTTTTAAGTTTAAGTATTTAATGTAATTTTAACTTTAATTTATAATTAAAATCTGGTGCTAAAAGCTCAACTGTCATTCATGGTCATAGAAATGTAAAAGCTGTTATTGATGTTACTTCAGAAAATGTAATTATTTGGTAAATAGTAAAAATTAAATAATAATATAAATTTAACTTTAAAAAAGGTTTATGTCATTGAAAGGGAAAAACCTGCCATAGAAATGGTTTCCACTAACAAAATACCAAATTTACAACATTTTTGGGATTGTTTGCTACCTTTGAAAAGGTTGGAAAAGACATTTTTTACATCATACGTTTCCACTGGCGACCGCTGAAGTGCTCGGGCTACTAACGCCTGCGTATAGGCAATCTGCTCGATGCACATGTTTTGCTTTTCGCCTAATAACAAGGCGCCATCGGCAATGAGCGTATAGCTACTTCATTATCGATTGGTACTGCGTCACGCTCCACGCTCCTGTGTTTGCAGAGCTTCGTAGGGCGTAACGGCGGCGCAGTCTCTATGTTGTGAAATCTGCACATTCTCTAATCGTTTGTTGAATGTTGCAGCACATGGCTCCAGGTCTTTCGTAAGACGGTATCCGCATTGGACCTTTGGAGCGCTTATGACATGGAGGAAAGGCCCGTACGGCAATGGCTGTGGTCCTTTGTGTACCCCGTTTATTGGCCCGTGAGAAACTAACAAAGTTGTTCGGGCACCGCTTTAACTGTATACTTCAAACGGCTTTTCGTGTGAGGTGGCACTACAATTTTCTGATGATAAAAGGGATATGCAATCAATCCAATCCCATCAATCATGTAATAGTTCGTGGCAAATAGAAGTCACTGTATAAGATTGTTTTTAATGTTGTTTAAAGGGTAAATTCTTTACAGCTTGTCACCAATTTGTTTATATGATTGAAAAGCCCCAAAGGGAGGCTTTGTCATGTTGATGTACGTCACGTTTGAAACCCTAAAGGGTTTTTAACAAATTTCGGCTTTGACGTAGTAATTCTGTTTAAATTCGTGTATTTAAAGGCTATGTAGCCTTTCATGCTTCTTAAATCTGTGTCAAAATTGTTAGTTATTAGGTAATTCTGTTTAATTCCTTTTACAGCATTGTTTAGCAACAAAGAGGAACATTGATTGTTATTTGAAAGCAATTTATATAGTAAATTTGTATTAAGTGAATTTGGGATTGTGCTCTATAGCGTAGACCCTGTAGTTGAAACTTGTTTGGAAATTTTTAACCAGTGCCTTTCCTTTGAAAATAGCCCCTCTACGAATGTCCGATAGCTAGGAATTTTGTTTAATTTCCGTCAACTCCATTAGGACCAATAATTGGCAAATTCCTTGTTGCTGTTAATTCAACTGGCGACCATACAATTTATGTACGCTTGGTTTGTAAACAAAGGTTTAGGTAAATACGTTTCGTAGAGTATCCTTTTCTTAAATTAAACTGAATTAATTTGTCAAAATTGAGTAAAAGTTTCATAAGATGTTAATCTGCAAATTCCAAATTCTAATTAAGATGTATGGGTTCTATAATTAAAATTTATTTATGGAGCAAATGTTCTAAAAGTTTCATGTGACCAGCACCCTGCATCTACTTTTCATCGAGACAAAGTGAAGATCGAAAACTATGGCACAGTAAACTAATGTTCCAGGAACATTGAACCCTGTAACAAATCAGTTTTAATGGAAATGCAGATGCCTGAGTGCCAAACACTGTTCGAAAAAGTAGCAAATCCAACGTTTATAGGATTTCTAGAGAAATAGAAAAGACAGCCCATTGAAATTACGCGCTTTGAAGTACTTTGAGAAAATAGAAAACGCCCATAGCTATCCATTGTTTTGCTGGTGAAAATACCCAGACGAAATTTGGGAAAGGCGTCGGAGCAACGCCAAAGAAAATTAGATAACAGATTCGACCGACGCGGCAGGAGGCGCTTCAGACGTTTTCTTAATTGGGCCGCGAGAGTTTTTCATTCGACGCGTTGATGGATACGCGCCCCTAAGGCGGTGTTAGGACTTAGATATAAAATTATAAAAAGGGAACACCAACGGAACAAAATATGGCAGTCAAGGCAAGTCAAAAGGAGTTACACATCACTCCAAGAAAACGGACGATCGTTTTCGAGAAATGGCATGGAGGAAATTTGTAACGCGTTTAAGAGCATTTCTAGATAATGCATTGCAAACGTCAGGCTTTAAAATATTTTAAAAATAATTTGATCGAGAATATTACAATGTGAAAATTGACGTATGAAGAGGAAAACTAGCAAGGCTTAAAACAAAGACATCTTAGTGAAAACCAAGATATATTTTCGTAATTGTTCGAAAGAATTAGAGCAGAAAAGAAAATTCCCGGGGAGAATTTTTTAAGCTTATTCTCGAGAGGGGGGAAATAATTGCGAGATTTACAAATATATCTGCAGAAGGGGGAAAAAGAATTTCCTATCGAGAGATTTCCCAAAAACAGGTTACTAAAAGGTGATCGGGGAAAACAAACGCATTTAATGTCTATTTGTTCCGTTTTGTAAACAAAATTCCCCCTCACCGATATCGAGGAGACTGTGCCAAATGAGTTTAATGTAGACGCAAAAACATTCTAAAACGTATTAAATCTATTGAAAATGGAAAGTCGGGATCCAGATGTCATTTTAACTGACATAATTAAACTCGGGGGAGAGGGTTTCGTTTCCAACAAGATTTTTCCATGCTTGATCAACAATTTGCGTGTCCGATAGGAGCTAGGAGTGGGTACCGTTGTTCTCATTTTCAAGAGTGGTGACCAATTAGACCGGGAAGTCTCACGTCATTGTATGTGTTTGATAACTAGCTATATTAGACAAGAAAAGGGAAAGAAAAGAATGGCTATTTAGGGGCAGCATGGTTTAGGAATGGTTTCAGCGAGAGTCGATAGTATCATTGTTCAGAATATAGTGAAACATGCCGAAAACTGCCCACAAATATTGGGGTTTAGTCGTAACCGGGTTTGAATTTATGTTAACATGGGCGCCCGCAAAAGGTTTCTGATATATTTAGCAATGCTTCAAAGAAAACTAAATATGGTCCGCTAGCTGTGTCGATGGCGTCTGGGAATAATCGCTAAATTACCCATTGACAGCCGATTAACCGATCTGCCATCCATACAAAATGGCGAGGAATTTGAAAACAAATATTTTATCTTGCTACTTATTGGTTCGAATTGGCCAATAAAATTCTTTTTTTTCCCTTTAAAAAGAAACTTAAGATTTATTGTTACAGAAAGACTGTCCTTTGGTCATGACCTTGCTCGAACCTTTGAACTGCTCTATATCTCGCGCGCTCATGATCGACGTCGCCACGAAGGACTATCTTCTCTTCTCCCCGGTGATGCGAATTCGAGTCGAAGTACCGGGTTCTTATCCCCTGTTCTTCCACGCGAACGTTGCCGAGCCACTGATCCGCTCTACTTCAAATATTCGTAGTTCTAGTTCGACTGACTTGCAAAAGTAATACCCGGTTCTTACACAGCGGAAATGTCTGAAAGTTCCACAAATTATATTTTTTTAGGGAATATTTCGAGTCCTGTCATATACGACTTACAAGTTCTAATTCTGCGTGTTAAAATAATTAAAGTCCAAAATGTTCGGGAAAGATCGAAATTCTTTGAGTTCAATAGCAGTGAACTCCCCGGGAAAAAAAGTTAGACTTCCAACACAGTGTAAATTATTGAGTCCAACGTTCTCAGTCTCATGAAAATTACAAGTTCCAATTCCAAATTATCTATCCAGGGGCGACGCAAAAGCGTCAGACATATGACAGAATGTATTTTACTGCTCAGCCCCCCAAACCTCGGCTTCCTTTTCTACTGTTTTGTCTCAAAAAAATCAGACATATTCCGCAGTAGTAGATTTGGTTTTCTCCAAAATAATCTCAAAATCCTTTAATAGGGCCAGTACGCTGTCACTTTCAATACCAGATGAATATTTATTTATCTTGACAACAAGTTGGGCGCCGTTGCTAAGGCGCCATATACTATAATTCCTATTAAATTACCCTTGCATTTCCACCCATTTCCGACAAATAACATTTAATAAAAATGACCTACATATTGGTATGTCACAATAGCAATGAAGTTGATAGTCGGAGGGTGGACGCCGTAATAATAGATTTTGCGAAGGTATTTGGTGCCCCACGAGAAACTGGTTCATAAATTAATGCAATGGAGTATTGACATCAGAGTTGTGGCGGGAATTGATGAGCTTTTTGAAGATAGGATCGTTTTGCAAGAAATTTAGGATTGCTAGGTAATGAAAGTACATCAATGTTATCTGTACAACAATCGAAAAAATGGACGGTTTGCAGGGCTGAAAGAACACGGGGGCATTCATTCTGACTGATGCTGGTCTTGAACGGATCGTGCTCCAATTAATGTTAGGGGTTTTTGGGACTTGTAAGCATCTATAGTGAATAGATATTGATAGAACATCGGATTTGAATATATGTGACAGTAAAATTAATTTTTAAGTGAACGATTAGAAGACATTGAGGGCTTAGGGAAATTATCGAATTGGACTGGAATGCTTGGTAGATAGTTTATTGATCTGATGAACGGTGATTAAGGGCCGAGAAAAAAAGAGAGAAGATGGTATCTGAACCTGAGGACGGCGACGTCGGAGATGAAAAGAAGATGGTCCAAAAGTGCGCGAAGACGAATACGACATTAAGGTTGGAACCGGTCATGATCAAGGTTTTTTCCATATTGGGGAAAATTATAAAAAACCAAAAGTTTAATAAATTTCTATGATTGTGAAATGTATACATGATTCTCATTGAGCCAATTCTAGCAACGAAGTAGCAAGATAGAAATATATTTGCTTTTCAGGTTCCTCGACCACTCTGTATAGATGGCAAGTCCCGCATCTATCATTTACAATTACCTCTACGATGTGCATGGTACGCGGTCTAAAGCTCCTCTCCTCAAGTAATACGAAGTTCAACCCTCCATAACTTTCATACCTTCTTGTCTCTTGTTTTACAAAACAATCTCCAGTTTCCTTCTACGTCATACCCCATTATCAATTTACAACCAATCCTACATGCCCTTATATCACAATCTTCTCTCCGCTATTTTCCGCGCTACGTTTATTGACTTCCGCCTCCCTGGTCGCTAAGGAACGTCCTGCCTGCATTCCCATGCCCTCAACATTTACACTTTTTACGATGAATTTAATAAATTTTTGTCCCCAATTCCCATCAAAATATTGTGTGTCAGTCTGCTATGTCACAATGAGCTTTAAACAATGTCAAAGTTTCTAAAAAACAACAGTTTTCTGTAAAAATTAACACAAAATCCCGCATTATGGAAAAGCTTAAACGTCATTTTCTCACAAATTGCTCCAATTATTTTTTTCAAACTTCTGCAAGGGTTAGTGGATAATTGTTTAATATTGGGGAAAGTTCATTATGTTGTAGTCTTCGGTTGTTGTTTTTAAATTAAGCATGTAATTATTTTAAAATTTCTCACGCTTTTAAAACGTACATTTCAAAGAATTTGTATACATATTGATTGTGGGGAAATGTTAAATTTTTTAAATGAAGATTTTCGAAAACTCAATACATTCTTGTGAAGTAAAGCTTCAAATTTCGCGTTTACAGTAACGCTTAAGGCCATTTTTCTAAAAACGGCTTCAAACTTTTCAATGAAAATTACTATTTGGAATGAGATATTAGCATTCTTTAATATTCTTAAATTAATATTTCGGTTCTGGGAAGCCGAAAAGTTGAGAAAATTTCAAAAAAATGTCAAATCATCGTTCTAGTCCCATGTTTTCTTTGCTCACATTACCTGTTATAAAATCTTTGTTAATGAGTATTCGGTTTGATTGCTGAAAGATCACTTCTTTGTTTTATTTGTATATTGGCTTTCTTATTTTGTAAACCATGTATTTTAGTTTTCATTCATTTTTTTCTGCTTGCTATCTGGAAATTATGAGGTATGTGTCGTAATCTCAGGCTCCTCTTGATTCTTACACCAATCAATGCAAGAACTTCTTATCCTGAAAATGACTTTCGAAAACTCAGGCAATTGCTTTGCAGCCAATACTCGTATCCCTTCCATTTTATCCTTTGAATTCGAGACGGGCCCTAGAGACATTTAGGAAAGAAAGGGTGCTGAAAGAGTGTTTTCCTTCCACTTCGTCAGAAGAAACCATAAAATATCAAAGGCTTCAAGTCAGTAAGTACAAATGTTTTCAAATATTAGTGTAACAAAATAATAATTATTCAAACGACGAAAATAACATAATTTGCCGTTATGAATTCATGACGTCTTTGCCCCATTACATTTTTTTATTAAATTTCAATAAATTAAATTGTTTAGAATGTAGGACATTCTGTAATAAGACACCCATTTCATATAATAATACATTTCAAATTGCTTGATATCTACTAGATTCCAATATTGTTATAATACTTTTAAAATTAAAACCTCTAGTACATATGTATGAAGTTGTTAAATTAAAGTCTCAGTAATATCATGAATTAAATTTTCCCAACCAAAGAAATTTCCACTGCACTCCACAAACATTTTCCATCAGCACCATTACATAACAGCACAATAACTGGCTGTGATTTCTGTATCTTCCACCAATATCTTTAATGACCAAATGATAGAAAAGGATCACCTTTGTCTCAACATTTTCAAAGAGTGACTATAAACCAAAGCACCAAGAACAGTTTCATCTCTCTGGCCACGGATAGTCCCCGTGGACGTCAGAAACACATGAGAAAAAAGCGCAGTGCAGCTCTCAGAATATGTCACTGCAACTACTTGACCTCCCCGTAGCGCGACAAAAACCCCGCTTAGGTGACGCCCCACTGCCTCCTTCAGAAAGCCCTGAAAAAGGATACTTGGCAACGCGTTCGCAGTCCAGTCACTAGATAGGCCGGTAGAAGTCGTTATTTGAATATCAGCCACGCCATATGCAACGTATTTTCACCAACGCGCTCTGCCGGTGAATCTGTGAATACCATTTGAGAGTTTGCGACTGAGGTGGTAGATTCAATGGTTTGTCTGAGGCGTTTGATGAGCTTGCATCTGCCCTGACGAGCTTTGCTGTGTGCAAAACGTATTTCGTGTGCTGCTGTTACAGCGACAGGTGATTTTTGAGTTAAGATATTTGGGTTTTGTAAAAGTCGAAATCTACGAGAAGATGCTGGGCCCACTTTCACCAATTGAAAAAAAAATTACGTTACAACGCGCTATTTTGGGTTTCCCCCGAAACGTTAAAAAGTGAGTAACATTTTTCGTACCTTACGTTTCTATGCATGTAGTTTGTTGATTAACACTGATTTTTTATTTTATATATATTACTGACACAATTCAACAAAATAATATATATATATATATATATATATATATATATATATATATATATGTGACATACCGATGTCACGTTAAAATAAACTAACATTTATTTGTAGACAATATGGTGGAAAAATGAATGAAATATCACGGGGCTAGAGCTTAGCAACGACCGTGAATAAACAATGTAGTTTGTGTTTTCTAAATGCATTAAGAGTTTTCTGATGCCGAAAGTATAAAATTTGGGATTAAGCGAAGAAGTTCAAAAGACGATCAAAAGGTCACTACACCAAAATATAACGAAGTATGGATTGGCTGGGTGAGAGAAGGACGGTCAAATGTTGGAAAAAATGAAGGTAGTTTAATACGAAGTCTCGAGGATGAATCATGCAGAAAGTTTTCATTCTGCTCGGAAACGCGTTTTGAACATCGGATATTTTCATGTGGAAGTATTGAAGTAAAAAATTGAACTTTGTCGGGAGGGTAATCGAGTTCGGGACTATGTAAAGGACGTAATCGGGACGATAATTTTGATAGTTTGAGAAGCTTGGATGGGGCAGAAGAGGTTTGGGGAACTTTGACTACGGCAAGCTCACAAGATATTTCCTAAAGCCCGGGGGACTCAACGAAAAAAAATAAGAACCGGGATAAATTGAAATTGAAAGAGATTGATCAAAGGCCTAAAAATTGTAAATTCACTCAATTGTTTTAAAAGCGTGAAAAAAACTTTGTTGAATTTTTTTTCTTTTGAAAAGGATTTTTTATTTAGTCAACCAAACAGAAAAGAAATAGGAATAAATCATTCTATTTCAGATTCCCAGCCCTGTATAGTGGGGTCCCATAATCCCTTATAGAGGTAATAAGGATTATAATATCGTGACCCATTAACCCCGCGGACGCTGATCTAAATATAAATGTAGAGAGAGGAAAATTTTTTTAATTTTCTATATATATATATATATATATATATATATATATATATATATATATGTTTTAGATGCTGAGAATGGTTAAAAGCAATTGGGGACCCAGCTCTTGCCAAATGTTCTTGGAAGAGATTGACCACGACTAGATTTGTTTGTAAAGAACATTTTGTGGAACAGCATTTATCTCGAGTTATAGGACGTATGGAGTATGCTGTTCCTATAAAATTTTCGGAACCACGAAATCCCCTTTGCGAGGAAGCCTTGCGGGATTTCGATGCAAGCGTTCCAGTTGAAAGAAGTAAGTTCATTTTCTTCAATATGCATTTAGGCGTTTCAGTATTGTGTCGTAAAGTGATTCTCTAATGTATATTTTCGGTTTCAGATGTCCAGATTCGAAATCCAGAAATTTCAGTGGATGTTACTCTCGGTGAGACTTGTTTTCAATAGAAATAAGTATAATTTATTTGTTCAGACAACAATGTGGGCAATATGCATTGCCATAAAATAGTAAAATAATGTGTATAAAGTGTTTCTCATCAGCAGATTTCGCTTTTCAGAACCTTGTGTAGAAGTGAAAATTATACCCCAATAATGTCGATTAACATGGAAAAAAGATTTTCTTTTTAAATTTGTTCTCTTTGAGAACCCAGGGTGATCATTTTAAAGAATTATTGTTATGTGCAGTGAATGACTTTCTTCATTCTGCACAAAGTCTGTGAACATACCCCTACGCTAAGTTTGTAATGGTACAAGTATTGAGAGTTTTAAGATCAGTGTATATTCTGTCATTGGATCCATTACATAAACTATATTTCCCACATCTGATTAGGAAATTCTAATTAAATTTGAAGATGAAATTCATTCTGTAAAAGATAGTCATTTTCACAAATTTGGAATGACTTTTTTGCTATGTTAAGACCCTTTATTGAGAAATTAGGAATACAAAAACTTTGTGTCCCTGTTTCAGAGACTATTTTTATGCATTTTTAGAATTTCTTTAGTGCTTAGTATCTGGTCTGTGATATATTTTCAGTATTAGTATTAATTAATTTGTATTATTGGTATTGATATAAGATGCATACGTAATGTTATACTGTTCTGGCAATAATTGTTTCTCATGACAAACTGTCTTGATTCAATTTTTATTCTATAATGTGTGTATCATTGTATTTTGTTCATCCTCTTGCCAATTACATTCTGAATGTGAATGCTGATCTCTATTAGATTGTGAATTGTCATAAGTGTTTATGCAGTGTTTAATTCCACAGCTCAGTTGTTTGAATATCTGTCCCAGGCTCAGTTCTTGGTGCAATCAAATTATTGCACATTGACAATCAATTTCCACAATTAAATTTTGGATCACAAGCATTGTTGGACCAGTTACATTCCACTCTTTGTAACCAAACAACAAAACCACAAAAAATGTAATAGAGGGTCCAAAAAGATCTCATTTAATAGATTACAACTAAAGAAACAATACTTGTACCTCTGATGGGGTATTGTAAAAAATATAGTTTTCCAAGTAATATTTTTAGTTACGTTCTCATAAATGTTAAATTGTAAGCGCACCTTATTTTCACCATCTGTGTGTCATAAACACCTGAGCTGTAGTTTTAAATGCAGTATTCTGTTATAATGAACATTTAGGATCAGAGCTGGACAATGGGAAATTTCACTCATTGGTTAAAAAATGGGATGTTATAATGCATGTGACATATTTATTTATTCAAAAACAGTCAAAAACTGTATGTGACGTATGGGGGAGAAAATCATGAGAGACATTACAGTTAAAACATTACATTAAATTACATTATTACATTAAATTACAAAATTACATTAAAGTTAGAACAAAATTAGGATCCATATTTGAGAAAATGGCGTTCAAGTGTTTCTGAAAATGCGAAATATTTAGCTCATTTCAACAAAAAACTGTTGAGTTTCTGAGAAAAAATATCTGACATTATTTAAAGCATATCGTGTATAAAAAAGCAGCGGCTGGAGACCGCGAGTCAGTCCAAAGTCTGAAGTGGAAGCTGAGCTGTGAAGTGTGTGCATCGCGGTGAATAGCAGTGCAGTGATTGTGCTCAGTGACGTAAATATCAAAATATTAGGGGAACAATTTTTTAAATGTTTCATGAAGATAATTTTTATTATACAAAACTCCGAGTATAATATATTTAAATAATAAAAATTCTAAAAGCCAATAAAATGTCCTGATTTTCCGGTTTGTAATTTTTCCCTGCCATTTCCATGTCCGCAGGAACGCTGAAAATTCTTACTGCATTTTAGGAGCAACAGTCTGCGCGCTTCATTATCAAAGATTCAGATTCTGTGGACATGCAGGTCGTATTAAATTATCATTATTAAACCGCCAGTCCTCTCACAAAAAAAATGGGCAAGTCTTTTGAAGCCTGAAAATAATCTCATCGAATGTTCTTAAAATAGATTTGATGTAACGTAGCCCCTGCAGTTTTGGAGTTAGTAAAACATTGTTTTAATATTCCGTTTGGGGAAAAAGAATGTGCCAGAAATGAAATATCTAAACATTTATATTCTTTCAGAAACCAGGTACATGTAATAAATACAAATCGCTGCGTCAATCTCAAGATTCCCGGCAAGTGAACTGTGGAATGATCGCACTTGCAATAAAATGAGCCCGACAGCTGCAGAATCTCGACGGCTGACAGCCCCATCGCAGCTCCATCGACGCTCTACGGCCTTTCTCCAGCCTGTGCGCGCATATGGGTACAAAGAACTGATTTCCTGCTGAATGTCTTACTGCACACGTCGCAGCTAAATGTCCGCTCTCCTGCGTGCGTGCGCATGTGATAAGTGAGGTGTGCTTTTTGTGTGAATGTCTTCCCACACACACTGCAGCTGTGCGGACGTTCTCCCGTGTGCGTGCGCATATGAGTGTGAGATTGATTTATCGCTGAAAGCCTTCCCGCATACGCTGCAGTTGTGCGGGCGTTCTCCCGTGGGCCTTCCCACCTGCAGTTGTGCGGGCGTTCTCCCGTGTGTGTGCGCATATGGGAGGCGAGGGTTCCTTTCCGTGTGAATGTCTTCCCACACACACTGCAGCTGTGCGGGCGTTCTCCCGTGTGCGTGCGCATATGAGTGGTGAGATCCGATTTATTGCTGAATGTCTTCCCGCACATGCTACAGCTGTATGGGCGTTCTCCTGTGTGTATGCGCATATGAGTAGTGAGGGTTAATTTTCGCTGAAAGCCTTCCCGCATACGCTGCAGTTGTGCGGGCGTTCTCCCGTGTGTGCGCATATGGGAGGCGAGGGTTCCTTTTTGGGCTGAATGTCTTCCCGCACATGCTACAGCTGTATGGGCGTTCTCCTGTGTGTATGCGCATATGAGTAGTGAGGGTTGATTTATCGCTGAAAGCCTTCCCGCATACGCTGCAGTGTGCGGCGTTCTCCCGTGTGCGCATATGGGAGGCGAGGGTTCCTTTTTGTGTGAATGTCTTCCCACACACACTGCAGCTGTGCGGGCGTTCTCCCGTGTGCGTGCGCATATGAGTGGTGAGATCCGATTTATTGCTGAATGTCTTCCCGCACATGCTACAGCTGTATGGGCGTTCTCCTGTGTGTATGCGCATATGAGTGGCGAAGTTTGATTTCTTGTTGAAAGCCTTCCCGCACACGCTGCAGCTGTGTGGGCGTTCTCCCGTGTGCGTGCGCATATGAGTAGTGAGGGTTGATTTATCGCTGAATGCCTTCCCGCACACACTGGAGGCGCGCTCCCGTGTGAGTGCGTTTGTGAACGAAGAGTTTTGACTTCGCTCCGTCTCCTGTGGGAAGTTGGAGGCCTTGGGAAGAAGTGGAGGGCGGCAGGGCGCTCTTGGCCCTGACGGCCCACGTGCACCTGCAGCCCCGAGGGCGAAGGCAAGTCTTTCCTGCGGTCTCCTCCGCCGCTGCCCGCCAGCGTTCCGCTTCCCCTCGTCCTCCGCGCCTGCACAGACACAAAATTACTTCCCATTGGCCACCTGACCCTCACCACCCGCTACATCAATTTTCATTTTCTCGCCCTTGCGAAGGGACTACGAGAGAAAAGTTATGAAATCGTGCGCTGGAAAACGAATTTTCGGCAGAAAAGCTCTTGTTGCCGGGTCCTAATAACAAAAAGTACGTCAACCAGCTGCGAAATTTGAAAAAATCGCCTAATGCGTGGTGTAGTCAGAATCCGTATTCTGTAGGTCCCTGATAACCAAAAATCGACTGATAGCAAATCGTCTGTCGAGGTCTACTCTCACGCCTAAAGTGATAAGCCGATTTTCGCAAAAATTTATATTGTCCGGTAGATCTGAACGAACTTGAGGATTGGCAAGTTTCAAACGAATATTTTGATGATTGAAAGAACTTGACGTGAAGCTCCAAAACATTTTCAGGCATAGGCGCACGCCCATGTCCTCTGGCATTACAAAACAATAGAAAGTTTCCACTCACCTGAAGAACATACATAATCCTCCTGTTTAATGGAAGTATCTTCACTGCCCATTGCCATCGGATCCTGGAGCAAAAGAAAAGTTCTTCGTCATCACTTCAGAGCACTTACCAGTGGCGCATCAATGGAGAGGGCAGCGAGTAATCAAAGGTCGGATCCGTGCGATGCATTCTCTTTGCCGTTTACAATTACGCGCAAGGGCCGCACGAAAGCGGGTTCAAAGTCTGAAGTCGGCTTCAATAAAGCGGCAAAGAAGTGACATTTTTCTGAACGTTTTTAGTGCCTGTGACAACACTCATAAGAACAGATGATACAAATCGTACAACTCATAATGTTTTAGAATATCTCAATGCGATTTTGGACCATTCGCTCTATGCACATTTGTATCAATTCGATTCTTTGGAATGACAAGGTTCCAACTGATAATATCGAAAAAAATAATAGATGTCACCACATTTTATCTGACATCTGCGACGAGTAGAACATACTCAAGCTGCAATCTTGGCAATTGGCTACGGAAAAAATCAGCTGTTAGTGGAGGGCCCACTAATTGCGGGCACCCTCATCTTTCAAACAGTTCATAATATCGAAATGCATTGTACACTCATCAATGCGAAATCATGGGCCAAGTAATATGCTGTAGGGACATTGTTCGTAATGTTTTTCGTTTTCCAAAATTTAAATATTTAATTTTTTAAATCGAAATAGATATTTTTCTCATCAGCAATGGATAACCATAAAAAGAGTATGCTGCATAACTGTTTCTATACAATTAGAGACTATACTGAGCATCACAAGAAAAGTAACATTAATTTTACCAATGATACATAATGCATTATTTACCATTTGGACTGTATAAATGAGTGTAAACAACCTGAGATGGCCCCTTGTTTTGCTTCTGGACATAAATGTAACTTCATTTTCTGTGCACATCTTCTAGAATTCAGTGGGAAACACAATTCTTCAAATTATCGTTTCCATGTTGTCGCGGCAGGAAGTAATAAGAGCCAAAATTGATTGCTTATTTATCCTTGAAAATAGATTTTATTACATGGAGTTTTTGTTGTTTTTTCTCCTTCAAACATTAAAATTTAAGTAGTATATGACTTAGTGTAGGGATCACAGAATTTTGAAAATGTGCACACAATTCACTTTTCCCCATAGCATGTCATACGCAGTTTTTAACTGTTTTTTTTGACGTAAAAATAAATAAATAAATAAAAATTGAGTAATGTAATGAGTAGAGACCGGAAAAATATGTTGTATAAAACAAAGTATGTACATAAATACGTAATTTAAACAGTAAGAATATATAATAAATACGTAAATTATGATATATGTAATATTAAAATACACAAATTATAAAACACATTAACCTAATTGGAAGTTACATTTATCAAAAATTTGCTAAACAAATTTTAAAAATAAGCCAAAGTGTCAAAAATCATTTGAAGGGCACAAGTTGATGCACTTTTGCCCTTTACAACTTTCCGCCATTAATAAAAGCTTCATCTATTGCCATCCAGAGCGGTAGATAAGCAGTCAAACAAGACGCGATAGCAGCCCTCGTACTAATATTATCTACGATCAGCAAACAATTACTGCAGCATGCTTATCGAAGTGTCACAAAGGTTGCTCGGAAAGTAGGGTTAAAGGTCACGAAACACGACGTCAGCAATACTTTTCACACCTCACCGTGAACATGATCTCATGCGCGCACTGAGATACCTGAAGCTGGCGCAGCCAACTGTAAAAATATCCAAGCTCGTCTTATTTTTTAAAAGTACTTCTTTAATAAAACGTGTAATAAAACTGATTGAAAACTATTTTGGCAAAATATGGAACGAAGCACTAGATTCGCCACCATTTCAGTTTAGCGATCGGTAAGTACGTCTGCAGCAATGAGGTGGCGCGTGTTAGAAGGGTGGCCTGCGCTGGGTGGGGGGAGGGGGGATGGGGAGGGGAGACGCAAGCGCCTCCACTACCAACGCACTGCGACAAACATCGATACCACAATGGAGCGTTTCTTGCAAGGATTCAAACTCATCAGTGAAATCAACGATTTAAACAAATTGGAACTGTCATTTTCAAACTCACCAAGAATCCAGTTCTATGTCTAATTGCTGAAATTCCAACACATACAAAGGAAACACTATAATATTCCAGAACATCACATTATAAAAGGGGGCAAATTTTGTTATTACTGCCATTGCTCAACTGCTCATTGTAAATTTACAAAAATAAAACAAAACTTAGATGACAATAGAAAAACAATAAAATATGTACATAAATTATGTACTAAGCTCTGTCTCCCATCGACAAAACGAACATCGGCAGTTGTGCTCGGTGAATGAACTGATGAGTTATTTGCGACGCTTATATTCTACATCGGATGATTAGGAATTTCAACTAGCAAATACTTCCTGCCACGACAAGATGGAAATGATAACTTGAATAATTGTATTTCCCACTGAATTTTAGAAGACGTGCAGAGAAAATGAAGTTACATTTATTAACACTCGACGTAGAAATCATATTCATCAGGCGAGAGTAGCAACAGCTCATTACTGAAAATTCACATACAATACATGTACATTATTTTACAACGTTTTGCCAGATGACATTAAATCATAAAATTCGATAGAAAACTTTAAATCCCAAGTGAAATCGTTTCTGCTGCATAACTGTTTCCATACAATTAGAGACTACTGAGCATCTCAAGGAAAATAACATTAATTTTAACAGTGATATTTAATCCATTATTTACCATTGGACTGTAAACAACCTGCAACAAGTCTTGTACCGCAGCTTCTCGGGGAATGACCCCCATCTCTATCAGGTTTTTCTTCCAATTTCCGTGATCCTTTCAGCAAATGCTGAGATAGTCCCTTGTTTTGCTTCTGCATATAAACGTAATTTCATTATCTGTGCACGTCTTCTAGAATTCAGTGGGAAATATTAAATTATCGTTTCCATGTTGTTGCGGCAGGAAGTATTATTCCTAGAAGGACATGATGGATAAGAGCCCAAAATGTATTGCTGATTTTTCATGGAAATAAATTTTATTACATCGGAGCTGATTTTTTCTTTTTTTTTTAAAATTTTTTTTTATTTATTTAGAAAAATTTTTGTTTCTGAATTTATTTTATTTATTTAGACAAAAACAGACAAAAACTGTATGTGCCGTATGGGGGAGAAAATCTTTTTCGCACGCTTTCTTGAGTTTCAGAATCCCTTCTTAACAATTTAACTATTAACAGTTAAAAGATGAAAAATAGTAGTAATAATAATATAATATTAATAAATAATAAATTTAAAAACGCGGGAGATTAACATTTCAAGAACAAGATATTTCGGTTTCCGAATTATAGAAAAATTATTTATAACGGTAAACAAACGAACAGATTTGATTTTTCTGTATTGTGAACAAAATAGAAACTCACCCTAATCTTTACTACCATTACAAGCAAAGGAAAGCTCAACAAAACGTGCGCATAGTGAAGCTACATATACGTCCAGAAGCAAATCAAGGGGCCATCTCAGCATTTGCTCAATGGATCAGGGAAACTGGACAAAAACCCGATCGAGATGGGGGTCATTGACCTGGAAGCTGAAGTACATTACTGGTTACGGGCACTTGTCTTTTTTAAAAATTTACAATGTAAATGTAAACTAATTCATTACACTATATCATGGTTTTGTTATAGTAAACATTTCTTTTTTACGATCAGTATAGTCTCTAACCGTATAGAAACAGTTTTGCAGCAGAAAAGATTTTACTTTTAACTTAAATTTGTATACCAATTTTTAATTGTTTAATTTCATCTGGCAATGCGTTGTAAAGGAACGTACATGTATTGTATCTGGATTTCTTGTAGTGAGCTGTTAATACTGACACTTGATAAACATGATTTCTATGACGAGTGTTGTACCTATAAATATCAGTATTATAAGAAAATATGTTCCACCGTAAAGTAAGTCAGTTTTGACAAATGCTACAGATTCATAAATAAATGAGCAAGAAAATGGTTAGATTCAAGCCGAATGAAAAGGGCTTGCAGGGATCACGTGGATGGCATTTTTCCATTATTCGGATAATTTTCTTTCGCAATCTTAATGTCTGGGCACTAAAGGATGGCTTCCGCAGAATATTATGCCACATCTCAGGCGGGAATGTACATTTGCAAAATACACGCAACGAGCTGACAGAATTCTGATTAAGTGTTTAATTCTGTTATATGTACATTCTATTTGAGGTGTGATTGAATTGAGAGACCTACAAATTTTGTTACCTTAACATCAGCTAATGACATTTTGTTCATTTTCAATGGAGCTACGATTGCCGATTTGAAACGCAAAATTGCACGGAACATTTTTCCTTCAAAACCAATTTAAAAAAATTTAAAGATTTGTGCAAACAAATTTTCCTTTTTAATGGTTTACGTGCAACAGGAAGAGGATAGGACATATGATCGAACCTGTGGGACCCTATGTTCAATTGACAAAGAATTGAAAGATTCAAGTAGTATATGGCTCAGAGTAGGGATCACAGAATTAAACCCATAACACCCTCCCCATAACACGTCAAACAGTTTTTAACGGTTTTGCATAAATAAAAGAATATATAGTTCCATTTAAAAATAAATGTGATTAAATTCCTAGAATACTAACAATTTTACAGAAGATTTCTCTACGGCATATTAGTCTTGCACCATGATTTCATATTGCCGTGTTTTTCACACTACGAGTTTTTGTTTGTGTAGAAGGACCGTATAATCCTTTAATGGTATGTTGTTCTTACCTTCTCTTCGCCACTGCAAAGTCTTTCATGGCCCTCATTCTCCCTAATGAACACAGATAGAGGACGCTCCAACTCCTCCTGCACAGGAAAACAAAAAGTGAAGTACTATGCACAAGAAACAACGTGATGTCCTCTAGCTACGAAACGCATGTCATTAATATACATTGGCACTGAACGTGAAATATTTTTGTCCGGCGTAGAATGGACCTCGAGATTGACAAATGTTCATTTTTGCGGTTCTTCGTACCGGTTTTTTCCAAAATGGATATTCTGCCATCCAAACACACATTTGGAGATCACTTACAATTTATTATCATTATTATTATCACAGCACGTACTTCCTTGTCTTTAATAGTTATGTCACAGTATACCACAATTTCTCTTCGAATCTACACATCTCAGTCATTTTTGTGAAATTCATTACAAATAAATACTTTCAAGCAAATAACACAAATTTAACAATTATATCTGCTAAATGTCCCAACAATAAGACGCAATTCATTGAATGTAGATCCTGACTCATTGTTGTTGCATTCCAACCTAAGGCTAGCAACCCTGAAGGCTAGCAATTTTAATTTCATATAATTCAAAAGGTTTTGAATAATTTCTAAAAGATTAATGTATAAAGGCTTAACAAAAGCTCAAATGTAAGAAACGAACAACTAAATATGACATAATATACAAATTCTAACTTCCGAGGCATCCAACGTGGAAACGTTTCTCATATTATGTTCGCGAAGCTCAGTACATTGGGAGCGGGAGACTGTTTATCGACAAATTACACAAAAATTACTAATTATCTTAAAACAATTTAACATGACCTTATTTGAAGATCTGTTTTTGATGAGCACATTTCTTTAAGAAAAAATGTATCTTCACGACTAGTTGTAGGAAGAGGCGGATTTTTTTTTTAATTTCACGAAAAACCACACATTTTAACAAACATGAGACTTAAACCTTTCTCTTAAGGGCTGCCTAAGATCTAAATTTAATAGAAAAATGTCGCGATATTTTTATGAAAAAAAGTTTTAAAGAAAATTGCAGTTGCTGAAATTCCGTGAAAATACTCATGTTTTTGAAAAATTGAACATTATACCATTTTCAGAAGTTTTTCACGAACACATTTCATTACGAAAAATGTGTATCTTCCTAATTGTAGTTGTAGGAAGGCGCCGATAAAATTTTGAATTTTCATAAATAAATTTTGGCTCTTATTACTTCCTGCCGCGACATGGAAACGATAATTTGAATAATTGTATTTCCCACTGAATTCTAGAAGGCGTGCACAGAAAATGAAGTTACATTTATGTCCAGAAGCAAAACATGGGGCCATCTCAGCATTTGCTCAATGGATCAGGGAAACTGGACGAAAAACCTGATCGAAATGGGAGTCATTGACCAGGAAGCTGCATTACAATAGTTGTTACAGCTTGTTTATACTCATTTATACAGTCCATATGGTAAATAATGCATTATGTATGTTAAAATTAATGTTACTTTTCTTGTGATGCTCAGTATAGTCTCTAATTGTATAGAAACAGTTATGCAGCAGAAACGATTTCACTTGAGATTTAAACTTTTCTATTGAATTTAATCGTTTAATGTCATCTGGCAAAGTGTTGTAAAATAATGTACATGTATTGTATGTGAATTTTTTGTAATGAGCTGTTGATTCTGTCACCTGATGAATATGATTTCTACGTAGAGTGTTTTTTACAAAAAACACTGATTCGTAAATAAAAAGACAAGGTAATGGTAGAATTGCTAGATTAATGAAGAGAGGCTTACATGAATCACGTGGGTGGGATTTGGTTGTAATTCGTACAATTCGTTTTTGTAATCTAAAGGTCTGGGAGCTACAAAATGTATCTCCCCAGAATATTGTGCCATATCTCAGGCGGGAATGAACATTCGCGAAATATACACAACGAGCAGTATGAAGGTCTGAATTTGCAAGAATTCTGAACGCGTAGCATAATGAACTTAATTTTGGGTTCAATTCATTTAAATGGACGTTCCATTTAAGCTTTGACTGAATTGAAGAGTCCTAAACATTTTGTTGCCTTAACATCAATGGTACACTGTTCATTTTCAATGGAGTACAGAATTGTTTATTTGAAATGGAAAACTGCATTAAAACCGTTTTCTTTCCGTTTACTATTAATTTGTTCCGGCAGCGGCCTCTAAAAAACGCTGCCCAATATAAACGGGCCCGGCAGAGCCAGAGGGTCAGTGACGTACGGAAGAACGGACTTGCTTCTCCGACTCCGGACGACTGACGGGATGATGACGCTCTCAGGGTGCTGCCGCTGCTGTTTCCGCCCCCGCCGGAACGCCTGGTCCACGGGGAGATGGGGTAAGAGGCCGTCGTCAGTCATCTCGACTCCCACGCATCTCCCTTCAATCCATCGTTCCCCCTGTCCCCCCTAATCTCTAATAAATGGTGCAATTCTGCTTAAAAACGTCTTCTGGTAAGCCGCCCTCCCCCTCCCTTCAACTTTCAGTAAGTTACTTAATCGCAGTACTCAAAGTGACGAGTCACCTGAGGAATAGGCTGAAGCCAGTCAGCTCCGAGGGTGGCTCTTCACACCTGTCGAGATATCTCAGCCACCTCTGGCACTGAATGGTATAGAAACTAATGTAGCTGACATTTTATGTAAAATTGAAGGATTGGATTCTGGGAGCTCTGTAGGTCCAGATGGCAATCCATCTATTCTGTTGAAAAAATTTTTTTGACTGTATTTGAAAGATCTTCGACTGAGGGTATCTTTCCGAACGAATGGAAGTCTTTATGTATATTACCTATTTTAAAGTCGGGAGACAGAAATGACAAAGAATTACAGGCTGATTTCTATCCTGAGTGTCATCCCTAAACTCTTTGAATCCTTGCTTATGGACAGAATTGGAATTGTTATCTATCCACATCATTCTGATAGACAATTGGTTTTATGCCAGGTAGCAAGCAAACCAGGTATTGAAGCAAATTTGTCCTTTACTCTTGCTACATATTGGAAAATAAACTTCAGGTCAACTGTATCTATACCGATTTTATCAAGGCTTTCGACTCGGTAAACCATAATATTTTACTTATTAAACTAGAGCTATTGGGGATCACTAGACCATTACTTGAGTGGTCTCGGAGCTACCTGTATCATTGTGTTCAAATGGTATCTGATAAGATTAATGTTTCTAGTCCAATTGAGGCATCTTCACGTGTCCCTCAGGGGCCACAATTAGGTCCTCTTTTATTTAACATTTTTATCAACATCTGTGATAGTATATTGAATGTAGAGTATTTGCTTTTTGCGGATGATCTAAAGATTTTTTAAAAATCCAATCCGATGACGACAGAGTGAGATTGCAAGACAACCTAAATGCCTTGTATGCGTGGGAAATGATCTCTTCCTCAACACTCATAAATGTAAATCAATAACTTTTTCAAGATCTAGAACGAACAAGCCCTTTGAATGTGTGATGAATTTCACACCACTTGAAAGAGTTTACTCATAAAGATCTGGGAGTGATTTTTGATTCTCGGACGACTTTTACGGATCACATTCAGCGCACAATATCCAGATCTAACCAAGTCTAGGAATTTGTGAAGAAAATCTGCCGAGATTTGCATTCTGTAGAGGTCCTGAAATCACTTTATCTCATGCTCGTCAAGCCAATACTTATGTATTTATCTGTGAAATGGTCTCCTTATTTTATGAGATATATATCTAGAATTGAAATAGTCCAATACAATTTTTTTAGAATGGTGGCAGACAGTCTGAGATTGGATGATCCGTATATAAATCATGATTACAGTAACATAGCAGTTCAACTCCAAATTCCATCACTATGTTCTCATAGGAATTTGAAAGACCTGTTGTTTCTGAGAAAATTGATAAAGGGAGAAGTTAATTGTACAATTCTGCAAAACCAATTAAGTTTTAAAACACTATTTTAATTCTAGAACGAGGGATATTTTTGTTATTAGATTTTACCATCACTACTACAGAGACAATGTTATGAATCGTTGTAAATTATTCAACAATTTGAACTTAGAATTATGTGAGACGGATATCTCTGCATTTTTAGTATTAGCAAGCAATTTAACCTTGAAGTTTGAATGACTGAATGCAAAGATTAATAAAGGGTGAGTCACGTAACTTTACCACCGTCTGTAACTTTTGATTGGTTGAAGATATAGAAATGCAGTTTTCACGAAAGTGCATGAGAAAATAAGGCTAACTGATACATGGTTATTGGACTATGTGAGACGGATAATACTGCTTACTGATTCTAATTATCAGCCATACATATATGAGCGCTGCGTGACCTTCTCTGGCGGTCTGTTACATTCAAAATATTCGTTAAGAACTAGTCGCAAAAGAATCAAAATTTCTCAAAAAAATTCTTATCTAACATATGAGAATATGTATATCATTGGATTCGTCTTTTTACGCTCTTCATAATAGTCTAAAAAAATATGTATACTTCCATTTGAAAAAAACAAGTTACCTCAAATATCTCGTAAAATACACGTGATATAATAGAAATGAATACACGTATCAATAAGCCCCATTTTCTCATGCGCTTTCGTGAAAACTGCATTTCAACATCTTCCACCGTTCAAAAGTTACAGGAGGTGCTAAAGGTACGTGACTCATCCTGTATATATGAAGGAAAAAGAACAAGATATTTTTATATGATATGACTAAATTATTTTTGGTTAATATTATATGTGTATGTTCATGGTTCTGTTGCCACATGCTAGGGGAGTTTTTATTGTATTTTTTGTAAACAAAGGACTAACTTGTCTGCATATTGATAATAAATAAGAATAAATAAATATTCAAATACAGTTTCGTTGTAAATGGGACAGAAATAAATATATATTATTATTTACTGTATGAAGAAAATAACTCGATTACATGAACCAAATGATATATAATACAATTAAGTAATAATGAAAATTAAATTGTTGCAACATTAATTTTTGGGACATATTTATTATCTGTAATTTAATTACGAATATGTAATATAACAAGGATATGCTAACACAAGTAAGTTCAATAGATCTATAATTTTTTCAAATTTTCTTTGACACGTAAGAGTATCTGCCAACCATACATGGAGAGAATAGAATAAGAAACAGGTGTATTTACTTATGAGGGAGGGTATGGGAAAAAAGATTATCTGCACAAGATTTCCTGAGTTCCTGAATCCCTTCCCAAAATTTTAACTATAACTAATTGAAAGATGAATAAAAAGTTCATAATAATAATAATAATAATAATAATAATAATAATAGTAGTTATAATACATTTTAAAGTGTGAGATTAGCAACATTTGTGAAACTAGACACTTTCCTTCCCAAGTTATAGAAAACTTATTTGCAAGGTAAACAAATGGCAAATTTAATTTTACTGCATTGCTAACTAAATAGTAACTGGCCCTCAGCTCTATTACCACTACAAGCAAACAGAGAGCTCAACAATATGTGCGCTTAGTGAAGCTACATTTATGACCAGATGCAAATAAAGGGCCATTAACCCAAAAGTTGAAGTACATTACTTGTTACAAGCATTGTAAGTATTTAAAAAAATTATACAACACAAATGTAAACTACTTCATTACATATTATTGATTTGTTCAAATAAATATTATGTTTTTGTTAACAAAAACATTAGGTACAATGAAAGAATTACATACAATTATGTATAGTATGCAAAGCAGTAGCACAAATAGGTTGAATACGTTTCTTGGTCATTAAACTGATTAAAGTTAAATGGTCTAACAAACATTATGGGAGAAACGAACGTAAACAAAATATTGGGGATAACCTCAATTTAAAACAACAGACAAAACGGAAGTTCTGGAGCGTAACATTTACAAGATCAATCCTGAAATCAGAATGTTTTCAGAATAAATATTGCAACTGCTTTAGTAAATTATGTGAGTAAAACTATAACATTGGATAAAAATGATAAAATATTATTAGAAGAATAAGAGAAAATAAAAAAAAATTGTTTAAAGGATCATAATATAAAACTAGGGAAAGGATAAAATATTATTAGAAGAATCAAAAAACAATGATTTTTAAAGGACCATGACGACATAATTTTAGTGAATGTGTCAAAGGAGAGGCTGCGGCTGCCATTTACAAACATGATTACACAAAGTTGAACGTTAGTTTAAAGATAGGAATATATACCAAATGGTAACTGACCCTAGTAATAAAGAAATAAAATGTATACAGGATGTGCTTAAGAGGTGGCATATAAATAAATTTCTTAATAATTATGAGCACAAGCACCAAATTATGGATCAGTGAGGTTTTTACATTAGGAAATTAGTTCTCTATTAGATAATAATGACAAATATGTTACTAAAAACAGTAGGAAAATGCATTGCCCTTGCATCAACGAAAGTTTAAATCCTACATAACAAGCTTTTATGAAAATGATGATTCAATTTAACATAATCATTCAAACATTTCAACTGATTAGTTATAGGCATACTACCAAATATTTGGGTTAAACTTATATTATCGAAATGATTGAAGGCGTTGTCATTGTCAACAATATTATTTATTTCAATTTGGTTAATTTATATTTGCTTTTAAAAAATTAATATTTCAAGAGCAGCTGATGGCTTAGTCATCATAATCAGTTTTCGGTCTGTAAGTCACAATAAAGCTGCTCTTGAAATAATAATATTGTTGACAATGACAACACCTTCAATCATTTCTGATTATGTGAATGTCAACTACCACTTACTACTAAACCAGTATAAACTTATATTACCATTATATCAACAAATATCGATTTGGGCATATTTTGACATCAAATTAATTTTTTGAGTAGAAAATCCCATAACAGCTGGAAAATTTTGGGGTAATTTGAAAGTGTTGAACACTAAATTTTAAGATTTTCCCTCAGATCAAGGGTTCCTTGGGATTCAATAATATAAAGTGTAGAAAAGGCAAACCACAAATTGGACATGTGTCAGCTGCTGATTTTTCAAAAACAGATGACAGTGGCTGGGTTAAAGCAAGCAATGCGTAGTGTGGTAAGCATGATTTGTTGCTTTCTATCAAGATTTATGCTTGTAAAAGTTTTTTATAAACAGGACATACAGAAAATTGAGTCATTCACTTCAATTCAGCGTAATTCTATGAATTTAGCAAGAGCTTTATACAAAATATCCTATTATTAATTTATATACATATTACATATACAATATGTTTTTGTAACCTCACCCCATAATATGAAAAGAATTTTCTTTTTAATGCAATCACAAAAGACTAAAAAATAGTTTGTCCATAGACACAATATATGCAATTTCGATTGTACTCAATATTCATGTCGAGATTTTCATAATTACAGTAAAACTTCACTTACTCACCCCATAATATGAAAAAAATCTCTATTTTTACTCTACTGTTTTATTAGAAACTTAGTACCAAAAAAGAAGATTTTAATATGTAGTTTAAATGATTACTTATGAAAAAAGTCTGTTATCTTGGTCTGTTTAACATTATAAGCCCCCAAGGTATACACTTCCCCCTCCAAACGTGATAGCTGTCCCATCACCTCATCTGCGACACTGTGTTGCATAACAAACTTTTTAACAGTTTCTAATGCTGCAACGGCTTCACTGAAACCTACTACATTTATTTCACGCTCATCCACTTCATCATCACTGCTTCATCAATCTCTTCGTGATTTCACTCACAATGTCCTCAATGGACCTTAGTTCAGATGTAACCACATCTTTATCTACATCCACAAATTCTGTGAAGTCCGCTTGATTGATGTAATCCCAAAGCTAACTCCATTTCTACATCATCTTCGGGCTGCAAATCCAGCTTTCGAAACAGTTCCTGATGGTAGATTCTTCAACTTTCTGCCATGACGAGAGATAAAATGCATAGCCTATGAGAAAAAAGGAGTGTTCCTGATTATAAAACTAAAAATTCTACTCACTGACCATAAAACTAAAAATTTTACCTGTAATACATTTATTTTAGTCGAACTCCTGTTTCCGTGTCAATGTAGCGGATGGCCTGTTGCACCAACGCTTTTCGGTAGTGCAACTTTAAGTTTCGATAACCCCTAGATCCATGGGTTGCAACTCGCTGGTGCAGTTCGAGGGGAAAATTGCACCTGATGTTCCGTAGATATGAGGTGTCTGGTGGATGTGCTGGACACTTGTCTACAAATATAGTATTTTCGCCTCTCTGATACCCATTCTGGCATCTAAAGCCCAGCACCTATCTTCAAAGATTTTGTGGTCATCCACGAATTTTTATTGTGTTCATATTTGGTGGGCAGTGATTTAATGTGTTTGAAGCATCGCGGCTTCGCAAATTCCTGATCGTGACCGATGGCAATTTTTCTGTCCCATCACTGTTAGCACATAAAAGCACAGTTACACGGTCTTTGCTCTTCTACCCCGTGACAATTTTCTCCTTGAACGCCATCGTCTTTTCAGGCATTAGGAATAGAAAAGCCCCGTCTCGTCGGCGTTAAAATATCTTTGGGGCATACTGCTCCACCAGTTCTTGAAGAGGTCCTGACTTCCATGCCGACACGACATCTGCATCAACATTTCCGCTTTCGCCGCACATACTTTTGCAGCAGATTCCGTGTCGCAGCTTGAATTTATGAAGCCAGCCAGATGAAGCTTGAAATTTTCTAAACCAAGCCGCAGTCCAATTTCAGTCGTTTCTCGCACAATAAGGGGCCGCTTATTGGTATACCTTCAGCACGATGCTGCTGAAACCACTGTAGCAATGCATCTTCCATTTCATATTTTCCTCCTTGAATTCGCATTCTCTTGCTACTAGACACCCCAAACACACGTGCCTTGTCCTCGATTTCTTCCCTTAGAAATGATGGAATTCAGCGTGGATGCCGGTATTCCCAGTTCTTTAGCAATTTCTACTTTCTTTTATTTCCACTCTCCCTAACAACTTTAAAATTTTTATTTTCTGATATTGAAAGGGGTTGCCTTTTCCTACCACTCATTTTCGTGTAATATCGCGGACGCAAACCAGAAAGAAGACGAACTACGACAGTACAACAAACGCGAGATGAAGGCGCGACCTGAGCGACACGAAGACTATTCGCAAATCCCAGCCAAGAACTGCAGATTGCAGAACAGAAGGATGATACTGTTGAACCTGTGTGACTCAGTTTCACTACGGAAACGAAGGCCGACCTGCGTGGGCGACAACTGGCGACGAAGACCCACGGCTGCTTGCTTTGCTTTCAAGCTTCATGTTACTTGAGATAACGCGGATCAAAGCACGGTGATCTAATACGTGGGCGACAGGAAGCGCAATGACAGCCACAGCTCCACCGTCTGGCGACACCCGTGCCGCGCCGCGCGGAAAGGATCGGTTTCATTACGCTTGCGCCATCCGCTACCGAAAGGAACTCGGTTATTACGGCGAGCCAAAAGCACCTTTGGAGACTGGGACAGTCAATGCACAAACATTCTCATTTATTGGCATCTATGTCATTACTCTCCTGGGGACACCTTGACCTTCCTCGAGCTAGCTGTCGCCTCCTGAGATCCTCAGAGAGTCCCATGCGCATACGACTGAAAGTTTTCGTTTCGGAAGTCCCGCTTCTGAGGTGGGCCTGAGCCGACTTCGCTACCACCCGCGGGCTCGCGCGGTCTTGACCCCTCAGCTAGGCCGAGTCGAGCTTCTATATTACAAGTTTCATTAACGGGAAGTGGTCTCAGAGGGCGAGAGTCAGCTCCGCGGGAGCGCTCTGGAGCGTGTCGACTCGAGCAAAATTCCGGGCACGACGCAGATCGTCCAGCGCCTCTGCGGGATCATTTGAACGTTATACGGACTTAAAGGGACTTTTATTTTAAACGTATAAGTGTGAAAAACGTATAAACGTAAAACGTATATCTGAAATAATTTTGCATGGCAATTATAGGAATTTATTCGGGACCTAACAAAAAAAAAAAAAAAAAAAACAACAACAACAACAACAACAACAACGTATAACCGTGAAAAACGTATAAACGGAGTTTCACTGTACTTGGTTTCTAAACCAGATTTGCTCAGGAAAATAAGTTCTATTAATAGTATATGTAACAATTGGCACTATGTGTGGAAGTGAAAAACGTAGATTCAATTCCATTGCCACCCTAATTTAGGGTATTACGTAATAGGGAGTCGTAGGCTTCCGCGGCCGGAGTCATTAAATTCTTGGCTGTCCGCGATTAGCTGTGTCATGGTCGAGCTTGAAATCCCATCCCGGCAGTATAGCTCTGAAGAAGGCCACAACAAGATGGTCGAAACATCAGCTCCATCGACCATGACACGGCTAATCCCGGCCAGCCAAGAACTTATTATGTAATAGCGCATTTTTTGTCTACATAAAGATTCTTCTCTGCAATGACTATATACGCTTTCTTAAAATCTGAGACCTTGCAGCCCTACAAAGAGCAATGAGTTCCAAGAGTATGCAGCGCTTGTACACAATGTCTGTAGTTTTTCACATTGAAATCACTATTAAACTACACAAAGTTACCGCCATTTCATAACACTCAACACATGTCTGTGTTTTCATATTAGACTGAGCACCACAAAAATATAACTCATCAAATCACACTCTTTTTGCACACAGAAGTAGTTCATGACCACTCAGGCCCTAGTCTTTTACACTTCGAGACCAGAACAACATCCTGGCCCTTCCCAATGGCACTGGATGTTGATTTAAATGTCATTCATAGTTTCCACATTGCATTACATTGAAATCCACTTTATGGCAGAACAGCGTTGTCACAATCTATATCACGCATGTTCATCTGCTTTGATACAGCAAGGTACAAAAGTTTTACCAACCAATACCCAAAAATACAAATAATTCAGTAGCATGACTCATCTAACTATTACATAAACTTAAAATGCCTCCTAAAAAGAAACAGCTTCACGTAACAAAGGACTTCCAATATACTCTGGAACTAACCTATTGATGCAGCTTCACTCTTCTAAAGTTTTGTTGAGTTCACCATTTGTCAGCTTTTGTAAGAGTACGGCTCTTACTGAGGGTGGCTTTTTTCTTAGCGATATCTTAAAATCAAACCTGAAGTTTAACGATGATAAAAAATTAAATGATAAACCTCTTTTTATTGGGAGAGAAAAAGGTCTCATTTTCAAATGTTGCTAATTTTACTTTGTTGATACATTTGTTTCCCAACTACAGTGGGACGTCAATTATCTGAACTAATTGGGACCAGGTGTAGTTTGGATATTTGATAATTCTGATAACTGAACATAAAAATGGCAAGTTTACATAAAATGCTGTTCGTATAAAGTTTCTTTCACAGATTGTACCATTAAAATACTGCACTGCATATACAAAATCCTGTACATAATAAAAACAGACACTTCAGCACATAGTATGTTATTTCTTGAAGAAATCACTGATTTTCCTTTGCTGAATTGAAGATTTTCATTTACTATGGCGAGGTCCTTAAGCAGTATAGTTTAGTTGAACAGCATTTGTTTTTATTTCATTCAATCCTCAAGGGATCTTCTCAATATTGAGTATTACAACAGAAAATGAATATGTGTAGGGTAATGTACAAAATTAAAAATTTATTATTCAGAGAAAATATGTGTTCAGATAATTGAGTATCACTGTATATACAATAAAAGGGTGGGGGTGAGATTTTGGAACTCAATTCAGAATTATTTCACAGGTGGGAACAGGATTTCTGACAATGTTACATCACAAATATGATTTTATTCTCATATCAATACATTTTTAAGTAAAACTGAATAGTTTAAAGGAAATTAAGGAAGAATGAGGTAAAAAAAAATTGTTAACCCAAAAGTTCTGTAGTTCATTAGATTTCATCACTAGAATCTTTAGTGCTTAATGTTTAAGCCCATGCAAGTGTCTAGAATATAAATTGAGTAACATAAATTCATCTGATTAAGATGTTAAGTTTAAAGCATTCAAACATGTACAATCTTCACCTGCATTTCTCTCTGGAACTCTATAGAACTCACAAACCTTTGTCCACATAACCCAACCATTTCTTAATAACATTCCATTTCATAAGTTCTGAACACAGTGCACAGTGAAAGATAAAGCTAAAGGAAGGCATACCTATCATAATGTTAAAATAGTCGAAAAGTGAACATGAGCTTTCTGCATTGGATGGTTCAAATTATACTTACTTCGTCTGAATAGTGTTCTTTCTTCACTGAGCAAGGGATTCCACTGGATTCAGCTTCTTCCTACAAATAACAAGTATACAGTACACATGTTGTAGGTAAACACAGAAAATTGATTCAAACCATCTCAACTACACTACCAGCAGCGTACAAGTAACTGACAGTTCTCTCACCACGTGCTGTGGTTCACCTTGTGACCTGCTCTGAAGCAATCAGCTTGTGAGGATTTGTTTACTTTCTCACAGCCTGCATTCAGAATTGATACTCATCTGGCTCACATGAAGTCAGAGGCGAAAAGCTTCGGGTGTGGCAAAGGTTATGAACATGATATCAAGATGTGTCATGGCCTGTCAGCAAGTGTAAATGTGTTAAAAATTGATTTATCAGTGATGTAAGTGACGCCATGAGCGTAGTAATGTGTGGAACAGCCCGTTTAACTGTCAGTCGCATATATGCTGCCGCTACCGTAGTCTTGTGGTGACAAGCATTGTAAAAATTGGCTGTCAATTATCAGATTAATTTAAAAAAGTGGGTGTTTTTGGAGGCTATAATCTCCTAAATGTAACCTGGTGAGGTAGTAAGCAACCGTTTATAATATGGATATCTCTCTTTAAACTAGGAATATAATGAATTTACTGCCTGAAATGATAAGTTTCTTAAACCTTTCAGTACAATACAACCTCGAACATTAATGGAGTATGTCTACATCTGCTCTTTTCTAGTGTCTTTCATGCAATATGTACTCATGCTAGCGATATACTTACAACTGAAAATTTTACTTGGCCCTTAAACTTTTCAATTATGTCAGGTCATCTGGCAATGTGTTGAAAAACAACGTATATGTATTGTACGAGAATTTTTTGTAGCGAGCTGTTGATACTGACACCTGATAAATAAGATTACTCATTTAACGATTATATACATTTTTTAATCACTGAGCTTCAGCAAATGTGCAGAGTAAAGCGTATTTATGACAAAGCAAAACAAGAGAGCAACTCAGGTTTTACTCAATGGATCAAGGGAATTCAGACGAAAAATGTAATTAATATGGTCATTGACACACAGGCTGAGTGGAAATACTTGTAACATGTATTACACAAATTACACAAAACACTAATGACTTAAATACCATTGTTAAAATCAATATATTATTTTCCTTTTCAATGCACAACATAGTTTCTATTTGTACAGAAACTTATGTAGCAGTAAATGTTTTACTTGACACAAACTCCTATCTACTGAAATTGTTGAAAACTGCAATGTATTGTAAAAAAAAGTATATTTATTACATGTTAATTTTTTTAGGGTAGCCATTTATACTAACAACACATGAATATAACATCAACATGGAGTTTTATAGATTTTGCCATCTGTTTTATGTGAAATTATATTCCCTCATTAAGAAGTTGTTTTTGACAAATAACACTGATTTGTAAATCAAGAGTCAAGGCAAGGGTGGAATTCCCAGCATGATAAAGAGATGCCTACAAAAAAATTAAGATTGGGATTAGTAAATTATTCATACAATTATCTTCTGTATCTTCAAGTCTGGGAACTATTGGATTCATTACCCCAAAGATAAATGCCATAGCTCAGATTGAAATGAACAATTGTGAAACATACACACACGCAAAAAGACGGATGATTAAAGCTAGTATCTACTGTAAGCTCGAATACAGAACTGATCAATCAACCAATCAGATAGCGAGAATAAACTCCCAGACAGTGACTCGGAAAACTAACATGGGTGATGATATAACTACTGAAAATAAACAAAAAATTAAGAAACAACCCTCCAAAATTAAGAAAAAAGCAAAATCCTCTTCTAAAAATGTTGACGATCAGTCATGGTCCAATACTAAAACTATATTAGAATCTCCCAATGTTCATTACCCACTAAATTTACATCAACTCCAAAGTTTCTTTGACAGAACAAAGGGTAATAACTGTACTGTAAAAATTGCCAGAGAATTCACAGATGATTTTGAAACTCTAATAACAATCTTCAAAGCACTTCACCAAACCTTACCAAACCATGGTGTGAAAAATAGATGCTCGAGAATTATCAAAAAACTGGATGCAGATATAAATGGAAAAGTTAAGGCTAAGGAACACGATTCAGATGAGCAGTGATCTCTCCCTTTTTGCCAATCTTGCTAAATTATATAAAGTAAACTAATTCAGCTAGTCACAATGGAATTGTAATGGTATTTTTGCATGCCTTCAACAAGCTTCTCTTTAACAACTTCAAACCAAAAATAATCTGCTTTCAAGAAACTAACTTTAAATTTAAAAATTATGGCTCAGTTTGGAATACAGATCTACATTTTGTAATACAAATAATTCAAACATTGTCATCAGTGGTGGTGTTGGAATTTATACTAAAGCAGAATTTTTCCTATATAATGTTCCTCTTCAAACGTAACTAGAAGCAACTGCAATTAGAATTAATATTAATTTCACTGTTACTATTCTTAACTTATATTTATTTACCTAACAGCCAAGTCATAAACATCACTGAACTTGATGACATCATTAAGCAACTCCCTAAACCGTTTATCATCCTGGGAACTTTTAACAGCCACAACACACTGTAAGGATCTTCTAGTACAGATCGTAGAAGTAGAATCATTGAGGAATGGCTGGAAAGAACAATGATATTATTCTGCAAAATTCGGGCAATAATACCTATTTTTCGACTAGATATGCAAAAGGGAGTGTTATGGATTTAACATTTTCATCCAATGACATTGACACTCTTATTTCTTGGTCTCCAGTAATGATCTTTATGACAGTGAACATTACCCATTGTTTATTCACCTCTCTGATTTTCACCCATTCTCCATTACCCACACTCACCTTTAGTGGATTAGTACCAAAGCAAACTGGACCTTATTTCAATCATCTATTGATAATATCAATAAACTTTCTGATATAAATGAGTAGTCACCAGAGCAGACTAACTATATCATCCAAAACATTTACAGACTTAATTCAGCTGCCCAATCAGCAATCCCTAAATTTTCGTGGATTATTCGGATGTGCCAGGTCTCATAGTAAAATGAAAATTGCACGTTAGCCATCAAAGAAAAGAGAAAAAATTTAGAAAATATAAGAAATTTAAATCGAGAGAACTGGGCTTATTATATAAGAAGGCTAGAGCTAAAGCTCGCTTAACTCTAAAAATGCTATGCAACAATCTTTTAAAGATTTCACATCTTCTATTACAGGTCAAACTTCATCACAACTATGTGGCATAAAATAAAATCAATTAGTGCCTCATGTTCAACTAGCTTGCCTCCAACATTAGAAGATGAATATGGAACAAAATATAGTGGCTCTTAAGTTATCTGCAATGCCCTGGCAGTTTTATTCACCAACAATTCCAGCAATAATAACTATGAATCATCCTTTTGAAAATTAATCCCTCTATATCCTGAGCTCCCCAAAAAAAAAACCAACCAACCAACCAAACACACACACACCTGAACCTTCCTCAGTAAAACAGTGATCATCCATTCCAAATGGATAAACTCCTTCATCTTTTAAAACTAGAAAACTCTGCACCACGTCCAGATATTATTCCTAATATTTTCTTGAAGAATCCTCCAACTTGTGCCATGGAATACCTCTTTAAAATGTATATGCATCTGGACTTCCCAATCCTTCCCTGAGCAATGGAGTGAAGCTCTTAGAATTGCTGGACCGAAACATGGTAAAGATCCATCTAAAACCAATAATTTTAGACCAATATATCCTTGACGTACTCTTTGCACATTACTAGTAAAAGTGGTTGGCAACCGTCTCAGATGGCTCCTAGAAACAAGAAACTTGCTATATCCTTTTCAAACTGGATTTCGTGAACATAGATCAACAAATGACCATCTACTTAGCATCGACACAGAAATTTGTGATGCATTAGCACTTAACCAACATGCAATTGTTGTTTCACTTGAGATTGAAAAAGCTTATCAAATAATTTTTAAACCTTGATTACTATGTAATCCCATCTCAAAGAACATTGAAGGTAACTTATGGCTTTTTTGAAAAATTTTCTGCATCATAGATATCTGCATGTAGCGTATGATTGATAAAATATCAACACTAGGGAAATCTTCTCACGGTTCGGCTATTAATGTAGCTCCTGTTTTGGATCACAATTAATGAAATATTTTGGAAAAATATCATAGTGATTCCAAGTAAATTATTTCTCTTTGCTGATGATATTTCCATTGTATGCAGCGGTAGAGATGTCCACATAACTAAAATAATCCTAGAAAACTTGAGCAAAATTCAAACATGGGCAAGTTCTTGTGGTTTCTTCCTATTAAGAACTAAATTGGAGTTCATTATCATCTCCAGAAGCTCAGAAATTGTAAATGAAAATCTTGCCCTCTTTATTGGAGACCACCAAGTACGTAGAGCGTATTCTTGTGAAATCTTGGGTATGACGTTCAACAAAAAACACACATAGAAGCTAGACTGAATGCAAATCCAGGTTGAACACACTGAAAATATTAGCAACTCGAAAATGGGGAGCAGAGTGGAAATGTATAATTCATGCTTATCATTCTATTCTTCAATCCAAATTAGATTATGGAGCTAATAAATCTACACTACAGACGCTGGATCCTATTATAAAAATTCAGCATGTCGAATAAGTTTAGGTGCAAGTGCCTTTGAGTCAACTCCTATCAACAACCTTATTGTAGAGGCAGGATTACTCCCCCTTCATTTGCAGAGTAAACAACTATGTCTAAATATTGGCTACTGAACTTTAAATTCTTCAACTAATCAGACTTTGAAATATATCCTCAGCACTCTTAAAACACATTACCATTCAATTCATGTGAAGTATGCAAAACCACTTGGGAAAGAATTCCATTCAATATCAAGATAAATGAATATTGAAACCCCTCACATTCTAGAGAATGATTGACTCTATTCCCCTCTGGCAATCCTTTAAACACAAGTTAATATAATATAATGATTGCAGATTCCTAAATCCTTAATTTCTCCAAACATTGTTACATCCCATTTGAATTCTCTTTATGAAGACTACCACGATTTAGAAAAAGTATAGACGGATGGATCAAAATATGGAAACAAAGCCGGTTGGGCAATTGTTTCGACAACCCCTCACAATACCTTCAAACTCGTTACCAGAATATTTTTCTAGCTTCTCTTGCGAAGCCTGGGCCAATCTGAAAGCCATTCATTAGTCTCCCAAAATAATGAAAACCGCAAAATAGTGATTCACTCAGACTCTATGGCTACCTTCAATGCAATTGTCAACAGATTCTCTAAAAATCCCATAATCCAAAGAATACAAGAACTTTTATCTACCCAAATAAACAACGGCACCTTCATCTCTATTGTTTGGATTCCAGCACATGGGTAAAGTAGAGAATGAAAAAGCAAATAAAGCATCCAAGGAAGCAACGTACCATTACCAACAACGGACAACAGTGTGAAGGGAGTTCTCTCCGACATCAAATTATATTATATATATTAAATATATTAAAAATATGGTTATGAACAGTGGAATGAAAATGGTTGTTGAACCTGCTCCCTAACATCCAACTCACTAGATTTCAACAAGTCCAAATTACCAGACTTCATCTTGGCCACATACATCTCTCCCACATTCACCTAATAAAAAAAACTGACCCATTACCCTGTCCTAAATGTGGAGCCCAAGTATCTACATCCCACATTATACTAGAGTGCCCTGAAATAGCCCATACAAGCCAGTCCTTAAACTTAAAAGGTCCTTTATTTAATTACTTCTCCTCCCAGAATAATATAAAGGCGACAACTTTTAAATATCTCAAAAATTGACACCTTAATACAATCCATTCTTTACCTACATTTCACCCAGTACAACACTTCAAACGTGTTATGAATATCAAAGGCATTTAATTGTAAGTAAATATATAAATATGTGGATCCATCACTAATCCATGCATTTCCAAGCACTTTGAAGTTGCAAATCACCTTTCATTCTTTTATCCTTGTAAAAGAATAATTCTAAATTGCATCTGTCACTAAATATTTGTGAAATGGTCACAAAATACTAAATACATCATCACATTATGTCACTGCACTATACAATGAAATGCAACTATACATTTAAACTTACAACGCAATTCGACTTGTATTCCTCCTTAACACTCGCTTGTTCTTCTTTAACCTGGAGATAACAGAATAAAACAATCAGTACATTCATTGAAACTAAACGTATTATTTTAAAACCTGCAGTATCGCAAATCATAAAACGCTAAGAACATTTAACTTCGTTAAATTAAATTGTACTAAGTAGACACTGAACAAAATTTGTATAATTTTAATTGCCATACAGCCTTACATGAAGGTTAACATCACATGTTTTAATAGCAAATCAAATTTACGCAAACTACTCACATCTTCGACCTTTATCACCGTTTCCGCTAAGACACTAATCCCGTCCATTTTGAAATGAACATATGAGCAATTTGTACCAATTAATAGAAAAAAGCAACATGGACAAATATACACATCAGAGAAATCGCGCTCCGTCTATGGCTGGAAGAAAGCTATATACTTGAGTTTTCGTAACTTGGCGCGTGAGGAACTTGGCTGTTTTCACGGTGGAATCTGTTACGACATTCAGCGTGTTTCTCGGTAGTGCCGCTAGGTGTTTTTTTCATTTTCCCCTCGCCAATACCCTTGGCGAGGCAGGAATTTATTTACATTTCCGGATACATAAGCTCCAGCTTTTCAGCTATTGGAGCGGAGAGGAGGGCTTTATCTTAAATAAACCAACTTATATCTAATCTTAAAAACTAACACAACAGCCTCTTTGGGCTATCCGCTAGGTGTTGCATGATCACATTATAAAAATCAAGCTCCGCGACGGACCGTCGTGTCTTCCAAATAGTTGCAATGACGTTCGTACGTGTCGCGGTAGTCGCATACGGAAAGCGTATTACTCTTTGCCATTCAGTTAGACGTTCCATGCATATGCTTCGTAGGAAATGAATAATTATTATTTATATATTGCTTTTGGGAAGGGCAAGGGTAACTTGTAAATTAAAAGACATTTTTAAAAACAAAAAAAAATTTTTTTTTTCTTTTCCACTACAAAATTAAATATGGAAGTTATAGTTTAAATCATACAATATTAAATGATTCTAAAACAAACAACTACACTCATAAAATTAAAAACTTGAAAGTATAATATAAAATAAATATCACAGAACCAACCAACATTCTATTATTTACATTACAAATTTAACAAAATTACTTAAAACCAAAAAAACAAAGCATGGCAAACTTGAAACAAAAAAACAATAAAAAAGGAAAATAAAAATAACCACACTCATTGAATATGCTATTAAACCTAACTTGTAACATTTTGAAAGTTGTCATTGCATTATGACATTAAAGAAGAAACAAGTGTGTCAATTTTTCTGAATATTTTGCAAAATCAATGATAAAATTTAAAATTGCTTCATAATTCATCTTTATGTATGCTGCAAGAAAGATCTTGAAGAGGAATAGCCTTGGCATAAGCCTTCAACTCCTCAGACAAGTGTGGCTTGTACCCATACTTCTGTAATTGCTGAAGTGTTAAAAGAAAAATTTTAAACATATCCGAAGCCAAAGTGGTATCTTATACATCATTGGACCGAAACCGTAAATACTATACTATACTATACTATTTACGAAACCTAAATAGTACAATATCAGATGTTTCAAATTGGTTCCGAAATAACAAATTAATAGTAAACGAAAAGAAAACGGTTTTAATGCAGTTTTCCATTTCAAATAAACAATTCTGTGCTCCATTGAAAATGAACAATGTACCATTGACTGACGGCAACAAAATTTTTAGGTCCCTCAATTCAGTCAAAACCTTAAATGGAACGTCCATTTAAATGAATTGAACACAAAATTAAGTTCATTATGCTACGCGTTCAGAATTCTTGCAAATTCAGTCACCTTCATACTGCTCGTTGTGTATATTTCGCGAAAGTTCTTTCCCCTTCAGATACTGCATATATTCTGGAAATACATCTTGTAGCTCCCGTTTTAACAAGTCATTTAAATAATAAACAAACCCCACCCACGTGATTGTTCTGTTGATTTACGAATCAGTGTTTTTGGTCAAGAATGACTTGCTTCGGAGGGATTATATTTTCAGAAAACGCTGATGTCTATTACTGTAACATTCTGACGTAGAAATCATATTCATCAGGTGACAGTATCACAGCTCATTACAAAATTCACATACATGTACATTATTTTACAACACTTTGCCAGATGACATTAAACGATTAAATTCGATAGAAAAGTTTAAAACCAAAGTGAAATCGTTTCTGCTGCATAACTGTTTCTATACAATTAGAGACTATACTGAGCATCACAAGAAAAGTAACATTAATTTTAACAATGATACATAATGCATCATTTACCATTTGGACTGTATAAATGTGTATAAACAACCTGTAACAACTGTTGTACTACAGCCTCCGGGTCAATGATGCCCATCTAGATCAGGTTTTTCGTCCAGTTTCCCAGATCCATTGAGCAAATGCTGAGATATCCCCTTGGTTTGCTTCTGACTAAATGTAACTTCATTATCTGTGCACGTCTTCGAGAATTCAGTGGGAAATACAGTTATTCAAATTATCGTTTCCATGTTGTCGCGGCAGGAAGTATTATTCCGAACGACAACATGGATAAGAGCCAAAATTTATTGCTTATTTATCCTTGAAAATAGATTTTATTACATGGGAGTTTTTTTTTTTAAGTATATGACAGTGTAGCGATCACAGAATTTTGAAAATGTGCACACAATTCACTTTTCTTCATAGCACGTCATACGCAGTTTTAATTGTTTTTTGACGTTAAATAAATAAATAAAAGGTTGCAAATGTATATTGCTGTGGACGGTAAACACATTGAGCACATGACGAACAGACTCCCGCATTATACTATTTTGTGGGAAAGTAAATTTGTTTTGTTAATGTTAATGAACTTGTAATGTTGTCAATATTTTCTTTAATTGTTTGACTTTAATGTATTGACAGAACATCAACAATAATATTCATAACCTCGAAATGGTAATCATCATACATGAATTGCATCACCATATTGTCAAAGCAGGAAAGTCTGTTGTGATCAAATTCGGTCCTGAAGACAATGATGTCCTAGGAAGTGAAACTGCAAATCTTGTGACTGAATCGGCGACCGAAGAAAACAGCAACGGAATTATTAAAACCTCCTGTACATTCTATGATATCTGGAAACATGTTGAAATCTTAATGAAAGACAGATGGAGCAGCAAGTGGTCCATGCTCAAAGCCAGTGAACTCCACTTATTTAACAAAGCCTCCTCCCACCTGCAACCACTGTGACAACTCCACTCTTGTTCATTTAAACCATGTAATTAACCACTGCCCTCATTACAACACACTTAGGCAACAAATTCTGCAGGATGACTCTATTTACCTTAATTTTGAATCCCTAAATACAAAACTTAATTTTTGCAAAAAGAATCAAATATTTACTGATATATAATAGTTATTAACTATTGTCATCAATATAAAAAACCATGTCGATTTTTGTTAACAAATTTGTTATTACTGTAACTAAAACAACCAAATGTATTATTTAATTGTCGCTAATGACCATCGCTGTTGATGCGACAATAAATAAACAAAAAAATGTATTGACTTAAAGAATAGCAAATGTATTCTTTGTAAATAAAATTTAGAGAATAAAATTTGTGTTCGTATTGCACCATGGTAGGCATTTATTGTTGAATTAAGATAATCAGCGCCAAATTGACACTTTGCTCGGACTCGCTCATAAAATGTAAATTTGGTCTTTGATTCTTACATTATTAAGTTGTCGCATTCATACAGATTCCTCTTCCTTTGATTAATACATAATGTATTTTTACTGAAATATGAGATCTGAAGTACAAAATTTGACTTGAATTTATCTCATTCCATACCATTAAAATTACTTAAGGACTATTTTCACTTGCTTTTCTATTTAGTATAGTACAGAAAAATGTAAACTATTATTCATGTTAAATAAATTTCATTAATATAAATGGTCACTTGCACGGTTTCGTCCGGTTTCATGTCGATATCACTTAACGATAGGTATCAGTCCTCTGCCAGTAGATAGGCTGGCCTGTTCTTATTTGAAATATATTTGAATTTCAAACTTTTGAATTCGAAATCGAATTCCGCCATGCGGGCCCTCCGTGGCCAATAGCGTCGAAGGCCCAAGGCGCGGCGCGCGAAATCTCGGACAGAACCGGCAATCATTAACATGCTTGTGTGTAAACGAAACGGTTTCATCTGAACGGTTTTGCCATATCGTTTGTGTGTTTTAGCGTTTGTGTGTTTTAGCGTTTGTGTGTTTCTGCGTTTGTGTGTTTCTCGAATGCCCCAATTTAGGCGTTGTTGGGTACCCAATTGCCGATACAACCAAAATAGAAGGAGTGAACAGCAATTCTTTAAGTTTCCAAGAGATCCTGAAAGGTAAGCGATATGAAATGCTTAGCATGGTTCTATAACAATTTTTTCATGTACTATTTAGTGACATAGTAAATAAACTATGTCACTAAATAATACATGAAATTAATTTAAATAATGTAATTATATGTGAGGATATTGTATACACAATTATTATGAACATCCAATGTATTGAAGTCATGAAAGCACTGGTTGCTGTAATAATCATGTAATTGATAATTAACATTAAGGTGATGTTGATATAACTATAATAGCTCAATAATACATTACTAATTTTATTACAGGTGTATGAAATGGTTAAAGGCAATTGGGGACCCGACTTTGGCATCTAGCCCTTGGAAAATTCTCATAGCTTGAGATATGATGTATGGAGCACTTCACGCTGAAATGTTCACTGCAGCAGGCAGACTAGCACTTAATGCGGAGCCCATAATTTTGCTGATGTGCGTCCTGAGTTTCCGGGGGGTGCACTCAGGTCATTTATAGAAGGCTTACACAACAAAGGTGTACGTTTCTATTATTATTATTATTATTATTATTATTATTATTATTATTATTATTATTATTATTAGCAACTAAAAGGTGTAATAAGAAAACTTTTTTCTGTTTTTAATTTAATTAAACATCCTTATTTCATTTGCAGGATCTGCCTGGATGTAGTGACAACATTTCTCCTTAGTTCTCGTTGCTAAATAAGAGAAAAATCCTGTAACACGTGGTGTAGTCAAAATCTTGGTTTTGTGGGATCTCGATGCCGAAAACCAACTGGAAGCAAAACGTCTGTAGTATGTGAACAAACATAGCGCCTAAACCATGCTAGAATTTTTTCAAATTGAAGAAACCCCTGTCAATATGTATCTAGTAGAAGGTTAGAATTTTAAAACCTTCCTTAGTGTTTGGGGAACTTTATATGAAGCCTAAGAAATGATCCAGAATTTTCTCAAAAATGGCACCAAATTTTTGTTTTAATTTCTTGTAAGAACAGAGTAAAATACTTAAAAAGGTAAAGGTCAATTTTCAAGATTAACTCTGAATTTTCAGAAATTTTAAAAGTGTGTTTTTATCATCAACTTCTTACAATTACAATATTGAAGTTAGAGACTTTTCCTTCTGAATTAAATTTGATGTGCATAAATAGTTCTTCATTTAAGGTGTGAAGATTGTTTGTAAATATTAGTAGTTTTGTGCAATTGTGGGTGAACTATTTGGAATTTTAAAATGACAAAAGAAGATTTTCTCGAAAAAGCCTACTTTTTTTCTGAACAGTATTATATTTATGAGTACATGCACTTTAAATAATGTCAAGTAATTTTCTTGAAAACTCAACACTTTTTTATTCAAATGAGCTCAAAATTACTCATTTTCAGAATAGCTCAAACACCATTTTCTCGAAGGTGGCTTCAATTTCTTTCTTTAAACTATTTCAACGAATAGTGGTAATGGTACTGTTTAATATAATGTAATGTTCATTTTTGCGTATTCTTTTTTTTTCCCAAAAATTGCGCAAATGTTTTATTTCTTTCAATATCTCATGCCAGTAATATGCACATTTCAATGGATATATTATTGAATTTGTGAGTGGAAGTTCTTCAAATTACTTCAAATGAAGTTTTTCGAAAACTCAAATAGATTCCAGAGAAAAAGAGCTTCAATTTTGCATTTACAGTAACGCTTAATGCCTTTTTTTAATGGCTTCAAATTTTTCAATGAACTTGCTATTTAAGACAAGGTTTTAGCCTTCTTTAATACTCTTAAAATAATATTTCGGTTCTACTATTTGGTAATCGAAGAGTTGAGAAAATGGCAAAAATGTATTTTGGGCGGCGATAGATGCCAGCTGGCAAGAGGATGAGGAAGACCGTAGAGCCGGTCCATCCAAAGGAAATTAGAAACTTAACTTTGAAAGCTATTCTGTAGCACTTCCAGTTACTATAGTAATTTAGTAAATCAAACTGCAGGACCACTTTCTTGGAGACATGTACCAAATTGAAGTTTTTGGGATTCAATTTAATAAAAAATTGTATTTTGAGTGATAATCATTTGGTGTTTCTGTTGCAGTAAATTTTTATCTCAGGTGTTTTTGGCCCACTATCTGTCTTGTGAACTATGTATAAGTCTTTGTATAACAGTTTGGCATTTTTACCAGGAAGCATTAGTTATTTTCTAAACATATTTCTGATGGTTCTTGAGATGTCTGTTGGGTATAATCTCCTGAGTATGATAAGTGCTTTTATTTAGTTATATTGTTTTGCAGAAATTGTGTGCTTAGTCACATAACATGATTGGGAAAGACATGAAAATATTTTTAGTAATTGAAAACTGTTCAATATCTGTATCAAATGTTGAGTAATTCTGGATATAAAATCGACCTTTTGGGTTTTCATCCACGATCCATTGAGCAACTAGCCATGCTTTTGGACAAATATGTAGCCTGTGATATCGGAATATTAGTGAAACATACCAAGTCCAAAAACTCTGCTTTGAGATTAATGAAGTTGAAGTAGAATCATGTAATTTTTTTTACTTGTCATCACTTGTACTAGGTAGGAGGTAAAACATGTTTCTTGTAATGCAGTTTAATGTAATATTGCTTTTGAAGAAAGCAAGCAAAAAGACAGATTTTGTGACTGTTTGTGCAGATGCAAGTTTCCCGTTTATTTATAAAACTTATCAATAATATTCATTTGTATTGTACCTTAGTAGCAATTTTGATAATAGGCTGAAATTTGACAGGTGTTGATAGCTGGAATGTCATTTTAATAATGATGCAATATTAAAGAAGTAATGGTCACTAGTTATATTTGGACAATTGTCTAAATTCATGGTTTCAATATTTAGTCAATGGCAAAGTAAAATAATCTTTATGTCTGATTACTTGCTCTTTTTTTAAAATTATTAATGTCCAAATTCATAGTTTTAGTCTTCTTAATTGCCTAGCATATTTTACATAAAAATAATGTATTCATTTGACGCCATTTTGAAAACAACTTCATTTTAAATGTCCCGGTCGTCAATACGCGCCACTTCCATTGGTAGAACGCCCTTCGACGCTATTGGCTCAAACGGGGGCCCAGATGGCGGCTTCCCCCCTCCATGAAAATTAGAAATTTGAATAAGAGCGTTGGGAATAACATTGAGTGCCGTCTCTATTAGTATACTCTGAGGTATGCTCCGTCAAGTGCACTTTTGGCTCGCGAAGGCGAGATTGGACACGGGAATGTAGAAAGTTGAAATCTGTGGGCACAAACAAGGTCAGACGCATTTTCAAACTAGGAAAACGTCTACGGAACGCGTTTTCCCGCGTCCATCCCGTGGTTGCTGAGAAAACCATGCATATTTGCAAAAGTCTCTCTTCAAATGTTAATATCACTATCACTGTATTCGCCTCTTTGATATCTTTACTTATTAAAATGTAAACTTCCATTTAAAAAATCAAAGTTGTGTTAATATCTCCAAAACTACAAGTTACAAACCAGAATTAGTAGGTTATTTCAATCATCTGCACCAAATTGGCGCAAACTGAATGCCGATACCTCAAACCGTTTCGGAGATATTTGCTGTGGCCAACTTAGGTGCCTCACCCGGTATATTGTTACGATTCTAGGTGGTGAAATAAAACTCTGGTATTATAACGTGATGGATTAAAACGTTTATTTTGTTTCTTAACACAATCACTGAAAACGCCGGATTTTCGGCATAAATCCAGTTGCTAATTTAAGAGAAAATAAATCGTCTAACACCTGGTGTAGCCAGCCAGAATCCGTTTTGCGGGTCCTTGATGCCGAAAAACAAATTGGAAGCAAAACGAACGTCCGTCTGTGAAAACTACTAGCGCATAACCCTCAAGTACGATCTTCTCCAAATTGAAGAATCCTATGTCTATCTCGCTCTAGTTGCAATTTTGAAAAACATTCTGTAAAATTTGGGGATACTTTACATGACGCCCGGACATTTTAAAAATTTTCTCAAAAACTTCTCCAAATTTTTTCTTTAAATCTCATGTAAGAATTGAGTAAAATACACTTGTAAAGGTCGCATATTTCGGATTTTCTCGGTCAACTCTGAATTTTCGAAAATTGCAAAAGTTTGAATTTTTCTCGGCGACTTTTTACAACTATAAAATGGAAGACAGATTTTTTCCTTCAAATGAAATTTGTTGTCCAGAAATATATCTTTAGTTAAGATTGTAAAGATTTTCTGAAATAATTAGTAACTTTCGTGGAATATGTGTAATTTTAAAAAATAATTAAAACAAGATTTCCTCGTAAACAGTTCCAATTTTTCTTTAAATTTTTGGTAGAAGTAATGCCAAATGTACCCTGTACGATGGCATAAACGCCATATTGCTGTATTCTTCTGTTTTTTTTTTCAAAAATTACAAAATTGATTTTTTTACTTGCTCCTCACGTCGGTAATATTTACACTAGAGGCGATTTTTCACGTTATATTTATGAGTACATGTGTTTTAAATAATGTCAGATATTGTTTTCAAAAACTCAACACTTTTGTTGAAATGAGCTCAAATTTTGCATTTACTGAAACGCTGGGTGAGAAGGTACTGCCTATCCCGCCCATGTTAATTTCAGTAACTTCTAGTGCACATTAAAAACGCATCTCGATATATATAAACCATTTTTAAAGATAGGTTTTAGGAATGTTTTTCTACGATAATAATTATTATTGCAATTGTAATAATATTTGTGAAGATACAACAATTTAAAAATGTTGCATTTTTTTCGTACAAATTGTAGTCAATACATAATTTTAAAAAATATGAAAGAAACATACCAAAAAATCCCTTCTTATTTTTATAGTTTATAGTCTTATTAATTCACAAAAAAAGATTTACTTCAGTAAGGCAAGTGGTTTTTGTGTAATGTGCACTAGAATATGAAAAAATGAGAAACTGAGAAAAACCGATTAAAGTTTGAACAGCATTTACTTATAGAGAATGTTGATTTAAAACATTCCTGCCTCATAGTGTTGGTTTTCTGGATCTTTTGTTTCTATTGTGTTCTTTCTTTTAAGTCTTCTTGCCCATTTTGCCATTTCTTCTACGAGTTTGCTCTCTTGACTCTTGTGTGATCAATGTCTTGTAAGGCTTTCGCAGTATTGAATCCAGGCTGGATGCTTTGTTGTTTCAGCACTTTTAATCTGCCGCAAACCCCATTGTTGAAGGTAATTACAGCATCATAGTCCTAATTTTATTGTTTGATCGCCAACAAAAATAGTTTTTGGCTCACTGTCACAAAATTTAAATTTGTGATTCACACAATGCTTGCGACAACAGGTCAATGTCCAATAACACAAAACCCAGATCTCAATTTTTTCCAATTTACTGAAATTATTTAATTCATTTTCAAATAATTGTTTGGGGTTTTCCCAATTTTTTTCTCAAGCACTAGGGGGGGAGTCAGAATTACATATTTTCGATTCGCACTAAACCAGTGTCACGCAGCACTGGAGAATCGACAATAGACATGCCTTCATTATTCATTGTTGATTTATAACTAATAGTAGCACTTTGATATTTCCTGGTTTTCGCGTAAAGCGATTGCCAGAAAATTTTCCCTTCCCGAAAGTTTTGGCCCTCACCATCTCGACAGCACTCGTCAACACAAAAATATTTGGAAACGTATGCGCGCCAAACCACATAAACAAACTTTCACATCCATAAACAAAGAATAATAGGACGCACATTGGTACCAAAGAAGGTATAAATCTAACTTTTAAAATAAGACATCGTTCAGAAATCTACGCCCAATCGTAGGAAGTTTTTCGAAGATTTCACAAATGCCTAGAAGGGGTGGCACCCAGCGCACGTCAGAAATACAGTGCAAATTATAGTTGATACAATGCTCTGATTTTTGTTTGCCCTTTGTTCTTATTTTACAGATTTTAAAGTTCGCAAAGCTAATAATTGAAAGTTGTCATTTTTGGCCCCAAACCAAGTACTTCTCATCTTAACCCCTTTTTTTTGAGAAACACTCAAATTTTTCAATGAAAATTTCTAATTTGTACTACTCTTCTTAATATTCTTGAAGTCACATTTCGGTTCTACTTTTAAAAAACCCGAAAAGTTGAGAAAATAAAAAAAAAGTAATCTTTGGCCGTCGATAGATGGCAGCTTGCAAGAGAATGAGGCGAGACCATAAATCCAGTCCACACCAAGGAAAGTAGTAAACTTTACCACGAGAAATTCTTTGCCATTCAGTAGCATCTCTAGTCTGATATGTTGTATTCTTGAAATGAAGTAATGAGCCCCCACCAAATCTTAACCATCATGCCCAAAATTGATGTCCATCGACAATTTTGATGATACACCCTTTTCCTAAAATCACTTTGAAAAGAAAGAATCATAAAATCACATATAATGGATGAATATCTAAAAAGATGGTAAGTATTCAGCAAATATAACATCAGTAAAGTTATAACACTAACAATCCCATCCAACCTTTTTCCTTGCAATAAATCATTTGTACCTTTAAATGGCTAGTAGTGAGATTTATTTAATAAAATGTAACAATTGTAATTCAATGAAGTCGTAGGCTCCCGCGGCCAGAGTCAATATTACATTCTTGGCTGTCCGGGTGACGCCGCGTTCAGGTATCTGGTGCCGACGTTTCGATCAACATGTCGTGATCTTCATCAGGGCTCGTAATGCCTTGTTTATCTATATAACAAACGACAACCGTAGCTGGGAGGGTTGCCTGTCAACCGAGGGATGGCGGCGTGGCACACGAGCGGACGGCGGAAGGGTCCGCAGTCGGACGACGCGGGCAGACCCGGGAGTCGGACGGCGCCCCGGGGTCCGCGGTCGACGGCCCGGGGGAATGGAGGTCGGACGGAAAAAAGCCCTGCCGGCTGGGCGACTGTGGAGAGTCCGCACCAAGAGCGCCAGGATTGTGGAGGCGAAAACCCGCGTCGCCGTTGATATTCTGGGGCTGACTGGCGATCTCCATCGCTTCTTTAATCCGTCTGGGCCACCATCGCTGTTCTCGGCACCTCGTCTCCTCAAAAAAAAAGTCGTCCCCTTTTCCCCAGGCATGCTGGGCGCCCGCGGAGATTTGGGACATTCTTGTTTTTGAAATGGCGAATGTGCTCATACTCGTTCCTCAACCGTTCTGCCAGTCTCGCGATGTAGTTGCGCCCACAGCTACAAGGTATGCGTATACCCCTGCTGTTTGGAGTGGCGGGTTGGTCCTTCACGCACCAACGATTGGCTGAGCTTATGGTGGGGCTTGAAAATGGTCTTTATTTCGAACCGTCTCAGTAGTTTTCCAATCCGGTCTGTGATGCCTCGGATGTAGGAAGTGTCACTATTGCCTTATCTTCAGTTGCCTGGGGCTGATTTCTCTTTGATAAGACGGGGGTTGGGGTTGTAGGGTTCTCTGGGTAATGAAAAACTGTACCTGTTAGCCAAGAAAGTTTTTGAGAATTTCCCGTTCAGCAAAAGGCTAGCGTCGTCACAGATTCTGGCTGCCCGGATGGCGAGAGTTCTTAAAAATTTCCCTTCTTTGTCGCAGGATGATGGTGCGATTCAGCATGAAGGTAGCGGTTCGTGAGTGGGGTTTTTTATATACCGTATGTCCTAGACGCCGTCGTGACGCCTGCTCACCAACACGTCAAGGAAAGGTAATCGGCCGTCCTTTTCCACCTCCATGGTAAATTTTATTTTAGGATGGGAGCCGTTTAGATGGTCCAGAAATTTTGTAAAGTGTCCTGTCCATGCGGCCATAACGAACGTATCGTCGACGTATCTGACCCACATGGCGGGTTTTAACCTGGCATTTTTTTGTACTTCATTTCGAAGGCCTCCATGAAGAGGTTGGCAACTATTGGGATAGCGCCTCACCTGAGCATAAACGTTTCCCGGAACTGGAAGAAAGTAGATGAAAGGCAAAAATGAGCGAGGTCGGCCCATTCTGTGGGTAGTTTGCGGGCTTCAATTTACCCGGATGATCGTCACTGCCTCGTCAACCGGGACCATGGAAGAGCGATGTCACGTCAAAGCTGACAAGGATGTCCGTATTCTTTAACAGCTTGCCTTGCAACAGTTCAATAAAGTGGCTGGAGTTCATGACAGCAGACGCAATATCGTCTGTCAGGCACGTAGATTGCTGACAATGTGTCGAGCTAGCGGATGCGTAGGAGAATTTACGGCACTCCATTGGACGTAGAGGTACATCGGCCTTGTGGATCTTAGGGAAATCCGTATAGTCGTGGCATGGCGCTGTTGCCCCTTTACCCCGCCTCCGTTTTATATGGGATTCAATCACAGGGAGTTTTGGACTCGCGCCGCACCTCCTCGTAGTTTCCCGGGGGTGGGTTATGCTTGAGCAGGCTGGGGCTCATCCCCGAGAGGGCAGTCACTTTATCGTTGTATTCTTGCGTCTTCATGACAACGGTAGCGTTTCCTTGTCCGCAGGCGGATGACAACATCATCGCGCTGACGCAGCGCGAGAGCAAAGCGTTCTGCCGGAGAGATTGCTGTGTGGTAGCTTGGCGCTGTGAGAATGCGTGTGGTCTCTCTGCGAATCTCGTTTTGCTTCCTCTTCGGACAGGGATGGATCGCGCACTGGAACTCTACAGCAATGTCCGATGTTGGGACCCGCGTCGGAACGGTGGCGAAGTTAAGGGGCCCCTTTTTGAGTACTGTAAGGTGTGCTCATCTAGGTCTTCATCGGTGAGGTTAACCACTACGTTGTTCCGTTGAGGGGCCGTCGCCGGTGTTGTTTCATTTTCAACGTATTGAATTTTTAGATTGACGTTTCTTCGCGTCGTCGTCAATAGGGGGAGCGTGCTTGGTAGTAGCTGAGTGACATCCCAACGGTTTTAGTTAATTTAGTTGACAACAGCAGATGTAGATGAAACAATTGCTTTTCAATTGCCAGCTCAGATCGAGTTTGTCGGATTCTCTCGCGGAGTAGTGCAAACCGGATGAGCGTAAAATGCGCGCTGATTGTCGTGTTGAATATGATGTTTCGTTGAGGAATGTCGGAAGGACGTCCCGTCTCTGCATCGTAGTAAGAACGTTAGCTGGCAGAGCTTTCGGCTCCGTTTGTCTCGGGGACTTACCGAGGTCTTGATCGATTTATAAATTTCCTCCCGTAGAAGGCTTGTTAAATGAAGTCGTAGGCTTCCCGCCAGAGTCAATATTCATTCTTGGCTGTCCGGGGGACGCCGCGTTGTTATCTGGGGCCGACGTTTCGATATCATGTCGTGATCTTCATCAGGCCATCGTCGTATATGGCCGAAATTTGGCGGCCTGCTCCTGGTGGGAGCTCTTCCGCCGGAGTAGTTTTGTTTTGTTTTAGTTTCCGTTTCTTGGGCCGACCTGTGATTGTCTCACATTTGGTCGGCCGCTTTTTTCATTATTTGCTCTTTGATATATGATGTCTTTGATGTTTTTGCTCCCAAAAGAAGTGATGTTGTTTCATCAGTCTTTCCTCGTAGACCCCTCCGTTTTTTTTATTTTTATAAATACATTGTTTACTTTGGGTTTAAATTTTTAAATTTAAAATACATAATTAATTTGCAATTTAAATATTTAATCTAACTAACCTAATATAGAGGGAAATCTAATTATTAATCTAATACAGATGGACTAACTAACCTAATACAAATGGAATCTAACTAACCTAATACACAATTAAAAAATACAATTAATTGACCTAATTAAATACTAACCTAATACATTTAAAACTAATCTAATACAATGAACCTAATAAGTGAAGTTACATTTGGAAATCTAATTATACAATGAAGTTACATGGAAATCTAATTATATAATCTAATACAGATGGACTACAACCTAAAACAAAAGGAATCAAAGCTAACTTAATACAAAATTAATTAACCTAATACAATACTAACCAATACAATGAAGCTAATCGAATACAATGAACCTAATATTATGAAGTTAATTTTAGTAGAGATGAATTTAATCTTAACCTAGCTTTGTCCCTACAGTGTAAAGTTAAATCTAATGCAAAATTAGTTTATTCTTTGACCTAAACCTAAGAATATTATTCTAGTGTTACTTGTTTACATTTTAGAGTTTGTAGTGATTTTGTTTGCCTATTTGCAATGAAGTTTTTGAAAGAGTACCAAAAATTCTAAATTGTTTCTAATACAAATGATTTTACATCCCAGCTTAATCTAAAGAATTGAACCTAGTAATTGGTTTTGAAACCCTAACCTTAAGTTTTATTTACATTGTTATAGAAATTTAATAGTTACATAGTTACAAAGTTGAATAGTGGAGTAGTTGGATAGCTACATAGTTTAATAATTATAGAATTGAACTAGTAATTGGTTTTGAAAACCTTAATCTTAAGTTTTATTTAATAGTAATTTTTTATATATATATATATATATATATATATATATATATATTTACAAAATAGTCCTGTTATTGTTGTTTTATATATAGTTATTTATTTACATGAAGTAATCACTGCATGGAATAATTCTGCATGAAATAATCCTGCTGAGCTGCAGGCTGGGGAGTGGACGTGCTTTGTGGTGGGCTGTGGTTGGGTGTGTTTTAGTGCAGGTGTAGTTGGGGTGTGCCAAGGTGTTAAGTGTATGTGTGTTGAATGCACAGAGTGAATGTTTTTACAGTGGTTTTAGGAATGGTATCTGTGGGAGTTTCTTAAGTTTTGTGGCGCTGACTTGCCTTTGTAATACTGTAAGATGGTTCGAAGTGGGGAGTGGGGTGAATATTGGGTAGAAGATGTTTGTGATTCTCGCGGCAGCTGTGTGTATGGTGGAGGTGATTGTGTTTGTGTTTCTGTGTTTGTTAGTTATTATCTAAAATGGTTTCGGGTTGCAGGCGGCGCGTGATGAGGTGTTCCGCGGCGTGGATTCTCGCGACGCGGATTCCACCAGCCGTTGCCCATCACTTCCCACATGCGTGGGCCCGCGCTCCCGTACATGTGAGGTATGAAATGATTATAAGCTTATCCTGAAAGGGATTTGCTTCTAAATAGAGGAAGAAGGCTGTCATGTACGTCATTATATATTTTATCTGGTATATTTTAGATTATTTCCATGGGCGGCGGCCAGGAAGACGCCGGTATTTAATTTCGTTTGCAGGAGAGAGTGTCGTGTGACGGATGGCGGGCAGCGGTGTGTGCGCGTGTGAGAGGATTTACGGTGAAGAATATACAACGCATTTTGTAGAACAAGCGTAAGGCCGTTTTCCACTCCAATTCGTAAGTGCATTTGCGCGTGATTTGCTCTTGCAAATGCTATTCAATAGCTATATCATGACTGTACGCGATGTCGTCGGCGTAAATGAATTCGCTCACTCCAATTTGTAGAAGGTGCATCATTTGAGAGAGAGAGAATAGAAGAGAGAGGAAGTGGCTCGCCTTAGGACGCCAGCGGAAATGGGACGAAGGAGTGTAAGTTTATAGATTGAGAAAGAGGCGAGATGATAAGTGGCTAGTAATAGGGTTACTTGAAAGGTGGGGATGTGGGAGGCGAAGTTTGCTGGAGAAGAAGTGGGTAGTGGACAGTGTCAAAGCAAAGAGAGTAGAGGCTGGAAGAACGCAGCGATTTACAGGAGTGGATGATGCAAAGAGAGCGAACCGAAGTGCCTGAAGTGGAGGAGCAGATTTTGCAAAGCCGAACCGTCCCCTTATAATTCCTCTCTAACAAAGTCGTGGATTCTCTCTTAGGAAGAAGCTTCTCAAAGGTTGCCAAGAGAATCAGCAGGGGCGAGATCAGACGATAATTTTCCGGGAGACGGGTTCTTGTTCGGTTTGGAGATGCCGTTACAGTCGCAGATTTCCATACCGCGGGAAGTATTTACTGTAATGCAGGCAGTGTAAATGGGAAGGCTAAAGAGACGGGCGGCCTTAGGGAGAGTTCTTAAGCATTTCACTTACTGAGAGTTTGTCGGCCGCCGCTCGTTTGTGTTAATGTTTTTGGGTTAATTAACTTACCTCATCCTCTGCAGTGCACCAGTCAGACGGAATTTTGTCCCAGGGGGCGTGGGTATGTAATAGATTTCCGCGGCGGTGGCTGGGAAGCTATAGAGGCGGAAGGCTTTGTTGCTGCGAGTATCGCGAAAACCTCTGTACGCCCGATTGCCGGGGTCGTAGGTGGGTGGAAGGCCGTTAGGGCGGTTGAGTGCTGTGGTGGCCGGCTGTGAGCTGACCAAGACCCGCTGCAATTTCCACAAGATCTTGTGCGTTATTGATTTCAGGTTTTTGACATAGGTTTCCCACATCGCATTTCTGTGCTCCCACGCAAACCTGGAGGTTTTCCGCCGAATGGATTGGTACATTGCTTTCGCTGCAGGGTCGTGAGAGCGGTGGTATCGCTCTTTGCGCCTTGACGGCGCTATGAATAAGGCGAATCAGCTCGACAGGTGTTTGGCTTGTGCTGCGGGGATGTAGGTAATTTGGTTTCGTGATAGTCTGTTTTTATCTGGTATGTGAGGCGCAGTGGCACGGTCTATGTTGTGGGGAGTCGAGTTGGGTTTCCGATGAGTTTGTTCCGCAACTCTTGTTTTGAACGACGCCCAGTCAGTGGTGATTTTAGGTTTGGGGTGGGGGCAGGAGAGATCTGCTGCAGGCAAAGGTGGAAAAGTAGTCAGATGGTAAATCATGGAGAGAGCTTTGGGGTTGTGATTGTGAGATGAGGAGTGAAGGACGATATCGAGAATATCACCTTCAATTTAGTTAGTGATGGGGAGTTTGCCAGGTGGGTGATGGATGGTGGAGCGGGATGATGGGCTGGTTCTGGGATTTGGAGTGGAGGCAGGCGATTTTGCCAGCGTTCCGCGCACGGCGACTGATTCGTGTGCTTTGCGTTGCAGATCCTTGCTGCTAATGTTGGTGGCTGATCCGAGTGTTAGCAGCGTATCGGGATCGCGCTTCCAGCCTGATTGATTGGCCACTTATGGTGGAGATGAGCGTGATCGCTCCTTGCGGCGTTCCTACTTCAATGGCTGCAGCTTCCATGGCGGCGGGGCGGTAATGCAGAGGCGTGTGGGATGTTGCGTCTAATAGCGATGAGGTGCGCACCGCCGCGAGTGTAGCCCTGGACGACTTGTTTTCCAGACATAGAAGTTCCTTGAGAATGGATTCTGCTGGGAGGTTGTGTCTCTGGACGAGGAAGACGTGGGAGTAATCAGATAGGCTATTTTCGATTTCTGCTTTTTTCTTTATTATCGCATTTCCGTTCCAGGAGACTATTTGAACAGTAGATTTAATGTAGGATTCATGGGAATACTTTTTCAATGAGAATGATGATTATGAGTTTTTCGAAATACTATTGCTGTAGCTACCCGGAGGATGTTAGAGATTTCTTTGGCTAAGTTTATGATTTTTCCAGTTCTATACAGAGGTTGCTTAGGGTTCTATGTAATATCGGAGGCCACCGAGAGTTGGGTGGAGTTGGGTGCCTGAGGCGCAGCAAGCGTCGTGATTGTGCTGGTTTCCTAAGGCGGTAGCGGAGGCAGCCAATGGGAGGCCTGTACTGGCAGTCATGTCAACAAGGGGCCAATGGTGTGCCAGCAGTGAGTAGGCAGCGAGGGCCAATCCCGGCAGAGTTAGGAATGCTGCTTGGGAGGAGCAGCTCAGCCATTCCTGTCGTGCCGACGGGGCCATCCACGCTTTGGCTGAGTACGCCTCGTCGGAGAAGCTCTCGCCTACGGTTCACAGATTAGAAGAAGGCTATAGGAAACCGGAATTTTCTGTGTTTACTGAAGCGGCGTGCTGAGCATCAACGGGCGCTGCTCGTCGGGTGCGAGTGAGGACCCGCGCCGGAGCGATCACGCAGCCGCCCTCGTCGCCGTCAGCCTGACTACGCGGTTGTGCGTCGCGAAGGCGCCTGGCTGCCGCCCCGGCCAGAGCCCTTCCCTGTAGTGCAGCGGAGGCTGCCTGCATTCTCAGCCGCCACCACCTTGGGGTAGCACCACCCATGCGGCGGCTCCTCCAGCTGCTTTGCATCATTGGTGGGTTCGGCAAATCGGATGCGCTCTGCGGTGAACACAATCTCAGGCTCCTCTCTTGCGACAAAGCTATCTCTTCCCCGCTGCTTACCCAAACCCCACTACTGCAACCTCTAATATTGCTGTAAACAGCACTATACCATCTTCAACCAAAACCCCAGTCATTCATAAGAACACGTCATGAACATTACAATAGTGACGACTAAGACGACATGCAATCGGACACCCGAACCAGGAATCATTTAAAATGTCACTTAAATCAACAGGTAGAGGGCCTTTTCCCTACTGGGGAATTTCGAGCTCCAAAGCGCCCGGAGGTGGGAGGCCCGCGCTCAAGCTCATAGGCGCTTTGCGTCGCTGCCAGTAGATCCTCAATCATCTACGAAGGGGAAACTGTCGCTAGCTCAGCGGCGCTGCGATCACCTCACCTACCGATCTGGCCGCTTCCCCGGCCCAGAGCTAGCCAAAAACAAACCAATGTAGCACAAAACGCGCCGCGCCAGCTAAAACATCAATGGATCTTTTTATATCAGAAGGCCACTCAATGATGCAGTAGGACTCACAACTCATCTGCGAGCCTGCAAAAGGAACCTATACTTAAAATCATTATAGTAACTCATCTCCTTGGTGGCGTCAGAACCACAGACAATCGACCGGCTGTGAGAGGCAAAATCAATTTCAGGCTCGTTACCACTTTCACCCGTGCCAGCACGGAAGCGGATGATGTTGCGGATGACTCGCGCCTCTGGTTATCAAAATGATTTCCAACAGCGGGGCATTATTTATGCACCACCTAAGCGAATTCAGAGAAAATAGAGGCCCCAACAACTTTGATTAGGATTTACCTTGTTTGAGATCAACCATTCAACGGTGATCGAAAAAATTAATTTCATTATCAAAATTAACTGAAAGAGTAAGGACAAAGGATGGGATCCTTGCCTCAATTGCTGCGCCACCGAATCTGCACCAAGTGGTTACCGCGGCAGGCTGCAGGTGCATGGGATGCGCAGAGGTTGCACAACTCCTCACTGCCCAGTGCAGGATGAAACTCAATTCGTTAGTGCTGCTGCGGAATTACACCCTGCTAACTACAGGGAATGCTCCTTCCATCAGGAGGCCTCGCCGCCAGCGCTGTTAGCTAAACCGCGCCGCCGCGATATCCAAACCACACGTCCGCTCACCGCAGCGCAGACGCTCACTGAGTTCCCACGATGCCGTTGGAAACTCCAGCGCTAGCGCCCCGGCGTGGTGGGCGATGCCCAATCCTGACCGCCCAGAACGGGCAATGACGAGGGTGTGAAGACCACCGGCGCCTTCACCGGATTAAAACCTCAGAATTAATCGAAATTAGATTTAACTCACGAATTCTTCGCTGCAAAAACAGCAATTGCAATTTTTAAAGGCGATGGCGACATCATCACAAAATCCTTCACAGCAATGAAGCGTAACAGAGCTATTTTAATGGCGCACATAGCAAAATCGCCTTTTACAATGACACGTCGTGGAATGCCGAACGGAGACATTAACAAATCAAGGCTTTACAATTGAAAGAATTTTGCAGAACTACCATCGCTATCCTGTTAATGAGCTCATGCCAAATGCGATCTTTGACTCACCAGCTTACCATGTCTACCCGAGACGATAGATGAAACTGAGAAAGGAGGCGGGACGGCAGCGTAACGCTAGGCGAACTCTGCACACAGAATACTTAACTACCGCCCTCCTTGAACCTCGAAACAGCTCGTGGAAGTAAGACGGCCGCGGTCGATAAACTCTCTCGCCGCGAAATGACACGGCCTTATCGGCGGTCTGCGGCAGGTGGCGGCGCTGCGGTGTGGTGTGCGACCTTAACATCAGAAGATAGAATGGGGTTGCAACACTAACCTCAGCCGGCAATGCCCATGATGCACTCTAGATACTCACCCTTCATTAATTCTTCTGCCGCCCTCTGGCCCCACCCACCTCATAAACCACACTCCACATGATATCTTAGATGTCATAATCCACTCTTCAGTCTTCCCTTCTGTCCGCACCGCTAAACGAACTAACTTGAGACCACCTTCCTATCATTTCAGCTATATACTGTAGAGCTTTTCTAACCCTTCATTCTAAAGTCAACCATCCTGACTGGAAAATACCAGGTAATATGGCCCATAAGGTTCACGCCGGCTCAGCGCTAAAGCCCCCGAGAAATCGATGCAGCGGTAGATATTTCGAACAAAAACCGCTACGCGTACTGCAAAAACTCGGCAAAATACGAGCCAAGATCGTTGCGATGCTCTTCGCGCATATCATCTCCCTCATTCCAGGCGAAGAAAGCGCAGCGCTACTACTTACGCGTCCTTCGGCAGGCCAAATTCAGGTGCGCGCAGAACAGTTTCGCTACTCCAAGCCGCATAGAGGCTAGTGGGAGAGATTCTCCACTCCATAGACGTAAGACCGTCGCGATATTTGAAACTCAAAAACCCTCAAAAATCCAGTAGCGCCCATCTCAGCACTCAGGGCAAACATCTAACATGTTTCAGCTCATAAGCAGAAATATTCACTTTAACCTTAGAAAAACACTTCCCCAGCCTAACCCAACAAATTCATACCAGAATTCAATATGGTACGTCCCAGTGCCAGACGTTCTCCCAAAATTATGAAGACTGCACCAGCAACATTGCTTGTAGCTAGAATGGACCAAAAACTACTTCCAAATTACGGAAGACAACTTCAAGCATCAATAAAAAGCAAGCGACCGTAAAGCGGGCAGCCTAATCAAATCAATTGTAAAATGTTAAAGAATTTACCGAAGAGCGCCGTCCTTGCCCTCCTACAAATCGTAGATACCGCTATTACTCACGGAAGCTCAACATCAGTTGAAAAAGCCCAAAAATTAATACAATCAAGAAACCGAACAACAAGAACAACCGATCCGGAAAATTACCGTCAATAAGCATCCTCGCAAATCTCAGATTATTCAGACGTCTTCTTCTCGGCCGCCACACTCAGAAACAGCTCTGAAAATGCAATTAGATCACGTTTCGTTTTCATGTGGTCACTCATCCAGCAATGCAAACTTTTCGTCTAGCAATGGGGAAATTACCTCCTCTCTACACCTTGCCATCGCTATATTCTTTGACTTCTCCTACGCTTTTAGTAAAATTCTTAAAATCCTTCAAAATGCAGAACTTCCTGATTATTTTTGCCGAAGCTAATATTCAGCTATCTTAAAGCCAGACTTTCCATATCGACAATCTCCACCGTCTTACTAAATCTATTACCGTAGCCCACAAGGCGACCTCTCTCATGCGCTACACTTAACCATTTCGGCCTCCCCCTATCCTCATGTCAAGAATACCTTTATGCACCGACGGCGTGGCCTTCACGACAAATGGTGCAGAACCGCGCCGCTCCAGAGACTTCAAGGCTACTAACAACCTGACAGACTGGGTACAGAAGCTCAACGGAATCACGTGAAGCCCGAACGATGCAAGCGATTCTCTTTGTGAAGAAGCAGCACCAACTCCATAGCAATCAACGGCATTCGCGTTCGCGTAAAGCAGTGAAATATTTGGGCATCACATTCGATAAAAATTATTGTACTTAGCTGGTAGTTCAACAAAAAGATGGGCCAACACTATCATTCTTCCTCTCCTATCTTACGGGCAAATCCATCTCATTAAAACAAAGCTCTACTTTACAAGACCTGTGCTCATGGCACTGCTTTTTGCCACACTGTATCACGTCACATAGGCCACAGCAGCGGCCGACAATATCAAAACATAATCCGGTCAGAAAACAGATTTGTTCGTACGGCATATCGTCAGTCCCGAGCCCAACCATTCAGCTATTATTTGCATCAGATTAACATTACTCCTATCAACAAATTCATTTCAATATTGAATATCAGTTAGAAAGTAGCATTCACAGGCTTGGTTCTGGGGCTTTTTGAAGATTGAGAGAGGTGCAGAAGTTCAGCAATAACAAGGTTACGGAGCAGCTACATATGTTAGGAGGTGAGAAAACACCTGAAACCTATTTCCCAAACCTGCAATTAGAAGGGCTGCTGTAATGGGTGGACAAAATAGGGAATTGCGCAGCGTTTGATAAAAATTATCCAAATACGAATCGTGTGCATTATCACGCCCATCAAACCCAGATGCTATACGTCAGAATGCAATATCTTCCCTCACCACAAAGCAAGAATTATTGCTTTCAGATCAAGGGAATTTGAACATTTTGTTTCATGATCTCAGAAAAGAATGCATTACTCAGAAATTATTCACAAAAAGAAAGAGCTATGTTCTGACTATCCTTATGCATATAATTATAATAGCAATAGTGTAGATGTGGACTGTCAATGTGGAATAAGGTATGATTTTACTTAACCAGTAGGTATATGAAATACATGCCAGACGAATGTTTAGGTGTATACATTAATTAATAAGTCCACTAAAAATTTTTCTTAATAAACATTTTACATCCAAATATTCTTCCATTTTGTGAAACACTGCCAAAGTAACAGTCATGGCAATTGCCAAGTTTTTACCAGACTGAATTCAAATGTCTCTGTATTTCAAATTGTTAGCTCAAGATTTGACATGACATTTATATTAAAGAAATCATTAGACCTATATGGAATTTTTAATTGTTATACAAAAAAAAATTCACTCCTCATATAAGTTCCATTCATGTCTATTTTGTGTTAATGCACATTTTATTTCCTTATATATTCCACTATTCTAAAGTAAGTCTTTTTGGGATTCTTTTGAGTACCAAGTTATTTATTAAAATTAATTTCATGAGTAGTTAGAAAGAACATAAGCATTAGTTTCTGAATGGCTCATTTTTGGAAGTTAGGTGTGCAATTGCAGTATTTAATAAAATAGATTGTTGGAAGCTCTGATAAGGGCAGCAATAAATTGACGAAATGCAGGTTTTATATATATATTGCCTTACATATATTATAACCTCACTCAGTCTCTCTGGGTTCATACATGGCCAATAATTACTCATGGAATGCAGTTTTAACAAATTAACACTAATTAATCAAAAATTAAAAAAACAATATGATGGATGAAAGCTATTAAGTGGTGATAGCATGCAACAGTACAATACAACAGTACAATGGAGTTAACATATTGCTTACTGCGGCCTTTGATTACATTAACTGCTTAACAATCACAAAGTGGCAAACGCCAGCCATACCCTCACGTGCCCTGAATTACGGCACGTCACTGCAACTCCCTGAATTAAGTCTGTCGCACTTACATGTGGTGGAAACTGACGTCGCTTAGTGCGCAAATTTTACTCATCTTAAGCTTCTGCTGCGTGGTATCTCCAGTGGCAGGATGATACCCCGCGAAAACTGGCGTCAGGCGGATTTTGGCGCTTTCACGGGCGGGAATCCCTCAGCAGCACACTTCCTCTGGGTCACCATTGCTCTTGTCAGGCACATGCCTCGACACGCGTCCCCCCAGTCACATGATTCGTGATCAATTAGACAGAGAACTCCTTCCCAGCATCAGACCTTAATAGTTCTCGTAACATGACATGTTATGCAGGCCGAATTCAGTTGACACACCAAGTTCCCGAACACATGTCTTGGCCTGACGCAGTGAACTCGTCAGACACGAGATCAAGTGCACTAGTCGGTTGGCAGATGTCAGGTAGGTTGATCAAGTGCCAAAAATCAAGTTGGAGTGGTCAGTGCCAGCTGCCGGAGTGACTTGCACGGTGCAGATGTAAGTGATGTAGTCGGCTGCCAAACGCCAGGCGGCTAGCTCGAGTGTCAAAAATCAAGTTTTTTCTTAATTACACTCGCCCACGGACGAAACGCGCCCTCTCAGGATCGGCGGGGCTCTTCCTCATTTGCCTGGCCCCTTCCTGCTTACGTGGCGACGCAGACCCAGTGCCCGCAGGTTTGACTGACCAAGCAGTGTGTGTTGAAGGTAAGCCAGGCCCTCCATGGATGGACACTTGTGCGCCAGCAATGGGTGTTCCTTTTCCTCGCGGCGACCTGTCAGTTACATTTTCCTTCTTTTATCACGGAGTGCCGGGCCCGGGATTCTACGTCCTTTTCACGTCGGCACACTTGTGCGTAACTAATTTTGGTAGCCTATTTGATACCATGCGGATTGGGGAAATTGGAATCTCCGGCAGTCGCGGGCGTCGCGCTCCGAGGCGTCTCAGCAACACAAATTGCCCCTGTGTAATGTGTCAGTTGCCGGGGAGGCCAGCGGATGTAGCCAGTGTCATAACTGGCGTCAATAATTGCCGCGCAGCTGGAGAACTATCGAGTGCCCGAGTGGAGCTAGGTGAACCTTTTATTGGAGCCAGACGATGCAAACGAGGACTCCTTTAGAAAACAGTATGCTGCGGGAGTACAGGGTGCGCTGGCGTCGTCCAGACGCGGAGGGCCTGGCCTCGCTGGGGTTAACGGGACGCGGGCGGCTGGTCGCCAGATCGCGATTGTAGGAACGGCGCGCCTTCCCTCTCCCAATTATGACCAATATTTTATTTATTTACTGGCTTTATTATTATTATTTTCTCGGGGTGTGCCGTTACATTGGCAATCCCCTCCTGAAAATGCAGGCATGGCGATGGATTTTCTTGCAGATGCTCCAACGGAAACGGCCTCCGTGATCCACGACAACAACAAAACAGAAACAGTAATCGCAATAATTCTTAATCAACAACCCATAATGACAATGAAATTAACGCAGCAATAGCGTAATGATTAATCGAGAGAAAAACCAAAGTGCATAACAACTATTAAACCCATAAGACAATGCACACAGACCAAGTAAAGTAAGTAATGCCCAATTCATTATGTAAAACTAATGAGAACCTGGTACTAGAATAATTCAAATGATTTGGGAACTTCCGATAGAGTGAGAATTCGACTGGAAACGTGATTAGTGTATCCCACTCATTAAGGAACCATGTTATGATGGTTAAATTTTCCAATGGGAACTCCGTTCTCGTCGTTTTAATTCTAGGAAAAACATTTGGGTGGTTTATTAGTGACCATGCAGGACTGTGAAATCTACTGCCGAAAAGTGGCTGGTCTCCCGGAACCACAACATCTCATCTATTGCAATCGGCGCATCGCAATCAGGCACAGTGATCTCATTTTAATCCTCCTGGCGTCGAGGCAGGATTCGAACACCTCCATCTTTTTACCCGTCCACAGAAGTTAATATGGGCGGTCAGTTTCCTTTCGATAATGCCGTCTCAGTCATTTCTGGAAATGGCGCGGTCACAAATCACCTTAAGGGCCTGGTATAGGGTAGCTTCTACGCCACAGATTCAGGGGTTGTGGCGCCTGGATTCGGAACTAGAAGTCAGGGTGAGGTCCAGTTGGCCCTGATAAAAACGTCCCTTATAATTTTGGAAGCAATTCCTGCAGGCAGTAGTGCTCTTCGGCAGTTGCTATTTTTCACATTTTCTCGTTAATTGGACAAGGCTTCTTCCCACGTAATCGAAAACGCTACAATATAACGGCTCATGAACGCCAGCATCACCTTCCTCAAACATGTCCAGTCTCCCTGGATCCAGGAATAGTGCTCCCGTTCAATCCTATCTTTACTTTATATTCTCTTAAAAATCGACCTAAAACAGCATCATATCTAAATCTTTCACAATAGGACATGTGGCATTGAATTGATCTGTGCTAAACGATAAAGATTAGCGGACCTGCCTGTATTAGGGTTACTTTTCTTCTTGCCACGCCACGACAACAAAACATTTATTTATGGGAAGTTCGGGAGGAGTAATACGACAATCTTTGAGTTTCAAGTAGTATTCTTGGTAATGAAACGCTTCTGAATCAATGGGGCCTCGCCTCGATCACGCTTCACATAAATTGATATTGGGCATTTTCGCGCCCGGAGAAAGTCCTGCTCCTCGTCTCTACTTCGCCAGTGGCAAAGTTCCCATTCGCCATTTCCCGCATATGACGCCTCATGGCTCCGCACCTGCACTCGTTCAGCGTCCCGGCGCCCGGTACTGAACGGCATTAGTTTGACGGACCAGGACCTCACGATTATCCATTTGTTCCTCCCCGTGCTCTATCACGCGGCATGGCGGCGTGGGCCCCAGTTCGCTACCTGATGCGATGAGCTTCCACCGTTTTCTGGCAGGAACTCATTAAGCTCTCGCCGCCATTGTCCGCGTCATGGTTTTATACCCCTCTGTCCTGCCTATTTGATCAGCTTCCCCTGACCCGCCGGCGCATGTGCGTGTTCTATCATACCTGGCGAGGAAGTAACTGTTTTCGGGATCAGGCGAGTCTACACTATTCCAGCAGGTTTGAATTTGAAGAAGGAAGTGAGTAATCATCAAATCAGTTTGCATCAGGATTTGCGGAGTCGCATAATTTCAGATACCGCAATCTTATCGACCGCGTAATCTAACATTGGTACCCCCATCTTTCCTCCATCTACCTTCCATCATCTCCTTTCGTAATCCTTACGGACCTGCTCTCACAATGGCGCTCCATGGATGGACATTGAAATCAGCGAAATCCGGAGATATGGATGTGGCAGAGCCAGCTCATGCGCTCCACAGCGCGTTACGCTACAAATTTGTTTTAACTGGATTTCCGGAATAGCTTTCGTAGGCTCCATGTAGTGTCTTGGCGATGATTCCACTGGATTTTCGTTGATGTTCCTGAAAGTTCAGGTTGGACGGCGGTGTCCATGGGGTGACGCGGCGCCATTCCCGTTGCTTTCTCGTAGTGACGTGCAAATATCGCGATTTCTTACCGCCTTTCCTCGCGAGCGATCATCGAATCCTTCCAGTCATTTATTTGAACTGCTTTTCCTTTCGTGGCGTTTGTGACACCCGTTTTAATTCTGATATTTCGTGATGTGACGCTCTGCATATCGATAATCACCTTTGTTTCTAATTTTGATAACCGCCTGCGGACCACTTCACCTTGTTTCTCTTTCGCAATCAGAAGATTTTGCCAACAAGCGTTTTCCTCCATTTCTCTTTTATTTCCTTAAATCTAACCGTGAATTGTACCCTCAAGATTCAGTTAAACGGCCGCCTTGCTCCGCGATCATCCCTCAAGATCGTTTGCATTTCTAGTAAATTTGCATTTGTTGCATTGCTGCGCATCGTTAACCGCAATGGCATCGATGCGCTGCGCCAGAGCCATGTTTGATTCATTACGCCACCGCGACGTACTTATCGAAACGAGATTCTAGTCTCAGTTTCGCTGCAGATTTTGCCCCTGATCCTCATTCGGTTGCGAGCTCTAAATTTCCTCGACACCTCCATCACTCTCATCCCCATTTCGCGTTTTGTCTGTGGTGTGACTTTAACATCATCATCAGATCAGCCATTGTAACAGTAGGTGCCTGAGGTTGCGCTGCCGTCAGTTTCCCCTGGGTTTCATTTGACCCTCCATTTAGATTACACCACAGTTACTTTACATGGTTGTCCAAAAACCGCACAATATAACACACAGGCACAGTAAACACCACTGGCTGAAAATCATACACAGACCATAGTATTCAATGAACCTTCATTCACACACCATTAAATACAGCCATGTGGGAATTTGGAAATTGGGTTCCGTAGACCTTAGTGAACTCATTAATTTGCATTGGAAACATTTATAACCTCACTCAGTCTCTCTGGGACTATTGCATGTCAATAATTACTCATGAATGCAGTTTTTAACAAATTAACGCTTTAATTAATCAAAAGTGAAAAACATTATGATGGATGATGATGGTGGTGATGGCATGCAGTGGTACAATGCAACAGTGATAGGTGGTCGTATGTTGCTTACTGCGGCCTTTGATTACGTTAACTGTAACAATGCAGTGGCGGCCTTGGCCACTTCTCCTCATGTGCCTGAATTACGGCGTCACTTTCATCCCTGAATTAGAAGAATCTGTCCGCACTTGCATGATGTGGTGGGCTGAGCCTCATGGTGCTCATTTTACTCATCTTAAGCTTCTGCTGCGTAAGCTGTCTGCAGTGGCTGGGGATGACCCCACCAATGGCGTCAGGCGGTTTGGCGCGCTTTCACGGGCGGGAATCCCTCAGCAGCTGCCTTCCTCTAGGTCCACCGTTGCTCGTTATCGGGCACATGCCTCGACACGCGTCCCCAGTCCACAACAGTTCGCTGATCAATTGAACGGGAGCTCCCTTCCAGCATCAGACCTTAATAGTTCTCGTAACATGACGCATGTTATACGGAGGCCAGATTCAGGTTGACGCGCAAGTTTCGAACACATGTCTTAGCTGACATGATGAACTCGTCAGGCCTGAGAATCAGTGCACTGAAGTCAGTTGGCAAATGTCAAAATTAGGTTGATCAAGTGCTAAAATCTGAGTTGGGTGGTCGAGTGCCAACACGATGACTCTTTTTAGTGCCAAATGTAAGTGATGATCGGCTGCCAAACGCCAAGTATTTGTCAGTGTCAAAAATCAAGTTTTTCTTGAGCCACACTCGCCCCACGGACGACTGCGCCCCCTCTCCGGGATCAGCGGGCTCTTCCTCATTGCTGTTATACAGCACGTGGCGACGCATGGTAATTGCCCGCAGTTTTGATCTTGCAATAAACGATGTTTGAAGGTAAGCCAGGCCCTCCGCGGATGGTTACTTGTGCGTAACTAATAGGTGTTCCTTTCCTCGCGGCACGACCATATCAGTTACATTTTCCTTCTTTTATCACGGGTGCAGGCCCGGTTCGTCCCCTTTCACAATATGCGCCCGGCGTAGCTGTTTGGTAGCCTATTTGAAGTACCACGTACGCGGATTAAAAATTCTGGGTCTCCATGGTCGCGGGCGTCGCACCCCCTCCGGGCGTCTCAATGACTTTACAAAGTGCTGGCAGTCGTAAATGTGTCCATGAGTTTGCGGGAGGGAGCCGAAAGTGGGATGTGGCCAGTGTCGCAACTGGCGTCAATAATTGCCGCTTGCAGCTGGAGGGAGCTATCAGTGCTGGGTGGAGCTAGGTAGACCTTTTGGTGGGCGGTGGTCACCGACCGGACTCCTTTAGAAAACGAGTTATGCTGCAGGGGTGGGGTGCGCTGGCATCGTCCCGAACGCAGGCCTGGCCTCGCTGGGGATTAAACGGGACGCGGGCGGCTGGTCGCGGTCGCGTTGTGGGAGCAACGCGCCTTCCCTCCCAATTATGACCAATATTTTATTTATTTATTTTATTTCTTATTATTATTTTCTCGGAGGACGTACCGTTACAGTATATATAAATATAAATCTTATATATCTATATACATATATATATATATATATATATATATATATATAGCGACACGTGCTTAATCAGCGCTTTACACCTCACAGAAACAATTGTACGAGCTTTGGCGATAAACTATGGCTGGATAACATCAGCTGTACATGTAAATCCTTGTTGTTCCGTAAATCGTATTACAAAGTAGCCCTCTGCAGATAGATTTAATGGCGTACAGTAAATGAACGCGCTGCCACTCCATCGTTCAGGATACTTCTCCCACCTATTCTGGACTTTTCACCACTTTTTCAACACGGAGTGCCTTATTTACTGCTATTCTCACCACAACCCGTCGCATAAAAGTTACAGGTTCTTCAGCTCAGCAATGGCTCCGCATCGCTCGCCTGTAGGTGCCTTCAGGATTTGCTGCACTCGCAGCCACGCGTACCTCTCTTACTCCTTGCTGTCCCGACATTTCACGATTTCCTTCCTTGAACACTGGGCTCCGCCGCCTACAATTTCCCTCCCTTCTCATTATCGGACTCGGCCGATTCTCGTTCCAGTCAAATCTCTTTCTCACCCCTACGCTTCCCGCTCTTCTAGGGTCGTCCTTCTACACGCCTCGGCCACCAAGTTCATTCCCTTCCACCTCAGATAATTAACGTTGCTGAAGTTATATAGCACAAATACTCAGCCTACCTACCCACTTTGGGCATGTGTAGTTTAGCGTACAATATGAGATGCACTGGATTAATGTCCTTCTGCGCAGATTTACAAATTTGGGTGTTCGAGTCAAAACAGTCAATTCCTTGCTCTCTCAATTGCCAGATACGAAGAATGTTTGTGCACTCTACTTCTTAATCCTCTCTTTCGAGATACGCCACAAGCTAACTTTTAGCTGCAAGTTAAAATAAACTCCTAGGCCTATCAAGTTACAATCGCCTTTAGACTCAGTCTAGTCGCCGTCGCTGCTGCAATCAAAGAGAGTTCCTCCGAGGCGCGCCGCGATGCTTGTAGTACTCGCGCCTGGGAGGTGTTGGAGGTGAATATTCTCTTTTCGTGACCTCCCGGAAAGGTGCCGAAGTTGAGCGTCAGAGATCATGGCGCCGTTGCGTTTACAAACCATCGTTTTTCGACGTACTCAACTTCTCTCTGTTCGTGGCTTCTTTTCATGGCTGATGGTGGCGTTGTAAGTTTATCCTAATCCCGCATTTGTGTAATATATATATATATATATATATATATATATATATATATACTCATATATATATATAATGACCTAATGGTCATGCAGTCAATAAAGGGCGCCTCTTTGGATCTGGCGCGCAACGGACGGAGACTCCACGAACGAGTCAGAGGGAACGAGTCGCTTGACGCGGAAGGACGAGAGAGACGAGACGCAGAGTTTCGAGAAACGGCAGTAGAACAAGGTATGCTGGATGGCGTGGAAGGAAGGTGGTAGATGAATAGTAAATATGTAATCCGGTTGACATCATAAAGTCAAAGCTGGGAAAAGTGTTTGTGATAGTCGCGGTGAAAAGCAGTGACAGTAAGATAATCATATAATGCAAGATCCATGCAGATGGTAGTAGATGAATAAGTAAATGATATATGATTAGTTGGCATCGTAAAATCCAAGTGGGAAGAAGTGTTTATTTACATCACGATTGAAAAACAGTGACATTGAATAATCATATAAGACTACCCAGATCCTTGCAGATGGTTGTACAGTTTACCTTCATATTATTTTTTCTTCGCAAGATAAATGTTCAATTATAAAATACTTAAAAGTAGTAATTAATAGAAGAATGTAGAAAGACACTACTTGGAAAACCGTAGCCAACATCACTCCCCATAAAGGCGCACTCCCCAAAATCCCTTGTCCTTTCAGCAATTTTAGGAAGCAGCAATTACTGCACCAAGGTGTCTTGATCGATGCCTCGTATTAGTGGATTCCCAGATAGGAAATTTGAGGTAAGTACAGTCACATATTTGGCGCCCGAACAATTGTGGACAGGGGAAGATTGCTTGATTTTGTAAGCAAATTGAACAAATCACATCTTCAAGTACAAGCCAACTTTATTAGGAGATGTTGGAATTTAACTATATCAATTAAATTGTTATTTAAAATACTGTATTGTTTGCTTAGTGTTTGAAAATGTAGATATTAAAGTATTGGGGTAAGAACTATGTACAAATTATAATACAGATTTTTGTAGTGATATCCTTAATTCAGTACAGTAGGTTTCCAAGAAACGATTAAAAATCAATCAGTGTATCAAGACAATGGTTTAAAATGCACCATGTTTCTTTTGTTGAATTTGCAAAGTGAATGTACTTAGAAGTGTATAATTAAATGGTCATGTGTATTACAATGATAATTTTAAAGATTTGAATATACATGCTTATGTATTTTATTTAAGCAATACAGCATACTTGTAGGAAGATTTCATATTTAATTGATTATATCAGGTAGTGTTTTTGAAATATTATTTCTATATTGTAGAGCAAAGTCAGTATCAAGGTGTATACTCAACAGTAATTTAAAATTTGAATGTACATGCTTATGTATTTATTTAGCAATACAGCATGTTGTAGGAATTTCATATTCAATTGATTATATCAGATGATGTTTTTTTGAAATGTATTTCTATATTGTGGAGCAAAGTCAGTATATCAGGAGTGTATATTCAGTGATTTAAAATTGAATGTACATGCTTATGTGTTTATTTAACCAGCTGATATATTTGTAGGAAGGTTCATATTCAATTGATTACCTCAAGGTAGTATTTTTTGAAAATATATTCTATATTGTGGAGCAAGTCAGTATATCAAGATTGCATATTCTAGCTGATGATTTAAGATTTGAATGTACATGCTTATGTATTTATTACAACCAATGCAGTATATTTGTGGAGAGATTTCATATTTAGTTGATTATATCAGGTAGTGTTTTTGAAATGTGTATATATTGTGGAGCAGTTAGTATATCAGGTATATTCCCAATGATGATTTAAAATTTGAATGCACATGCTTATATGTCATTGTAATACATACTTGTAGGAAGATGTTAATTTTAATTGGTTATATCAGGGTCTATTTTTATTGAAAAATTATGTCATTGATGTGGCAGAAAATCAATGTCAAAGTGTATCTAGTTCGATGATGGTTTTAAAAGTTGAAGTTACATATCAGTATTTTCTTTAATCAATACAGTGTGCTTATAGGAAAATCTCAAACTTAATTGGTCAGATGGAAATCATTTTTGTTTGAGAATACTACAATACATATAGGAAACATCCAGAAGTTAGTAATTTATATCAGATTGACATGTGCAAACATTGTATTAGAGTACAAATATATTAGGGTTCAACAGGAGTTAGGCATGTTGAACAGGTGAACTCAAACACACATATAGGATATTTTCTAAAAACATTTGCAATTGCAGAATTAGAAAGCATCAAAATGGGTTGCCTATCTGTGAGCATTGCAGGTTATGCATGATGTATAATATGTGTGCCAGTATAGTAAGTGAAGTTATGGTGATCATGTCATGGTGCCTTATGTAACCTTATTATTGTTTTATTATTGGGTAGTGTAATATGTCTAGTTACAGGGTTTGGGTTGTTCGTGTCAGGACATGGTGAATTGGTTCAGTAGATGATTATACAGAAATTGAGGTGTAAGGTAGAACAGTGGGCATTAGAGCATATGTGCTATGGAGGTTGGTGAAGCAGTAAAGATTCATAGCAGCATCAGAAGCAGGTGTTTTAAAAAATGGAGGAGCCAGACTGGTATATTGGTATGCGAAGAGGAGAATAATATTGGTAGGAGCAGTTATGAGGAGGAGGCGAGGAGTCAGACGGTTAGATGGGTCGCAACCAGAGATTCCGACAAAATCAGAGATGGAATTGGACAGGCGAGCACATCAACGCATGCTCGGAAACCAATGAAAGAGAGGAAGGAAGGATATGTTCGACCTATTAGGCAAATTGCAGGAAACAGATGCAGGAACAGAAGCAGTTAAGTAAAGGAACTTAAGGAAGCAGTTAGAAGTGAGAACAAGTCAGGAGGTTGGAGGAACAAAGCAGTTAAGTAGGAACAGGCAGCTAAATGAGAACAGAATCGGAAGTTGGAAGAGCAGAAACAGTTGAGTGGGAACAGGTCGGAAGTTGGAGGAACAGGAAGCAGTTTAATGAGGGCAGAGCAATGGGCACAAGAACAGAGCCGAGTAGTGATAGATGAGATCAGTTCATTCGAGAGGCAGATTCGGAGATGGGCGATGAAATTAGTCAAGCATTAAAAGCACAAATGGAAGGCGAATCGCAGCAGGATATTGAGGTCCATCAGGTAACTTCAGGGAAGTAGAGGATATATCGCTAAGGGTCCGAACAGAAGACGGAAATTAGTGTAGGATGGAGATAGCAGACGCGAAGGGAGATTTAGAAAGCATTCACATTACAATCAGGCCAGCATGAGATGCAGGAGGAGATAGCAAACACGAGGGAATTTACAACGATCAATGAGATCTGCCAGAACGCAATGCGAGGAAGTTCGAAAATGTGAGAAAGTATCGTACTGCAGACGGCGTGCAAGGGTAAGAGAAGATCAAGACGACTCCCGAGTGTGATGGGCGGGCCTATAAATATAACGATCCATCGTCGCTGGTCTCGGGCGACGTGAAGGAATCACTCGTTTATGAGGCAGTGGAGCGATACCTAGCGGTAAGCTTCATACAGTAAACACAAGTAATATAAATGTGCAAGAAAACGCGCAAGAACTTGGGCGGACACCTCAGCCATTCCCCACAACCGTATCGGAATTTAGGCAGAGAGGTTCTTCCGAAACACGGAGCGACGACATGCAGCTGAACTTCAAGATGGGTTAATGAATAGCATCTACAGCCATCGAATGCGGGCGGAATGCGCGACTATTACATTAAATCGCATCATGGATTTTAGGTCTTTATCACATACCCATGGGCGAACAAGGATTATGCATATTGACCAGGCAATTCCAACAGCAATCCAATTTACTAAAAGTGCTTGCCATACGGATTTGGAAAATTTCGAAGCATTAGGAAGTTTCGACCGGCTTGTTTACCAATAATCAGAACGAAAGCAGAGTGAACGTAAATGCGATGCGTGTCAGGGTCGATAATGAACCCGAAAGAAAGCTGAAGGGGATCAGAGGTGGGTGATCGGAGAGCAGAAGTCAAGGAGAGAGCAGACGAGACAGCAGGAGGAAAATCAAGGGAAAGACGGGCAATTGGAAGATCGAAGGAAGAGTGGGAAATTCACGTGATGTAGAATGCCGCCTGCCTGTGGAACGAGGCAGCAACGCAAGTTTAAGCAGGAAGGGATTCGTGACGACGGGCGGCCCCAATTCGAACAGTACGGAGTAAACAAAGAGTCCCCGCCAATTCATATCAGGTAGTCGATTACGAAGACAGGCTTGGATCAGGAAGAAAGCAGCAAGAAAATCCATCGAAAATGTCAGAGCTGTTATAGTGTCGTGTTTAGGCGAGGCCGAAGCATTGGTGGATACGGGTTGTGTAGCAAATTACGCAGTGGCAGAAGAATACTATGATAAATTGGTCGCAGCAGGAAGTACATAGCGACGCTGCCGATGACACGATCGCGTCATTACGATTCGCAGAAGAAGGTCAGCCCATTACTAGGCAAATAATGCTGAAGTGTGCATCAGGAGGTCGTAGCGCTGAAGTCATTGGTGGTGTTGAAAATTTGCTGTATTCAAGTTATCTTGGGTAGTTTTATACGACGGATCATCCAGGCTACATAATAAATCTAGAAAGGCATGTCACCGTGAATGGGCGCGAAGTATGGATTGATTCAGGAGTGAGGAGGATGATGTATATCAGTTAATGCAGGAATTATTGATGAGGAGAGTGGAAGAATGGATAGAGACGGCAGGTGGACAGAACTGAGATTTTTGAACGAAGATGACAAGGAGAGCAAATTGAAAAGTTGTTGTTAGAAAACAAGAAGGTGTTCATGAAGAACCCGGGCCATCAGAGACTACGAGTTTAGGATGCACAGTTGACAGACTACACGCTGTTTAGGAGAAGGAACTACCTATACAGTGCAGCATATCGAGACGAAGTAGCCAGACTGATTAAAGGAAATGACGGAAGAAGGTCGTTGAGGCAGCCACGTCATACACTGGTCAGTCGTCATCGTTAAGAAGGAAGGATGGAGGACTACGGATCTGTTTGGACGCAAAGGAGACTGAATGCCGTAACGTTGCACCGCTTATCGAGATACCACCCAGAGGTAGAGGAATTTTACAGGATTCTACAGCGGATGCAATGTATTTTCATTGCACTGATTTCAGCAGGGCATATTGGCAGATGAAAATAGCAGGAAGAGGACCCTTAATACACCGGTTTCACAGTTGAGAAGAGGAATATATTATGTCTTCAGACCCAGTACCATTTTGGGTTGAGAAACAGTGGAGCAACATTAATACAATCATGTCGATCGGATGCCCCAGGGACCGACTACAAGACCAGTGACGGTGTGTATGGACGACATGGTCATTGATCTGTTCCCAGGTATCTCCGTGACATACAGAATTGCTCACACCACATGCAGAGCAACTTGGTATTGAACGTCAAAAATCAAAGTGGTGTAAAAAGCCATTTGTGTTTTAGGGTACAGGAATTACCACGGAGGGTATCAGTATTAGACAGGATACCATTAAGAAATTCAACAGATTCCAGCACCCCGAAATGTAAAACAAGTTCGGCTGAATTGGAACGATATGGTGTATGCGATTTTGCCCAAATTTTGCATCGATCATGTCCCCATTCTACCTGAGCCTATTACAGAGGTGAAAATGGAAATGGGACGATTCATTGCGATGGAAGCATTCAACAACCTCAAGGCTATGTTTTATAGAGGTTGTGTGGGTAAAAGCATCCGGACGCTGGCAAAACAGCCATCCTACAAACCGATAGTGCAGCGATTTTGGGATGGGAGCTGTACTATATCAGGAAGTGGGAGGGCGGGACCAAATCCGTTGCTATCATTAGTCGAGTTTTGAAGGCCCAGAGCTCAGGTATACAACGACGGAGAGAGGAAGCCAGCGCCATTCATAGGCTGTTACCAAATTGAGACCTATTTGATGGGCCAGACATTTTTGTAGTGCGCACGGACCATAAGTGTGCATTCTGTTAATTACACATAAAGAATGATCAGTTATGTAGATGGACATTATATTTACAACAGTTTTCATTGACATGAGGCACTGCAAGGGGAGGCGAGCATTGCCAGACTTAACTAAGGCAGGAAAACTCCTAAGGGCAGCGGAGTCGTACGCAGACGTCAAGCGGTTTCTCATTAGCGGCGATAGACCTTGGGATCCACCAATGCACCACTGGCCCCAGTTAGGAAGATCTTGCTATGACATTGCAGAGCAAGGCCAGACATCTGCAAGGTGAAGTTATAAGGAAAACAGATTATCATAAGATGACCCCAGACTACGAGATGATAGAAGGAAGGAAGATGAATGGAAATTGGTACAGGCAGTAACTCGAGGTAGCACGAGATCCAGAGATCTATAGGTTGTGGATCCCCAAAGCCACGGAGCAGCTGATTCGACATATTCGCCCGTCGATGGCGCACTTCGGAGCAGAGAGAAAATAATGAGAATCTTACAGGAATTATATTGTGGAAAGGAATGGCACGTAGATCAGAAGGTGGATTTAGTCAGTACATGGCTATGCTAGAAGCCAAGTACCCAAACAAAGAGTTATGCAGGACCCATGCATTCGATAATTCCAATGGAAAAAGAACGACCTGGCTAGCTGTAGATATACGGACCATTGCAAAACCAAGGATGGCAACGACACATTTTCATGCTTGAATTGGCGGCTAACAGACTCCGTTCAGGTTTACCACTATAGGAACGAACGCACAAGCAGTATACATCAAGAAACTAAAGCGTTCTTCAACATGGCAGGACCATATCGGAGAGTATTATCAGATCATGGGTACAATGTTCACGAAGTCTCAGTGGCAGCGGGTATTGGAAGGATTGGAACCAGCAGTGCTAACGTCGATTCAGCATCCCCAATCTAATCGCTTGAAAGAGATCATGAGAGAGTTATCAGATGATTAGGTATGTGCCGCCAAGGTGTCGACGAATGGGAAATTAATCCTGACGTGAACAAATGGTTAATAGAGATCCCGCATGACAGTACTGGAGATAACGCCATATGGGGTACGCAGGCGAAGACCACCTCATGTATTACACCCATTGGATGAAAGTATCCCGAAGAGACCGCGAGAGCCATCCAGGAGGAAACAATCCGCGACAGTTTGGTCAAAATAGGCGAGGCTAGACAAAGGAATTCAGAAGAAGACGCACGAATTCAAAGCAGGACGAAAGGTGTTGAATTTAAAATTATATAGGGTAACCAGACCTAAGTCCAAATTATACTCAGGAATTCTTCTTACTGTATGAAGGGGACCATGCGAAATCAAGTCGATCAGAATTTAACGTAGGAATTATTTGACGAACAACGAGGCGAAAACTAGGCGGCTTCAATTTCTGCAACTTTGAAGACATATAACGAGGAAGACGATCAGGATTAACGGAAGGAGACGGTGGCAGGAGCAAGAAGATTATTTTCGTGAGAAAAATCTTGATAACGTCGAGGTTATATGGCCTAATGGGTCATACCGCAGTCAATAAAAAGCGCCTATTTTGGATCTGGCGCTGCAACGGACGGAGACTCACGAACGAGTCAGAGGAACGAGTCGCGACGCGAGGGGGACGAGAGGGCAAGACGCAGAACAAAAACAGCAGTAGAGCCGGGTATGCAAGCTGGCGTGGAAGGAAGGTGGTAGATGAATGATAAATATGCAATCAGTTGGCATCGTAAAATCCAGCTGGGAAAAGAAGTGTTTTGTGATATCGCGATTGAAAACAGTGACAGTGAATAATCATGTATTTGCAGATCATGCAGATGGTGGTAGATGAATAGTAAAATATGTGATTGGTTGTCAGTAAAATCCAAGTGGGAAAAGTGTTTATTATATCATGATTGAAAGCGAGGACAGTGAATAATCATGTAATACTGCAGATCATGCAGATAGTGTAGATGAATAATGCAAATATGTAATTGGTTGACATCATAAAATCCAAGTGGGAAGAAGTGTTTATTATGATTGAAAAACAGTGACATTAGATAATCTTCAGACTGCAGATCCATGCAGATAGTTGCCTGATTTACCTTCATATTATTTTTCTTCACTTGAATAAATGTTCAATTATATAAAATAGCAAAGTAGTAATTAATGAAGAATGTAAGGAAAAGAATATATGTGGAGAAAACCGTAGCCATCCTCCCCATAGAGCACTCCCCAAAGAGTCCATATCCTTTGTTCATTTTAGAAACAGCAATTACTGCAAAATTAATGTGTGATCGATGTTATAATGATGTTGGATTCCCAAATGGGAAATTTAGAGGTAATTACAGTCACAATATATATATTGCACCAGACCTGTCTTTAAACCTACCTGGGCTCATTAGCGGCCGGCTAGCTCAGGAAGGATGTAGATTCTAGAAATATGGATGGTGGACGGATTTAGCTACGTGATTAATTAAATAAAGGTGTTTTTGAACACGAGTGAACTTTAATAAAAAAATTTAAAAATTTTTAAAAAGACAAAAATCAAGGTCTGAGCTCGGGAAAAACGTACTTCTAATTTTACGCTACAAAGTTAGTACATTAGAGAAACTAACGTTATGAGAAGGGCGCCAATGCGCGCCAGCACTTTCTGGAGGTTGACTATAACCCTGGATGAAAGTTTTTTTTTAAAATAAACGTTGTGCCTGAAGGGCGTGATGGAGATTTTGCCGCAGCTCGACAAATCAGTGCAGTCGCCGTTTACAATGCAGACGCGCTGGGGTGAACAACCTCCACAGGTCGCCGAACCTCACGCCAGACGGCGTGTCTCGGGGGTGCAGGGGAGTCCTTCTGTCCCGGCGGCGGTGGCGCAGTGTGACCCGGCGACGATGACCACAGCGGTGGTGGCGAGGGCCCTCACAACTCAGGCGTCCGACAGCGCGATTGATCGCCACGTAACTGTGACGTTCTACGCGGGGGGATCGCGAATTAAAAGTATACTCGATTACTCTCTAACACAGTAATCATGTAATCGTTCGTTCCCTCGATAAGTGAGTAACTGGAGGAGCTACTCTTCCGCCATTCAAGGTATAGCTGACCGCTGATAATAAGGAATGGATAGAACCACCCTCTTCATAGAATCGAACGTCGCGGAACGGACAGAACCGGGATCGTCAGCTCAATGGTTCCAAAAGTGCCAAAATGGCGCAAAGTGACGGTCATCGCGGATTTTGCCGCAACCACTGTATCCCAGTGTACTACGGGCCCCTTTGCACGTAGTATATGCTGTTCGGCTGACCAACGGAGTCAATTACTTTTATATCTCGTGGCCACGTTGCTTTATTAATTACTTAATTGTTACAAATTGTTCGTTATAAAAACTCTATCTTGAAAACAACATATTTGATTTAAAGATGGAAGAGATGTATCTTACGGAAAACTGGTTAAGGTCGAAGATGTAAGTAGTTTCTGTAAATTTGATTTTCTTTAAAGTGCGTGAACCTTTGTGAATAGTGTAAATACAATTAGACAATTTCTGTTTAATATCCACATTGTACAATGTACTTTAACGAAGTTAATAGTTCAAGTGCTTTGTGTTGCTACAAGTATGATTGGGCTATTAAAATAACATGTTTCCTTTCAATGTTACTAATTGTTGTTTTATTCTATTATCTCCAGGTTAAAGGAGACCAAGTAAGCATTAAGGAGGAATCCCAACGGGATTCGTTGTAATTTTCCAATGTATAGTTCCATTCTAGAACAGTGTTGGTGACATTGTGTAATGACTATGTATTTTGTGACCATTACAAAGTGTCATAGATTGAAAAAGGAATTTGAAAATGATTCTTTTGCCAGCATAAAAAAAATTAAAGCTCATCTTCAGAGGGCTTCAATGGCGAGTATAATTATTAGAGTTATTATGTTATAAGAGAATTATAGTTATAATGTTCTTGTGTGACAATAAATTGATTCCTGCAGTAGGACATAATAGGGAATGAAAGCTAAATTCTTTAGATGACTTGCCTTTGCAAATAGTTTCTGTTACAGCGGAGTAAATGTTCTCTTTTCAATTTTAAAAAATGTTTTCCAAATATCTTTTATAAACTTCCTATGAACACAATTGTCTTACCATGCATCTACAGGCTTTGAAGAGAGTGAGCTATTATTTCTTTTTAGAAACGTTGATTTTCTTATTAAATCTAGGGAGAAAGTGCAGTTTCTCAATTTAATTCATACTTTCATATTAGATATTACAATAAATATACTTGATCATAGTTACTTCGCTGAAGTCAATCCTAGGATACAGGACCACAATGCACAATTCTTAACATTACCAAAAATGTGAACAGTGACCCAATAAATAAAATATTTACTAAAACTGAAATAAAATTATTCATAGACCACTTGCTAAAGGGATTAAGGGATGTGCTTTACAACAACTTTGACAACAATTTTTTTCAATCCTTTCTTTTCACTTTTTCATGCTTTCCTCATGAAAAAGGTAACCTTTTTTTCATTAGTGTGCTTAGTAAAATATTTCATGATTTCCAGCTCTTCTTCCATAAATACAAATTATTGTTATGAAAAGTCATAGGGGAGGCTAAAATTGTGAAATATAATCGCTTTTTAATATTCAAACTTAGCAAGGTGGATTATCATGACATAAACTTCATCATTTATTTCATTTTAATTTGGTGCTTCATAATTACTTTTTTTTACAAATAGTTACCGTTATGCTGCTCTTCAAATTAGGGCAACGAGAATTTTTATTTTGAAAATTCGTTGCTATTTCCTGCAGCATTATTTAACTTTTTAATTGTGGTGCTTCCATAAACCAGGAAAATCCTTGAATTCAAAGGCCAGATCGCTGGTCATCCGATTTTTATTTTTTTTAATTTCTAAGTTAGCATACTTCTCAGGATCACTTTTCTTGTAGAAAGAATTTCGATGAATACTGCACAATATTTGAGAGTGCTTATCATATCTTGTTGGATTATATTTTCGAAAACATCTGGCATGGCAATTAATGAACTATGCAAATTGGAGCAGTAATCTTGAAAATCTCTCCTAGATAACAATTTATGTTCACTTCTTTAAAAATGCCATGTAAACTAAATTTTAAATCTACATTTTATACTCTTCGTGAGCCTCAATTTTTAATATAGAGAAAATCAGTGTTTTCAATTTGTCACTGTACTGCAATGGAATTTTTGATTTAGCTAATCTTCTTTTTGGAGTAAAGGACTAGATTCATGAATAAAGATAACAGTAGAAAAAGTTTATATTATCATAAAATGGAATATCTTCCAGAGAAATATATGAAAGAAGCTATCACAAGCATTCAACATTTTGAGTCTTCTTTTGGCTGATCTTCTGCATTAAAATCATATAGACCCAATCTCTGCATTGTAATCAATATCCAAAGTGAACAGTGGTATCACAAATGTGATGAGACACAGCGAAGTCGCTAGCCTTTCACCTCTGAGGTCCGGGTTCGATTCTCGTCGAATCTCATGTGAAATTTGTATGAAACACGAACTATATAATGTAATATGCAATAAAAATTAACAATATTTCATTTCTTCTATAAACATTTGTTGATAAAATTCAGGAGAAGCATGCTTGGAAAAAGATGTTTTTTTGTTCAAACATAAACACCTTGCTTGATAGGAGAGATAGTTGAAAGAAATATTTACCTTAGTTAAGTATATTGTATATCTTGTTGCTTTTCTCTGCCTGGTTAAAAAAGTATATCAAGAAATATCCTACATTTGCACATGTATTTTAACATCTGTAGAAAGGAGGAAAAAACACAAATTGTAATATACTGGTTGCAATCAATGAATTCTAACAAAAAAGGGTTTGCTTCTATGAAAAGATGGAACATTTCAGAGATGTGTCTCTGTTTTAATGGAATGTGCAAAATATGCCCTATAATTACTGAATAATGTTAGTCTCTGGCCAAATGTCAAGAAATTTCATATAGCTATGCTTTAAAGCAACGGACAAAAATCCTCCCGCTAATAATTATAAAAGGCATTATATTTCATTACTTACTGGCACATAAAATCACATTGGGGAGACAATAGTCACGATATAACATCCACTTTCTTTTCTTATTTTTTAAGAATTTGTGAGATAATAATCTGTTAATTTTCTCCGTCTTGTCTACAACACTTGTGACGTTGTTTAGTCAATTTTTTCTCTTAGATCACATTTGTAATGTACACTTGTTATTTGTAGGAAAAGCTGTGACATGCAGTCCCATGCTCATGAAGAAAAACCCACATTCAGAAGAATATTAGAATTATTCTTTCTCTAATTACATAGACTTGCAATGTGAACATTATTGGAGAAGTTGTGTATCCTTTTACTTTCTCGCATACCACCGAATAAACGGAGAAATGTAAGTAGTGTGGAAAAAGTTATATCAACCTGCGTGAAATAACGGCGGATTTTTGGGAGAAAAAAATTCATTGCTGTCGCTGATAATGAAATGTGGATAAACCAGTTGCAATTAAGGAAATTATCATCTAACATGGTGTAGCCAGAATCCTCTTTGTGGTCTTTGATGTTGAAAAAAAATTTGGGAAGAGAAAGTTAGACCCGTGAACAATACTAGTGCGTAAACAATGTGGAAGATTTTTTCCAAATTGAAGAAATCCCTGTTCATCTGGCTCTTGATGAAGCTTTGAAATTTTTAAAAACATTCTTTAAAATTTGGGGGTACTTTACATGGAGCTCTCCGGTCATTTCCATAATTTTTTCAAAAAGTGCTCCAATTTTTTTCAATTTCGTCTGAGAATAGAGTAAAATTAAGTTACGAAAGTGGCATAGGTCTGATTTTCGCATTTTCAGAATTACACTGTACAATATGACGTAAAGTTCTTTTGGTTATCCTTTTTTTTTATCAAATAATACACACACACTTTTTTTTTTTCCGGTAATATTCACATATCCATCGATTTGTGTACATTATTGCATTTGTGAGTTAAAGTGCTTTAAATGCCTTGATTGAAGTGTTTCAAAAACTCAAAAATTTTCTGTGAAAAATTAAATTTCCATATACAGTAATGTTTTTTAAAAGCACCTTGTAATTCTTCAGTGAAAATTGCCATTTTATGATGCGTTTACTCATCTTTAATATTCTTAAAGTATTATTTGGGTTGTGCTGTTGGGAAACAGCAAAATTAATGAAATGTCCAAAAAAATGTATTTCGGCAGCGAGAGATGGCAGGTAGTCAGAGAATGGAGAAAGATCATAGCGGCAGTCCACACCATCGATATTAGAAAATTTTACAGCGAAAGGCTGTCCAAATGCCCACTAGTATTAAATGTACTTGTAAGTACCAGGATCAATAAAAATAATCACTAAATTCGTTGATCTGCTATTTTTTCATTATTAAACTTGTAATTTTGAAACTGTCGTGTTCAGTTCTGGTTGATCTAGCGGGTAATCAGTTTTAAATGCAACTCACAGCGGGAAAAAGCGATCCACGGCACTATGTTTGAGCCGCTGCCGGTTTCAAGTGGGTAAACTGTCCGAAAGTTCCCCTCTCCCCAAGTGCTACCCGGAGAAGAGCAAATGACCATCGTGGCCACGAGTTCAAAGAGAAAGGCACGTGTCCGTGGACAAAGTGGGTGTCGGCGCCTGCTTGTTTGGCTTAAAGAAAATTTTATTGAAAGAACAGTGATTTCTTTGAAATAGTTTAAAAATAAAGCTTGTCATGTAAAATATCAAGGTAAATTTTATAAAAGATGCTTCTTTTGTTTCAGATTCTCAACAAATATTCTTAAAGAAACACATATTTTTTTTTGCAGTTTTAAATAAGTGTAAAAATATTAATTCCACATTCGAAGAAAAAATATTATAATGTTGTTGAAATGTACTTTAAAATATTAAAAATAGTTTTGTGAAAGCGGGCTCAGTAGCCAGTGCATAATAATCATTAAATATTTCTTGAAAGATAAGTCACTGATTGGTGTTACATCACAGCTTTGCTTTTCATTCCTTTTATCTTCATCTCGATAAATGATTTGAAAGTTCCCGTGAGCTAAAATAAAAAAGATGGTTTAATTTGGTACGAGGAAAAGAAATTATTATGAAGAATTGGTGTCAGAAACAGTAACCTCCTAAAAGGGTTTGAAAGTGGCCTTGTCCATGTTGGTCATGTCTGACTTGATCTTACACGCTAAAACTGGGATATTTAACATTTTTATTCTCTGGTTTTCATTTATTTTTTTTTCGTTTGCAGGGGGAATTGGAGGGTCCGTTTTCTGTGTTAGTTTGCAGAATGGGACGATGAGAATGTTTTCAGAGTCGAAAAGAAGGTAAGAACCACAACATTAAAAAAAAAAATCTTTTTTATGGAAACCAAAGCGATGGCAGAAACCCAGAGTAATGTGATTTTCACCCCTCTATCCCAAAATTTTTTAAAAGTTCGACTCTTTGGAGCGTCAAAGTTCCAACGATACATTTAGTCGTTTTGAGTAAATTGATACAAAAAAGGGTTTATTAACTCATAACGATGATTCGATTCTCTCTATACAGAAAAGCGAGAATCTGAAATTTGTTTGGGGAAAAAAATTATTAAACTTGGATTGCTCAAGATGCTAAAGAAATGATAATCTGCTTTTCTATTGCAGAATGAGAACGTTATAAGTTTATTGATTCATTCTTTTTAATATGAAATGTCACCTTGGTCATGACTGAATTGTCTATAGCGCTATTATTCTTACTATTTTAGATATCCATGCGCTCTTGGACGATGAGACCAGGATGAATCCTCCGCTCCGACCAATCATCTCTCTTGTATCTTGTTCTCCTCAACTCTCCGCTGCCGGGTCGATGTCCTTTTCAACTTATTAATTGTTTCACCTACTTCCCTATTCCTTGCCACGGATAGGCACTAACTCCAAGACTGTCATGTTTTACTAAATCCACGATACATGCAACTCTATTTCTTCTAATTAACTCCTCCAACTTTTAAAGATAAAATATAAAGTTCATCCCTAAACTACAAAAGGGATGTCTCGAGCCTCTCTTCCCCGCTCTTCGTCCGTATTTCTTCAAGTCCGATTTGCACTCCCGGTGCAGTTTTTCAAAAATCCCAAATAGTATTAAGCCCACAAAATATTTATGTCCTCGCTGCTCAATTATTTTCCATGAAATTCCAAAGTCCGCGTCTACTTTTTCAATAACCTCTGCAGTATGATGTGCACGGTACACAGTCTACAGCTTTCATACTTTCTTGTCTCTTGTTTTACAAAACAATTTCTAGTTTCCTTCTACGTCATACCCCATTACCAGTCTACCACCAATACTACATGCCCTTTTATCACAATCTTCTGTCCGTTACTTGTCGTGCTATGTTTTTTTTTCCACTTCCTGGTTTTCTAAAGGGGCGCCCTGTCTGCATGCCTATGCCCTCAACATTTACACTTTTTACGATGATTTTAATAAATTTTTGTCCCCAATTCCTATCAAAATATTGTGTGACAGTCTGGTATGTCACGTTATATAATTAGAACTTGAACATAGGGATTGTTTCATGGTCTAAGAGTTCATTTCAGTTCTCAATTGCACAAAAGAGCGAAGAGTATTTATTGGTGTCAGTTCATGCTGGCTTTATGATGATACAAAATGAAAAAATCGTATTAAATTTTTACTTTAAACTTTTTGTTCCTATGAGAATAGTTAAATGACATTGTATTTTTATCAGTAAATAAAAAATCCTTAAAAATATTACCATTTAGCTGAGCTTCAAATTATTTTTCTAAAGTGTTCCAATATTGGAACACCAGGCACGATCGGTACTATTAATTATTATTTCAAAAACATCAAATATATCTTTTCCACTCTTAGATTATTAACAACAGAACAAATAATTGCAATTTTGGAGGAAGATAATGATTAGTTCAGTGCATTTATCTTTATTATGCCTCCAGACAATGTATCAATGTGGAGGACAGCGAGGATGAAGATTAGCAGCACACTGAAAAACCTTTAACCCAACATAGATCAAAAAGTGAGATACTAATTATGCGATGCAGTGAGATTGAAAGACTTACATCTGTGACAACTGCAGAATAATATTTGCTCTGGACACTATGATGAGTTCATGAGAATATTCTCTGTACGTCTGTCTTTTCAACGTAAGAAATAACAAAGAAAGTGGGGGAAAATTGACATAAATCCTGAATTTATGAAAAATTTCAACAATTTCACATAAGTATACAGTGAAACCCCTATTTTACGCCTCTCCGCGGCCTGGTCAAAAAAAGTTTAATATCGAGGAAAATGTAAAATTGAGGAAATTATTTTTCTGCAGAGATTTTATTCCAAAACACAAAATTCTGAAAGCAAACAAAATTCTAATTACACACAAAATTCTAATAACACACAAAATTCTAATAGCACACAAAATTCTAAAAACACACAACACATTGAAACTGGATACATTAAACAGATTTTACCCTTGAAACATGACTCTATATGCAACCACTCCCTTTTTCACCCAGTCAAAATCGACATTTGCTTTTTTTTGTAAGTGTTTTAGGAAACATAAAGTTTTTTTCAATTTCACTGCATGAAATTAACACATTTCATCCACACTAAATTGTTGAAAATACTTTCCCAGCTGTGTCAAGTCCTCTAATGGCTTTTTGAATGTAACCTTTCCCTCTTCCTCGTCCTCCTCTTCAGCAATTTCCTTGTCTATAGCAGAAGATTCTTCATCCCGAATCTGGTCAATAGACTGAATCTCTAAGTTAATAGTTCATTGTCCCCGGTTACATAATCTTCAAAATCACAGTCATTGTCACTTGTTTTCAAAGAAAGCGTCTTGCGTTTCATAGGAAGTTAAAACTGGAAGGACAATATTTTCCATTTTCACTATCAACTTGAAATCACAGTTTTTGGGAAAAAATTTTTTAAATTTTTTCAGGAGATATTTCTCTCAAGCTCACACAAATGTAATGCTTGAAGGATGTTTAATTTCAGTTTAGAAACATCTTAAACATCCTCCATCTATCATCTAACTGCTTTCCTTAATAATTGCTTCCTATAATGCACTTGAAAGAGTGGATGATGCCCAAGTCCAGTGGCTGTAATTGGCTGGTGCAATTTGGAGGCAAAAATGTAATCTTTATATTTTGCAGCCCACTGGTTTCCTTCGGATGAGCAGCACATGGTCAATGAAGAGAATAATTTTCTGTTCTTGGCCCCATCTGCCTGTCCCAAATGTACAAAAAACTCTTCAAAATTATCCCAGTCATCCAGGCTTGCTGTTTTCTTTGTATTTCTCGATAACGTTTTAATATTTTTTAAGGATCGATTTTGGAACTTGCGATAATGCGGGGCAATTTCTATAGTCGGCATTTCATGCCAGTAATGGTGCTCCTCTGTTTATTTTTTGCCTCCATGGCATCGTCCCCTTTAAAAACAGCGTTCTGTTGGGCTAGATTGAAGAACAAAACCCTTTCATTCGTTGAATATGTCTTTAAAATTCAGCCCTCCGTTAAATGACTAATTTGTTGCTTCCAGTCAGAAAGCGGTGGCTGGAAACTCGCGCTTTCTCCTGACACCGTTTTTTATACAAAATTCTGGCGCTTTTGAACCGGTCCAGCCAGCCATTGGCGCCTTGAAATCTTCCAATCCCGGCGTGTTGCTAGGGCCCTTTCTTTCAAAGACTCCCATCTATTGCTAATTAGGGTTTTACTTTGAACAACTAGCGAGATCGTTTCTAACTCTTCCATTGGCGACATTTTCAACGATTTTCGAGACTTGAAACGAAGGGCGCATTGAATAGCATTTTTTAATTTTTCACGCTCTTCACTTGATTTCAGAGTGGACCACTCCCGACCCCTTCTGGTGGCGAGGTCTATTCGCTTCCGACGTGAGCATCGACTTGATCTAAAATATGGATTTTTGTCTTGATGGTAAATGACTTGCGTTTCTTCTCCATGTGCAAAAACATTTTCCTCCCTTACAACAAGTCCAAAACGCAATCAGCGACAAACACAATAAACACACTCGGAACAGAGCCTTTTGGAATGCAACCGTGGGCGTATATTCCTGGGGCGTCACTCAAGAACCAACCAAAGCTGAACAGTAATCACCCATATAAAGACCTTCCATCCAATACCTTTTATGGGGTGATTATAATACAATAAATATGTTTATATAAGAACATAAGACTGTATCATGAAATTCATATTTTAAAAAAATTGCGCGGATTGGGCAGCTTAACTGCCATCTGGGGGGGATGTATGTCAGAAGAACCTGGCAACCAAAGCCATAGTAGCACCTTCCCGTTTATCCCAATTTTGATGGAGAGTTCAAAAGGGGTGATGATATACTATGATTTTTAAATTGATTTAAACATTATCCCAATTTTAAATCAGACAGTGGCACTTCAACATTATAGCTGAAAGAGAGAGAAACTTGTCATCCCAAATGGAAGCTCCCAAAACCAAAAACATAAAATCTAAGCTTCTTAGAGTGTGACAGTGTTCCCTTCTCTCAACAGCGAATAGCAAAACACAACATTTATATTATCCCCTCCATTTCACCCACATCGGCTTCCCCCTTTTTTTTGAATGTCCGTCTAAAATCCCAGACATGCTGTCAAAAAACTTAATATCGGGGTTTTTGGGTAGTAGGACTTCACAAATCAAAGGCGAAAATCGAAAACATAAAATCGCAGCATAATCGAGGGAAAAATTTTACATTTCTTATAGGATGTTTTGCGGGGCCACTCATTTTTGACTTAAATTCGGGAAAACATAAGATCGGGACGTAAATCGAAGTTTCACTGAGTATCAAATGACCCAGTGTTGTTTTGAACAATTTTTGATAACGTTTGGAACTTTCTTACAAAAATGTCCCTATTTTTCGTATCAGATAGGTGAACACATTTACACTTTTTCCAAAAATAGAATGTTTAGTTGGATTGTGATTTATCAGCATACAATTGTATCAGAAGAATGTTTTGGAAAACAGACACAAGAGACTTACAATGAGTTTGTTAGTTGCAATCAAATGAAAGGTGAAATCAATAGAAAAATATACTCATTGCAAGACAATGACCTAAAAAAAAATACATACTTGCAAAACTAGCACTTCACATTTCCTTTCTGAATAAACGATATGCAAAATTCTGTTTTAAGCACAGTTGCTGTACATTGAGAGAATGGTACTCACTATGGAAGGCAGAAAAGCAAAGCAACATTCGCATAAAGTGTTTAGATATGGCTTTCAATAACAAAAGAAAGTTCTCATTGTACAAAGTAACACAGGAGAATGTAACATTCATGGAAGATGTTGATTGAATGGACTAAAATTTGAAGTCTGTAGATTTGAAATCAGATCAAAAAAGTGGTGATAATGCCTGTTTTATGTTCAGCCCTCACAATGGCTGAGCTATTTAGAAAGACAGAGCAAGGCCAAGGGATCATCTATCTTTCAGATCTAGTGTTAAAATTATCATCAGAAGTATAACGTTTTCCCCCCTTTAAGACCTAAAACTAGCAAATTAATGATATTTGGGGTATTAACTTCTGTGGGATTGATAGTACAAGACACTGGATTTCAATAACCACAAAGCAAGGAAAATGTGCAATGTGTAAATGAAAGGGCCAAAATAAATTTCAAAATGTAAAAACAAACTTGGATGAAAACTATTTAATACTCCATACAATTATTTAGCTCTAATTGTTATATAAAAAATAACCAAATTGCGCTGCTTATTAAAGTTTAAATAAAGAAAAATTATTATCGTTGACGGGAACATGGCTGATGAATGTACGTGTCGACGTAGCTCTTGAGTTCACGGGGTTTTGTGAAGTAATTAATGTTCATGGCTTGATTTTGTATGCTGTTCCGAAGTAGAGAAGTGGCCTTGAGAAGTGTGGTAAGCCTTTTTCTTTTGATCAATAATTTCCGGTATTTTTTCGTTCCAATTTTGAACACCCTTCTTATTCTTTGCTTTTGGTCTAGTTCACGGGGTTTTGTGAAGTAATTAATGTTCATGGCTTGATTTTAAAATCTTGCCATTCAACATTTACATCTGTACTGATTGCTCTTTGTCTAGATAAGTTGAATGGGCAGTATAATCTTCTTATACTCTCTTGTTGTAGAGGTTACTTTTAAAATTTGGGTTTTTTTTTGTTTTAAGCTGTTTTCCTGTGGATCCATTTCTTAGGGGTTTTTAAATTTACAAAGAACTAAAAAGTGATCTGTACTAACTCACAGCTCCTATATACTCTTGTATCATTATACAGGAAAGTTTCTTGTTGGATAGGATTAGTCGATTATTTATCCGTGCCTCTTGCTGACCATGTGTATTTATGTATATCTTTATGGGGGAAAGGGGGTTTTTTAAACCCTTATAGACGTCCATACCGGTATAGCTGTCATATAGCGGTATTTTCCCGTTATAAAAGAATTAAGGTATTTGAAAAAGGTATGAAAAAATACCGGTATTTTTATTGGTATTCAATATCTTTTCGGTCCCTTTTTACTTGCAGAATCAAAAAAACAACTATCCTTGTCTTTCTTTTATTTGTATTTACAGTATTTGAAGTTTTTCTTTTTTAATTAATCTATTTTATGTGTTTAAAGATATCTCCAAAATACATTCACAAAAAGCGCGAAAATACAGTTTTTTAAATACGAAAATACATATTTCAAATACAAGTTTTTAAATATTGCTCAAATCTGTCTATAAGTATCTGCGGTTAGCAATGTGCATCTGGTTCCCAGCTTGAGCGTATACTTTTACTTACAGTAAGACCGGAAACTAGAATGATTTTGAGAAGCAATGCAAAAGTACAGCTAAAAAATGAAGAAAAAAAAACGGTTTGAAACTCCCAAAGCTCAAGGTTTTTTCAGGTAGATTGGGAATATAATTTTGGAAAATCGGCTGAACGCTTTCGGCGTTAGCGTTGACACAAACGGACAGACACGTTTTGATGATCAATCGATTTTTAGTATAAAATTTCATCTAAATATGTTTCGCTACTAGTTAGAAGAAATGTTTGTTGTATAACCAGCGGTTATCCACTTCTACGTTGCCAGGGCCCGGCAATAAGAGTTTTCCAGTGCACGTCTTCTTAGATTGACAAGAGGAAGAAAGTAAAATGTTTATTATTTGAAATTCCATCATCAATATTTCATTAAATCGAATTTAAAAATAAATGCTTTCTCTACCTACGGTTTTATTGTGTAAGAGAATGTATTTATCTCAGTCGAGTAATGACAACAATAGCACGCACGTAGAAAACTTAAGGACGAGCAGAGAGAATCTTTCCAAACTCTTCAATATCTTTACGTCAGGCATTTCTATGAAATAGTATAAGACAAACTATAGTTATTGCTAAAAAAAATCTACATTAAATTTAAAGATAACTTTTTCCAAAAATTATAAAGTATGTTTTCGGAAGAAAATTTCAGAAAATTGTTAGATTATGAAATTGTAAAAGAAGCAAAATGTGTAAAATACATCATAATGTACATAATATGTGACGAAAAATTTAGATATTTGTTAAAAGATTTTAGCAGTTCCACCGAGATCACAAAGTTAAGAACAGTACATGAAGCATATAATTACGGTATTGATCCGGACTCTAGCCATGAGATCGTCGGGCAGTGCCGACAAACTGGGATTACGACATTAGTGAAAGGTGATCTCTGTTTTCTACTTTTGTCTATCGAATTATATTCATCCTATTTCAGTGTATGATATGGTGGATTCTGGAGACATCTCGCCTGCGATGCTTTTTTACCCTTTTCAAATTTGTCGAAATTACGAAAAAGTTTAAAATTAGTTTCGACGATTTTACTTGGGAAAACAGATTCATCGGATAAATCTATCAAGGGACAAACGCCGTTTTGGGATCAAAAATTCGAGTCGCAGGATAAATGAACTCGTGCGTAATCTCAGCTTATTCTTTCTGGTAGTGGAATGATAACGGAAGATCTTAGAAGTAAAATGTATGTAAAATAATATGTTAGGACATTGAATATTGGTGATATCTACACAATTAGTTCATTTTTTTTTTAAAAATCAGTTTCCAAATCGGAATCGATATTTTGAGTAGTGCCACAAATAATTTTTTGTTGGTATTCGAAGAAAGACGGAAATATGTGAACAAGATTACCTACAAAATACGACTATTACAGATGATACTTGACCGTTTGATTGTGTTACAGCATCACTAGTTTAATATGTGGAGAAAAAATATTGAGATAGAAAGGGACGAAAGCGTCAGGCTGACTGCCTGGCTAGTCTGCCTACGGTCGGGTGACGCAATGGTGTGAAACGGTGAAGGGGAGGAGGTGTTTTCCAAATTTGACTTTATGCCGCTCCTATTGATCCGATTTGCATGATTGACACGGCGTTGGATTCAGGAAGCACGTCGTCATCGCGCTACAATCCCACATTTTTTTATTTCTTCCCGAAACTATGAGAAATTTTTTAAAACCATTGTTTGGAAATCTTTCTTGAAAAAACGGCTTCGTAGCGTAAATTATATTTTTAAAAGGCGTCCAATGCCGTTTACAAATCGAAAGATTAGGACCATTTTTGTCGTTGTCGGTCCTAGTAAATTCCTGTGATGCAGCGTTCTAGTTTTCCTATAGAGTATTTTTCGATGCATTTATTTTAAATTATACAAGTGATAACGAATGACTCGTCCTTTGCTGAGATCCTCTCAAATTCTACAGCGTGAACGTTTCATTAAACAGAGAGGATGCTTCCTTCATTCTTCAGGTGAGTGGTAAGTTTTTCATTTAATTTGCAATGCCAGATAACATAGGCGTGCGTTTCGCTGTAAGAGCGAGCAATTTCATTTCTCGGCGTTAATCAGTGCAGGCGCGTTTGAAATTAGTTCTGAACGATCCTAAGAGATTGCGCATCCGAATTACAAATTTGAACTTTTTTACGTCGAAATGAGAGAGCTGACAAACTAGTTTCTGGCTTGCATTATTTTTTTTTACGTAGTGTGAAATACTAGTGTTTTAGAATAAGAGTAGAGTGAAAAGTGTTTTCCAATAAAAAATTTGGATGCAATAATTTTCTATTTCCGGAGAGACGGTGTCTTGCCATTAAAGCAGAAATTGATGTAGCTGTTGAGGGCTGGTGAGGGTCAGGTGGCCAATGGGAAGTAATTTTGTGTCTGTGCAGGCGCGGAGGACGAGGGGAAGCGGAACGCTGGCGGGCAGCGGCGGAGAGACCTGAGAGAAGACACGCTTCGCCCTCAGGGCTGAGTGCACGTGGGTGGAAGTCAGGGCCCCAGGAGCCGCCCTGCCGCCTCACTTCTTCCAAGATATCAACCCCAGGAGACGGGCAGAAGTCAAAACTCTTCGTTCACAACCGCACTCACGGGGAGCGCGCCTCACCCAGTTACGGCGTGTGTGGGAAGGCATTCAGACATAAATCAAACTCATCATTCACGCTTTGGGAGAACGGCCGCCCTGGCACAGTGTGTGCAGGAAGGCGATCGTGATAAATCAGCCCTCCTACTCGTAACGCACGCACACGGGAGAAGCGCCTCCCACTGTTGCAGCGTGTGCGGGAAGGCATTCGAGATAAATCGCGCACCTATCGCGGCATATGCGCACGGGCGAACGCCCGCACGGCTACAGCGTGGCGGAAGGCATTCGAGGATAAATCAAAGAAGATTACCATTCATATGCGCACACACACGGGCGAACGCCCATACAGCTGCAGCGTGTGCGGGAAGGCATTCAGCGAGAAATCACACCTCACCACTCATATGCGCACACACACGGGAGAACGCCCGCACAACTGCAGTGTGTGCGGGAGGCGTTTAGCGATAAATCAAACCTCGCCACTCCTTATGCGCACACACACAGGAGAACGCCCGCACAGCTGCAGCGTGTGCAGGAAGAGATTCAGAGATAAATCAAGATGGCCATCATATGCGCACGCACACGGGAGAACGCCCATACAGCTGCAGCGTGTGCGGGAAGGCATTCAGCGATAAATCAAAGTGGCCATTCATATGCTCATACACACGGGAGAACGCCCGCACAGTTGCAGCGTGTGCGGGAAGGCATTCATCCGGATATCCCCTCCCTCGCATATGTGGACACAGAACGCTCGCACAGCTGCAGCGTGTGCGGCCAGGCATTCAGAGATCAATCATACCTCGCCCCTGATATGCGCACACACACTGAAGAACGCCCGCTCAGTTGCAGCGTGTGCGGTGATGCTTTCAGTGATAATTCAACCCTGGCCTCGCATATGGGAACGCACACGGGAGAACGTCCGCACAGCTGCAGCGTGTGCAGGAAGGCATTCAGGAAGAAATCAATCCTCGCCTCTCATTTGCGCGCACACGGGGAACGCCCAGCTGCAGCGTGTGGGAAGGATTCAACGCGAAATCAAAGCTCGCCATTCATTTACGCACGCACACGGGAGAATGCCCGTACAGCTGCAGCGTGTGCGGGAGTATCAACCTTGCCTCTCATATGTACACGCACACGGGAGAACGCCCGCACAACTGCAGTGTGTGCGGGAAGGCATTCAGCAAGAAATCAACCCTCGCCACTCATCCGCACACAGGAGAACGCGCGTGTGCGGAAAGGCATTCACACAAAAAGGACATCTCGCTTCTCATACGAGCACGCACTCGGGAGAACTCCTTTAGTTGCAGCTTTTGCAGTAAGGCATTCAGCAAGAAATCAACCCTCGCTACTCATATGAGAGCGCACACCGGAGAACGCCCGCGTTCAGTCGTTCCTTGACGTAGTGCTGTGCATTGTAAACGGTAATATTGACCGTTCACTGCGGAGCTGGATTTACCAGGCTGTTAGCTCACCAAGATGGCTTTGGGCCAACCGTCCGCTATCGGTTGGAAGCGCTTGCTTCCTCAGCAACGTAGATGTGGAATGCGGCGACGCTTGACATGTTACAAATGCCCCAAAGCGTCCGCCGACCGGCATGTCTTGCAGTGGCAACTTGCTTCTGCATTGGGGGCACTTCCTCAGCCCCTACGCCCTGCAGCAAGTGCACGTAAGACAGGGGCTCTTAACTTACTTTATTTTTTGTTAATGCAAATGTCAACGGATACTTTGACATCTGGCGTTAAATATTTTTTTGAATTCTTTTGTTGAAAGGGAAGAATTTTGTAAGAATGTCTTGTGGAGTGAAAAAAAAACTGATAAATATTTAATTTTTGAAATTACTTTTTTTTTAATTAAAAATTTAATCCTTGGAAGGGTAATGTGAAATTTTTGTTTAAAAAATATCTTTAATTTTATTTTATTCTTTTTGCCTAATTTCTATGAGTTCTTTATAATGAGAAAGATTGACGAGTACGGAGAGTGTAATGAAGTGATGACATATACTGAGTACAAAACACAATTAAGAGATTAATTTGGTTTTTATTCATTGTATTTTTTAAAATACATCTGTTAGTGGGTCTAGCAGAGCTGGCTAAGAAGTTTTGTCCTCTAGTAGTCTAATTGTTTAAACCACAATATATTTATAAGTAAAATACAAAAAGACCGCTTATTAAGGCTGTAGCAAATATAGTTCCCCATTTATAATGAATTGAAGTTCGGAAGAATCCCGAAATAGCTGCTTCCATTACTAAACAAAATCGTAATTTTATCAGTCGTTTTCAAAAAGAAGTGTATATAATTTTGAAGCTTCTTAAAGAGTATTTTTAACACATTTCCAGAATCAAAAATATATTTTAGTGGTTTCAAAATTAACCGTCTATACTTCAAATTGTATTTATAAAAATACATGTTTTTAAAGTTGACGAAAAAAAATTAGTTCCAATTCTTTGTTTCAAAACGTAAATCAGGTCTCTCTGGAAAAGATGCACACAAACTATATCGTGTAACAAGCAGTCTTCCAAACAATAATTAAGAACCTTATTGAACAAAGTAATTTTGAAACAACTATTTACAGTGAAAATAATGTAGTATGGCATGTGCATTTTCAATGAACTTTTTGCACTTTATCTTGTTGTAACAAAAACAATATTATTACAAAATCTCGCACAAGAAGTTAACATACTCTAGGTTGAAAGGTGCTTATTTTACGATCTCGCATGTGTTTATTTTGATCAGAAGACATGAATGAATGTGTCAGCCATTCACCAAGGCTTGCCATTAAACAAAATCAGCACTCCAGTAACCGATGAGCTTATAGGCGCGCTGTCGATTAATAATTATATAAATAATTACAATACAACGCAACAATTTGTTTATCATCTTTGGACTTCCATGATTGTCGCTAACTTTCATCTGTCAGTTTCTCGCCACTGTTTGGTGGAAATAGTCTCTGATGAAGTTTTCTTCCAGGAAATGTTTGTAATCGTCAGAAATCGGCCCATTAAAGGCACGCCGCGAAAAAGCAACAAATTGTGACGGCTTGCGTAATCAGTGGGGGGGCCATGGGGTCCATGGCTTCCTGAAAATCATGCGGGCTTAGGTTTTCTTCTGTTTCCTCCTTGGCCCGACAACTTTGATTTCAATTTCGTCGTATTTATATGATGTTGCCTTATATTGTGTAGTATCATACATACACTACAAAAATTGTGTTCAATGTAAGTAATATATTGATTGTATAACCAAAAATCTATGATGCCCCCCACCCCCCAAAGATCAGCTGCATCGCCTCTGGCATGCATTTATTATCTATCCATAACCTCTTCTTTGTAAAATACATTTAATGTTATAATGAGAGGCAGGATTTCCATGCATATGCATGTTTTTATTTAAGCTTAGTAGAGTTTTCAAACTTTGTAATTAAATGTTGCATAAAAAGCCAACTTTTTCCGGGCATGTTTGCATGTTTTGGTAGATTTTTCGAGAAATTCATCAAATGAATGCTTAGACGTTTTTAAACTAATGCATTTTGGCTTCTATCTAGCATCAAATACTTAAATATTTCTCTGCATAATGTGTGAATATAAAGCGAGCGCATATTTTGGAACGGTGGAAACGTTTGTCTGGAAGTGAAAAGTAATTTATTACAATTGCTGTTCTAAAGGAGTAACCTGGATACACCAGATTTTAGGAATTGTTCAATTAAAAAACTTCTACTGATGGTGTTTTTCTAGACGAAATGTTTAGTGCTCAAGTCTAATGTATCTGCAGAAATTATATAATTTGATATACTGAAACGCAGAAAAGGGGGAAACCAAGTGTTAAATTTAAAAACTGTACTTCCTCCACACCCAGCCGAGAAGTGAGCCATCCATCGTTCAGAGAATACAAACATTGTAAAAATGTAATACAAGGAGCTGTTTTTTAAGTTTAAGTATTTAATGTAATTTAACTTTTAAATACTTATAAATTAAAATCTGGTGGCTAAAAGCCTCAACCTGTCATTCTATGGTCATAGAAAAGTGTAAAAGCTGTTATTATGGATGTTACTTTCAGTTGTAAAATGTAATTATTTGGTAAACAGTCAAAATTGGAAATTAATAACATAAATTCTTAAATTTAAAAAAGGTTTATGCTCATTGTAAGGAAACCTGCCATAGAAATGGTTTCCACTAACAAAATACCAAATTTACAACATTTTTGGGATTGTTTGCTACCTTTGAAAAGGTTGGAAAAGACATTTTTTACATCATACGTTTCCACTGGCGACCGCTGAAGTGCTCGGGCTACTAACGCCTGCGTATAGGCAATCTGCTCGATGCACATGTTTGCTTTTCGCCTAATAACAAGGCGCCATCGGTAATGAGCGTATAAGCTACTTTATTATCGATTGGTACTGCGTCACGCTCCAGTGACGTCTGGCGTTAGTAACCCCCACCCCTTTGCTGAGCTATTTAAGGGGCGCTCTGCGGCATTTGTTGGCCCTCATATATTACAGAACGCAACGCTACTTGCTTACGGCAGGTGTGCCGATATGTTTTTGTTTGTTTCTCTGTGACAGTGTCTTCATTTGGGAGATATAAATTTTTGGGCGATGGAATTGGATTGATTGGTTTTCTATGATGTTAAAAAAGTTACATGTTCTTTTGTAGTTGTACCGCCTGTTGCGATGTCATTTTCCAATTTATATGCTTACGGTGCGAAGCACATTTGTATTTGACTTCATGGGAGCGTAACGGCGCGCAGTCTCTTATGTTGCCAAGTACCTGCACATTCTCTAATCGTTTGTTGAATGTTGCAGCACATGGCTCCAGGTCTTTCGTAAGACGGTATCCGCATTGGACCTTTGGAGCGCTTATGACATGGAGGAAAGGCCCGTACGGCAATGGCTGTGGTCTGCTTGTAGTACTCCGTTTATTGGCCCCGTGAGAAACTAAACAAAGTTGTAGGCCTGTGCTGATTGCACTAAAGTGCTCAAACGGCTTTTCATTAATGAGTGTTTACAATTTTCTGATGATAAAGGGAATATGCAATCAATCCAATCCCATCAATCATGTAATAGTTCGTGGCAAATAGAAGTCACTGTATCAGTTTGTTTTTAATGTTGTTTTAAACTGTAACATTTCTTTACAGCTTGTCACTCAATTTGTTTATATGTTTGTATTGAAAAGCTCTCAAATGTGAGGCTTTTGTCATGTTGATGTACGTCAGCCGTTTGTAAATCTAAAATGGGTTTTTAACAAATTTCGGTTTTTGACGTAGTAATTCTGTTTAAATTCGTGTATTTAAAGGCTATGTAGCCTTTCATGCTTCTTAAATCTGTGTCAAAATTGTTAGTTATTAGGTAATTCTGTTTAATTCCTTTTACAGCATTGTTTAAGGAATATTGATTGTTTGTTGGTTTTAATCTTAATTCTCTTACAGCATTGTTTAGCGACAAAAGAAACATTGATTGTTTGTAAAGCATTATTAGTAAATTTGTATTAAGTGAAGTTGGTTGTTCTGAATTTTTATATAGGTAAATCTGTTTATTTTGATAAGTGCCTTTTTCCCGCAAATGGCACCTCTACAGATATCCGATACCTAGGAATTTTGTGTTAATTCCGCTCAACTCCGTGGGACTAATAATTGGTCATAATTCATATTGCTATTAATTCAGCTGACCGTCATAAATTTATGTGCAGCAATGGTTTGTAACACAAGGTTTAGTAAATACGTTTCAGTAAATTATCAGCACTATTAAATTAAATCATTAATTGCATTAAAATTGGAGTAAAATGTGTTTCATAAGATGTTAATCTATTATCAAATTCCTAATATTCTAATTAAGATGTATGTGTAGGTCTATACTAATTTGAATTTGTTGCTAGATTTAATGTTCTATAAAGTTTCATGGACCAACTGCATCTACTTTTTCATCGAGACAAAGCGTGATCGAAAAACTATGGCACAGTACAAACTAATGTTCCTGGGCGAACATTGAACTTCCCTGTAACCGTCAGTTTTAATGGAAATGCGAGATGCTCGAGTGGGGACAATACACTGTTCGAAAAAGTAGCAAATCCAACGTTTATAGGATTTCTAGAGAAATAAAGACAGGACCATTGAAATTACGCGCTTTAGAAACAGCTACAGAAAATGAAAACGCCTATACCCATCATGTATTTTTGCTGAGTGATTTAAAATGCCAGACGCAGGTGGAAGGCGTGTGAGCAAGCATGAAGGCAATTAGATAACAGACTCGACCGACGCATGGGAGGCGCTTCTAGACGTTTTCTTGAATTGTACTAGAGGTTTTCTTATCTTGCGACGTCGTTGATGGCATACGCGACACAAGCGGTGTTAGTTGACTTAGATATAAATATTTTACAGAAAGGAACACCTAAAAGGAACAAAAATATGGCAGTCAAGGCAGAGTACAGAAAGACTACTACCTAAAAGAAAGGCTTAATTTTGATCGTTTTCTGAGAATGGAAGAGCATGGAGGAAATTTAACGCGTTTAGAGCAGTCTAGACGTATTGCAAACGTTTGTGCGTTGCAAATGCACTTAAAAAAAAATCAATTCTGATCCAGAGAATGTACAATGTGAAAAATTCGACGTATGAAGAAGGCATAAGGCTTACAATAATGAACATCTTAGTGAAAACCGTAGATATATTTTTCGTATTGTTCGAAAGAATTAGAGCAGAAAAGAAAAATTACTTTGGAGACACATTTTTAGCTTATTCAGGAGGAGGAAATAATTCGTCAGAGATTACGAATATATTCGCAGAGGAAAAAACAAAAATTTCCTGTCGTTAGAATTCCAGAACAGGTTACTAACAGGTGATCGGGAAAAGCGACGCATTTAATGTCTATTTCAGTTTACGTTTTGTAAACAAAATCTCACCACTCAGATATCGAGGGGAGACTATTGCCAAATGAGTTTAATGTAGACGCAAACACATTGCGAACGTAATAAATCTATTGAAAATGGAAGAAGTCGCGGGGTCCAGATGTCATTTGGCGAAAGCATGAGTAAACTCGGTGGAAGGCGGTATTACTGTTTCAACAAGATTATTCCATGTTTCGATCAACAATTCTGGCGTGTCCGATGGCAGCTAGAGGCGCTACCGTTCCATTTTCAAGGTGACACAACTGTTTTACCAATTATAGACCGGTAAGTCTTACGTCGGTTGTATGCAAGCTTTGATAACTAGCTATATTAGACAAGAATGGGTAAGAGAAAAGAATGGCTATTTCCGGGACAACATGGTTTCTCTTGCGAGGAGTCGAATGGGATCATTGCTTTTAGAATATGAAGGTCGAACATGCCGAAAGCTGCTCCTGGAAATATTGGGCGTTGAGTCGTAACGCGTTTTCGATTATGTTAACATGGGCGCCGAGGTTCGATACTATTTGTAGCTAATGCTTCAAAGAAAACTAAATGTTGTCCGCTAGCTACCATGATTCGATTAGTTTGCGTCTGGAATAATCGCTATTACCCATTGACAGCCGATTAACCGATCTGCCATCCATACAAAGTGGCGAGGAATTTGAAAACAAATATTTTATCTAGCTACTTATTGGTTCGAATTGGCCAATGAAATTCTTTTTTTTCCCTTTAAAAAAGAAACTTAAGATTTATTGTTACAGAAAGACTGTCCTTTGGTCATGACCTTGTTCGAACCTTTGAACTGCTCTATATCTCGCGCGCTCATGATCGACGTCGCCACGAAGGACTATCTTCTCTTCTCCCCGGTGATGCGAATTCAAGAGTCGAAGTACCGGGTTCTTATCCCCTGTTCTTCCACGAACGTTGCCGAGCCACTGATCCGCTCTACTTAAATATTCGGTTCCTAGTTGACTGACTTGCAAAGTAATACCCGGTTCTTTTGTGATATCTGAAAGTTCCACAATTTAACTATGCTTGTTTAGAAGATATTTCCGAGTCTGTATTGACTTCTCACAAGTTCTAATTTCTGCGTGTTGTAAAATAATTAAGTCCAGAATGTTCGTGGTGATCAGAAATTCTTTAGTTCAATAAAGTAGTAAAACTCCCTCGCGAAAAATAACAAGTTAGACTTCCAACACAGTAAATTATTCGAGAGTCAACGTTCCTCAGTCTCATGAAAATTACAAGTTCCAATTACCCAAATTATCTATCCACCAGCATTCGCACAGCGTCACGACATATGACAGAATGTGTATTTTATTACTGCTCAGCCCTCAGATGACCTCGGCTTCCACTTTTCTACTGTTTTGTCTCAAAAAATATCAGTTATACTTCACCCAGTAGTAGATTATGTTTGCTCTCTCAACCAATCTCAAAATCGTTTGAAATAAGTTCATGCTGTCACTTTCAATACCAGATGAATATTTATTTATCTGGTGCTTTATTAACTTGGGCGCCGTTGCTGTGCGCCGCTGTTCCTGTTAATTACCCTAGCATTTCTGTTTCAACCGATATTTAATAAAATGGCCACTTACTCACGATAGCAATGGTTAGTCAGGTGGACATATAAGAATAGATTGCGAAGGTATTTGGTGTCCCGAGAAACTGTAAAGTTTCAAATTAATAATGAGTATTGACATCAGAGTTGTGGCGGGAATTGATAAACTTTTTAGAAGATAGGATCATTTTAAGAAATTTGGATTGTTTAAGTGCGAAAGGCACATCAAGTACTCACATAAACAATCAAAAAAAATGGGACCAGGCACGAGGCTGAAAAGAACTTACAGGCATTCATTAATGCCTGTGATGTTGATGGATCGTGTCAATTAATGTTAGGTTTTTGCTGATTGCTATGACATCTATGAATAGATATTGATACGAACATCGGTTAGATACTAAGTGACAGTAAATTTAATTTTTAATTGAACGATTTAGAAGGACATTGAGGGGCTTAGGCAGGTATCGTGGTGGATGATGCGCGCAGTAGATAGTTTATTGATCTGATGGAGCGGTGTTGATGTGCTTCCGAGAAAAGAAGAAGTGATCATGTGGACGGGACGGCGACGTCAGGATGAATGAAGATGGTGGTGCGCGAACGAATACGACATATTATAAAGGATGTTTGGAGACCGGTGTGATCAAGGTTTTCTATCCATTAAAATTATAAAATACAAAATTGTTTTAATAATTTACATGTTGTAGTACATGATTCGACAGGCCAAATTCAGCAGTAACTGATGAAATATGTTGCTTTTCGGTTCCTGGACCACTCTGTATAGATGGCAGTCACATCATCATTGCAATGGCCTCTACGATGTGTGCATGGTACGCGGTTAGCTCCTCTCCTCCAAGTAATACGAGTTCAACCTCCATAACTTTCATACCTTCTTGTCTCTTCTTTTTTACAAAACAATCTCAATTCCTTCCGTCATACCCATTATCAGTTTACAGCAATCCTACCATATCACAATCTTCTGTCCGTTATTACCGCGCTATGTTTATTTACTTTCACTATGTTGTTACATTCCGCACACTATGTTTATTTGTCTCTAGTTTCCTTACGTCATACCCATTATCATTTCAGCAATCCTACACTTGTATATGCAATCTTCTACCCTTCTTTTTCCACTCGCCGTTTGTGACTTTGCCTCCCTGGTCGCTAGGAACGTCCTGCCTGCATTCCATGCCCTCCAACCCCACTTTGATGAATTTAATGATTTTATTACCGTTCCCATAAAATATTGTGTCAGTCTGCTGCTCTCACAATGGGCTTTAACAATGTCACGAAGTTCTAAAGCTTAGTTTTCTGCTAAAAATTAACCCACACAATCCGCATTTCAGGAAAGCTTAAAACGTCATTTCTCACAGAATTGCTCAATTATTTTTCAAACTTCTGCAGGGTTGGTACATTATGCATTATTTTAATATGGCGTAAAGAAGTTCATTATGTTGTAGTCTTCGGTTATTGTTTTAAATTACGTTACCGTTTATTTAAATATTTCTCACGCAATTATGCATTACATTTATTAATTTGTATACATTATTGCATTTGTGAGTGGAAGTGCTTAATATTACTTTAAATGAAGATTTTCCGAAAACTCAATACATTCTTGTGATAAAGCTTCAAATTTCGCGTTTACAAGTAACGCAGGCCATTTTCTAAAAACGACTAGAGCTTTTTACTCATTAAATTACTATTTGGAATGAGATATTACTTCTATCTTAAATTAATATTTCCACAGTTCTGGAGGCTGAGGTGTAGAAAAATTTCAAAAAATGTAATTTAGGCAGAGATAGATGGCAGCAGGCAAGGAGAGAGGCAAGACTGTACAGTTCAAGTCACGAAAAAGCAATTGAAAAATATGCTGTGACATACCAGCGGGACATGTTTTATTCACAAATTATTTCTCGTAAATGGGCGAAATGGTTAGCGGAAATAATAAGCAATATGGCGCCTTAGTAACGACGTCGTGGTTGTTGTCGGGATAAACAAACATTCTATGACCGTGGAGGTGACGGCGTAGTGGAAATATAAGAGATTTGTGAATTAGTTGAAGTGGACGAGATTATTAAGGCAGGTGGGCCAATTTGTCAGAGGAAATAAAAAGAAAGGCGAGGGATTGTAGCTTTAAAAGGGAGGATAAGATTCATTCTGTCGCATGTATCGTGACGGTGGCGCAGTTCGCTCGCGAATGTCGATCAATTGTGCATGTTAGAAACGCCAAGAAATTCGAGGTCTACAATACGTGTTTAGGACTTTGAAACATTTCGTGTGGTAGAGCAAGGAATCGGACTTGAGGACATATTCGGACTCTGAATATTTTCGTGGCTGAACAAGTGAACTTGTGATACTTCTAAGATTTGAGAACGTATCGGTTACAGAAAGTATTTTGCTGTGCATAAAAATACTAAGACTTGAGTTTTTCGCGGTAAGACTCTAATCATTCTTGAACTTATAAATGTATGCATAACTACAAACGATATCGGACTTTGCATATTTTCTTGCTATAAACGGAAGATGGGAGCAGAGATTGGACACTGTGCAATCGTAAAACACTGGATATTTATACGGTGAGAACGGGCATCAGACATAATATAGTGGAGCTGGAACTAATATTTAAGTGGACAAGAGCGGTGAATCAGCGGTGTTCGTTTAGAGAAGCAGATTCGTGGTAATTGGATTTCAAGGTTTCGGAGCTAAATAAAGAGAAAGCGTTTCTTCGGTAGCACCAATCAGGCACGCCGAAGACCACGATCGCCATTATAAGAGTTCGAACAGGTCGTAGAAAGTTTCTCATTGCCAATTATTTCCATTTTAATTTGCCTTTGATGAGGAAATAAACATTAAGTTTCTCACTTGAAAGAAAGATAAATGATTTTCATTAGCCAATGCGAGCTAATAAGTAGCTTGATCAAATAATCTATGTTTCCGATTCCTCGCCATTCTGTATAGATATGGCAGATCAAGATAATCGACTGTGATGTCGCGATTATTTTAGTGTATGACCCATCGACCAGCTAGCGGGATAATATTCAGTTTTTTTATCGGAAACAATAATAGTTAAAATATTAGCAGCAACCTTTTCCTGGCGCCCATGTTGTAGAAATTTGGAAACGAGTTACGACGAAAACTAAAATTAAACATAATATTGATAAAATAAATGAGAACTTAATGCTTTGTGACTTAGATTATGAGTTAAAAGCAAAGTAGTACACATTTGTGAAAAGTTGTAATGAAAGGAGAACTCTTCAGTTCAAACATGAATTCTTGTCAGGAAAAGGTTTGCTTCATTTCAAAAACCACTTCAATAAGAAGAAAGGTACAATTTTTTTATTTTGTTTATTTATTGAAAAAAAAATCACTGAATATTTTCTTCATTAAGTGCCATTGAAAATACGTAGTACATCCATATGAAAATGTACAAACATGTAATATATTTCAATTGTCTTATTCTAACGTTATTAAGTTATACCTCTTCAAATCCTTCGTTCCCAAGTCCATGTTTCTTTGCTCACATTACCTGTTATAAAATCTTTGTTAGCTATTAGGTATTTGGTTTGATTGCTGAAAGATCACTTCTTTGTTTTATTTGTATATTGGCTTTCTTACTTTGCCAAGCCATGTATTTTAGTTTTCATTCATTTTTCTGCACTTGCTATCTGGAAATTATGAGGTATGTGTCGTAATCTCAGGCTCCTCTTAGTTCTTACCAATCAATGCAGAACTACTTATCACAAAAATGACTTTCTCGAAAACTCGAGCAGCGGTGCTTGCAGCCAATATAATATCCCTTCATTTATCCTTTGAATTCAGGGCGGGCCTAGAGACATTTAGGAAAGAAAGGGTGCACAGAAAGAGTGTTTTCCTTTCCACTTCAATCAGAAGAAACCATAAAATATCAAAACTCCAAGTCAATGGTAAAATGTTTCAAATATTAGTGTAACAATTAATTATTCAAACGTGAAATTAACATAATTGCCGTTATGAATTCATGACGTCTTTGCCCCCATTACATTTTTCAAAAATGCAGAATATATGTTTTATCATATATATTTATGTAACTATAATTCGTAATTATGTAATGGCAGTTATATTGAATTTCAATAAATTGAATTGTTTAGAATGTCAGTGACATTCTGTAATAAGACACCCATTTCATATAATAATACATTTCAAATTGCTTGATATCTACTAGATTCCAATATTGTTATAATACATTTAAAATTAAAACCTCTAGTACATATGTATGAAGTTGTTAACTTGACATATATGTTAATTAATATGTGGATGCGTTATTGGTTAAAACTGAGATGTTTTATTAAATGTCTCAGTAATACTCGCAGATTGTAAATTCATTACAAAACATTAATATAAATTTTCTTTTGCAGAAATACTTGTTACATGTGTGGTCATGGTCCCCAATCCATATCTGAAAGAATCATTTCCACTGCACTCCACAAACATTTTCCATCAGCACCATTACATACAGCACAATAACTGGCTGTGATTTCTGTATCTTCCACCAATATCTGAATGACCAAATGATAGAAAAGGATCACCTTGTGCTCTCAACATTTTCAAGAGAGTGACTATATCCAAAAGCACCAAGAACAGTTTCCTATCTCTCTCGTGGGCCACGGATAGTCCCCGAGGGACGTCAGATATCACATGACGAAAATAGCGCTAGTGCAGCTCTCTAGAATATGTCACTGCAACTACTTGGACCTCTCGTAGCGCGACAAAACCTCGCTTTAGGTGACGCCCCACTGCCTCCTTCAATAGAAAGCCCTGAACAGCGATACTTGGCAACGCTGTTGCGCAGTCCTATGTCACTAGATAGGCCGGTAGAAGTCGTTATTTGAATATCAGCCCGACGCCATATGCAACTGTATTTTCACCAACGCGCTCTGCCGGTGAATCTGTGAACTACTCATATTTGCTAGCGACAGGTGATTTCAGTCTGGAAGATATTTGCGGTTTTGTAATGTCGAAATCTACGAGAAGATGCTGGGTGCCCAATTGCCAATTCAGAAGCAAAATTAGCCGTTGCTTGGCTGTTGGATTTCGAGAAACGTTAAAAAGTGCGTAACATTTTTCGTATCTTACGTTTCTATGCATGTAGTTTGTTGATTAACACTGATTTTGTATTATTATTTTTTTGAATTGATCAGTAATATATATATATATATATATATATATATATATATATATATATATATATATATATATGTGTGTGTGTGTGTTTGTTTTAGATGCAGAGAATGGTTAAAAGCAATTGGGGACCCAGCTCTTGCCAAATGTTCTTGGAAGAGATTGACCACATTCGATTGTTTGTAAGAACATTTGTGGAACAGCATTTATCTGCGAGTTATAGGACGTATGAGTATGCTGTTTAATAAAATTTCGGAACCACGAAATCCCCTTTGCGAGGAAGCCTTGCGGGATTTCGATGCAAGCGTTCCAGTTGAAAGAAGTTCATTTTCTTCAATATGCATTTGGGCGTTTCAGTACTGTGTCGTAAAGTGTATTCAGTATTTTGGCATTTCAGTATTGTGTCAAATTCAAAATTTATTGCTTATTTATTTTGAAAATGATTTACTACATCAGGATTTTTATTTTCTACTTTTCCAAAATTTAAGTAGTATACCTTTGTGCGGGATGCAGAATTTGTAATGTACCTAATTCACTTTTCTGCGGTGTCATACAGTTTTTAACTGCTTTTGACGTAAAATAAAATAAATAAATAAAATAAAATAAATTAAGTGATTCTCTAATGTATATTTTCGGTTTCAAGTATCAGTTCAAATCCAGAATTTCAGTGGATGTTACTCGGTGAGACTTGTTTCAATAGAAATAAGTATAATTTATTTGTTCAGACAACAATTTGTGGGCAATATGCATTGCCATAAAATAGTAAAATAATGTGAATAAAGTGTTTCTCATCAAGAAGATTTTTGTTTTTCATTGTGTAGAAGTAAAGATTATACCCCAATAGTAATAGATTAACATGGAAAAAAAGATTTTTCTTTTAAATTTGTTCTCTTTGAGAACCCAGGGTGATCATTTTTAAGAATTATTGTTGCCATGCAGTGAATGACTTTCTTCATTCTGCACAAGTCTCATGAACATACCCCCTCGCTAAGTTTGTAATGGTACAAAAGTATTGAGAGTTTTAAGATCAGTGTATATTCTGTCATTGGATACAGATCCATTACATAAACTATATTTCCCACATCTGATTAGGAAATTCTAATTAAATTTGAAGATGAAATTCATTCTGTAAAAGATAGTCATTTTCACAAATTTGGAATGACTTTTTTGCTATGTTAAGACACTTTATTGAAATTGGAATACAAAAACTTTGTATCCCTATTTCTAGAGAGACTATTTTATGCATTTTAGAATTTCTTTAGTGCTTGAAGTATCTGGTCTGTGATATATTTTCAGTATTAGTATTAATTAATTTGTATTATTATTGATATAAGATGCATGTAATGTTATACTGTACAGCGTGTTGTTTCTCTTTGAAGCAGCTATGCCAGTTCAATTTTTATTCTATTATGTGTATCATTGTATTTTGTTCATGCACTTGCAATTACATTCTGAATGCTGATGATCTATTGATTGTAAGATTTGTGATGTTTATGCAGTGTTTGATTCCCACGTAGTTGTTTGAATATCTGTCCCAGGCTCCAGTTTCTGGTTTCAATCAAATTATTGCATTAGTAATCATTTCCACAGTAAATTTTGGATCCACAAGCATTATTCAGGACCAGTTACATTCCACTCTTTGTAACCAAACAACATAACCACAAGAAATGTGAGGTCAAAAAGATCTCATTTAATAGATTACAACTAAAGAAACCAATACTTACGCCTCTGTTGGATTGCTTAAAAAATATAGTTTTCAAGTCATATTTTGAATTCACGTTCTCATAAATATTGGTGTAGCTTTTATATTTTATATCCATTTATGTCATAAGCACACAGGCTGTAGTTTTAAATGCAGTATTCTGCTTATAATGAACGACTTAGGATCAGGAGAGCTGGACAATGGGAAATTTCACTCATTACGGTTAAAAAATACAGGATGTTATAATCCATGACATGTTTATTTATTAAAAACAGTCCAAAAACTGTATGCTGACATATAGAGGGGAGAAAATCATGAGACATTACAGTTAAAACGGTACATTAAATTACATTATTACATTAAATTACAAAACGTAGTTGAGAACAAAATTGGGATCAGATTTGAGAAAATAGCGTTCAGAAAGTGTTTCCGAAAATGCGAAATGTTAGCTCGCTGTAAAACTTCTATTGAGTTTCTGAAAAAATATCGGCATTATTCAAACATATCTGTGTATAAATAAGCGGCGGCCGGCGACCGCGAGTCAGTCCAAAGTCTGAAGTGGAAGCTGAGCTGTGAAGTGTGTGCATCGCGGTGAATAGCAGTGCAGTGATTGTGCTCAGTGACGTAAATATCAAAATATTAGGGGAACAATTTTTTAAATGTTTCATGAGGTATTTTATTATACAACAGTATAATATATTTAAATATTGAAAAGATTACAAACCAGCCAAATCTGAATTTTTAGTTTTAATTTTTTCCCTGCCATTTCATGTCCATAGAACCTTCAGAAAATTCTTACTGCATTTTAGGAGCAACAGTCTGCGCGCTTCATTATCACAGATTCAGATTCTGTGGACATGCAGGTCGTATTAAATTATTATTAAACCGCCAGTCCTCTCTCAAAAAAAATGGGTGAGTCTTTCGAAGCCTGAAAATAATCTCATCGAATGTTCTTAAAATAAATATGATGCAACGTAACCCCTCCAGTTTTGTAGTTTGTAAAAAACTGTTTTAATATTCCGTTTGGGGAAAAAAGAATGTGGCTAGAAATGAAATATCTAAACATTTATATTCTTTCAGAAACCAGGTACATATAATAAATACAAAATCGCTGCGTCAATCTCAAATTAGCAGTAGTGTGAATGCGTCCTTACTTGCAATAAAATAAAGTCCGACGGCATAATCTCGACTGCTGCTCGTAGCTCATCGACGCTCTACAGCCTTTCTTCAGCCTGTACTGTATATAGGTACAAAACTGATTCCCTGCTGAATGTCTTACTGCACACATCACAGCTCAATCTGCTCTCCCGCGTGCGTGCATGTGATAAGCCGGGAGGTGTGTTTTTGTGCCGGTCTTCCCGCCACAGCTGTGCAGGCGGTTTCTCGGTAGTGTGTGCGCAGCAGGTGGTAGAGATCCGATTGTGCTGAATGTCTTCCGCATGCTGCAGCTGTATGGGCGTTCTCCTGTGTATGCGCATATGGTGATATGATTTTATCGCGCCAGCCTTCCGCACCGCTGCAGTTGTGCGGGCGTTCTCCCGTGTATTGTGCGCATGTGGGCGGGTTCCTTTTTGTATGAATGTCTTCCACACACACTGCAGCTGTGGGCGTTCTCCGGCATGCGTGCGCATATAATTAGTGAATCAGTTTATTGCTGAATGTCTTCCCACACATGCTACAGCTGTATGGGCGTTCTCCTGTGTAATATGCGCATATGGTGAAGTATGATTTATCGCTGAAACCTTCCCGCATATACGCTGCAGTTGTGCATGACGTTCTCCCGTGTGTGTGCATATGGGAGGCAGAGGAGGTTCCTTTTGTGTGAATCATCTTCACACACACTGCAGATGTGAAGCGTCTCCGTGTGTGTTGCCATATGGGAGAGCGAGGTTTCCTTTTTGCCAAATGTCTTCCCACACACTGCAGATGTCCGGGCGTTCTCCCGTGTGTGTGTGCATGAGCAGGGTTCTTTTTGTGCGTGTCTTCCCACACACATAAGATGTGCAGGCGTTCTCCCGTGTATTGCATATGGGAGACGAGGTTCTTTTGTATGAATGTCTTCCCACACACCTCTGCAGCCTTTTCCCATTCTCCTGTGCGTGAGGTTCTGAATGAGAGTTTGGCTTGCTCATCTCTCCTGTGGGAAGTTGGACCTTGGGAAGAAGTGAGGGCGGCAGGGCGCTCCTTGAGGCCTGACGGCCCACGTGCACCTACAGCCCCGGTGGCCTGCCAAGTCTTCTCCTGCGGTCTCCTCCGCCGCTGCCACCATTCCGCTTCCCCTCGTCCTCCGCGCCTGCACAAACACAAATTACTTCCCATTGGCCTGGCCCTCGCAGCCCTCACTTGGCTACATCAATTTTCATTTTCTCGCTTCCCATTGATACGAAGTACAAGGAAGAAAAGTTAACCATAATCGTACTGGAAAACGATGAATTTTCGTCAGAAGAAGCTCTTATTGCCGGGTCTAACCAACAAAAAGTACGTCAACGGCTGAAATTTGGAAAAAATAACCTAATGCGTGGTGTAGTGGGAATCCGTGTTCTGTGGGTCCCTGATAACCAAAAATCGACTGATAACCAGTGTCATCAAATTCTACTCTACGCCTAAAGTGATAATGATTTCGCAAAAATTTGCATATTGCCCAGTAGATCTGAATGGGCGAGGATTGGCAAGTTTCAAACGAATATTTTGATGTTTGAGAGGCTTGACGTGAAGCTCAAAGAAACATTTTCAGGACGCAGGCGCACGCCATGTCCTCTGGCGTCCTAAAGTAATAGAAGGTTTACTCACCTGAAGAACAGATCCATCACTCTCTTTGGCTGATATCTTCACTGCCCATTGCCATCGGATCATGGGCGAGAAAAAGTTCTTTGTGTCTTTGAGCTGCCTTGATGGCGTACTTATCAATGGAAGACGTGGTAATCAAGAGTCGGATTGTGCGATACATTCTCTTTGCCGTTTACAATTACCATGCAAGACCGCACGGCGGTTCAAGTGCAAGTCGGCTTCAATAAAGCGGCAGAAAGAAAGAAGTGCCTTTTTCTGAACGTTTTTAGTGCCTGTGACAACACTCCTTAAGAACAGATGATACAAATCAGTACAACTCATAATGTTTTAGAATATCTCAAGCACGATTTTGGACCGTTCAAATCTGTACCATTTATCAATTCGATTCTTTGGAATGACAAAAGTTCCAACTGGTAATATCTGAAAAAATACAGATGTCTGTTTCTCAAAGCCTCTCTTGCATTGCATTAGAACATACTCAAGCTGCAATCTTGGCAATTGGCTACGGAAAAAATCAGCTGTTAGTGGAGGGCCCACTAATTGCGGGCACCCTCATCTTTCAAACAGTTCATAATATCGACATGCATTGAACACTCATCAATGCGAAATTATTGGCCAAGTAATATGCTGTAGGGACATTGTTCGTAATGTTTTTCGTTTTCCAGAAATTTATTATTTAATTATTTAAATGAAAATATTTATTTTCTCATTAGCAATGGATAACCATAAAAAGAGTAATGTAATGAGTAGAGACCGGAAAAATATGTTGTATGAAACAAAATATGTACATAAATACGTAATTTAAACAGTAAGAGTATATAATAAATACGTAAATTATGATATAAGTAATATTAAAATACACAAATTCTAAAACACATTAACTTAATTGGACGTTACGACATCAAATTTGCTGGCAAATTTGAAATAAACCAACGTTTCAAAAAAAAATCCATTTGCGAGGCACAAGTTGATGCACTCTTTTATACTTCATCTTGCCTGACAATAAAAGCTTCGCCTATTGCTATCAGAGCCGTAGATGCGATCAAATAGGCGCGATAGGCCCCTCGCGCTATCTTATCTGCGATCAGCAAACCAATTACTGCATGCTTATCGAAGTGTCTAAGGTTGCTCGAAAGTAGTTTAAGGTGCGACTTACATCCGCGTACTGCACCTCACGGTGAACTGCTGATCTCACGAGATACCGCAAACTGGCACCGCCAACTGTAAAACCATCAGCTCGTCTTATTTTTAAAAGTACTTCTTAATAAAACTGTGTAATAAAACTGATTAGAAAACTATTTTGTGCAAATATGGAACGACACTAGATTCGCCACCATTTCCAGTTTAGCGATCCCGGTAAGTACGTCTGCAGCAATGAGGTGGCGCGTGTTAGGAGGGTGGCCTGCGCTGGGCGGGGGGAGGGGGGATGGGGAGGGGAGACGCAAGCGCCTTCACTACCAACGCACTGCGACAAACATCGATACCACAATGCATCGTTTCTTGTAAGGATTCAAACTCATCAGTGAAATCAACGATTTAAACAAATTGGAACTGTCATTTTCGACTCACCAGAATCAGTTCTATATCTAATTGCAAATTCCAACACATACAAAACATATAATATTCCCAGAACATCACGGTATTTATAAAACGGGGGCAAATTTTGTTATTACTGCCATTTGCTCAACTGCTCATTGTAAATTTACAAAAAATGAAACAAAACCCAGATGACAATAGAAAAACAATAAAATACGTACATAGGTATGTACTAGCTCTATCTCCCATCTGACAAACGAACATCAGCAGTTGCATTATCGGGCAGATGAACTGACGAGTTATTTGTGACGCTATATTCTACACGGATGATTAGGAATTTCAACCTTAATGCCTGCCACGACAACATGGAAATGATGACGAATAATTGTATTTCCACTGAATTTTTAGAAGACGTGCAGAGAAAATAAATTGTTATTAACTCGACGTAAATCATATTCATCAGGCGGAAGTAGCAACAACTCATTACAGAAAAATTCATACAATACATATACATTATTTTACAACGTTTGCCAGATGACATTAAATGATAAAATTCAGATCGAAAACTTTAAATCCCAAGTGAAATCGTTTCTGCTGCATAACTGTTTCCATACAATTAGAGACTACTGAGCATCTCAAGGAAAATAACATTAATTTTAACGTAATATTTAATCCATAATTTACCATTGGGCTGTATAAATGTAAACAACCTGCAACAAGTCTTGTACCGTAGCTTCTCGGGGAATGACCCCCATCTCTATCAGGTTTTTCTTCCAATTTCCGTGATCCTTTCAGCAAATGTAGAGATAGCCTGTTTGCTTCTGCATATAAACGTAATTTAATTTATCTGTACGTCTTCTAGAATTCAGTGGGAAATGTGCAATTATCATTTTCCATCATTGTTGCGGCAGGAGTATTATTCCTAGAAGGACATGATGGATAAGAGCCCAAAATCTGTATGATTTTGTGGCGAAATAAATTTTATTACATCGGAGCTGATTTTTTCTTTTTTTCTGTATTCAAATTTATTTATTTATTTATTTAATTTAAAAACAGACAAAAAACTGTATGTGCCGTATACGGGAGAAAATCTTTTCGCACGCTTTCTTGAGTTTCAAATCCCTTCTTAACATTTAACTATTAACAGTTAAAAGATGAAAAATAGTAGTAATAATAATAATAATAATAATCATAATAATAATATTATAAATAATAAATTTAAAAACGTTGGGAGATTAACATTTCCAGAACAAGATGTTTCGGTTTCCGAATTATAGAAAAAATTATTTATAACAGTAAACAAACGGAGCCAGTTTGATTTTCTGTGTGTGAACAAAATAAACTCACCTAATCTTTACTATATTAAGCAAAGGAAAAGCTCAACAAAACGTGCATAAGTGAAGCTACATACGTCCGAAAGTAAAATCAAGGGGCCATCTCAGCATTTGCTCAATGGATCGGAAACTGGACAAAAACCCGATCGAGATGGAGGTCGATGACCTGAAGCTGAAGTATTACTAGTTACCAGGCACTTATCTTTTTAAGAATTGTAATGTGTAAACTAATTCATTACACTATATCTGTAGTTTTTATTATAAGTAAACATTTCTTTTACAGTCAGTATAGTCTCTAACCGTATAAGTGATTTTGCGCTTAGAAAAGATTTTACTTTTAGCAGAATTTGTATACCAATTTTAATTGTTTAATTTCATCTGGCAATGCGTTGTAAAGACGTACATGTATTGTATCTGGATTTCTTAGTGAGCTGTTAATACGACACTTGATAAACATGATTTCTATGACGAGTGTTGTGCCTATAAATATCGATGTATTATAAGAAAATATGTTCCACCGTAAAGTAAGTAATTTTGACAAATGCTACAGATTCATAAATAAATAGGCAAGAAAATGGTTAGATTCCAAGCCGAATGAAAAGGGGCTTGCAGGGATCACGTGGATGGCATTTTAGTCTCTAACCGTATAGAAACAGTTTTGCAGCAGAAAAGATTTTACTTTTAACTTAAATTTGTATACCAATTTTAATTTGTTTTTATTTCATCTGACAATGCGTTGTAAAGTAACGTACATGTATTGTATGTGGATTTCTTGTAGTGAGCTGTTGTTGACACTTGATGAACACTGATTTCGTTGCGAGTCTTGTAACTATATATATCGGTATTATGAAAATATGTTCCACCGTAAATAAATTGAATTTTGACAAAATTAACAGATTCCATAAATAAATAAACCAGGCGATGGTAAGATTTCAAACTGAATGAAAAGGAGCTTGCAGATACGTTGATGGCATTTTCATTATTGGATGTTTTGCTTTCGCAATCTTAATGTCTGGGCACTAAAGGATGACTCCGCGAATATTGCATGTCACCGCATCTCAGGCGCGAATGTACATTGCAAAATACACGCCACGAGCTGACAAATTCTGATTAAGTGTTTAATTCTGTTATATGTACATTCTATTTGAGGTGTGATTGAATTAGAGAGACCTAGAAATTTTGTTACCCAACATCCAATAATGACATTTGTTCATTTTCAATGGAACAAACGATTATGATTTGAAACGCAAAATTGCACAGACCTGATTTTCCTTCGATATCTATTAATTTATATTACAAAACCAATTTGAAACATCAATTGCTAATAATTGTTTTTTTGCAAGAAGATTTGTGTCATCCCAGCAGACAGAGACTGTTCGTCCATTTTTAATAGATGAGGGCACATCGTTTACGATACATAAGAAAGAGGATGGACATATGAGTGACCTTGTGGGACCCCATATTTCAATTGACAAAGAATTGGAAAAGACTCAAGTGATATACATAAAAACAGAGTAGGGGATCAAATTTTAAAACGTGCACAATATTCACTTCTCCATAACGTCAAACAGTTTTTAGGTTTTTGGCATAAATAAAGAATATATATAGTTCCATTTAAAAAATAAATGTGATTAAATTCCTAGAATACTAACAATTTTACAAGATTTCTCCTACAGCATAGTCTTGCACCATGATTTCCCACATTGCCGTGTTTCAAACACCAGTGTTTGTGTAGAAGACCGTATAATCTTTAATGGTATGTTGTTCTTAACCTCTTCGCCACTGCAAGAGTCTTTCATAGCCCTCATTCTCCTAATGAACACAGATGAAAGTTGCTCAACTCCTCCTGCACAGGAAAACAAAACGTGAACTACTGTGCACAAGAAACAAGGTGATGTCCTCTAGCTACGAAACGCATGTCATTAATACACATTAGGCGCCCATGCACGAGCGTTTCTTTTCCCTCCGCGTTTTCCTGCGGGACGCTTTCCTTTTGAAAAGAGAATGGCGTTCCAATGCGTCATCGCCACTAACGCGAAAACTGTTTCACAGTCTTTCCCGCCGTTTTATCTCGTGAAGAATTACCCAATCCTCTCATGACCCACCAACGTAAAGTTATGTCGATTGCGTTTTCCTGCGAGCTCTTTCTCGTGAAAATGTGGGCGATTTCCATCATGCACTAGGGCGTATACCTTCGTCTCGTCCTTTCTAAATTTTATAAACATTAGTCATCTGTGTCCTCTACTATACACGAAAAGTGAAATCAAATTGTGAAGGTGAAAATGTTTACACGTAAACGAAAGGTGCAATAGCGGCGGTAGCAAGCGAAGTGCTATTTGAAAAAGAAACAGTGGTCAGAGGGTGGTTGGACAAAGAGGCGAAAGATGCTGATATCACTGGTAAAAGAATTGAGGTTACAAGAGCCGAAGATTTCCGTAATTATTTACGAATGGACGCAGGAAGTTTTCTCTTAACTTTTGGGTGGTGGCACCACATATTAAAAAGAACACCGTTATGAAAATGTTCCACTTGAACAGATTAATAGCAACATTAAGATTCTGGCAGTAGGGAGGAAGTTTCGAAGATATGAAATTTGGAACAAGTCTCTGCACAATCTCTTGGACGAATAATTCCAGGAAACGTGCAAGGCTATATATGAAGTACTGAGAGGTGAATATTTCAAAGTAAGTACACAGAATAAGGTTTAATATTTTTATTACAAATTAAATAGACGTGAAATAAGCAAAATTATTTACAACAAATCAGTTTATCTTAAGTGACCTAATGCTGTATTCAAGTGTTTTTAAAATTAAATATTTCTACCAAACATTCTTTGAAGAAGGGCAGTCCACCTTTTCTAATTTTGTAGCCACAAGTTGCCCAAAACTTCCGTTTCTGAAGCCTTTTGGTTCAAAGCCAGAGGCAGTCCCTCATAAATTTCTCTCTGCTATCGACCTTCTTCCTCTCTGACAGAGTTTCACAGAAATTATTTTACGTCAATTGGTACTTTGCATCAAACTAAAAATCATTGCAACAAATTAGCAAATGTTTGTTTTAGTTTCCTACAACACAACAGAATGGGATGATAGCGTTTGCAGTTTGAATCCGTTGGCAGTTTCCAGGCTGTGGAGTGCTATCGATGGCAAACATGTACGAATAACACACGTCCACCAGGAACAGGAGCGGATTTTATAATTACAAAAACTTTTACTAGCATAGTTTATTGGCATTGGTAGATACAGAATTATGGTGTATATGCAGATGTGGAAAATGGAAGGAATAGTGATGGTGGCATCTTAGAGAGGCACAACATTCTTTCTATCTCCAGAAAGAGCATGCTTCATTTTACCTGAACCCCAGCAAGATATTTAAAGAGAATTTAAATTTTGTTTTCTTAGGTGATGAAGCCTTTGGCTTACACCAACATCTTGTGAAACAAATTGCAGCCAACATGTCTAACATACCAAAACATTTTTAACTACAGGTTATCTAGAGCCCAAGAAATGTAGTTGAAAATGCGTTTATATAATTACCTCAGATTCAGAGTTCTGCATACAACCCAATAAATGTAGAAGACTGAAAGTATACAATATGTTGTAGCTATTTATTACATTACATAATTTTCTCAGAAAAAATAGTGACAATATTTCAAACTCTAAAGAACTGTGGATTATACTGTGAGCAGAAGCACATTGAAATACAAAGAGATGGTGAATGGAGGATTGAGAGTGCAGATTTAGTAGGACTTCAAATAAACAGAGGCAGGCAATGTTTGGAAGGAAAGAAAATAGGAACAAGAGTACTTGGAGGTACTTCAATGGAAGGATTCTGTTAGGTGCTTGCGGAAATGGTACGAAATATAGGCATAGACTCACAGTTTATACATATTTTTGTATGTTGTAAATACATTTAATGCACTGAAATTTGAATTTTTATTGTTTTATAAAAAGCGAATGCTGTGAGTGATACCTGTCTCCAGGGTTTATTTAAATCATCTAGAAGTGTGAATTTGTATTATAGACTGCAAATTATTGAAATATTTCAAATTATTTTGTGAATTTTTATCAGTTTATACATTATTTAGTATGCTGATTTCAAATGAAACAACAAATCAAAATGTTTGAATTACTGTAAATTTTAAGTTTTTAGATGATTATATTTCAAATCTACATTCCAGATTACTTTCATTTTTAAATGAATCCTCCCCTAGATATAGTGTATCTTTGAATTATTACACTTGTAAGTTTAAATAACAAAAATGGCCTTTAAACTAAATTCAGAATCAATATATATTTACGTGGGATTCCCTGCATAATTATTAAAATTACTACTTTTCTATAGTAAGCATTTCTCACAAAATTTAAGGAAATGAATAAAAGATTTCAGGAGAAAGTGAATAGATTCACATGATCAAAGCATTTGTTATCAAAGGAAAATATTAATTGCAATGATTCGTAATTATTCAAACAAATTTCCAAATTCTTAGCTATTTAATATTTTGTGTTTCAACTTAAGTAATTCAATAAACATTTCCAAAATCTTTCCACAATTCAAATAGAGCACTGTAATGCAGTTTCAAATTATACATCAAATTTTCAAATTTGTTGTGTATTCTTGTTCAAAAAGATGGTGTAAAAAAAACACACAGTTAAAAACTGCGTACTGACGTGCTATGGGGAAAAATTAGATTGTGTGCACATTTTCAAATTCTGTGATCCTATACTAACTTCCGTTGTGAACATTTAGTGGGTAGATGAAAACTGAGAAGAAATTTACACAATACAGTACAGCTTCAGAAATCATTGTATTTGGTATATGGTTTGCAAAGAACTCTTCAATTAGACTCACTCAATTTGTTACTCACATTCTGCTGGTTCATTTCACTCCTTACACTAAAGTGCGAGGGCTGCGAGAGTTAGTTCTCCCTCCGCCTACCACCATCCTCTTGGGATAATTTAGATTGTTTCTTCCCGTTGGCACCCAGGGTCCATGTTGTATACTTGGAGTGGGTTCTTCCACACTCCTTGAAAATTGTCCATTACAGGGTATGCATGGCGTGGCTCCTTGCTCGTCACGTCCTGCTCCGGATCTTTGCAATTTCTCACCTTCACAAATTGGTATTAAGTAAATATAATAGGAAACAAATATGTATTAAACACATACAAATAATTACAGACATAACAAGGACTGGAATTAAATACCTTCTTAGCTTCTTTGCGGTACGATCCCCACAAGAAGGACTGGATTTTTTCTTAACATCTGCAGTGTTGCAGTTCAGGTCGAATCTCTTACACACTTTCTGGCTCCCTGAGCCCTACAGTTTTCATATTTCTATTATGGTATAATTTTTTGTCATCCAGCTTCCAAAAAAGCCGGATTTGCGCTCTATAAACTTCAGAAGTCACTAATGGTTCTCAGAACACTCCACTTAAATCGTCTTTCGCAGCTTCTCCTGCGTGGAATGAGGCTCCATATCTACAATTTATAAACTAGTAAATTCGATAACATATACGATAATATATTACGATCACAATAAACAATTTACAGTAACATTTAGCGTTACACCGAAAACTTAAATACTCCGCCATGTTGCTAGCACCTGCCGGTAAAGAAGTGCACTGAACTGAACACTAGAACCTTGAACAGTGCAGACGCCGTTCTTTTTCCTTTCGAGGACGCCAGGAAGAACGCCAGGAAAACACGTCACGTGACTTTACCCCTGACGCTCTGCGAGCTAGCATGCCGTGATTGACCGTCCAGGATGAATCTGTTCGCGTCTGCCTGGGCGACGAGATTTCCCGTCCTTTCCCTTTTCCGGCGGAAGAACACGTTCGTCGTATGGGCATCTCATGCTGACCAATCGGGATGCAGATCATTTCGCGTCTTGCCCCTGGGCAGGCGGTTATCTTTCCTTTCGGCGGAAAGAACGTTTCGTGTATGGGCATCTGTAACAGACGTGAAATATTTTTGTCAGCGTAGAATGGACATAAGTTGACAAATTTTCTGTTTGCGGTTCTTACATTACCGGTTTTTCCAAAATGGATAATATCATCCACAACGCACATTCACTTTTACAAATTATTATCATTTATTATTAAAAAGGTGCTAAAAATAGCGTACTTTCTTCTCTTTAATAGATTTATGTATGCTGATATATCACAATTTCTCTCGAATCACATCAGTCATTTTGTGAAATTCATTTACAAATTAAATATAAAGCAAATAACACAATTGTAATTATATCTGCTAAATGTCCCAACAATGGGCCGCAATTCATTGAATGTAGATCCCGACTCATTGTTGTTGCATTCCAACCTAAGGCTAGCAACTTTGAAGGCTAGCAATTTTCATTTCATATATTTCAAAAAGGTTTCTAATAATATTTTCCTAAAAAGATTAATGTATAAGAGAAGCAACAAAAGCTCAAATGTAAGAAACGAACAACGAAATGTGAAATGTATACCATTCTAACTTCGAGGCATCAACGTGGAAACGTTTCTCTATATTGTATTCACTTGACTTAATTTATTGGAGCAGAGCTGTTTATCGACCATTACACAAAAATTACTAATTATCTTCCCCACAATTTAACACGACCTTATTTGAAGATCTATCTTTCATGAACACATTTCTTTAAGAAAAATGTATCTTCACAACTAGTTGTAGGAGGAGGCGGATTTTTTTTCAATTTCACGAAAAATCACACATTTTAACAAACATGAGACTTAAACCTTTCTCTTAAGGGCTGCCTAAGGTCTAAATTTAATTTAAAAAATGTTGCGAGGTTTTTATGAAAAAAAGTTTAAAAAATAAAAATTGCATGTTTGACATTAATGTCCGTGAAAATACTCATGTTTTTGAAAACTTGAACATTACAAATTTTCAGAAGTTTTCACGAACACATTTCATTACGAAAAATGTATCTTCCTAATTGTAGTTGTAGGAAGGCGCCGATAAAATTTTGAATTTTCAATAAATAAATTTGTAAAGAACTTGAGACCTTTGCCGTTCTCTTAAACGTCCTTCACACTATACAGTAACAAGATTTAATAAAAAACGTTGGAGTATTTTCTTTTTAATTTCCAAAATGTCCAGCAGCTTCATATTAAGTATCCCCGAAAATTAAAATATTGGTTTGAAATTCAAGGTGCCGCGACATCAGCCAGATCGATTGAGAATATTAATTTTGGAGATAATCGTCTGAAAATGTGTTCAAGTTGTCACAGACGGAGAGACATTTTGCAGTCAATCGATTTTTCGGTATCAAGAACCCACCAAACATGGATTCTGGATATTTTTTTTATTTTACGTAAAAAAAGTTAAAAAGTGCGTATGACGTGCTATGGGGAAAAGTGAATTGTGTGCACATTTTCAAAATTCTGTGATCCCTACACTAAGTCATATACTACTTAAATTTTGAATTTTGAAAGGGAGGAGAAAACAAAAAACTTCCATGTAATAAAATCTATTTTAAAGGATAAATAAGGAATAAATTATGAATTTTCAAAGGGCGAAAAAAAAACTCCCATGTAATAAAATCTATTTTAAAGGATAAATAAGCAATACATTTTGGCTCTTATTACTTCCTGCCGCGACATGGAAACGATAATTTGAATAATTGTATTTCCCACTGAATTTAGAAGACGCTACAGAAAATGAAGTTACATTTATGTCCAGAAGCAAAACAAGGGGCCATCTCAGCATTTGCTCAATGGATCAGGGAAACTGGACGAAAAACCTGATCGAAATAGGAGTCATTGACCCGGAAGCTGTATTACAATAGTTGTTACAGCTTGTTTATACTCATTTATACAGTCCATATGGTAAATAATGCATTATGTACATTGTTAAAATTAATGTTACTTTTCTTGTGATGCTCAGTATAGTCTCTAATTGTATAGAAACAGTTATGCAGCAGAAACGATTTCACTTGAGATTTAAACTTTTCTATTGAATTTAATCGTTTAATGTCATCTGGCAAAGTGTTGTAAAATAATGTACATGTATTGTATGTGAATTTTTTGTAATGAGCTGTTGATACTGTCACCTGATGAATATGATTTCTACGTAGAGTGTTTTTTACAAACAACACTGATTCGTAAATAAAAAGACACGGTAATGGTATAATTCCTAGATTAATGAAGAGAGGCTTACATGAATCACGTGGGTGGGATTTGGTTGTAATTCGTACAATTCGTTTTTGTAATCTAAAGGTCTGGGAGCTACAAAATGTATCTCCCCAGAATATTGTGCCATATCTCAGGCGGGAATGAACATTCGCGAAATATACACAACGAGCAGTATGAAGGTCTGAATTTGCAAGAATTCTGAACGCGTAGCATAATGAACTTAATTTTGGGTTCAATTCATTTAAATGGACGTTCCATTTAAGCTTTGACTGAATTGAGAGTCCTAAAAATTTTGTTGCCTTAACATCAGTCAATGGTACACTGTTCATTTTCAATGGAGTACAGAATTGTTTATTTGAAATGGAAAACTGCATTTAAACCGTTTTCTTTCCGTACTATTGATTTGTTCCGGCAGCGGCCTCTAAAAAACGCTGCCCAATATAAACGGGCCCGGCAGAGCCAGAGGGTCAGTGACGTACGGAAGAACGGACTTGCTTCTCCGACTCCGGACGACTGACGGGATGATGACGCTCTCAGGGTGCTGCCGCTGCTGTTTCGCCCCGCCGAACGTTCGGTCCACGGGGAGATGGGGTAAGAGGCCGTCGTCAGTCATCTCGACTCCAACCCATCGTTCCCCCTGTCCCCCCTAATCTCTAATAAATGGTGCAATTCTGCTTAAAAACGTCTTCTGTGTAAGCCGCCCTCCCCCTCCATTCAACTTTCAGTAAGTTACTTAATCGCAGTACTCAAAGTGACGAGTCACCTGAGGAATAGGCTGAAGCCAGTCAGCTCCGAGGGTGGCTCTTCACACCTGTCGAGATATCTCAGCCACCTCTGGCACTGAATGGTATAGAAACTAATGTAGCTGACATTTTATGTAAAATTGAAGGATTGGATTCTGGGAGCTCTCTAGGTCCAGATGGCAATCCATCTATTGTTGAAAAAAAAAAAAAAACGTCATTTCAATTTTCCACAAATTCTTGGACTGTCATTTGAAAGATCTTCGACCGAGGGTATCTTTCCGAACGAATGGAAGTCTTTATGTATATTACCTATTTTAAAGTCGGGAGACAGAAATGACATGAATTACAGGCTGATTTCTATCCTGAGTGTCATCCCTAAACTCTTTGAATCCTTGCTTATGGACAGAATTGGAATTGTTATCTATCCACATCATTCTGATAGACAATTGGTTTTATGCCAGGTAGAAATATTGAAGCAAATTTGTCCTTTACTCTAGCTACATATTGGAAAATAAACTTCAGGTCAACTGTATCTATACCGATTTTATCAAGGCTTTCGACTCGTAAACATAATATTTACTATTAAACTAGAGCTATTGGGATCATTAGCCATTACTTGAGTGGTCTCGGAGCTACCTGTATCATTGTGTTCAAATGGTATCTGATAAGATTAATGTTTCTAGTCCAATTGAGGCATCCTCACGTGTCCCTCAGGGGCCACAATTAGGTCCTCTTTTATTTAACATTTTTATCAACATCTGTGATAGTATATTGAATGTAGAGTATTTGCTTTTTGCGGATGATCTAAAGATTTTTTAAAAATCCAATCCGATGACGACAGAGTGAGATTGCAAGACAACCTAAATGCCTTGTATGCGTGGGAAATGATCTCTTCCTCAACACTCATAAATGTAAATCAATAACTTTTTCAAGATCTAGAACGAACAAGACCTTTGAATATGTGATGAATTTCACACCACTTGAAAGAGTTTACACTCATAAATATCTGGGAGTGATTTTTGATTCTCGGACGACTTTTACGGATCACATTCAGCGCACAATATCCAGATCTAACCAAGTCTAGGAATTTGTGAAGAAAATCTGCCGAGATTTGCATTCCGTAGAGGTCCTGAAATCACTTTATCTCATGCTCGTCAAGCCAATACTTATGTATTCATCTGTGAAATGGTCTCCTTATTTTATGAGATATATATCTAGAATTGAAATACAAATTTTTTAGAATGGTGGCAGACAGTCTGAGATTGGATGATCCGTATATAAATCATGATTACAGTAACATAGCAGTTCAACTTCAAATTCCATCACTATGTTCTCATAGGAATTTGAAAGACCTGTTGTTTCTGAGAAAATTGATAAAGGGAGAAGTTAATTGTACAATTCTGCAAAACCAATTAAGTTTTAAAACACTATTTTAATTCTAGAACGAGGGATATTTTTGTTATTAGATTTTACCATTACTACTACACAGACAATGTTATTAATCGTTGTAAATTATTCAACAATTTGAACTTAGAATTATGTGAGACGGATATCTCTGCATTTTTAGCATTAGCAAGCAATTTAATCTTGAAGTTTGAATGACTGAATGCAATAGATTAATATACAGGGTGAGTAACGCACCGCGTGTAACTTTTGAATGTTGAAGATATTGAAATGCAGTTTTCACGAAAGTGCATGAGAAAATAAGGCTAACTGATACATGGTTATTGGATTATGTGAGACGGATAATACTGCTTACTGATTCTAATTATAAGCTTAATTATAAGCCATACATATATGAGCGCTGCGTGACTTTCTGTGGCGGTCTGTTACATTCAAAATATTCGTTACGAACTAGTCGCAAAAGAATCAAAATTTCTCAAAAAAAATTCTTATCCAACATATGAGAATATGTATATCATTGGATTCGTCTTTTTACGCCCTTCATAATAGTCTAAAAAATATGTATACTTCCATTTGAAAAAAACAAGTTACCTCAAATATCTCGTAAAATACACGTGATATAATAGAAATGAATACACGTATCAATAAGCCCCATTTTCTCATGCTTTGTGAAAACGCATTTAACACTTCCACCTTCAAAAGTTACAGGAGGTGCTAAAGGTACGTGACTCATCCTGTATATATGAAGGAAAAAGAACAAGATATTTTTATATGATATGACTAAATTATTTTTGGTTAATATTATATGTGTATGTTCATGGTTCTGTGTCCACATGCTAGGGGAGTTTTTATTGTATTTTTTGTAAATAAAGGACCTTTTTTATATATGAATGTAATAAAAAGATGGGGTGAGGTTTTGGAACCAATTAGAATTATACTACAGGTGGAATAGGATTTGACAATGTTTACATCACAAATATGATTTTATTCTAAGTATCAATACATTTCTTAAGTAAAACTGAATAGTTTAAAGGAAATTACAAAGAATGAGGTAAAAAAATTGTTAACCCAAACTTCTGTAGTTCATTAGATTTCATCACTAGAATCTTAGGTGCTTAATGTTTGGCCCATGCAAGTGTTCAGAATATCTCTGTGCACAAATTGGAGTAACATAAAAATCTCATCTGAATTAAGATGTTAAGTTTTAGCGCATTTCAAACATGTACAATCTTCAATTTTGCATTTCTCTCCTTCTCTGAAACTTCTATAGAACCTTCCACAAAACCTTTGTCCAAATAACCTAACTATTTCTTAATAACATTCCATTCACAAGTCTCCTAAACACAGTGCACAGTGAAAGTTGATAAAGCCAAAGAAAGGCATGTTACCTATCATAATGTTAAAATAGTCGAAAAGGAACATGAACTTTCTGCGTTGATGGTTCAATTGTAATTTTACTTCATCTGAATCGTGGTTCTTCTTCACTGAGCAAGGATTCCACTGGATTCAGCTTCTTCCTAAAAATAACAAGCTGCGCACAAATGTAGAAGCATCATAGAGAATTGATTGAAACCATCTCAACTACTAATTACCGTTAAGCGTACAAGTAACAGAGAGACAGTTCCCTCTCTCTCCTCACCATGTGCTGGTTCAACAGACCTGTTTCAGCTGAATCAGCTTGTGGAGGGACTGGTTTACTTTCTCTCACAACCTGCATTCAGAATTGATACACATCAGGCTCACATGAAGTCATAGAGGCGAAAAGCTTCGGCTGTGACTAAGGTTATGAACATGATATCAAGACGTGTGATCGCCTGTGAGCAAGTGTAAATGTTGATTTATCAGTGACGCCATGAGCGTAGAAACGTGTGGAACAGCCCATTTAACTGTCAGTCACTTATATGCAGCCGCTATCATAGTCTTGTGGTGACAAGCAGTGTGAAAATTGGCTACAATTATCAAAATAATTTAAAAAGTGGGTGTTTTTGGTTAATATAATCCTCAAATGTAACTCGGGTGAGGTAGTAAGCAACCTTATAATACATGTGATATTCTCTCTTTAAACTAGAATATAATAAATTTAATGCCTGAAATGATAAGTTTTTAAACCTTTCACAATACAACCCTCTAACATTAATGGAGTATGTCTACATCTGCTCTTTCTAGTGTCTTTCATGCAATATGTACTCATGCTAGCGATACACTCCATAACTGAAAATTTTACTTGACTCCTTTAACTTTTCTGCAATTATTTCAGGTCATCTGGCAATGTGTTGAAAACAACGACAGTATTGTACGAGAATTTTTGTATAGCTGTTGATACCGGATAATTCGATAAATAAGATTACTCATTTAATTCATTATATACATTTTTTAATCAATGAGCTACAAATGCAGAGTGAATGTGATGGCGACAAAGGAAAACAAGAGAGCAACTCAGGTTTTGCTCAATGGATCAAGGGAAACTGACAAAATAATTAAGATGGCTGATACACAAGCCGAGTAGAAATACTTGTACAGGTATTACACAAATTACACAAAACACTAATGATCAAAATACCATTGTTAAAATCATTATATTATTTTCCTTTCAATGCACAAATATAGTTTCTATTTGTACTGACACTTCATGTAGTAGAAAAATGCTTTACTTGACACAAACTCCTATCTACTGAAATTGTTGAAAACTGTAATGTATTGCAAAAAGTATATTTATTACATGTTATTTTTTGGGAGTAGCTTACTTATACTAACACCTCATGAATTATAATACCACTAATATATAGTTTTATAGTTCACCATCTGTTTGAGAGGAAATTATATTCCCTCATAAAGTTGTTTGACAAAAAAATACTGATTTGTAAATCAAGAGTCAAGGCAAGGTGGAATTCCAGCATGATAAAGAGATGTCACAAAAAATCAAGTTTCCGGATTAGTAAACATTCAGATAATTATCTTCTATACCTTCTGGGAGCTATTGATCTATTACCCAAAGATAAATGCCAGCTCAGATTGAAATGAACACTGTGAAACATACACATACTCTAAAGATGTGGCTGATTAAAGCTGCATCTACTGTAAGCTCCGACACAGAACTGATCAATCAACCAATCAGATAGCAAAAATGAACCTCAGACAGTGACTCGAAAACTCTAACATGGATGAGATGATAAAACTACTGAAATAAACAAAAATTAAGAAACAACCCTCCAATGAAGAAAAGCAAAACTTCTCTGAAAATGTTGACGATCAGTCATGGTCCACTAACACTATATTAGAATCTCCCAATGTTCATTACTCCACTTTCAAATTAACATCAACTCCAAAGTTTCTTTGACAGAACAAAGGGTAATAACTGTACTGTACAATTGCCAGAGAATTCAGAGATGATTTTGAAACTCCAATAACAATCTTCAAAGCACTTCACCAAACTTTACCAAACCATGGTGTGAAAAATTGAGGCTCGAGAATTATCAAAACTGATGCATATGAATGGAAAGTTACAGTTAAGGAACATGATTCATGAGCAGGATCTTCCCTTTTTTGCCAATCTTGCTTAAAATAACAATATAAAGAAAAACTAATTCAGCTAGTCACAATGGACATTACACAATGGAATTGTAATGGTTTTTTGCATGCCTTCAACAAGCTTCTCATTAACAAATTCAAACCAAAAATAATCTGCTTTCAAGAAACTAACTTTAAAATCTGTAAACAGGCTCAGTTTGAAATACAGTGATCTACATTTGGTAACAGAAATAATCAAACATTGTCATCAGTGGTGGTGTTGGAATTTATACTAAAGCAGAATTTGTCCTATATAATGTTCCTTCAACATGTTCAGGAAGCAACTGCAATTAGAATTAATATTAATTTACTGTTACTATTCTTAACTTATATTTATTTACTCAACAGCCAAGTCATAAATATCACTGAACTTGATGACATCATTAAGCAACTCCCTAAACCGTTTATCATCCTGGGAGATTTTTAACAGCCACAACACACTGTAAGGATCTTCTAGTACAGATCGTAGAAGTAGAATCATTGAGGAATGGCTGGACAAGAAGAATGATATTAATCTGCAAAATTCGGGCAATAATACCTATTTTTTGACTAGATATGCGAAAGGAGTATGATTTAACATTTTCATCCAATGACATTGACATCTATTTCTTGTCTCCAGTAATGATCTTTATGATAAGTGAACATTACCCATTGTTTTGTCTACCTCTGATTTTCAACGCCCTCCATTACCCAGACTCACCTTTAGTGGATTAGTACTCAAAGCAAATTGACCTTATTTCAATCACTCATTGATAATATCAATAAACTTTCTGATATAAAATGAGTAGGTACCAGAGCACTAACTATATCATCCAAAACATTTACAGATTCTAATTCAGCGCCTAATCAACCTCAATTGTGGATTATTCGGATGTGCCAGGTCTCATAGTAAAATGAAAATTGCACGTTAGCCATCAAAGAAAAAAAGAAAAAATTTAGAAAATATAAGAAATTTAAATCGAGTAGAACTGGGCTTATTATATAAGAAGGCTAGGGCAAAAGCCCGCTTAACTCTTAAAAATGCTATGCTACAATCTTTTAAGGATTTCACTTCTTCTATTACAGGTCAAACTTTGTCACAACTATGTGGCATAAAATAAAATCAATTAGTAACTCATGTTCAAATAGCTTGCCTCCAACATCAGAAGATGAATATGGAATAAAATATAGTGGCTTCTTAGTTATCTGCAATGCTCGGCAGTTTCATTCGCCAACAATTCCAGCAATAATAACTAGAATCATCCTTTTGAAAATTAACTGAACGCTCCTCAGTAACAACAGTGATTCGTTTAACCATCAATTCCTAATGGATAAACTCCTCCATCTTTGAAAAAATAGTAAAATCTCTGCACCACGTCCAGATATTATTCCTAATATTTTCTTGAAGAATCCTCCAACTTGTGCCATAGAATACTTCTTTAAATGTTGTCCATGGCATCTGGACTTCCCAATCCTTCCCTGAGCAATGGAGTGAAGCTCTTAGAATTGCTGGACCGAAACCAGGTAAAGATCCATCTAAAACCAATATTTTTAGACCAATATATATCCTTGACGTGTACTCTTTGCTACTTGAAATTACTAGAAAAAATGGATGGCAACCGTCTCAGATGACTCCTAGAAACAAGAAAAATGCAGTTTGCTTTTCAAATTGGATTCCAAAGTGGAATATAGATCAATCCAATGACCATCTACTTAGTATCGACACAGAAATTTGTGGATGCATTAGCACTTTAACCAACATGCAATCGTTATTTCACTTGAGATTGAAAAAGCTTATGAAATAATTTTTAAATCTCACCATTATGTAACTTATCTCAAAAGAACATTAAAGCAACTTATCATTTTTTTGAAAATTTTCTGCATCATAGATATCTGCATGTACGAGATGTTTGATAAAATATCAACACGCAGGGAAATCAGGGTTCAAGCACACGTGCTCTGTTTTGGATCAAGTACCACGAAGGTAATTTAAAAATATCATAGAGATTCCAAGGAAATTATTTCTCTTTGCTGATGATATTTCCATTGTATGCAGTGGTAGAGATTTCCGCAAAACTAAAATAATCCAAGAAAACTTGAGCAAAATTCAAACATGGGTAAGTTCTTCTGGTTTCTTCCTATGAAGAACTAAATTGGAGTTCATTATCATCTCCAGAAGCTCAGAAATTGTAAATGAAAATCTTGCCCTCTCTATTGGAGACCACCAATATCGTGCAGGATTTATTCTGTAAAATCGACAAAAAACACACACAGAAGCAATACTTCTGCTAGACTGAATGCTAATCCAGTTGAATATACTCGGAAATATTAACAACTCCGAAATGGGGATTAGAGGAAATGTTTAACACGTTTATCGCTCATTATTCCAAGCCAAATTAGATTATGGAGCCGTGATTCACAGTTCAGCTAATAAACTACAACACTACAGACGCTGGATCCTGCTATGCAATCCAGATGTCATTGCAAGTTTAGGTGTCTAAGTCAAGTCCTATCAACAACCTTATTGTTGAAGCAGGATTACTCCCCCTTCATTTGCAGTAAAAACAACTACGTCTAAAAATTGGCTACTCAACTTGAAATATATCTTTAGCACTCTTAAAACACGTTACCATTCAATTCATGTGAAGTATCCAAAACCACTTAGGGAAAGAATTCCAATTCCAATATCAAGATGAAAATGAATATGAAACCTTACATTCTAGAGAATGATTGGACTTATTCTTGCAATCCTTTTTAAACACAAGTTAATACAGTATAATAATTGCATAGATTCCTATATCCTTAATTTCTCCAAACAGTGTTACATCCCATTTGAATTCTCTTTATGAAGACTACCACGATTTAGAAAAAGTATAGACGGATGGATCAAAATAGGAAAACAGAGCCAGTTGGGCAATTGTTTCGACAACCCCTCGCAATACATTCAAACTCAGGTTACAGGAATATTTTCCTAGCTGCTCTATGCGCTTCCTGGGCCAATCAGAAAGCCATTCAGTTAGTCTCCAAAATATCGAAAACTGCAAAATAGTGATTCAATTGTACTCTTATGGCTACCTTCAATGCAATTGTCAACAGATTCTCTAAAAATCCCATAATCCAAAGAATACAAGAACTTTTATCTACCTAAATAAACAACAGCACCTTCATCTCTATTGGTTGGATTCCAGCAAATGGGTAAAGTAGAGAATGAAAAAGCAGATGAAGCAGCCAAAGAAGCAACGTACCATTACCAACAATGGACAACAGTGCGAAGGGAGTTCTCTTAGACATCAAATTATACCTTAAAAAATATGGTTATGAAACAGTGGAATGAAAATGGTTGACTACCTTCTCCAAACTTCAACTCGTCAGGAAATCCGTTATTGAACCTGCTCCCCCTAACATCCAACTCACTAGATTTATACAAGTTCAAATTACCAGACTACATCTTGGCCACATACATGTCTCCCACATTCACTTAATAAAAAAAACTGACCCATTACCCTGTCCTAAATGTGGAGCCCGCATTCATATCCTACATTATACTAGAGTGCTCCTGAAATAGCCCATACAAGACAGTCTCAAACTTAAAAGCTCAGATTAATCTTTCTCTTCCTCCCCAGAATAATACATAAAAGCGCATACAACTTTCAAAAAATCTCAAAAATTGACACCTAAATCCATTCTTTACATACATCTCACCCAGTACAACCCTGCAAACATGTTCTGGATATCAAAGGCATTGTGTTGTAAATATATAAATATGTGGATCCATCACTAATCCATGCATTTCCAAGCACTTTGAAGTTGCAAATCACCTTTCATTCTTTTATCCTTGTAAGAAGAACAATTCTAAATTGTATCTGCTTTCAGCTTCAAATATCGTGAAATGGTCACAAAATACTAAATACATCAAGCATTGCGTCACTGGCACTCATACATGAAATGCAACTATACATTTGGAACTTACAACGCAATTCGACTTCATTCCTCCAACACTGGCTTGTCTTTCTTTAACCTGGAGATAACAGAATAAAACAATCAGTACATTCATTGAAAAGAAACGTATTATTTTAATACCTGCAGTATCGCCAATCATAAAACGCTAAAAACATTTAACTTCGTTAAATTAAATTGTACTAAGTAGATATTGAACAAAACTTGTTTAATTTTAATTGCCATACAGGCCTTTTGTTAGCATGAAGTTAACAATTATACGTTTTTAATAGCAAATCAAATTTACAAACTACCTCACATCTTCAACCTTTATCACCGTTTCCGCTAAGACACTAATCCCGTCCATTTTGAAATGAACATATGAGCAATTTGTACCAATTAATAGAAAAAACCAACGTGGACAAAGATACTCATTGGGGGAATCGCGCTCCGTCTGGCTCCGTCTATGCCATTGGGCGGACACGGACGTGTTAACGATACGTCCTGTAACGGACTTCATGGAAGTAGTTGCAGTGACGATCGTATGTGTCGCCGTAGTCGCATACGGAAAGCGTATTACTCTTTGCCAGTGACTAAGAATGTCCCATGCATATGCTTCGTAGGAAATGAATAATTATTATTTATATATCGCTTTTGGGAAGGGCAAGGGTAACTTGTAAATTCAAATACATTTTTAAAAATGAGAAAAAAGTATTTTTTTTCTTTTCAACTACACAATTAAATATGGAAGTTTTTAGTTTAAATCATACAGAATAAAATGATTCTGAAACAAAATAAAAATGTTTTGCAAAGAATTCACACAATATAAAAAATCTCAATAATATAAGGAGACTAAAATTAATATCAATAATTCACCACACTCATTGTAAAAATCCTATTGAACCTAATTGGTAACATTTTGAAAGTTGTCAGATATACTTGTATTACCTAGTAATGAAATTTCATTTCGCCACATCACAGAATTTTCTCTGAGATTTCATCTCCACTAATATTACAGGAATAATAGTATTAATATTATTAATAATAATATTAATAATAATATTAATGATATTAATACACACAATAATTATTATTATTATTATTATTACAATTATTATTATTATTATTATTATTATTATTATTATTATTATTATTATTATTATATCATTATTATTATTATAATTACTATTATTATTATTATTATTATTATTATTATTATAACAGGTGTCACTATTTTTGTGACCTAAGAGATCTCACTTTAAAATATGAATGTAACACTTAATATAAACACAAAAAAATTAAAACTTGTTGGAAATAATTTTTTTGGATTAGGATTATCCGACAAGGTAGAGTGTTGCTTAACCATGCTATTAAGCACAGTCTTGGAAATGCCTGTGGTGGAACACTCTGATGAACGCGGGTCAGAGGTTTGGACAATGGTCACGTAAACACATGTCTGAGCAGCCGGTGCAGGCTGGCACTCCTGAATACAGACGAGCCTTAATACGGTCTGAATACCACTCACAATTAATGGGAATGGTGTGAATTTAGTTGATGATAGTGAAAATTTCATTAGGCAAGTCAAAACACGGCTGGTCCTCATGAGACACATTCTTGGTTCATAAAAGGATATATCCAAGCACTTCCTCATCTGCCTCAAATAATTATCTTTAAAATATTTTGTATACCTGAAATTTTTTGTAATTCATTTAGGGGAAATAATTTGTCCTATACAATAACCCATTATTCTTTGAATATTGTATTTTCTACAGACAAACTTAAATTTCGAAAGAACCCCTGACAGTGGTGTGTCTGGTGTACCCAAAGAAGATTGTACCTGACTACTGTGTGTCATCCTTCAAATGTGTCAATTGGTAAATGACCTTCTGCATCTTCCACCATTAGTCACCTGGAAAATTATAGCATCAATTGTATAGTAAAAGCTACTAGAAAAATTAATTTGATATATAAAATAAATTTGAAATGTTCACTGGAATGGTATGTTGTTTGAAAAGAAATTAAAGATAATTAAATAATCATTTGAATTATATGTTTTGCTCAGCAGATATATTAGCTTGGCAAGAAAGTTTAGCAATACTGTTGTAATAAGAGAGAAATGATACTTGTTTCCGAATTCTTTTTACCAAAGTATCGTTGCCATTTTTGAATTAAACTTATTTATGAAAAAATTTTCCATTGTTGCAAATTTGTGTATTAATTTTTTTTTAATAAAAGATGGGTGCAGTGGTATCTAACTGCACAGAGCATTTTTGCAACAACTGAAACTTTGAGCCATTGCAATTTTCCCACATTCTCTTTAAAATAATTTTATTTCATGACTTGAAACATTGTGAGACAGCCCCAGCCACTAAGTGACAATTAACTGTTCTTCGTGGCTCCGGTTGTAGTCACTCTTGAAAAATGATGGAGATAATAAGGCAAGACGTTTTTCCAATCATCATTATGGCATTCTGATATTAGTGGAAGATACAGAAATGACAGCCAGTTATTAGTAATGGTGCTGATTGAAAATTTTTGTGGTATGTGGATTGGGGAACATGACCACACACATAACATGTATTTGCAAAAGAAACATAGTTAATGTTTGGTAATCAATTTATAATTCATGATATTATTATGTCATGAAACAAAATCCTTCAAGTTTTTGCATCAATAAACTCAACGTAAATCTTACTTTACATATTTCATGTTAACAACTTATCTATACATACTTATGTAGATTTTAATGTTGAAAGTTGTATTATAACATTGGTTGGAAAATAGTGGATACTGCCAATTGATATGTATTATTATATGAAATGGGTGTCGACATAGAATGTTCTATGTTCTAAACAATTTGCATTTTATTAATATTTATATATAACTGCTATTATTACATTAATTACGAATTATAGTTACTATAAAATATTTACAATAATACGTACATTCCTTACATTTTCAAATGTAATGGGCAAAAGACATCATAAATTCATAACGGTAAATTCTATTATTTTGCCTTCAGTAATAATACAATTTTGGTCACACTAATATTTGAAAACATACTGACTAGGGCCTTGACAGTTTTTGGCTTCTTCTGTATGGAAGTGGAACAGAAAAGTACCACCTTTCTTGAAAAACACTCTCTTTCGCACCTTCTTCCAAAAATGTCTTTCAGGGCCCATCCAAACTCAAAGGGCATGATGGAAAGGATAATGAGCATTGGCTGCGGTTGCTAGAATGTCTGCGGATGATCCTGTCCGCCCAGGAGGAGCAGGCGGGATGGCACACCTTGGCAGCAAAGCCAACAGGAAGCTTACTGGAGTGCGCCACCATCGCCTCTGAGTAGCGAACACCACTGCGCCCTCCGCCACAGGAACGGACTCACTCCACGGCGTGTCCTCAACCCAGCTTGGCAGAGGGTTTGTGGAGAGACGTGGAGCAGTTTCTCCACCCCTGCAGCCTGCACTGCCTCCAAAATGAGAGAACGACTGAGGTGCTACCGCCTTCGCACGGGAAACGCGAAGCGGAGCCGTGGAGCTACTGGAGTGGTTGTGGCGGCCTGCTGCCCAGGCTACTTCCAGCTCCACGCCGGAGCCGCGGCCCTCGCCTTCAGTGCTGGAAAGGAGCGCGCACCTGCAGCCCTTACACCCAAGCACCGCCAACGCTCGCAACGCCGCTGGCCCCGGCTGAAACCAGTGGCACCGACGCCCCTCCGCCGCAGACCCAGAGGTTGGGCGACCTAGCAAATTTCAGGAGCGAACCGTCCGACCGCCGGCACCACGACCACCACCTCCAGAGGGAGAAAGCGCAACCGCCGGCGGAAGCCGAAGGGCCCCACCCCCGACGGCAACGCCTCCAGAGGCGACGCGCCACTCGCCCAGGAGGAAACGACAGAGCCCCCGCCAGTGGCGCTGCCCACAGCACCCGCCAACCAGCGCGGCCGGCCCCGCAACGCTCATCTCCCCGACGAGGCGTTTCGACGCTCCGCGCGAAACACGGGGAGCCCGTAAGCGGCGGCCGCCGAAAACGCCGCTATTTTGCATGGGGCGCTTAAGACCTTCCCCGAGGCTGTGCTCGCCCACGGTCGTGCGCTGGGCGAAAAAGAATACAAAAAGGCCAATTGGCTGAGTTAAACCGGGCAATCGCATTGTTCATTTTCATTCACACTACCGGACAAGGCGTGGCGTATTTTCATTCGCGCACCCACCACCACGCGAAGGCCACGAAAAGACCTCCGTGCGGCAACTGCTGGGGCTCCGAGAGGGTTCACGGAGGTGAAGTAGCGCAGAGCCGCAGCAGGAGCCTGCTTCGAACCCGCGTCAGGCAACACTGGCGTTTGTAGAATCTGCGGTCGCCGGACCGGCAGGCGAAGGTGAACCTCACTAAATGGTCGTGGCAGTAAACCGCATACGGGGAGTTATTCATATCACCCCGGCGCGACACACCTGCCCTCGCGTGAAATTTACCGCTGATCCGCCAGTTGATAACCTTTGACGGATCGTAGAAAGCGAAAAGAGGCACGACACCCTCTTTGCGCCCGCTGCTGCAGATGGGGTCACCACTGGCCAATTGCGCCTGGCGACTACCGCTGCAAACTCTGCATGAGATAACACCAACGGAGCAGAACGCTGAGTTCGTGGTACGGCGTACTGCCCCAAACGGGGAAACTTTAATATCCCGCCTGAATGCTGCAACTGCGGTGACGCCAAGTAGTCGGCACTCCGGCTGCAGCCACTTTAGTCTCTCCGGCCATCCTTCAGACGATGCCGGGGGAAAACGCCGGGCGGCCAAACCAAGGCATATATGCTCGAAACCAGGGCGGTGCAGCCCGGCAGGAAAGTAACGGGACAGCCTGGTCAGCGGTGGTAATAAAGCGCCCAGCACCGCTCAGGCCCCCGTGCTCGCAGGCACAAGCGGTGTGGTGGAGTCGCCCTGCAGCATCTCCAGCTGTTTCGGCAATGCGTAGCACAGTTCTCGCGCGCTTCTCCCGAAGATGGCGCAAACTGGCTGCCAGGGGAGAAGGGGCCATAACTGCCTGCATGCAACCGCCGCGTGCATGCACTGGAATGCGCGCAGCGCACCGCACAAAGCGCAGCAAATAGGCGAGTTCATTGAAACATAAACTCGATATCATGGCGATACAAGAGACGTGGTTCAACGCCCGGAGTGACTTTCGAATCTAAGGATTCGCTGGCATATCAGCGACCGCGAAGGCAGATTGGGAGGCAGGTGTCGCATTGAATATCCGTCGCATATCCCCTCAGCTCAAAGCAGCAAACCTCCTGACTCAAATGCTGACATCTCTGAAGCGCGGTTGGAGGTAAGACGGTATTGCCGACTCCTGTCGCGTCTGTCTACTGCCCAGATCAATTAAACGTTTCCAGAAATCGAAGCTATCTCGCGCCTGACACCGGGCGTTCTGCTACTTGGCGATTTCAATGGCAATGGTCGTGGGGATGCTTACGTCCAGGAACGGCTCCAATCTGGCCTCAGCGAGCGATGAGACGGGGCGTATATACGCACCAGAACGTCCCACTACTTCCTGGATGTTCAGCGCGGAACGGCGCAAGCGACCGGCATTATCGATTTTGCCCGGAATATGTGGACGCCGCCAAAAGCGCAGTTCTTGCCGACTGCCGATGAACTCCAACTAACACACGAGCCAGCGATGCCCTTGACTGCGGAGCGACTACGGCACCACCTGGTCGCTGCACCGAACACTCACTCGTCGTGATTTGACGGAGAACCTCGTGTGCTCTGCCGCTCAACCCCAAAAATCTTGTGGCCTTGACGGTATCACCGTCGCGCAGCTGAGAGCTACAGACAACGGGTGATTTTCTTCTGGCGCTCTTTACCGCCCACTAGCGCAAAGTTATTTCCCGCGGCCGTGGAAAACTGCGAACATCTGTTTAACAAGTGCAGTAAAATTTCTTCCTGCCGAGTAGTTATAGACCCATTAGTCTACTCGCTCCTAGAAAGACTCCTAGAACGCCTAATACTGGTGCGTTTTAAAAATAGAAGTACGGCGTCTAGGTCTCCTCCGAGACGAACAACGGGTTCAGAATACAGCCTGGCGCAGCAGCTGACGCGCCTTCTGCCCGAGATTGGCCTCTCTCTCGAGCGGCGACAACCTGCCTACTGTCTTCCCGCACATGCGCTCGGCCTTCGACACGGTGTGGCAAGAGGGGGCTCTCTCGGCGTCTCATCGAGTCAGGATGTTGACCACAGCACCAGGCTTATCGGTTGCTTTCTCGCAGAGAGAAACTAGAATGCGTGTCATCGGCGCCAATCGTCCCTAAGACGTGCCGGAGGCGGTTCCAGGGAGCGTGCTTCCCCACCATCTTCGGCTTGTACGCGCCTCAGTTAGCAGAAAGGAGAATGGGAATTCATAGCGTTATGGGGCCCTGATGTTCGCGGACTTTGCGTACGGCGCGGCTTTCAGCAGAACAGCAGGCGCAGGAGATACCTGAATGAATGCCCTGCCGCCTTACTCCACTGGCCCGCCAGAAAACGACTGACCTTAAACCCTACAAAATGCGTTGCCGTTAACTTCACACGTCAGAGTGGCGACCCGACGAAACGGTGCGCTGTTGGCGCGCACCTCCCCTGGTCCGCGCGAAGTACCTTGGCGTGACTCCCAGACCGTGGCCTCTACCGGCACAAGCACGCCAAGGACCCCTTCTCTACGCCCCCTCCGCAGCCCCCGACCACCCGTGGCAGAAACGGACTTTCTTTTTACCGCCTGCATACGCAGCTTATGGACGTATGCAGCGCCGGTCTCGGACCTCCTTACGCTGATTTGGGCGGCCGAACCGAGCGGTACGCACTGCAACGTTGCCGCATCTTCTCTCCCTCCTCCCAATCGCCACCAGCAGGAACAATGTAACCTGCGGGGCCCTGGGCGTAAGCAGCCAGCCGCCAGAGGAGACCAAGGCCGAGGCACGCACGGCGCCCACGCGGGCGCCAAACGAAAGCCCGCTGTGGCTCCCTGCGCGAAACTGGCCGGCGGTGAACTGTGAGGTCCATACAGAGCTATTTTGCCCAGCAGGGCCTCCAACACGTGGCCTTCAGCGTTCTGGTCGCTGCCGCCGCAACTCCTCGCAGAGCTCTGCGAATCCGGTGGTGAGGTGGAGCCGTCGGCTATCGTCGCCAGGGTGCGGTGTCAACTGCCACGGACGCTTTGAGCACAGTCGGCGCCGTGACGCAAGTGCTAGTGTAAATAGTGTATACATCATATGAATGCGCATGCCATATATTTTGAAATGCGTAAAATTACAGACAAGCATGAGTGAGTGAGTGAATGGAAATAAATTAGCTTAGATTTTACATACAAGAAACACTTAAAGACACAATTAAAAGCAAGAATGCATCTAGGTTGCCGACCAAAGCGCCCGCTTCATCCATAGGTTAAGTTAGTAGCAAGCACCGCCCTTCTCTGCCGCAAAGCCATCGAGCCCGCCAGCTACAACATGGGGCAAAACGAGGATGCGCAGGCTCACGCGAGGTGCCGTTTACAGCGTGACGTCAGCAAAGTTGTGTTGTGTTCAGTGAACGATCTACACCGCCGCCAAGCTGCTTCGGTCTATGCTTCCATGTGCCACGCCGCGGCGTCTGCTCGTGCCAGCAGTGTATGAGTGTTTTTATCGCGTCGTTTTTGTATTTTGCTTTTAGCTTGTAGTGTGTGTTCGTGGATGACGTGATTTCGTTTAGTTGCGTTGATCTATCTATATATTTAAAAAAATAAGGAATTCTGCCATGGTTTCTGTTTAGAGTCACTGAACTGATTGTTGTATTTTTCTTTTAAATGTAAATAATATGATCCCTAGATGTGTTATCAGATATTGTTTGTGTTGATTCATCAACACTTACGGTAAATTAATTAATTAACTATTCTTTAATAGTACGCTTATCAATAGTTAATTGTTTTCTTTCAAAGGGTGGGAGTTTCAAAATCGATATACATGAGTCCATAGATGTGAGTCCATGCTGCTTGATGTTTTGTTTTGATTGTTGAGAAGTGTTTACAATACGTCAGGGTTTCTTTGTTTCAGGTAATAATTGCAATGTGGTGTTGACAGTTTGCATGTATTTCGGTTTCTGTGTGTATTTTTGTAGAGAATATCTGCAAAGCGGCTTTCACTATTGTACTGGTGCGAAGTTGTTTACAGGTTATGTCGAATTCCGAATCGGTTGTCCACGGGTATTCCGCAAAAGACGCAAACGTATATTAATCCGCGCAGGAAAGAAAGTCAGCGTAGGTGTCGTAGTAGTGAGATTCTATTCTGTTTTCATTGGGTCATTATCTATGAAATGTCAGTTTTGTCTTGCTTTGTACTTTAAGGAGGGAAATTCTGCGAATCGATTTACTGTGTGTTGCTTTAAAATGTGAAAATAAGTATATCTTCGAACAATATGCCAGAAGGAATCAAAACAGTTGTTTATAGGAGATGATGACAAACAATCTTCAGAAATAATATCCTTCAGTATAATAGTATATATCTTTGTACTGATATTGCATTGCCACCTGGTCATAATATACGTGTTCAAATTTTGGAATTCATCATAGAATATCTTCATTATAATTCTAAGATCCAAAACACGAATATATTGTGAAACATTAGTCTGGATACAGTATTTTATATTTATCTCTGATCTCACCGTCAAATTTTGACATGTTCTTACTAGTTTTATTATATAATATTGGACATGTCAGAAACCGTGAAACTTGTGTTTAAGCAATATATACATTAGAATAAAATTAGAAATAAAAATGAATATAATACCATTGGTACAAATCCATTTAAAATAGAAGCAGAGTATTAGAAGAAGTAAAAAATTAAAATTAATTAGTCTTATCCGTGTATCATAAACTTCAATCAGAGATATATACTGCCGTGTTCAAAAGGTTGGAAATTGCATCCGAATATCTGAGTAACCAGTATCAAAGATGGTATGGAATAATAATAATGGTGTCAGAATTAACAACCCATAGCCTACAGAGTTCATTTCCCGCGTCACTTGACTCCGCGGGGCGTGGCGGACTGCCAGCATTGCCGACCAGCGGTGGCACAACTTTGCTGACGTCACAGAAACGCGCCCAGGCCTGCTAACTTCTCCGGCCCTGATAGTCCCCGGAGTGACGCCAGAGTGGTCGCATGATTTGCGTGGGCTGCCAGCGCTTAGTGCAGCTCTCAGAATACGTCACTGCAATCACTTGACCTCCTCGTAGCGGCTTTATAAACCTCCTTTAGGTAGTCTCACGCCTCCTTCAGTAGAAAGCCCTGAACAGCGATACTTGGCAACGCTGTTGCGCAGTCCTATGTCACTAGATAGGCCGGTAGAAGTCGTTATCACGATCGTTTTGACGCCATATGCAATCAGTATTTCGCTCGAATCGCGCCTGCCGGTGAATCTGTGAACTACCTATTTTGAGAGAATTTGGCACCGAGGTGGTAGATTCAACTGTGTTTGTCTGAGGCGTTTGATGAGCTTGCACTGTCTCTGACGAGCGTTTGCTGTGTAAAAAAGTATTTGCATGCTGCTGTGCGCGTGAAGGACAGGTGATTTAGTCTGGAAGATATTTGCGGTCGGTAATGTCGAAATCTACGAGAAGATGCTGCGCCCAATTGCACCAATTCGAAACCAAAATTAACCGTTACAACGTGTTATTTGATTTCCGAGAAACGTTAAAAAGCATAACATTTTCGTATCTTTCGCTTATCTATGCATGTAGTTTGTTGATTAACACTGATTTTGTATTATTATTTTGTTGAATTGAATCAGTAATATATATATATATATTGTGACGTAAATCCTCGGATTATTGGATTAAAAAAATACATTTATTTTTGTTATTACTGTTCGGGAAGCGTATGTGTTCTCTAACTGCGCGACTCTAAATCACTGCAATGTATTATCTACGCGCTCTCAGCGTCGCCGAGCAAGGGGGTGGGAAGTGCTAGATAACGCCTCCGAAACCCTCAGGACCACTGACCAGGCTCCACGCGGGTGTGGCGCGTGGCGACCGCTCCAAGCCTTGTTTTATAGGGAAGTGTGCAGAGAGAGCGTTCTGAAAATCCCACTCAAAATTACCGACAAGACGCGTAATCTGATTGAGCAATATTATTTCGCGTAGTAACTTTCGGCCAGTAACAACATCGTCTTCCAAAAATTTCTGTAGAAACTTCTAGAACATCTGGCGGAAATTCAAAGAGGTTCGTGGGCGCTGAGACGCTGAGGGCAGAGAGAAGCGGGGAGGTCTGGAGAGAGGCGCGGACGCCTAAGCCGTGCGGACAGAGGCGGGGGACGCTCATGTTGTACGGGTGGGACGCGGAGTCATCCGAGTTGTGTAGGCGCTAGGATAGCGCGAAGTAGCATGATTAGAGTGCGATTTGTGGTATTACCGCACCGGGCGTGTCATTAGATTGAGAAAAAAAAGAACTTTTATCTAGTAATGCTATTTGCTCTCTGCTCGTTTACGCCTGCGCCGTATCGCAAGTTACGCGATTACGAAAATACGATCCCGTCGTCACCGATCTGTCGTCACCGCTACCGCCGACGTCCCAGCTGATGTCGGGGTTAACTCTACTCTCTTGAATGGGACAGGCTGCGAGAGGGAATTCACCTCCCGGCCCCTGTGCCGGGCGTGCCGCCCAGAAGAAAGGAGCCAGCTGTGTTGCCTGTTTGGAGGCCGTTCACCCCAGCGTCCTCCTGCCGCAGCGGTGATTCTAATAATCTGGGTCGAGCTCCGACAGACAAAACAAACATTCATTACGCCTCTTCAGGCTTACCTGGACTGTTGGTCACGACTAGAAGGTGCAGGTCATGGTCATTCCTTTTTCTTTTATTTGTTAGCGCATCTCTCTTTTTTTTAAAGCTTTTATTTGTTTTAAGTAATTTGATCATTAGTTTTGGTGATTGCATGAAAAAACAAGGGTTTAAAAAAACTGAGCTCAGATAATAATGTCAATTTACCATTTTAATTTCTCATTAAATTTGTTACTTTTTGTCTTTAAACTTTCTTTCAATTGACCTCGTCACGTAGAAAGCCATGCCCGTCCACAACCTAAATTTGCCTCTACCTGTCACCGATGAATGGCAATTACAGCACAGGTAGGTGGGGGCGTCGCAAATGGCTTTCCAAGTGGGGCTCTGAATTAGTATCTTTGATACCCCAGTAAAACGCCTCAAATTTAATTTATCTTAAATAAATATTGTTACTGGAATTACTGTGTATTGCTGCACGATAAATTAAATTTGGAATTTTTTATAATATTAAGCAAGAAATGGATGGAAGGACGCTGTTGGCGAGGTTAATTATTTGTGGACTGTTAATGATATCAGCTGGATTTGTATCGTTTTGTGAGTGTTAACATTTTTGTCTCTGTGTTGGAAAAATCGTGCGCGCGTTTCGTGAAAACTGCAAAGTGCGCAACGCACACAATCACATGTTATCTAAAATGCTGGACGAATCGGGTAGATGCGGAGATGACAGCTCAGGGATCAGTCTTCATGCATGAAATCACTATGATCTCATGCGAGTTCTAACGAACAAGCAGAGAATTGCGGAAAATTTAAAAAAATCGAATTAAAGAACCAGATTTGGAAGTATGGGGGAAATGACGAGAAAATTAATTTATGATTTTCAGAACACGAGAAAGTGTCAGGAAAGATTTGATAGATTAGATAACCGTTTAGATAACCAATCCGCAAAAACTTGTAAAATTGGAAGAGAAGTCTGACCATGAAATCGGATCACTGAAAAATCAACTCGAGGGTAGGTGCGAGAAATTGAGAACACTGTTGAGAAGCTTTCAGGTCAAGAATTGGGGAATCTGGCGACCAAAACGAAAGAAAATTTTAAAACCTACAGTCTGAAATTCACCAGAAATTACGAGTAAGTGACAATAAAATAGAGGTGCGTTGTGAGTCAGTAAATGAAACATTGTTGGCACATGGGCTGAAATGAACGGCAAATTCACTCGGTTGGAAACAAACAAAACTTCACTCAGTTAGTCAAATTCACGAAAGGGTAGAGAAAATTGAAAAGATAGGTGATAGTAGTGAGGAAAGTTTCAGGAAAGGGAAACTAAACTAAAGAAAGAAATAGATAAAATGTGATTAATCTGGTAAAGGAAGAAGTACAAAAAGGAATGAGTGAATCATCCAATTGATGAACGCGTCTGCTGGTGTTCTGATTGTACCCGTGGGCCTCCCAGAATCTTTTGCTTTTCGGGAAATCGGACGGAAAATCCGAAAGTTTTTTTGATCGTGCCGAAAATTATATATTCTGACAAAGGCGGTACCATTTCACTTTAAAACCAAGATTTATGCAGAACTTTTACGGTAACGCCGCACACTGGCTCTCATCAGTGCTAACACCTTTTCCGCAGACTTGCGAGGAAATTCTGAACTCGTTTTCTCTCTACGTTACTGGGGAGAGCAAAGCGACGTTACGAGTTCGAGAGAAAATTCTCGAGAGTAGATGGATAAGCTGTGAAGAAACCAATCATATTTAGATTACGCCATGGAAAAATTTCTGGCTAATATTAAACTATGTGATCCGACGACAGATGATAAAAGATTATCTGGCTCTAACCGCACACTTCCTACTTCATGTGCAAACCTTATTAACAGTGTACGATCGACAATCTTGATCATTTTCAAGAATTGGTTGGCGCGCAATTGATAGAACGCGGTCAAACCCCTTATGAAGAGAATTGGGACCGAAATCACAGGTTTTCGCCTGAGTGAAGATAATCGAACAGGCAATCGCGCCGTGATGATCAGGGTCAGAGTGGAATGGGGAAGAACTTCTGTCCGCCAACAAAACTCAAATGACCGTAATAATAACACAACTAGTAGGAATGGACATCAGGATTCCATAAGACTGAGTCCGTCAAACTAGAACCAAGCTTGGGCTTTCGTGGGCATTCAAATTCCAAACGACCGATCTCCCAGAGATACCAATATTCACACTGTGTCAGTCGACCATGCCTTTTTTTGACTCTTAAATGACGACTTGAATGAAATCAGTTGAACGAGCGAGAAAAATGTCCGGTTGTGGAGTTTCTTATTGAAAATCTTAGTGTTCAAGCTTGATAGATTACTGGCAGTGAAATCAGTGCAATTTAGGAAGTCTCTACTCAAAACTATTAAGCGAGCGCATTCCAACACCAACTCTGCCTACTATTAAATGTTTTGTTATTGGAGTAGGAAAGAAAAAGTAAACCAATTACTATGCAGGCTTTTGCTTTCTTTTAAAAATCGGGAAATTTATTTGATGCCATGTTTGACCATAGAGGATCTGAATTATGACGTTATACTTGGGGTTGATTTTTACGGGAAAATAATGGGAGTAGTGGATTTTCTAGGAATCTTGTGAGCTTCGGGTGAGAATAGGAAATGGTAATCAAGCACGACGGTGATGACAAATAGAAATCGGCATTTCATGCGCGTCCTGGAGCATGGGGATGACGAGGGGTCATAAGCCGTGTCGCATAATGACTTTTCTGACCACGAACGGTCCCAGCTGCAAAGAATGCTTCAAATATGTAAATGTTTTTGATCGTCCTGTACGTCCTATTAAAGACCTTTGCTTTCGAATTCGGGTCACCGATGATTCACCTTTAAATGAAAAATTATCCCATTCCAGTCGATGAGGGGGGTAGATCAAACTGTTAAACTATGCTTAGCGAGGGTATAAATTGAAAGATCTGTAATAGCTATTTGAACCCTATTGTAGTGGTAAAGAAAAAGACGTGGGGTAAGGATTTGTTTAGACGTTTCGACGATCAACGAGGTTACTATCCCAGAAAAACGAGGGCACCCCAGAACACTGATGAAATTTTATGGAAATTTAATAAAACAAAGATTTTTCGGCTTAGATTTTTCGCCTGTATTGGCAATTTCAATTCACCCAGATGACAGAAAATTCACGGATTTTGTAATAACGGGTTGACGTGTACGTCTGGAAAATAATGCTGCGGTGAGGGAAGTTCTCGTAAAGAACCCCTACCACTTTCTCACGTAGTGACAAAGTACTTGCTGTGACCCTAGAGTTAGTGATCAGCCTGCTGGATTATTCCATAAATTTTTTCTCTATTTACCGGACCATGGTTATTGAAACGATTCCGTGCCCAAATGTATGCCTCTTAAAGATTCTGATGGGCCTCAGCAGGAAGTACAATTCTTATAATTTGTGACCATTTAAAGGTTAAACTATTCTAGATTTTATTAAACCACTGATTGACAATCTCTGACATAATTCGGTACCTTGGCTCCCGGCACAGTTTTGCGGTCTCGTGTCGCTGAGAAAATTGAAAGAATTTTGATTTAATTATTTTATTCTGATTAAATAGTAGTTACTAGTTCTTTTTGCTTTTATTTAAGTAAAGGGTTGCGCAAATTTTTTTCTTGAATATTGAATGTTGTTTTGATTCATTTTTTCTTTAATTATTCACCAGTTATGAATCTAATATCTGCAACGTTTTTTTGTTTTTTTCAACGAGATAAACTCTAATTTTTCAAATTAAAATTCTTCAAACTCCGATTTTTATCTCTATCCGAAGTGGGGAGGCAAATGGGACGTAACTGAAGATGAATAAAAAAATAAATATACTTTATTTTTGTTATTACTGTTCAGAAGCGTGTGCCCCAACCGGGCAAGACCTAACCACCGCACGGCTATCTACGCGCTCTCAGTCGCCGGCGGGCGTGCAGGTTGACAACGCTCCGAAAACTCCTCAGGTCACTGACCAGGTGGCTCCCACGCGGCGGCGTAAGGGACTGCTCCAAGTCGTTTTACAGGCAGAGAGAGGAGCGTTCTGGAAAATCTTCCATCAAAATTACCGAAGGTGACGCGTAATCTGACGGAGCATATTATTTCGGCGCAGTAACTTCGCCAAATAACATCGTCTTCCAAAATTTCTGTAAAACTTCTAGAATATCTGCAGTGAAATTGTGGAAAGAGGTCTGGGCGCCAGACGCGCTGAGGTAGAGAGAAGCGCGGGAGGCTTTGGCAGAGGCGGGGACGCCTAAGTCGTGCGGAGGCAGAGGTGGGGACGCCTATGTTGTACGGGTGGGATGCGGAGGCCATCCGAGTTGTGTAGGCGCCAGATAGCGCGAAGTAGCACGATTAGAGTGCGATTTGTGGTATTATCGCACCGCGTACATTGATTGAGAAAAAAAAGAATTTTATCTAGTAATGTTATTTGTTTCTCTGCTCTTCGTTTACGCCCGCGCCGTATCGCAAGTTACGCGATTACGAAAATTACGATCTGTCGTCACCGATCTGTCGTCACCGCTACCGCCGACGTCCCAGCTGATGCGTCGGTTAACTCTACTCTCTTGAATGTGGTAGCTGCGAGAGGGAATCCACCTCCGCCCCCAAGCAGCGTGCCGTCCAGAAGTAGAAAGGAGCTCACAGCTGTGTTGCCTGTTTGGAGGCTGCTCACCAGCGCGTCCCTCCTGCCGCAGCGGTGATTCTAATAATCTGTCGAGCTCCGACAGACAAAACAACATTCATTACGCCCTTCAGGCTTACCTGGGACTGCTGTCAACATTCAGAAGGTGCAGGCCGCGCATTGGCCTCTCTTTTTTCTTTTTTATTTGTTAGCGCATCTCTTTTTTTGCTTTATTTGTTTTAAGTAATTTGACGTATTATTTTAAGAGATTGCATGAAAAAAAACAAGGGTTTAAAAAAACTGAGCTCTAGATAATAATGTCAATTTTACCATTTTAATTTCTCATTAAATTTACATTTTTTTGTCTTTAAACTTCTCTTCAATTGACTTGTCACGCAGCCACGTCCGTCACAACCTAAATTTCCAGGCTCTGACTGGTCACCTGAGCTAGCCGGCAATTACAGCACAGGTAGGTGGGGCGTCAAATGGCTTCCGCGCCTGAATTAGTATCTTTGATACCCCAGTAAAACGCCCCTCAAATTTAATTTGTCTAAAAATAAATATTGTTACTTTTGAATTACTGCATTGCTGTAATGACAAATTAAATTTGAATTCTTTATAATATTAAGCAAGAAATGGATGGAAGGACGTTACACATGAGGTTAATTATTTTGTGGACTGTTAATGATATCAGTTGATTTGTATTCTGTTTGTGAGTGTTACTATTTTTTGTCTTGTGTTGTGGAAAAATCGTGCGCGTTTCAAGAAAACTGTGAAATCGCATAAGTTATTCAAAATGCTGACGAATCGGGTGTAGACGTGGAGGTGATGACAGCTCAGGATCAGTCTGCGCATGAAATCACCTTAAGTGATCTCTGTGAGTTCTAACGAACAAGAGAGAATTATGAAAATTTAAAAATCGAATTAAAGAACCAGATTTCGGGAAGTATGTAGTGGACGAGAAAATTAATTTGCGATTTTAATACGAGGAAAAGTGCTGTGAAAGATTTGATAGATTAGATAACTGTTTAGATAACCAATCCGCAAAACTTGTAAAATTGGAAGAGAAGTTCGACCTCATGAAATCGGATCACTGAAAATCAACTCGAGGGTAGGTGGAGAAATCTGAGAACACCGTTGAGAAGCTAGGTCAAGAATTGGGGAATTCAAGGACCAGTAAAAACGAAAGAAAATTTAAAACCTACAGTCTGAAATCTACCAGAAATTACGATAATGCGACAATAAAATAGAGGCGTGTTGTGAGTCAGTAAATGGAAAAACATTGCCAAGCCATACGAAATGAACGGCACCACTCGGTTGAAACAAACTTCACTCGAAGTTAGTCAAATTCACGAAAGGGTAGAGAAAATTGAAAAGATAGGTGATAGGGTAGTGAGGAAAGTTTCAGGAAAGGGAAAACTAAACTAAAGAAAGAAATAGATAAAAATGTGATTAATCTGGTAGCAAAAGAAGTACTACTAAAAGAAATGAAAATCATCCAATTACGAACGCGTCTGTTGAAATTTGGATTAAAATTTTCGTGGCTCCTCCCTCAGAATCTTTATTTTTCTGGGAAATCGGATTGCAATCCGAAAGTTTTTTGATCGTGCCGAAAATTAGGTGAATTTGACAAAGGCGGTACTGCCTCACTTAAAACCAAGATTTATGCAGGAACTTTTATGGGTAACGCCGCACACTTGGCTCACTGCGCGTTAACACCTTCCGGGCAGATCTATGAGGAATCTCCGAACTCGTTTTCTCACGTTACTGGGGAGAGCAGCGACGTTACGAGTTCGAGAGAAAAAATTTTGAGAGTAGATGGATGCTGAAGAAACCAATCATATTTAGATTACGCCATGGAAAAATTTCCGGCTATTAAACTATGTGATCCGGACGACAGATGATAAAAGATTATCTTGGCTCCTAACCGCACACTTCCACTTCTACGCAAAACCTTATTAACAGTGTACGATTTGACAATCTGGATCATTTTCAAGAATTGCTGGCGCAATTTGATAGAACGCGGTCAACCCTTTATGAAGAGAATTGGGACCGAAATCACAGGTTTTCGCCCGAGGAAGATAATTTGGAACAGGTAATCGGGGCGCCGTGATGATCAGGGGCCAGAGGAATGGGGAATAACTAGTCCGCCACTCTAAACTCAAAATGACCGTACATTAACATACAACTAGTAGGAATGGACATCAGGATTCCATAAGACTTGAGTCCGTCAAACTGAACTCGTTTGGGCTTTCTGGTATCTGGGTTCCAAACGAATTATCTCAGAGGATACTACTAAGAGTTCACGTTACTGTACAATAATTATGCCTCTTTTTTGACTCTTAAATGACGACTCTGAATGAACCTGCTCGTGGAGAACGAGCGAGAAAAAATGTCCGGTTGGAGTTTCTATTGAAAATCTTAGTGTGTTCAAGCTTGATAGACACTCGCTGGCAGTGAAATCAAAAGTACTCTAGAAGTTCTACTCAAAACTATTAAGCGAGCGCATTCCCAATACCAACTCAAGCCCACTATTAAATAAGCGTTATTGAGTAGGAAAGAAAAGTAAACCAATTACTATGCAGGTTTTTGCTTTCTTTGAAAATCGGGAAATTTTATTTGATGTGCCATGTTTTGATCATAGAGAGACTTGAATTACGACGTTATACTTGGGGTTGATTTTTATTGGAAAATAATGGAGCAGTGGATTTCTAGAATCTTGTGAGTTTCGGTGAGCAATAGGGAAATTTGTAATCACAAGGACGACGGTGATGACAACAGTGAAATCGGCATTTCTCATGCGCGTCCTGGAGTATGGGGGATGACGGGAGTGGGTCAGCAAGCCGCAAAGCCGTATAACGACTTTTCTGACTCACGAACGGTCCCAGCTGCAAAGAATGCTTCTCAAATATGTAGCGCTTTTTGATCGTCCTGTACGTCCTATTAAAGACTTTGCTTTCGAATTCGGGTCACTGATGATCTACCTTTAAAATGAAAATTATCCCATTCCACAGTCGATGAGGGGAAGTAGATCAAACTGTTAAAACTATGCTTAGCGAGGGCATAATTGAAAGATCTGTAACAGCCATATTTGAACCTCTGGCTAGTGGTAAAGAAAAAGATGGGGGGTAAGGATTGTTTAGATGCCTCAGGGACGGATCAACGAGGTTACTATCCCAGAAAAACGAGGCACTCAGAACACTGATGAAATTTTTATGGAAATTTAATAAAACAAAGATTTTTTCGGCTTTAGACGATTTGCTCGTATTGGCAATTTCAATTCACCCAGACGACAGAAAATTCATGATTTTTGGTAGACAACGGGTTGACGTGACGTCCGGGAAAAAGAATGCCAGGAAGAGTGGAAGTTCTCGTAAAGAACTCCCACACTTCACGTGGTGACAAAGTATTCTGTCAGGACCCCTAGAGTTAGTGATCAGCCTGGATTATTCCATAAATTTTTCTCATTTACCGGACCATTTGTTAGTTGAAACGATCCCGTGCCCAAATGTATGCCTTAAAAGACTTGGATGGGCTCCTGTGCGGAAGTACAATTTTTATAATTCTATGATCATTTAAAGGTTAAACTATTCTGTAGATTTTATTTAAAACCACTGATTGACAACTCTGACATAAATTTCTTCGGTACTTTGGCCCTAAGTACAGTTTGCGGTCTGTGTCGCTGAGAAAAAATTGAAGAATTTTGATTTAATTATTTTATTCTGATTAAATAGTAGTTAAGGTTCTTTTTGCTTTTATTTAAGTAAAGGGTTGCGCAAATTTTTTCTTGAATATTGAATGTTGTTTTGATTCATTTTTTTTCTTTAATTATTCACTAAGTTATGAATCTAATATTCGGTAACGTTTTTTTGTTTTTCAACGATAAAACCTTAATTTTCAAAATTAAAATTTCTTCGAAACCTGATTTATTCCTCATCCGAAGGAGGCAAAGGATGTAACTGAATATTGGATTAAAAATAAATACATTTATTTGTTATTACTGTTCAGAAGCGTAAGGTGCCCAACCGGGTGCGACCTAAATCACTTCTGGCACGGCCATCTACGCCGCTCCTAGCGTCGCCGGAGCAAGGGGGTGTAGTGTTTAGATAACGCCTCCGAAACCCCTCAGGGACCACCGACCAGGCTCCACGCGGGCGGGCGCGGCGACCGCCCGCGTTTGTTTGGTTATGGAAGTGCGCGGGAGAGAGCGTTTGAAAAAATTCCACCGTACATTGACAAGACGTAATCTGATTGAGCAATATTATTTTCGGCGTAGTAACTTTCGCCAGTAACATCATCTTCCAAAAATTTCAGAAACTTCTTCAGAACATCTGGCGAAATTCGGAAGAGGTCTGGGGCGCTGAGACGCGCTGGAGGGCAGAGAGAAGGGGGAGGTCTTTGGGAGGGGCGTGGGGACGCCCAAGTCGTGCGGAGGCCAGAGGCGGGGACGCCTATGTTGTACGGGTGTGGGACGTGGAGGTCATCCGAGTTGTGTAGGCGCCAGGATAGCGAAGTAGCACGACGAGTGCGATTTGTGGTATTATCGCACCGCGTGTCATTAGATTGAGAAAAAAAAAAAGAACTTTATTTGTAAATGCTATTTGTTTCTCTGCTCGTTTACGCCCGCGCTGTGTATCGCAAGTTACGCGATTACGAAAACATGATCTGTCGTCACCGCTACCGCCGACGTCCCAGCTGATGTCGTGGTTAACTCTACTCTCTTTGAATGGGAGCAGGCTGCGAGAGGGAATTCACCCTCCGCCCCTAAAGGGCGTGCCGTCCAGAAGAAAGTGAGCCCAGCTGTGTTGCTCGTTTGGAGGCTGCTCACCCCAGCGCGTCCTCCTGCCGCAGCGGTGATTCATTAATCTGCCTTATCTGATTTAAGATAAAACAACATTCATTACGCCCTCTTCAGGCTTCTTTACCTGACTGTTGTCAACATTCAGAAGGTGCAGGCCGCGCATTGGCCCCCTTTTTCTTTTATTTGTTGAAGCATTCTTTTTTTTTTTTTGCTTTATTTGTTTTAAGTAATTTGATCGTATTAGTTTTAAGATTGTACTTAAAACAAGGGTTTAAAAAAACGAGCCTGGGGATAATAATACACTTACCATTTTTTAATTTCTCATTAAATTTACATTTTTTTGTCTTTAAACTTTCTTTCAATTGACTCTGTCACGTAGCCACGTCCGTCCACAACCTAAATTTCAGGCTCTCACCCGTCACCTGAGCAGCTACAATTACAGCACAGGTAGGTGGGGGGCAAGCCAATATATATATATATATATATATATATATATATATATATTATATATATATATATATATATATATATATATATATGTGTGTGTGTGTGTGTGTGTGTGTGTTTTAGATGCAGAGAATGGTTAAAAGCAATTGGGGACCCAGCTCTTACAAATGTTCTTAAGAGATTGACTATGACTAGATTTGTTTAGAAGAACATTTTGTGGAAATGTTAATTTATCTGCGAGTTATAGGACGTATGAGTATGCTGTTCCAATAAAATTTTCGAACCACGAAATCCCCTTTATGAGGAAGCTCAGGATTTCTGATGCGCGTTCCAGTTGAAAGAAGTTCATTTTCAATATGCATTTAAGTTTCAGTACTGTGTCAAAGGTATCGTGTATTTTGCATTTATTAGCCAAATTCAAAATTTATTTCTTATTTTTTTTTAAAATGGATTTTTCTTACATGGGATTTTTTTGTTTTTTTTTTTTCCCTTTTCAAATTTAAGTAGTATATTTTTGTGTAGGATTCACAGAATTTTGAAAATGCAATACAATCTACTTTTCCCCATAGGACGTCATACGCAGTTTTAACTGCTTTTTTTGACGTAAAATAAATAAATAAATAAAAAATAAAATAAATTAAGTGATTCTCTAATGTATATTTTCGGTTTCAGATGTCCAGATTCGAAATCCAGAAATTTCAGTGGATGTTACTCTCGGTGAGACTTGTTTTCAATAGAAATAAGTATAATCATTTTGTTCAGACAATACCTAGGCAATATGTACAAGCATAAAATCGTAAAATAATGTGTGTATAAAGTGTTTCTATCAGAAGATTTTGTTTTTCAGAACCTTGTGTTGAAGTTAAAATTATACCCCAATAATGTCGATTAACATGGAAAAAAGATTTTCTTTTAAATTTGTTCTTGAGAACTCAGGGTGATCATTTTGCAAGAATTATTATGTGCAGAACACTTTCATTCCGTCTAAAGTCTGTGAACAAACCTCTACGCTAAGTTTGTAATGGCACAAGTATTGAGAGTTTCAAGATCTGTGTATATTCTGTCATTGACACAGATTCATTACATAAACTATATTTCCCACATCTGATTAGGAAATTGTAATTAAATTAAATTTGAAGATGAAATTATTCTGTAAAAGATAAGCAGTTTTCACAAATTTGGAATGACTTTTTTGCTATGTTAAGACACTTTATTGAGAAATTAGGAATACAAAAACTTTGTGTCCCTGTTTCAGCGACCATTATTAGGATTTCTTTAGTGCTTAGTATCTGGTCTGTGATATATTTTTAGTATTAGTATTAATTTGTATTATTGGTATTGATATAGGCTGTGCTAATGTAATGTTATAATGTTCTGGCAATAATTGTTTCTCGCGACAAACTGTCTTGATTCAATTTCTTTTATTCTATAATGTGTGTATCATTGTATTTTGTCTATCCCTTCTGCCAATCACATTCTGAATGTGAATGCTGACTTCTATTAGATTGTGAATTGTCATGAGTGTTTGCGCAGTGTTTAATTCACAGCTCAGCTGTTTGAGTATCTGGTCTCGTCAGTTCTGGTGCACCAAATTCACTCTACATTGACAATCAATTTCAGAATTAAATTTTAGATCTTAGTTACTGTTGGACCTGTTAGCATTCCTGTACCTTTGTAAATCAAACCAACAAAACCACAAAAATGTAATAGAGGGTCCAAAGATTCATTTAATAGGATTACAACTAAAGAAATAATACTTGTACTCTTGATGGGGGTATTAAAATATAGTTTTCTCCCAAGTCATATTTTTAGTTACGTTCTATAAATGTTAAATTGTAAGCACACTTTATTTTCTACCATCTGTATGTCATAAACACCTGAGCTAGTTTTAAATGCAGTATTCTGTTATAATGAACATTTGATCAGGAGCTGACATTGGGAAAATTTTCTGCATCATTGGTTAAAAAATGGGATGTTATAATGCATGTGACATATATTTATTTATTTATTCAAAAACAGTCAAAAACTGTATGTGACGTATGGGGGAGAAAATCATGAGAGACAATGCATCGCAATAAAATTGAAACTGGAACTGGAAAGAACCTTGTAAGGAAATGTAGATACAAAAATAGAATGTTTGTTATTTTTTTTTATATCTAAAGCAGTAAGTGCAGTTACGTTTGAGGTTTGGACATGCTAAATGTTCAATTTTTAGCACTAGTGTAATTCATATAATTAGGTGATTTATATTTTGAATTGAAATGAAAGGCAGTAATACTTGATTTAAGACTCACAGTGAAAGGATTTCATTCTTGCTTATAAGATTGTGGGCACTTCACCCATTGGCCTCTTGTCACCATCTTCTTACTGCCAAAAATAAAAATGGCACTTTTTCCAATTGTATCGTAACGATTTGTTTTACCAGAGCAAAGGTGCGAAAATGTTTTCATTTGTTTCCTTTTACACTGTTCATATAAAGTGCTCTGTAATAAAATAGTATTCCATACTATTCTACATTAATTTGGTATGCCCTACAAAGTTATTAAATGAAACAGGCCAAAATAGGCTGTCTGTTAATAAGTTTTTCTTCATAAAATGCTGTTTCTTATATTACAAGATACTATTGTAATGTAAAAATCATTTTGTTTTAATACACTACCGTTTGTAGAAATTGCAACACCGCGAGAGCAGGTAATTGAACGCATCGCGTACTTCGTGGATGTTGGGTATACTGAGATCGCCAGTGATTACATTTCTCAACGCCGCTAGTCACGGGTTGCGACGTAGGGACGGTATTATCGCACCATGTTCGGGGGTGATAACAGAGGCGCCTGGAGAGGCTAAACAGTGACAGGTCGACCCCGGCTCGCACAAGCTGGGTCTGTAAGTCACACATGCCCGTCGCCGACAGCGAGTAGCATGAACACTCTGACGGACTTCGACCGGGGCAGGGGCGTTGGGGATGAGAAGCTGGGTTGTCCTACCGCCAGATTGCCAGGCACGTCCAGCTGGGACGAGCCACCAGCACCATCATGCGAAGATGGCGTCAGTGGTCTGTGAAGATCGTACCCACCGCCAGCGTGGACAGGGGGAGTCGCCATCACACTACGGCGAGGAAGATAGACAATTCTCTACCGTATAGCCATCACCGATCGCACAGCGACATCCACCACGTTAGCGCAGCAGTGGAATACAGTGACAAGTCACAGCATGTCCTGCCAGCAGAGTTCGGCGCTGTTCTGTGCAAAGCGTTTCCATTGCTCGCCGCCCCTTGTTGCGCCTTCCACTGGATTTCGACAACAGACGCCTCCGACATTCGTGGGGCGTCGAACATCGAGCATTGGCGGGCTGAGGCAGCAAGTCATCTTCCGACGAGTCCCGGGCTTCAATTTGTTCAATGACAGTCGTATACATGCCCGACGACATCGCGGTGAACGCATCTGAGGGATGCATTCGCCAGCGCAGTACCGGCCTACACCCGGTAAAGGAATGGGGTGAATATGGGAGAAATTTTGAACTGGCGAATCTTTTTTCTTCAAATTCGGTTACTTTACGCTATTGGCTGTTCATTTGCCCAATAGAAATCAATACAGTTGCATATGGCGGCACCTCGGAAGTTGGCAAATAAGGTTTCTCTCCGTTTATTACTGAGTTACTCTCTGAAAGATATACTTTGCTGTTGCGAACTGGTGGGGAGGCATTGCATGGTCTGCATGCTTTTCTGTGCTCTCTCTCCGTTTAGTGAAATTGTGAATTTACAAGTGTGGATTTCGGTATTTTGGCTATACACTGTGGCTTTGTAGTTAATGCCGTGAATGATGAAACATTCATGAAATTTTATGGAAGGTGCTGTATGAAATAAAAGTGATGGGAGGTGTGTTTAAGACGAAAATTACTGGTTTCATGACTTAACCTTGAATATATTTATTGAGCATTTGTTATTTTATTTTGCTAGATATGATGCTGTGTACTGGAGTGCAAGTCAAATTACGACAGTCGCTGAAGGTTGGAAGAGCCAAAATAAATATTCCAATTTCCCGTAACGTGGAAGAATCAAGAAAGAAGTGGGCTTCTATGATAAGGCGAATCAGAGCCAACGAAGGTGGATCGTTTGTTTGTGAAAATACTTCGCGTGCCAACGACGTTATCTTCGTCTACAGCCAATATAAATTGGAAGATGGGTACAGTTAAACAAACCCCTGGCACATCCTAGGCTACGGAAAACGCTGTTCCTTCCTATATTCGGCGGTGCACCTTCTCGTATCTTCAAGGAAGCCTCTACACCTAGAATATGGATCCCGCAGAAAGAAGCAGGATGTGTTAAAGAACAGGAAAGGAAAATGATGAGTTTCTTAAACTGTGATATAATCCGTGCATTATGCCTGACTGCAGAATATGAAGAAAATGATAATGCCTAAGGATTAATCAAAGAGGGAAAAGATTGTATATGGCTGTACATGTTAAATGTGGATGTAAATAGTGTAAATGGTATTAGTTCGTGTTAGTAATTGTTCATATTTCAACAATTTTTTGCAAGAGTGTGCCCAGTAAAAGTGTCATCAAATCTCTAACAGTGTATGTGATCTTTAATGGGCCGACATTCCATCTGCTGATTTGCAGTGGGTACTGCCGTTTGACTGCAAACTCAGTAGGTGGTCCCAAATCACTAATCTGCTGAGCAGGTATAGAAATGTTCATGGCCAGTGTAGAAAGAAAGAAAGTGTGCATTACCACCTGCAGAAATATAAAGAAAACTTAGATAAATGTTGTGATGTAGCAGAGGAAGAAAACTTACATGTGAAAAATTTACAACTTATTGCTGACCAGGTAAATCTACTCATCAAAAAACCTAGGTATTCGCTCCTCACCGTTCTTTTTTCTTTTATGGTTCTCTCATTCTCAATATGTTTTAACTTTCTAAGGACTTACATGCTCTTACCCACTGAAAATACATCAGGCATCTATCATCACCTCTGTGTGTAGAGCCTGATAGTGAAGGTTTGGAAACAAAACATTAAAGCAAATCACCCAAAATTTAAATGAAAGAGCACGTTATGTGAATCTTTTAGTTGCTGAAATTTACATTAACTGCTGTTTAAATTTTGAAGCACAGTCACTTTTTGGCACCGCAGAAAATATCTGTGCTTCTACTAGTTCATTTGAACAAAGTAAAGATTCTTTGGCTAAAATTGTTGTCACTTATGTTGGTATCAGCATTCGATTCATTTAAGGTAGTTGTGAAATTATGTCCTGTCCAAAATATAAACTGGAGGAGAACTTAAAAGAATTACTCTTGATGCAATCAATTTTGTCCAGAAATTAGATTTCACAGTAGTTGCTGTTATTGCTGACAACAACAGGATCAACCAGAATATGTATTCCCTTCTCATAAGTCAGACTTCTTAAAATCCAGTTCATATCTTCAAAAACATTAGGAACTGTTGGTTGCAAAAGAGTGACAACTTGAAGTCATTTATACATCCCGATTTTGTGAATGGTGAGCCGAAGAGTGCATGTTTTGAGTTTCTGAGGCTCTTTCACAAAGATAAGCAAGCTTCACTTGTAAGAAAAGCTTATAAATGTAAAACAATAAATTTAGGACTATGATGCTGTAATTACCTTCAACAATGGGGTTTGTGGCAGATTAAAAATTGCTGAAACAACAAAGCATCCAGCCTGGATTCAATACTGCGAAAGCATTACAAGACATTGATCACACAAGAGTCAAGAAAGTAGATAAACTCGTAGAAGAAATGGGTAAGAAGACTTAAAAGAAAAAAAATAGAAACAAAAGATCCAGAAAACCAACACTATGATGCAGGAATATTTTAAATCAACATTCTCTATAAGTAAATGCTGCTCAAACTTTATCAGTTTTTCTCAGTTTTTTATTTTTTATTCTAGTGCACATTACTTAAAAACCACTTGCCTTACTGAAGTAAATCTTTTTTAGTAAAAAAAAAAATTTTTTACAAATATTATTATAATAGGTATTATCGTAGAAAAAAAAATTTTATAAAACTTTTTTTTAAAATTAAAACATTCCTAAAACCTATCTAAAAAGTTTTATATATAATGCAAAATTGAAACTTTTTTCCAGGATTCTAATTGAGTTTTGAAAACTTTGAAGTAATTCGTAGAATTTCCACTCACAAATACAATAATGTATACAAATTCATTGAAATGTGCATATTAACGGCGAGAGAGAAGTTGAAAAAAATATATATTTGTGAAATTTTTGACAAAAAATGAATACATGAAAATGAACTTTGTCATATTAAACAGTGCTATAACCACTATCCGTTGTAAAAGTTAAAACAAAATTAGGATCCATTTTTGAGAAAATGGCGTTCAAGTGTTTCTGAAAATGCGAAATATTTAGCTCATTTCAACAAAAAACTGTTGAGTTTCTGAGAAAAAATATCTGACATTATTTAAAGCATATCGAGTATAAATAAGCGGCGGCCGGCGACCGCCAGTCAATCCAAAGTTTGAAATGGAAGCTGAGCTGTGAAGTGTGTGCATCGCGGTGAATAGCATTCCAGTGATTGTGCAGAGTGCAATGCCAGTCGCATAGTCCTAAACGATTTAATCCACCACGTTATAATACCAGAGTTTTAATTCACCACCTAGAATCGTAACAATATAAATTAAATAGATATTAATTCATTTCTAAAAGATTAATTTATAAACGTATAACAAAAGCTCGAATGTAAGAAACGAACACAAATAAGAAATAATGTATAATAATTCCAACGCTAGCATTCAGTTCCAATTCTAAATTTCCCCTTTAAAAAAACCTAAAAAATTGGGAGGGACATTTGATGAATGAAAAAACAGGGAGAAGCTCTCTAGTATTTTAAAGAGTTTTTAATTGTAGTATGGTTTAATATTCCATTTATAGATCTGAAAAGGGCTAAAAGATGAGCAAAACATCCCTTATTAATACTATGTAACAAAATATATAAAATAAATTACATCTGAATGTCAAAAATTTTAAAAGTGGAGCTGTTTGTATTAATTTTTATAAAGACATTCTTCAAGGAAATAAATTCAATACTTTTTTCGAGTAAGCGGAAAAAAAAAAGAATAAATAACGAATAAAAAAAATAATAAAAAAAATGTAATAAAACAAATAACGAATAAATAATATTTTTTTTTGTTTTTTTTTTTTCCCCTTTAAAATTAAAAATTTATGTTATTTATCCGAAATTGGTTTTTTATTCAGGGGAGTTTTTTTTTTCCCCTTTAAAATTTTAAAAATTTATTGTTATTTACCTGAAATGATTTTATTACAGGGAGTTTTTTTTTTTAAAAATTTAAAATAAATAAATGAACAAAAGTCCCCCCTGTTTAGCCCTTAAAAATCCATTAAAACAACAAAAAAAGTTGATATACCCAAAAAATTTTCAAAAAAAAGGGAAAATTTTTAAAAATTTTTTTTGAAAAAAATTTTTTTTAAAAAAACAACCCATATAATTTTTTTAATAAAAAGTTCAAAAATAAAATGTCCGATTTTTTCTTTTAATTTTTTTCCTATTTTTCCCCCAGAAACGCTGAAAATTTTTTGCATTTTGGGGGAAAATCTGCTCTTCTTATCAAAGAAGATCCCGATTCTGTGGACTCGGTCATTAAATTTCTTATTAAACCCCCAGCCTCTAAAAAAAAGGCGTCTTTTAAGCCTGAAATAATCCATAATTTTTTAAAATAATTTGATGAACTACCTCAGTTTTGGGGTTGTAAAACATTGTTTTTTTAAAATTCCGTTTGGGGAAAAAAAATGTTTAAAAAAGAAAATTTAAAAATTTATATTCTTTTGAAACCAGGTACATTAATAAATAAAATCCTCGTCAATCCAAAATTTCCGGGAACTGAACTGGAATGATCGCCTTCAAAATAGCCAAAAACCAAATCTCATCCGGCCCCATCAGTCTCACGGCCTTTCTCCCGCGTGGCAATGGGTAAACAAAAAATATTTCGTGAATGTCTTTACGTCGCAGCAAATGTCCGTCCCGTGTGCGTGCCTTCGGAAGATGGTAGTTTTATGACAAAGCCTTAAAGAATACACTGCAGCTGTGCGGACGTTCTCGCGTGTGCGTGCACATATGAATGGTAGATAATTTATTGAAATGTCTTCCCCCCACGCTGCGCTTGCGGGCGTTCTCCTTTGGGGCAAAGAGGGGGGAAACTGATTTCTTGCTGAATGCCTTACAGCACAAACTCAACCATGGGGGTTCTCCCCTTGCGTGCCAAAGTGGTGAGTTATGATTTAGTGCTGAATGTCTTCCCAAACACGCTTCAACTGTGCGGGCGTTCTCCCGTGTGCGTGCGCATATGAGTGGTGAGATTTGATTTCTTGCTGAATGTCTTCCCACACACGCTGCAGCTGTGCGGACGTTCTCCTGTGTGCGTGCGCATATGAGTGTAGATATCTGATTTATAGCTGAATGTCTTCCCGCACACGCTACAGCTGTGTGGGCGTTCTCCTGTGTGTGTGCGCATATGAGTGTGAATTGATTTATTGCTGAATGTCTTCCCGCACACGCTACAGCTGCATGGGCGTTCTCCCGTGTGCGTGCGCATATGAGTGTTGAGATCTGATTTATGCTGAAGTCTTCCCGCACACGCTCAGTGGCGTTCTCCCAACGCTCAGTGTGGGCGTTCTGTGTGGTGCGCATATGAGGGTGAGATGTGATTTATTGCGGAATGTCTTCCCACACACGCTGCAGCTGTGCGGGCGTTCTCCCGTGTGTGTGCGCATATGAGAAGTGAGGTGTGTTTTTTGTGTGAATGGGGCGTTCTCCCGTGTGTGTGCTCTTCTGAGAAGTGAGGGCGGCAGGGCGCCTTGGGGCCCTGACGGCCCCTGCACCTCAGCCCCGGGGGCGAAGCGCAGTCTTCTCCTGTCTCCTGCCGCTGCCCGCCAGCGTTCCCTTCCCTCGTCCTCCGCGCCTGCACAAACACAAAATTACTTTTGGGCCACCTGACCCTCACCGCCTCAACAGCTACATCAATTTTCATTTCTCGCCCTTGCGAGGGACTACGGAGAAAGTTAGGAATCGTGCGCTGGAAAACGAATTTTTCGGCAGAAAAGCTCTTGTTGCCGGGTCCTAATAACAAAAAAGTACACCAACCAGCTGCGAAATTTGGAAAAAAATTCGCCTAACGCGTGGTGTAGCCAGAGTCTGCTTTCTGTGGATCACGCCTAAAGTGATAAGCCGATTTTCGCAAAAATTTACATTGTCCGGTATATATGAACGAACTTGAGGATTGGCAAGTTTCAAACGAATATTTTGATGATTGAAAGAACTTGACGTGAAGCTCCAAAAATTTTCAGGCATGGCGCCGCCCATGTCCTCTGGCATTACAAAACAATGAAAAGTTTCACCACCTGAAGAACAAATAATCCTCCTGTTTAATGGAAGTATCTTCACTGCCCATTGCCATCGGATCCTGGAGAAAAAGAAAGTTCTTCGTCATCCTTGAGAGCACTTACCAGTGGCGCATCAATGGAGGGGGCAGCGAGTAATCAAAGGTCGGATCCGTGCGATGCATTCTCTTTGCCGTTAAATTACGCGAAAGGGGCCGCACGAAAGGGGGTTCAAAGTCTGAAGTCGGCTTCAATAGCGGCAAAGGTGACATTTTTCTGAACGTTTTTAGTGCCTGTGACAACACTCATAAGAACAGATGATACAAATCGTACAACTCATAATGTTTTAGAATATCTCAATGCGATTTTGGACCATTCGCTCTATGCACATTTGTATCAATTCGATTCTTTGGAATGACAAGGTTCCAACGTGTAATATCGAAAAAATTGATGTCACCCATTTTATCTGACACCCGCGACGAGTAGAACATACTCAAGCTGCAACTTCATTGGCTACGGAAAATATCAGCTGTTAGTGGAAAGGGCCCACTTATTGTGGGCACCCTCATCTTTCAAACAGTTCATAATATCGACATGCATTGAACACTCATCAATGCGAAATTATTGGCCAAGTAATATGCTGTAGGGACATTGTTCGTAATGTTTTTCGTTTTCCAGAAATTTATTATTTAATTATTTAAATGAAAATATTTATTTTCTCATTAGCAATGGATAACCATAAAAAAGTTTAAAAGGTAATTGAGTAGAAACCGGAAAAACATGTATGAAACAAAATATGTACATAAATACGTAATTTAAACAGTTAAAATATATAATAAATACGTAAATTATGATAAAAGTAATATTAAAATACACAAATTCTAAAACACATTAACCTAATTCGAAGTTACATTTATCAAAAATTAGCTAAACAAATTTTAAAAACAAGCCAACGTTTCAAAAATCATTTGGAGGGCACAGGTTGATGCACTTTTTGCCCTTTACAACTTTCCCGCCAGTAATAAAAGTTTCATTTATTTATTTATTTATTTTACGATAAAAAACAGTTAAAAACTGCATATGACGTGCTATGGGGAAAAGTGAATTGTGTGCACATTTTCAAAATTCTGTGATCCCTACACTACGTCATATACTACTTAAATTTTGAATGTTTGAAAGGGAAAAAAAAACAACAAAAACTCCCATGTAGTAAAATCTATTTTCAAGGATTAACAAGCAATAAATTTTGAATTTTGAAAGGGAGAAAAAAAAACAAAAAAACTCCCATGTAATAAAATCTATATTCAAAGATAAATAAGCAATAAATTTTGGCTCTTATTACTTCCTGCCGCGACAGCATGGAAACGATAATTTGAATAATTGTATTTCCCACTGAATTCTAGAAGATGTGCACAGAAAATGAAGTTACATTTATGTCCAGAAGCAAAACAAGGGGCAATCTCAGCATTTGCTCAATGGATCAGGGAAACTGGACGAAAAACCTGATCGAGATGAGTCATGACCCGGAAGCTGTAGTACAATACTTGTTCCAGGTTGTTAATACTCATTTATACAGTCCAAATGGTAAATAATGCATTATGTATCATTGTTAAAATTAAATGTTACTTTTCTTGTGATGCTCAGTATAGTCTCTAATTGTATAGAAACAGTTATGCAGCAGAAACGATTTCACTTGGGATTTAAACTTTTCTATTGAATTTAATCGTTTAATGTCATCTGGCAAAGTGTTGTAAAATAATGTACATGTACTGTATGTGAATTTATTGTAATGAGCTGTTGATACTGTCACCTGATGAATATGATTTCTACGTCGAGTGTTATAGTAATGAGACTTCGGCATTTTCTGAAAAAATATTCCGCCCTTGAGCAGTCATTTTTACAAAAACCACTGATTCGTAAATAAAAGACACAGGAAATGGTAAATCTCTAGATTAATAAAGAAGGCTTACACAGAATCACGTGGCGGGATTTGTATTATTCGACAATTCGTTTTGATCTAAAAGTCTGGGAGCTATAAGATGTATTTCCCAGAATATTATGCCATATCTCAGGCGGGAATGAACATTCGCGAAGTATACACAACGAGCAGTATGAAGGCTGACTGAATTTGCAAGAATTCTGAACGCGTAGCATAATGAACTTAATTGTGTGTTCAATTCATTTAAATGGACGTTCCATTTAAGGTTTGACTGAATTGAGATACCTAAAAATTTTGTTGCCTTAACATCAGTCAATTGGTACACTGTTCATTTCAATGGAGCACAGGAATTGTTTATTTGAAATGGAAACTGCATTAAAACCGTTTTCTTTTCGTTTACTATTAATTTATTTCGGAACCAATTTGAAACATCTGATATTGTACTATTTACGGTTTCTTTTTGCAAGGATGTTCGTATCATCCAAAGAGAACCGTTTTTCCGTTTCGAATCGTCGAGGCATATCGTTTACGTAAAGTAGGAACAGAATAGGGCCTAAAATCAGATCCTGAGGAACTCCACTGCAACGGGCAAACAGTCGGAAAGGTGCGTACGTAATGTTCCATCATTCCAGTAAGGTATTTCAACTCTCTGAGATCGTTGTTTAAGTAGAACATAACCAATCTAGAGCAATACCACGAATTCCGATATGAAGGTAATTTGGAAAGTAAAATGTCATGATCAATGACGTCAAAAGCTTTTGAGAGATCTAAAAATAATCCAATGATGATGCGACATCTTTAAGAAAAGAAAATATAGCTGTTTCCGTTGATTTTGATTTTCTAAATCCATGTTGGCAATCTGGAAAGCGCGTCGTGTTTGGTGAGAAAGGTTTCCATTCGTACGTAAAAAAGTCTCTAATATTTTTGAAAAACTGATAGAAGAGAAATGGGCCGATAATTTTGAATTTCATTTTTGTTGCCTTTTTTGAAAGCGGTTAATTTAGCTGTTTTGAAAATATCTGAAACGTTCCAGTGCATAAAGATGCATTAAATATGTGAGTTAACGGGTGTATAATGGCATACGCACAAGTCTTTAACAAAGAATCCGGGAATTTATCTAAACCGGACGAATATTTATTTTTTAGTTTACCGATTATTTTGAGAATTTCATAGGAAGAAGTTTCGGAAACGAACATTGTGTCTAAAATTTTGGGTGAACTTTCTGTTTTTGAATTTTGTGCCTGAAGACCCTTAGTGAGATCAGCAGCAATTCTCGAAAGTATTGGTTAAAAGATTAACACGTTGCCGGATCGTTCACATTTATATCGTTATATTTTAAAACAACATTCTCTACGGGGTTTCTATTTGATTTTGTAGTATTTTTTATTATATTCCACATTGCTTTTGTTTTATTACTTGAGTTCAAAATATCCTGATCGTTTTTCATGATTTTAGCTCCTTATGACTTTTCGTAACAATGTTTTGTATTTTTAAAGTAGATAAGAAATCTTGAGATACGTCATGACGTTTAGAAATAAAGTAGAGAGTACGTTTATTTTACATCGATGTTCTAATTCCTTTTGTGATCCAAGTATTACTTTTTCGTGAAATGTTTAATTTTCCTCTTTTAATAGGAAAGCATGCGTTAAAGAGAAATGAAAGCTTTGAGAGAAATAAATTATATTTTTCATTTGTGTCAATGCGTTATAAACTGCTCCATGATTCTTTCAGCAAGTAGTCGTAAATAACTTCATGTTAACTGTAGTAAATGCTCTGCACATGCGTGTTTTATTTATTGTGTCGTATTCATGTTATTAGTAATTGTAAGAATTTGTGCATCGTAGTCACTGTAACTCAGATTATTCGTTATTATTTCATATCTAGTTGTGGTTTTGTTAATTATAATTTGATCTATTGCTGTTTAATTTAAGAGTATTCCGTGTAGATACGTTCCCTGTAATATCTAAATTAAAATAATGAATTAAATTGAGAAACTGCTCTTTTCGTGGATTGCTCTAGAAAATCAATATTGAAGTCTCCACATACAACAATGGATTTAAAAGAGATTACTAATTTTGTTCAGAGTTATCTCTAGACTTTCTAAGAAATTGAAATAATCTAAAGCTTGCTTTGTTGGAGGTCTGTAGATGCAAAGTAAGATAATTTTGAGCGTAGTAAGATGTACAACTTATTTCAAAAACTTTTTCAACTGCATAAAAAATTGAATTCTGACAAGAAGGTAGAATCAATGTTATTTCTTACATAAATACACGAACCTCCGTAACCAGGGCCTTTATTTGATTCCCTTGCTCTACAATAAGATCCTGCAAGGTAAAGCTAGGAATTTGGAGTGTGTTTAGATCATTATGAGATAACCAATGTTCTGTAAAGCAAAGAACATCTATTTCACTGAGATCACACTCTAATGCTGCCTCGATAAATTCAATTTTATTTGAAAGAGATTGCACATTATGATGCATTATTTGAATCTTTTGCATGTACCTACACGGATGCTTTTCTGCTGCATCTGAATGTAGTTACTATTTATTTATCTCATTTTTACCTCGAGTGCGTGGTCGAAGGAAGATCGTGTCCCAGCAGTGTTGAGGGAGGTGGAGGAAGGAGGGAGTTACAGATGGGGAAGATGAGATAATGGGAGAGGTAGTACAAGGATTAGGTTCAGGGGATAAAGTAATTGGGTCCAAAGGGGTTCCGGAGGATGGAAGAGAACTAGGAGATGTAGGTGGGGATGAATCATGGATAGGATACTGCTGAGGTGTAAGGATGTGTTTGGAGTTGCTACGAGTGCATGTTTTCCGACAAAGGTTCAAGTGAAGCCCATCCCGGGTGAAGTGTTTTCTGAGAGAAAGTTAAGCTCAAATAATTTAACATGTGTGCCTCTCAGATGCAGTTTTAATTTGTTGTTTGCGTGTCTAATTTCTTTGCACAGTGTTGGTTTGTTGTACCAGAAGGGCAGAGTCGAGATTACAATGTTCGTGTTTTGGGCGGCACGTTGTAGTTTGTCAACATGTTGCTCAGGTGTAAAGTGACCACCCAAATTGATGTCATTCTGCCCTCCTATGATGATGACTGTATCCCGTTTGGTGAGAGTTTTTGTGTGTTTATCTATTGCTATCCAAGGCCGTAGATAAGCAGTCAAACTAGACGCGATAGCAGCCCTCGTACAAATATTATCTACGATCAGCAAACGATTACTGCAGCATGCTTATCGAAGTGTCACAAAGGTTGCTCGGAAAAGTAGGGTTAAAGGTCACGAAAAACGACGTCAGCAATACTTTTCACACCTCACCGTGAACATGATCTCATGCGCGAACTGTGATAACTGAAGCTGGCGCAGCCAACTGTAAAAATATCCAAGCGCGTCGTATTTTTTAAAAAATACTTCTTTTCATAAAAACTGTGTAATAAAACTGACGAAAACTGATTGAAAACTATTTTGTGCAAAATATGGAACGAAGCACTAGATTCGCCACCATTTCAGTTTAGCGATCGGTAAGTACGTCTGCAGCAATGAGGTGGCGCGTGTTAGAAGGGTGGCCTGCGCTGGGCGGGGAGGGGGGATGGGGAGGGGAGACGCAAGCGCCTCCACTACCAACGACTGCGACAAACATCGCTAACCACAATGCCTCGTTTCTTGCAAGGATTCAAACTCATCAGTGAAATCAACGATTTAAACAAATTGGAATTGTCATTCTCAAACTCACCAAGAATCCAGTTCTATGTCTAATTGCTGAAATTCCACACATCCCAAGAAAACACTATAATTTTTCCCAGAACATACATTAAAAAGGGGGCAAATTTTGTTATTACTGCCATTGCTCAACTGCTCTTTGTAAATTTACAAAAATAAAACGTAGATGACAATAGAAAAACAATAAAATATGTACATAAATTATGTACTAAGCTCTGTCTCCCATCGACAAAAACGAACATCGGCAGTTGCTTGCTCGGGCAGATGAACTGACGAGTTTTTTTGGACGCCATTCTACACGATGATTAGAATTTCAACTAGCAAATCTCTGCCACGACCACATGGAAATGATAACTTAAATAATTGTATTTCCCACTGAATTTTAGAAGACGTGCAGAGAAAATGAAGTTACATTTATTAACACTCGACGTAGAAATCATATTCATCAGGCGAGCTCATTACAAAAAATTCACATACAATACATGTACATTATTTTACAACGTTTTGCCAGATGACATTAAATCATAAAATTCGATAGAAAACTTTAAATCCCAAGTAAAATCGATTCTTCTGCATAACTGTTTCTGTATAATTAGAGACTAAACTGAGCATCAAAAGTTAAGTAATATTAATTTTAACTGTGATGTTTAGTGTATTATTTACCATTTGGACTGTATAATTCTAAACAACCTGTAACAAGTATTGTACCGCAGCTTCTCGGGGAATGACCCCTACCTCTATCAGGTTTTTCTTCCAATTTCCGTGATCCTTTCAGCAAATGCTGAGATAGACCCTTGTTTTGCTTCTGCATATAAACGTAATTTCATTATCTGTGCACGCTTCTGAATTCAGTGGAAATATTAAATTATCGTTTCCATGTTTTTGGGGCAGGAAGTATTATTCCTAGAAGAACATGATGGATAAGAGCCCAAAATGTATTGCTGATTTAGTCCTGGATATAAAATTTATTACATCGGAGCTGATTCTTTCTTTTTTTTTCCTGTATTCAAAATTTATTTATTTTATTTATTTAGTCAAAAACAGACAAAAACTGTATGTGACGTATGGGGGAGAAAATCATTTTCGCACGCTTTCTTGAGTTTCAGAACCCCTTCTTAACAAAATAACTATTAATAGTTAAAAGATGAAAAATAATAGTAATAATAATACATTTAAAAAAGCGTGAGATTAACATTTCAAAAACTAGATATTTCAGTTTCCGAATTATAGAAAACTTATTTGTAACGGTAAACGAACGAACAGAGTTGATTTTTCTGTATTGTTAACAAAATAGAAACTAACCCTAAGCTCTACTACCATTACAAGCAAAGGAAAGCTCAAGAAAACGTGCGCATAGTGAAGCTACATATACGTCCAGAAGCAAATCAAGGGGCCATCCCAGCATTTGGTCAATGGATCAGGGAAACCAGACAGTAACCCAATCGAGATGCGGGTCATTGACCCGGAAGCTGAAGTACATTACTTGTTACACGCATTAAGGTCTTTTTAAAAAATTATACAATGCAAATGTAAACTATTGCTCTACCACTTTTAAAAAAACCTTCCACTGCGCATGCCCGAAAGTGGCCTCTCCCTCCAAAGTTCCTAATATTTCCCGCCTGCCTGCGCTCTTTGTCACAACATAGCCTCCTCGTCTTTCCTCTTGGTCCCCGGGTAATTCCAACACTGTGAGTTTGGTGATAAACTGACGAGTGAGAACGTTCAGACGGAAGGCAGCTTACGTGTTTCTACAGTAGGGGTTGTCCAATCGATCAACAGAAAATTAGCCGTGATTTGGGAGAAGTTTCGGTCTCCAGTCCGTGTTTTACCGTGGCTAGTGAGCAGTGACAGTGTCCTTTACACAGTAGCTGTTTTTCCCAAAAACCAATTATTACAAATAATTCAAAGTATATCCACTGAAAAACGATAGGTCATTGATCAAATAATCATTGAACATGACCACATTCCTCCGTTTTCCACCGTACCATCCAGATCTAAATCCAATAGAACTTGTTTGGGGATTTATAATAGGGCGCGAGGCAGCAGAAACTATTGGTGCATCCTTAAAAGAAAAGGAAATGTTTTGCAGAGAAGCGTTTGCAGAATACGATGTATTCATTTCTTTGACACTCCTGGGGGTGCGAGTTTCTCCTTTGACGAAGAAGGGTAGTGATGACGAGTGGCGGTCACGCGATCCCCGTCCCAGTCGCCACTCCATCTCGCCTACGCCCCTTCCTTATCGCCGAGAGGGGAAATCTCAGATGCCGCAGGGTGGGGGCAGCTTCCGAGACTTTAACAAAGGTACGTCCGCCATGATGGTTTTTTTGCGAGCGGTTCAGCTATAATTCATTATACTATATCATGGTTTTGTTATAGTAAACATTTCTTTTTGACGATCAGTATAGTCTCTAATCGTATAGAAACAGTTTTGCAGCAGAAATGATTTTACTTTTAACTTAAATTTGTATACCAATTTTAATTGTTTAATTTCATCTAACAATGCGTTGTAAAGTAACGTACATGTATTGTATGTGGATTTCGTGTAGTGAGCTGTTGATACTGACACTTGATAGACATGATTTCTATGTCGAGTGTTGTACCTATAAATTTCAGTATTATAAGAAAATATGTTCCACCGTAAAGTAAGTAAATTTTGACAAATGCTACAGATTCATAAATAAATAGGCAAGAAAATGGTTAGATTCCAAGCCGAATGAAAAGGCTTGTATTCGGATAATTTTCTTTCGCAATCTTAATGTCTGGGCACTAAAGGATGGCTTCCGCAGAATATTATGCCACATCTCAGGCGCGAATGTACATTTGCAAAATACACGCAACGAGCTGAAAGAATTCTGATTAAGTGTTTAATTCTGTTATATGTACATTCTATTTGAGGTGTGATTGAATTGAGAGACCTACAAATTTTGTTACCTTAACATCAGCTAATGACATTTTGTTCATTTTCAATGGAGCAAACGATTGCCGATTTGAAACGCAAAATTGCACGCATTTCTAAAATGTTTTTTTAAAGAACATTTGTGTCATCAGCAAACAACTGTTCTTCCATTTTTAATAGATGAGGGCACATCGTTTACGTGCAACAGAAAGAGGATAGGACATATGATCGAACCTTGTGGGACCCCATGTTCAATTGACAAAGAATTGGAAAGATTCAAGTAGTATATGGCTCAGTGTAGGGATCACAGAATTTTTAAAACGTGCACAATATTCACCTCTCCCCGTAACACATCAAACACAATTTTTAACGGTTTTTGACATAAAGAAATAAAAGAATATATAGTTCCATTTAAAAAGGTGATTAAATTCCTCTTATACTAAAAATTTTACAGAAGATTTCTCTACGGCATATTAGTCTTGCACCATGATTTCATATTGCCGTGTTTTTCACACTACGAGTTTTTGTTTGTGTTGAAGGACCGTATAATCCTTTAATGGTATGTTCTTCACCTTGCCACTGCAAAAGTCTTTCATGGCCTCAACTCCCTAATGAACACAGATACTGGACGCTCCAACTCCTCCTGCACAGGAAAACAAAAAGTGAAGTACTATGCACAAGAAACAACGTGATGTCCTCTAGCTACGAAACGCATGTCATTAATATACATTGGCACTGAACGTGAAATATTTTTGTCCGGCGTAGAATGGACCTCGAGATTGACAAATTTTCATTTTTGCGGTTCTTCGTACCGGTTTTTTTCCAAAATGGATATTCTGTCATCCTAGACATTGGAAATCACTTTACAATTTATCATTATTATTAAAGAAGGTGCCAAAACAGCACATACTTTCTTGTCTTTAATAGTTATGTCACAGTATATCACAATTTCTCTCCGAATCTACACATCTCAGTCATTTTTGTGAAACTCATTACAACCTATATACTTTCAAGCAAATAACACAAATTTAACAATCATACCTGGTAAATGTCGCAACAATAAGACGCAATTCACGGAATGTGGATCCCAACTCATTGTTGTTGCATTCCAACCTAAGGCAAGCAACCCTGAATGCTAGCAATTTTCATTTCATATATTTCAAAAAGGTTTTTAATAATTTCTAAAAGATTAATGTATAAAGGTTTAACAAAAGCTCAAATGTAAGAAACGAACAAAGAAATATGACATAATATACAAATTCTAACTTCCGAGGCATCCAACTGCGTGGAAACGTTTTCTCATATTACGTTCATGAAGCTCAGTACATTGGAGGGAGACTGTTTATCGACAAATTACACAAAATTACTAATATCTTAAACAATTAATATGACCTTATTTGAAGATCTGTTTTTGATGAGCACATTTCTTTAAAAAAAAATGTATCTTCACGACTAGTTGTAGGAAGAGGGGGACATTTTTTTTTAATTTCACGAAAAACCACACATTTTAACAAACATGAGACTAAAACCTTTCTCTTAAGGGCTGCCAAAGATCTAAATTTAATAAAAAAAATGTTGGAATGTTTTTATTAAAAAAAAAGTTTTAAAAAATTAAAATTGTATGTTTGACTGAAATTCCGTGAAAATATTCATGTTTTTAAAAAATTGAACATTATACCATTTTCAGAAGTTTTTCACGAACACATTTCATTACGAAAAATGTGTATCTTCCTAATTGTAGTTGTAGGAAGGCGCCGATAAAATTTTGAATTTTCGATAAATCAAATTTGTAAAGAACTTGAGACCTTTGCCGTTCTCTTAAACGTCCTTTACACAATACAGTAACAAGATTTAATTAAAAACGTTGGAGTATTTTCTTTTTATTTTCCAAAATGTCCAGCAGCTTCATGTAAAGTATCCCCGAAAATTAAAATTGGTTTCAAATTCAAGGTGCCGCGACATCAGCCAGATCGATTGAGAATATCAATTTTGGAGATAATCGGCTGAAAATGTGCTTTAAGTTGTCACAGACGGACAGACATTTTGCAGTCAATCGATTTTTCGGTGTCAAGGACCCTCCAAACACGGAATCTGGATACACCACGTGTTAGAGGATTTTTTCTCTTATTTTATAAACTAGATTTATCCAATTTTTGTTTACCAGAGCCCTGTAATAACAGTTTGTTTGTTTGTTGTTTTGCAGAAAATCCGCCTTCTTTTCGCGGAGGATTACTTTCTCTCTACCACGGAAGGGAGACGGTAAAAGGCGCCATTGGCTCGTATTGTTAGAACCCGACGGTCGAATCGTATGCACCGACGCTGTTAAGTGTATTTTAGCGAAGCTCCTTGGCTCACATCCGCACCCGCGCGAAGACGGCGGCTCTCTCACACGAGGCATTTTCTTGAAATCCTAAGACCGTTGTCGTCTTTTGTCGTTTCAGAAGAGCTTTGAGCTCTCCCACCCGACGAAACAAAGCGTTTCGACGCCTTAAAACTATGCTAAAAGGCAAAAACATTCGAAAGCTGGGGCGCGCGCGAGCCCCGCGGCCTTGTGGGTGGGGATGGGCGGAGAATGCTCCCAAAGGCGTCAAGCACCAATCTCACAGCTTAAAAAGATCCCTCTTCGGACCCGGTCAGTTAATACGAGGCGGAACAACTTCGCTACATGGAATGTTTTGTCCCTAAACCGAATTGGTGGCTTAACTATTCTACTGGAAGCACCGGAGAAATGCACAATGGATATATAGGCAATGCAAGAAGTGATGGGGAGAAGAAGAGAGAATCGACAGGGAGGGGTATGTAATATGCAATAGATAGTGCCACAAAAAGAATTAGCGGTGTGGGTTTTGCAATCAGGAAACAATAAGGGCAAGTAGCCCAAAAATACGCATCTTAAGAATTAGAGGGAGATTTTATAATACCACCTTTATCAACGCGTCCACAGAAGATAAAGAGGATAATAAAAGGCACGTATTTTGCAATAACCTGGAAAAAAATATTAATACAACGCCATAATATGATACGAAGATATTGTCAGGGTATTTTAACGAGTGAATGGGAAAGGATAGATCACATGCCCCTGATCTTGGTCAATATAGCTAGAGCTTACATGAGGAAAATAAAGACAAGTGAGACAGCAGTTGGTTTCGCAAAGGCAAACGATTTAACTATCAGTGGTATGTGGTACCCACATTAGGAAATACATAGAGTACATAGACTACACCCAATAAAGCAACATGTGCACAAATTGATCCTGCAATGATAGATTCTCGACATGAAAGCAATACATTGGATGTTAGGACACAGAGGAAAAAAGACTGCAACTCTGACCATTTCCTGATACAGCCAAATTTAGACAAAAAACAGAGGAAAAATTAAACCTAGATTTATAACAACAAAGTAAAGTGTTGGAAGATGAAAGAAAGGATCTTTGGGGATAGGTGAAAATAGGATGGATGACAAGAGAGGGAAGAACGGGGAAAATATTGGAAAGAAGAACGAGGAATGTAAAGAAGTCTGAGGATGTAGACATAAAGCAAAGAGGGATAATGCAAGGGGAAATAAAAACAATGAAGAGGAATGCTTGATGATAAACAAAGATTAAAGAAGAGTGAAAGAGTGAAAATATTAACTTTTATGAATCTGACTTGAAATTAAATGAACCAACAAGGAATGAAACATGTCAAAAACAATAAGAAATTAAAGAATAACAAAGCCCGGGGTTGGATGGTATAGCAACAGAATTTATAAAGTTGGAACCCTAAAACTTTATGGAAGGGAAAAACATGAAATAGTATAAAAAAAATGGTTGGAGGAGATGCCAAGAGATCAGGAAATGGCAGTTCTACATCCAATACATAAGAAAGCAGTAAACTGGAATGTAAGAACTATAGAGGTAGAGCGTTATTAGTACGGTTTATAAAATATTCTCAGCAATTTAGTAACAAAATAAAAAGATACTATGATCAAACTATAGGTGATTATTGTTGGAATATGTATACATTTATATTACACAACCGCCATCTATGATATTACTTTCGAACTATTGTGTAGGTATATAAGCGAGTGCATGATTTTCCCTTTCCCCTTTTTTTTAGTTCTTTGTAAACGTGATGTCTGTCTGATAATGTAGTTCGAACTCGTGAATAAACTCGTGTCTTGTGTGTACAAGTATTCTTATTTTATTTAACATGGTAGCAGTTCGTTGGTTATAGAGATTTGTGAAGTGAATTTAAAGATATTCAATAGAAAAAAAAATGTCAGATGTTACAATACCAGTGGTTGATGGTGAGGATTATGGAAATTGAAGAAGCGTGTTATTGTGACTAAATTGAAAAGTGTTATTCAGTATCAAAAAGGAGAAAACAAGTACAGACAAAGAAGATTGGGATGAGTGCAATTTAAAGGCTATAAATTACATATACAGCGCTATTGCAAATAAACAATTAGAGTTCATGGAGTGACAAAGAAACTGCTTATGAAATCATGAAGAAGTTTGACGAAATGTATTCCAAAGAATCAACAGCATTACAGATTGTTTGCGAAACAAGTTAGATAAATTGAGGTTAAAGATTTTAATGATACGGTGTATTTTTCAGTGAATTTTGGAAAGCAGTAAATGAATTAAAGTGTGCGCGCTAAAGTATCAGGAAAAGAAAACTGGACTACATGTTGAGAACACTGCCAGAATCGTACAGTTATATTGGTGATTTAATTGATGTTCTGAAAGAGGAAGACAAAACAGTGGAATTTGTGAAAAGTAAGATCCAGATGATGAAATTGAGAGACGACGATGAACATTTAAATACAAGATCCAATGCATTCAACGCTGAAAGCAAGATGAGCATGACGAAACAGGAGCAAAGTTATTATCAGACTGGTAGAGGCAGAGGGTCCTGGAAACGTGGTGGACAATACAGAGGAAATAATCGAGGAAATTTCAATCAATAAGGAGGTAATAATTGGCAATGATCGTAATGAGCTGCATGGAAGTTATGGGGTGACTGGCAACGTGGACAAGGCGGAGCAGTATGGGGAGTTATAATAATTGGCAACGTGGACGAGGCGAGCAGCATGGAGGTTATGGTGACTGGCAACGTGGTCGGCGTGGATCAAGAGGCGGCAGAGGCAGCTATCGACAGAATGGACGCAATATGAATTGTTTTGTGACAGAAATTCAATCCATGGTGGCGTGTAAAGAGACGAGTAACAAAAATGAATTACAAATTGACTGGTTACTTGATAGTGTGTACAGATCATGTAATTAATAACGATGAATATTTTTCTGATTGTATAATTTTAAAAAAACTGTAGATGTTAAATTGGGAGATGGTAAATTTTTAAAAGATACTAAAGTTGGACATGTAATTAGCTATTTTCCAGTTTATGGTAAAAAATGCCAATTGAAATGCGAAATGTATTTTATGTTGAGAAAATGGATAGAAATCGTATTAGTTATGCAAGAATCACAGATAATCACAAGATTGTATCAGTGGTAATATTTCTAAAATTTTAATCAAAATCACAGGTTAATTGCTTGCTGGAAAGAAGGAAGATTGTATAAAATGACTAGTTCAATGTTAAAGAAGCTAATGTATATACCGTGAGCGAGAATAAGTGGTATTACATAAAAAGAAAAGTGGCATCGTGATTAGGCATGTAAATTTAACTATTTGCAAACATTGTGTAAAGATCAATGTTAGATGGTATACCTAGAATATTAGAATCAGAATTTAGGAAATGCAAGACTTGTATTAAAAATAAAATGCATAATTTACCTTTTGAAAACAATAGAGTGGTGCTAAAGAAATTTTAGAAATTGTTCATACAGATTTAAATGGACCTCATGCAACAACAGGTTTTAATGGGGAAAGATACTTTCTTAGTTTATTGATGATTATAGAAAAATAGGTAGAGTTTATACCATCAAATCAAAGGATCAAGTTTATGACTGTTTTATGAATACATAAATGAAGTTGAAAATCTGACCGGTAAAACTATAAAGAAATTGAGATGTAATAAGGGAAAAAGAATATTTGAACAAAAGAATTTGTGATTTAATTAAAGAAAAGGAATTGTTTTGAATGCTTGTCCACCTTATGTACATGAATTGAATGGTACGGCAGAAAGATATAATAGATCAATTATGGACATGTCAATGTTTATTAGCTGAAGCAAAAGTAGATAGAAGATTTTGGCCAAAAGTGGTATGCTGGCTGCATATCTTAAAATAGAACATTAGCTAATACTATTGAAAACAAAAAACCTTATGAAATTTTTTCAAAAAAAAACCCGATGCTAACATTTACGTTTATATGGGAGTAGAGTTATGTAGAGTACCAGAACAATTGAGAAAATCTAAGTGGGGTCAGAAAGCAGATTTAGGGGTTTTGTTAGGTTACAGTGAAGTCTGTATAGGTGTTAGTAAACAACAGAATAATTGTTGCTAGACATGTTGATATCATAGAAGAAAATGTTAAATGTATTGGTTTCAAAGACAATGATTGAATTTGAATATTCAGATGAGTCTGATTGCAAAAGTGGTGAATCAGAATTAAATGAAAACAACATAAAAGAGTATTGGAAGAGGGATTTGAGTATAAATAATCAAGATCAGAACAAGAATTAGGAGATCAAAAGAGAGCACAGACTACCTAATAGATTAAAAGACAGCAACACTTATAATAATGTGATTTATGTTAACTATTGTAGCTAGATAGTCCTGCAAATTTTGAGGAGGCATGAATAATAATGAATCTGAGTTTTGAAGCAGGCAAGGAACCGGAAATGGAATGTTTAGAAAGAATAAAACTTGGGCATTAGTTGAAAAGCCTGATGATAAAAGTATTTTAGATGTCAAGTGGGTGTATACTAAAAGGCTAATAACAGTTATAAAGCTAGACTAGTTGCAAGAGGTTTTCAACAAAAGGAAATTGGGGATGATATTTATTCACCAGTTGCAAAATGCAAACATTGAAAATATTGCTTTCATATTGTTGTCAAAAAGGGGTTAATTATTGAACAAATGGATGTAGAAACAGCATTTCTAATGGTAAAGTTTCATAGAAGTCTATGTAAAAAACAAAGGTTATGAAGATGGCTACGGATAAAGTTTGTAAATTATATAAAGCATTGTATGGTTTGAGAGAAAGTCCTCGTCAGTGGTATGATTGTTTTGATAATTTTTGATGAGTTAGTTTTCAAAAGCAATTATGATTACTGTTTGATCGTTAAGAGAGATGGAGATGATATGATTTATTTAATTATGTTTGTTGGGTGATTTGTTAATTTGTTGCAAAAAAAGAACTAAAATGAAGACAATTAAAAGCACTCTGTCAGAACGGTTTGGAATGAAAGATTTAGGTGATGAAGAACTATCTTGGAATTAATATTAATTATGATTATTGGAAGAATGTAATGAAGCTCAGTCAGGAAGCTTATATTGAATCTTTTTGCCAGTATCTATAACATTAGAAATTGAAATTGTATAATACACCAATGGAAGTAAATTTGAAATTGGAATCTGCACAAGATGTATATCACAATATAAGATATAGGAACTTGATAGGTGCTCTTTTTTATATTAGTTCAGGGAAAACGACCAGACATAAGTTACAGTGTAAATTACTTGAGCAGATTTCAAAATTGTTATAGTGACACTCATTTTCAATATGCCTATGATCTTGAAGTATTTGTATTTGACAAAAATCTGAAACAAACATTTAGTAAAAATGAAACAATTGATACTCAATTGGGCAGGTGAAAAATTTGATAAATCTACCACGGGATTTTAATTAGTTTTTGGGAAAGGGGATATTTTTGAAATCAAAGAAGAAAGGCAGGTTGAAAAATCTTCCATTTTGAAAAGAGATTATTGGAAGCTGTAACTGAGATTGTTATGGGGAAATTTTGGGATTTTTTTGAAAAATTTTAACCTGAAAAATATATAAAAAATCGGGTGATTGAGCATAAAAATTTTAAAATTTTTTTAAAAAAAAATCAAATATATTGAGGTACATTATCATTTTTAAATGAAAATTTTTGAAGGGACTCTAGATGTAAGTAGTAAATCAACCCTCGTTGAAAAAGTTTTTTTAAATTGAATTAGGCTAAATGTTGTGGGTTCAATGAGTGTTGATTTTCACTTTGAACATATATTATAGAGCAACACCAAAACGGTTTTTTTGTACTATGTAGGATTTACTTTTAGAACAAAAAAAATTGTTTAAAATAAATTGAATGTTTTTTTTATCTACACCCAACACTAGTTATTCATAATTTGATATTGCAAAATTCAGATGGAAATAGGGTAAGGGAATAAGAAATCCCCGGTGCTAGAAAAAACCCCAAAAGAAACCAAATACCAAAAAAATTTACAACACTAAAATTTGGGGAAACTGAAAAAAAATTCAAAAAAAAGGAAACAAAAAATAAAACATATGTAAAAATAAACGTGAAAAAAGAACTGATGTATACAATCGAGGTTTTGATGCCCAAATTTCTCTTTAGAGTTTTCCATATGGTTCAAATTAAAAAGGAATTATAAAAAAAACAGTTTTACAGTTATTTTTATCTGAATTTGTAAATTTGAGTAGCTTTTGATTTTTAATTGTAATAAGAAATATTGAATATATCACAGTCTGACAATTTTGATATCATGATTGGTGGTTATTTTCCAACTCCCTGGTGAAATTTTTTTATCTCATACAGCATCAATTGAATCCAACCCAAAGTGGATAACTTTGTGAATAATTTTCCCCATATATGGTGTCAGGGCAAACTGCGTTTTCCCAGATTTATACTGAACCCACTCTCATTAAAATCCGAAATGTTTGGATTTAAATTAGTTTTTAAATTGTTTCAAAAGAATGAAATGATAAAGAAGGAATGTTGATCTTTCATTTTTTATATTGAATTTTTTTGCAAACCGTCGTTTAAAATCTTTTGTATCACCAGATGAAAACATCCAACCCCTAGCCCTTTTTTTCTCCCGCAACTGCATTGCAAAAATTTGAGAATGGAGATAGATTACCTTTGGGGTGACTGTGGTTGATTTAATTTTTTTTGATATCTTTAGATTTGATTTTTAAAGATGAACAAGTTTTTTATTTTAATATTATTTGATAACTGTATAATTTTATGTACCTAAGAAAATAATTTAAAATCTTCATTTCCAACATGTATAGCAGTGAACTGAAGACCACAATAATAGACCAAAAAAATGGCTCATGTTGTTTATAAGCGATTTAATTCTCCTATAATGTATACAAGATTTGTAAACTTAGAGCAATTGGTAAAAGCATAGCGAGAGAGATTTTGAAAGATATAATGCAAATTTAATGAGATATATCACAGCGTATCAGAGAAATATTTGGAAGTATGTTAATTCTAAAGAGAGATGTAAGGGCTTCCTAATATTATGCATTCGGTTCATCAGTATTTAATAATAGTACATCCATCGGAAGGTTTTAGCGAATTATTTTTCATCTTTTTATAAGAAAGCTGATACCATTTTAATGAAAGACCTGTGTGGCGAATCGCCATTACATCACCCTGCCAGGAAGATACAGTAAGGCAAGCGACGGAGCGTCTAAAACATTTATTTATGTATTTAACGTCAAAAACAGTTAAAAACTCGTATGACGTGCTATGGGAAAAAGTGAATTGTGTGCACATTTTCAAAATTCTAGTGATCCCTACACTAAGTCATATACTAAAATTTTGAATGGGAGAAAAAACCCATGAATAAAATCTATTTTAAAGGATAAATAAGGAATAAATTTTAATTTTGAAAGGGAGAAAAACTCCATGTAATAAAATCTATTTTCAAGGATAATTAAGCAATAATTTTGGCTCTATTACTTCCTGCCGCGACATGGAAATGATAATTTGAATAATTGTATTTCCCACTGAATTCTAGAAGACGTGCACAGAAAATGAAGTTACATTTATGTCCAGAAGCAAAACAAGGCCATCTCAGCATTTGCTCAATGGATCAGGGAAACTGACGACAAACCTGATCGAGATGGGGGTCATTGACCCGGAAGCTGTAGTACAATAGTTGTTACAGGTTGTTTATACTCATTTATACACTCCAAATGGTAAATAATGCATTACGTATCATTGTTAAAATTAAATGTTACTTTTCTTGTGATGCTCAGTATAGTCTTTAATTGTATAGAAACAGTTATGCAGCAGAAACGATTTCACTTGGGATTTAAACTTTTCTATTGAATTTAATCGTTTAATGTCATCTGGCAGTGTTCTAAAATAATGTACATGTATTGTAGTGAATTTATTGTAATGAGCTGTTGATACTGTCACCTGATGAATATGATTTCTACGTCGAGTGTTATAGTAATAGACTTCTGCATTTTCTGAAAAATATTCGCCTCTTGAGCAAGTCATTTTTTACAAAAACCACTGATTCGTAAATAAAAGACACGGAAATGGTATAATTCCTAGATTAATGAAGAGAGGCTTACATGAATCACGTGGGTGGGATTTGGTTGTAATTCGTAGAATTCGTTTTTGTAATCTAAAGGTCTGGGAGCTACAAAATGTATCTCCCCAGAATATTGTGCCATATCTCAGGCGGGAATGAACATTCGAAATATACACAACGAGCAGTATGAAGGCTGACTGAATTTGCAAGAATTCGGAACAGTAGCATAATGAACTTAATTTTGGTTCAATTCATTTAAATGGACGTTCCATTTAAGCTTTGACTAATTGAAGTCTAAAATTTGTTGCCTTAACATCAGTCAATGGTACACTGTTCATTTTCAATGGAGCACAGAATATTTTATTTGAAATGGAAAACTGCATTAAAACCGTTATTTTTCCGTACTATTGATTTGTTCCGGCAGCGGCCCTAAAAACGCTGGTGGGAGGGCCCAAATAAACGGGGCAAGCCAGAGGGTCAGTAGAGGAAGAACGGACTTGCTTCTCCGACCCGACGACTGAGGGGATGATGAGCTCGGGCCCGCGGGTTTCCCCCCGCCGGAACGCCTGGCCCACGGGAGAGGGGGTAAGAGGCCGTCGTCAGTCATCGACTAACCCATCTTTCCCCCTGTCCCCTAATCTCAAATAAATGGTAATTCTGTTTAAAACGTCTTCGCAAGCCCCCCCTTCCCAATTTTCAGTGTTACTTAATCGCAGTATAAAGGACAGTCACCTGGGGAATAGGCTAAAACCGTAGCCCGAGGGGGTCCACCGTCGAGATATCCAGCCCCCTTCACGAAGGGTAGAAACAATGATGACTTTTATGTAAAATTTAAGGATTGATTCTGGGGCTCTTGGTCCAGATGGCAATCCATCTTTCTTTGAAAAAAAAAAACCGTCATTTCAATTTTCCCCAAAATTTTTATGTCATTTGAAAAATCTTGCAGGGTATCTTTCCGAACGAAAGGAAGTCTTTTTTGTTTATTACCTATTTTAAAAAATCGGGGGACAGAAATGAATGAAGAATTACAGGCTGTTTCATCCCGAGTGTCATCCCCAAACCCCTTTTAATCCCTTTTGGACAAATTAAATTTATCATCCACTATTCTGATAGAAATTGGTTTTTTGCCAGGTAAAGAAACCAGGTATTGGCAAATTTGTCCTTCTTTGCTAAAAATTGGGAAAAAAAACTTCGGTCAACTGTATCTATACCGATTTTATCAACCCAATTTAAAAACCATAATATTTTATTTTTAAACTACATATTGGGGGTAGAAATTCTTGAGTGGTCTCGGGCTACCTGACATTGTGTTCAAATGGTATCTTATAAGATTAATGTTTCTAGTCCAATTGAGGCATCTTTGGGTGTCTCTCAGCCATATGTCCTCTTTATTTAAGGGCACAGGACGGAACGCTATCATAAAATATGAAAATGTGATAAACGTGAATTGCACGATTTGAAGAAACTACTTACCAGACATAAATATAAATTATAAGGCAATAAAAAGGAGTTTTTGAGCATTTTAAAACTGACTGTAATTTATTATACCGGTAGTTATTTTTTATAGCAATTTTTAAAGGCAAATGAATTTTTCTTATTTTTACCAATCCAAATGTTTGTTGCATAGGCTCAAAAGCTATTGCAGATACAGACTTCACATTTAACACGTGGACACCATAATAGTATCTCAAAAGTAGACTAGAATCAAACTATTTACTGTAATAGTTTTGAGAAATAAATTTCTAAAATTTAGCATGAAAAATAGTTTTTTAAAACTTTATAATATGGGAATTTCGTTTAATTTTAGTGCTAGAAAATTAAATTTAGACTACTTTGCTTCAAATATGTAGCTTATTAATTCCTGAAATTTCAGCTCTCTATCTAAATAGTTTTTTTGTCTATAAAGAAAATGTATGGAAAAAATGAATTAGAATTTCAGTTTAAAGTTATTATCATCTAAAACTTACTTTTGACTGTTTTAATTTATTCCAGGCCCATATTCATCTTGTTTCTGATGTTCCTTATCTTCCAATCCTTTCTGACGCCTTTTTGTACTTTTGCCTCCTTGGTGGCTTCTTGAACCCACCTATCAGCTTCAGCAACTCGAAGACAGTCAATTGATATCAGGCTTTCTTCATGTTTTCTCCTGGTGAAATCCCTAGTAATTTAGGACCTTACATCGTGACAGTTCCTTCATTAAGCATATGGTAGCATCAAATACACCAATTTTCATAGCTTTAATGCCCAAAACACTGATTTTGAATACATTGCATATCATGGATTAAAACTTTCATTGACATTTTGAGTTTTTCCACTTAAACACTTTCCAAAAGTTTCTGTCACTTAGATCCCTGTATTTGGGTTTAATTGCCTCCAATGCGATGGCAATGAATGCTTATGTGAATATGCTGTTCCATTAGCTTTTGCTTTATTGTACCCTCACCATGTATCAGGTCCAGTTTCACAAAGCCCATGCTGTGGGTTTTCATCTGAAGATGCCTTCGGAAAAAGTAGCCCACACAGCCTTCCTCATGCTCTCAAATTACCTCTGTTTCTTCTTATGGCTAATCCATAATATAGCTGCAGCTTGTCCACCTCTTTCTTCTGTAAGTCGACACGCCCACTTATCGTCTTTCCATCTGAAAGAATCTTTGCCTTCATCTCTCTCTTCAGTTTGTAAACGTGGCAAGCCTCTTCTGCACGTGTCCTATACATTCAAATTTTTCAATATTTACATGTTTTCCATACGGCTTTGCTTCCTTCATCTTAAAGTATCCTTGAATCGCCATCTCCAAGATACTTGACATACTGTACACCATACGTTTCTGTGACCTTTCAAACATTTTTAAAACACCTTCTGATTCCATTCCTCCACTATAACCAGAAAAATTGATGACACATTCATGGTTACTATTTTAATTTTACATCCATGACAACATTTTGTCATACATTCAATATCTATAATTTTTCCATTGTGAGACGTTACTCACAACAATACCATTTAGGAAGTGTGCCCTCGTTTTGCCATGTTCCATCGAAAGCTGCAGCTATATTACTGTCATTATAATTTTCTTTTACAGTTTCTTCAACTGCCCTTCTCATAGAATCATGACAGATTTGTGCTATGCTATTTAGGACCAAATTTGTATATCTGAAATCTTGGGGGTGCAGGCAAATCCATCATAGCACAGAAGGTTTCTGCAGACCTCTGTCCCCTACCTATGCACCTCATTCCATAACATAATCTCAAATTAGTGTTTTAACCCAGTTTTGGTAATGCCACAATTATCACAAACAACTTGAAGCTTGCAGGCCAAACCTCTCCTACCTTGAATATCCTCGAAACTTACACTTTTCCACAAGTTACACACTACAATTTTTAAAAGATTGCACAAGGCACTCAGTTCAATAATTACAGAGCCGGATGCAACGTTGCTTTCACTAACTGTGTCACTGTCACATTCATTTTCTAGGTACACAAGTTTTCTTCTGGAGGCACTAGGAGGTGAAGACATAACCTCTTCTGCACTTGTAGTGTGTTTCCTTCCTCTTTATTATTACTGTACTTGTTGCCATAAAATTTTCGTCTCCCAGAACCAAAACACTTTTTCGGAGGCATATTGACACACGTCAAAACAAACTAAAAGAAACTACACAATATTCCAGACTGGCGAATACACGAACAGTGAAAGATGCTAATAGACACACATCAACGACGAAAACAGACGTTTCGCGGCATAACAGTGATGCCAACGTACTACACACTGCAGAAAACGTATGGAAACAAAAATTACATCCAAATTTATTTTAGAGAAGAGCAAACACCGATCCGAAACTGTGGCAGCAAAAAAGGGGCGTGGCCTTGTCCCTGCCACGCGGCACGCCTACGGCACGCCAACTTTAAATTTAAATGCCTTCCAGATGCGTTACATGACTTTTAAATACATCAAATTGTTCAGAAAACTTCAAATATTTTTTTTACAACAAAAAAAAAACAAAAATCGATATTTTTTCAAAACTTCACGTCCCGGTGTCCTTAACATTTTTATCAACATCTGTAATAGTATATTGGATATAGAGTATTTGCTTTTTGCGGATGATCTAAAGATTTTTTTAAAATCCAATCCGACGACGACAGAGTGAGATTGCAAGACACCCTAAATGCCTTGTATGCGTGGGAAATGATATCTTCAACACTCATAAATGTAAATCAATAACTTTCTCAAGATCTAGAACGAACAAGACCTTTGAATATGTGATGAATTTCACACCACTTGAAAGAGTTTACACTCATAAAGATCTGGGAGTGCTTTTTGATTCTCTGACGACTTTTACGGATCACATTCAGCGCACAATATCCACATCTAACCAAGTCTAGAAATTTGTGAAGAAAATCTGCCGAGATTTGCATTCTGTAGAGGTCCTGAGATCACTTTATCTCATGCTCGTCAAGCCAATACTTATGTATTCATCTGTGATACGGTCTCCTTATTTTATGAGATATATATCTAGAATTGAAATAGTCCAATACAACTTTTTTAGAACGGTGGAAGACAGTCTGGGATTGGATGATCCGTATATAAATCATGATTACAGTAACATAACAGTTCATCTCCAAATTCCATCACTATGTTCTCATAGGAATTTGAAAGACCTGTTGTTTCTGAGAAAACTGATAAAGGGAGAGTTAATTAGTACAATTCTGCAAAACCAATTAAGTTTTACAACACTATTTTAATTCTAGAACGAGGGATATTTTTGTTATTAGATTTTACCATCACTACTACACAGACAATAATATTATTAATCGTTGTAAATTAGTCAACAATTTGAACTTAGAATTATGCGAGACGGATATCTCTGCATTTTTAGCATTAGCAAGCAATTTAATCTTGAAGTTTGAATGACTGAATGCAATAGATTAATAAAGAGGGTGAGTCACGTAAGTTTAGCACCGTCTGTAACTTTTGAATGGTTGAAGATATTGAAATGCAGTTTTCACGAAAGTGCATGAGAAAATAAGGCTAACTGATACATGGTTATTGGACTATGTGAGACAGATAATACTGGTTACTGATTCTAATTATAAGCCATACATATATGAGCGCTGCGTGACCTTCTGTGGCGGTCTGTTACATTCAAAATATTCGTTAAGAACTGGTCGCAAAAGAATCAAAATTTCTCCAAAAAAATTCTTATCTAACATATGACAATATGTATATCATTGGATTCGTCTTTCTCTCTTCACGTCTCTTCTCTTCGTCACGCTCTTCATAATAGTCTGAAAAAATATGTATACTTCCATTTGAAAAAAACAAGTTACCTCAAATATCTCGTAAAATACACGTGATATAATAGAAATGAATACACGTATCAATAAGCCCCATTTTCTCATGCGCTTTCGTGAAAACTGCATTTCAACATCTTCAACCGTTCAAAAGTTACAGGAGGTGCTAAAGGTAGGTGACTCATCCTGGATATATGAAGGAAAAATAACAAGATATTTTTATATGATATGACTAAATTATTTTTGGTTAATATTATATGTGTTTGTCTCCACCTAGGGAGTACATGACCTTGTAGTTGGTGGTGGAGCTTGAGTACCCCTGTGATCCTGAGAGCTATGCCGGCGGTAGCGTAGTTACTGGTAGGGCCTCCTTGCCGGACAGGTCGAAGGAGAGGGCTGACGAAGAAGTACTCCAGAAGAGGACCTCAACACGAGAAGAGGACTCGTCGAAAGGAGAGGAGCCTCTTAAGTCATGAGAAGACACTCCTCTAGGGCACGGGTAGCTCGAAAATAAAACACCTGGTCCTCCAGGTTGGGGTTTGGGCATTGGGCATTCTCATTACCAATAAAAATCCAAACTGCAAACGTCCTAACACGAGCCTCGGAAATGTACATGGAAACGAACTCGCGCAAGAAAAAGGACTTTGATTTTTGGAACATGGAATGTCTCAGGGCCTTAACACCAAAGATAAGGAAGTTTTTATTCAGTTAGAAAAATTTAAAATTGATGTTGCTTCTCTCTGAAACGAAAAAAAGTCATGAAATGAAGTAAAGGAAATTTTTGCATTTTTATAGTGGTGTACCTAAAGATAAAAGAAGGGCGGGCATCTCAATAGCAATAAATAAAATGGAAGAAAAATATTAAAACTGGAAGAAGTAAATGAAAGAATTATGAAGTTAAATTAGAAATAATGGGATGTAATATAGTAATAATTGGAGTGTATGGACCAACTGAGGATGCAGATAAACTCTAAAGGATGCATTTGAAAATGAACTCACAGCTCTTCTGATTCAATAAATAGTAGAAAGAACTGATAATAATGTGGTGACATGAATGCTAGGATAGGGAGAAAAGTAAATGATAAAGTGGTTGGTGCTTTGGAGAACATTGTCTAAATGAAATGGAAACAGATGGATTGAAATATGTAATGTTTATAATTTGAAGATCATGAATGGTTTCTATGAGCATAGAGATGTACACAAATATACTTGGGTGCAGCTAACGAAGAATCAGAAATCAATAATTGACTAATGAATTAGAGACAAACATCCTGCATTAGCGCAGTTGATGTAAGAGTTTTTAGATCGGCAGAATGTGGATCTGACCACTACTTAATGAAAGGTTTAATTTTTTTTCCCCCAAAACCGGGGAAAAAAAACCCTGTAAAATGAAAAAAAATGAAAAAAAAAACTTCTAAAAAAAAGATCTTTAAATATTCAAATTTTTTAAAATTAAATTTTTTAAAATGGGGAAAATTCCCTTTTCCAAAAGTTTTCGTTTTTAAAAAAGCTAATCCCTTTAACTTTAGGGGGGGGAAAAATGAACCCCTAAAATATTTTAATTCTAAGAAAAATAAAGAAAAAAGGGAAAAAAATCCCAAAGGGGTTTTGGGCCCAAAATCTATGAAAAAAAAAATATCAATAAATGGAAAAATAAAAAAAGGGTGAAGTTAAAAAATAATTGAACAAAGTCGGGGGAAAGAGTTTTGGGGGGAAAGAAAAGTAGGAAAATTAAAAGTTTCAAAAAAAAAAGAAATCAAAAAAATAAAAATTAAAAAATTTAATTAAAAATATTCTCGTTTTTAAAAGGGAAATAGACAGAAACAAAATGTTTTGGAAATAAACAAGCCGGGAAGAAAAGAAAAAAAATTAAGGGTAAAAAGGAAAAAAAGAACCCAAAAAAAGAAAACGGAAATCTCCCGTCCGGAGGTATTTTTTAAAATTTTTAAAAATGCTGGAACCCGAAATTCCAAAAAATTTTTAAAAATTTATAAAAAATGTACGAATAAATTTTTTTTCCCCTTCCCGAATTTACAAAAGGTAAAAACAAAAAAAATTAAGAGGAATAAGTTTTCATTTTGGAAAATTTCAGGAGTATTTAAAAAAAAATTAAAAGGGGTTCCCCGAAAAGGCGGTTTTCCCCTGGTAAAAAGTTGTATTAAAATATTTTTAAAGGCAGGTTTAGAAAAATTTATAAAAAATGAAAATTTTTATTAAATTTAAAAAACTTATAAACAGCCCCTTTTGGGAAAATTTCCAAATTTAAAATCAAAATTGAAAAAAATAAAATCTTAAAAAATTTGGTATCGAATAAGGGAAAAATAAAATCAAATTCAAATTTGAAAAAGGGCCTAGAAAAGGGATGTTTTATAAAGCTTTCAAAATTAGAATAAATATGGTTAAAAAAAATAAAAGGGGATTGAAAATAAATTCCTCATCCCTTAATTCAATCTTTTTTTTTATTTTATTTTTATTTGTAAAAAATTTTTAAAAATAAAGGAAATTTAAAAAACAACTAATTAATTTTTCCAAAATTTGGTAAGTGCGGTTGGCTCCAATAAATGGGCAATGAAATTAGAATTTTAAAAAAGGGGGTTTCGTAAAAAAGGGCTCAAAAAATTTCTGACCGCGGGGACGTCATCAAAGAAACTTTATTTGGGGAAAAAAATTCAAATCCAAAAAAACTATTTGAAAATGAAAAATGAGTCTTTTTCAAAAGTAAAAAAGAAACAGAAAAAAAAAATTAAAAACCCAAATTTCAAAAAATTTGAAAATGAAATGACCGTAAAAAGTAAATTTTTAAAAGGCTAAAAAAATCTTTTTAAAAATAAACCAAATTTAAAAAGGTTTTGCAGAAAGGCCCCCAAAAGGAGGAAAAAATTTACCCCCAAAAAAAAAAAGGAGCCCAGGGAATAAAAAGGGGGTTATAAAATGAAAAAGACCTTAAAAGGGCGTTGAATGATAAAAAAATATAAAAACGGGGGTTTGGGACAATAAAAAAAAAGAAGAAAATAATTTTTTTATTTTGTTGAAATAATTTTTTTTTGAAAAAATAACTTTTTTTGATTTCGGGGTTTTAAAATTTTAAAAAATGTAAAAATTATTTTCCCAAACCGAAGTTTTAATTTTTTTTCTTTAAAATAAAAAATAAAAATACTTTTTGGCAAATTAAAAAAAATTATTTTTTAAAATTATGAAGAAAAAACCCAATTATAGCCAAATTTTTAAAAATTTAAAAATAAAAAAAAATTTTAAAAAAATTTTGGGCTAATTACAATTTTATGAAAATTTTAAAAAGGATAGCAACGAAATTAAATTTAATTTTTTAAAATTTTCTTTCCCCCTAGATACCCTGCCCCAACAGGAAGTAAATAAAAAACTTGTTTTAGGGAGGGGGGGAAAAAGAATCTGAAAAAATTTCCATTTAATTTCCCCCCCAAAATTTAAAACATAACAAATTTGGAAAATGAAAAAAGTTAATAAAAAAAAATATGATAAAAAAAAAAATTTTAAATACATTTTTAATTAATTACAAATTTGTAAATAACATTTTCCCCCCAATAAAAAACTTTTTAAAGGAAAAAAAGGGAAATTTTTAAATTTTATGCGAAACAAAAGAATCCCCTTTTGAAAAATTTTCAAAACGAGCAAAAATAAAAACTTAGGAAAGGAAAATTAAAAAAAGAAAAAGGGGGCCCATTCCCCAAAGTAAAAACTTTATTTTTAAAATTTTAAAATTTTTAAAAAAAAAAAAAAAACATTAAAACATTAACAAAAAATATTTTTAAAATAAAATTTTTTTTTGTTAAAAAAACATTATAAATAAAAATTATAAAATTTTTAAAATTTGAAGAAAAAGGGAAAGGGAAAAGAAAAGAAAGGGAAAAAAGGGGAGAAAAAGGGGAAAAAAAAAGGAAAAAAAAAAAGAAGAGGAGAGAAAAAAAGGAAAAAAAAAGAAAAGGGGAAGGGGGAAAAAAGAAAAAAAGAAGGAGAAAAAAGAAAAGAAAAGGATAAAAAAAAGGAAAAAGTTAAAAAAAAAGAAAAGAAAAAAAAAAAAGAAAGGAAAAAAAAACAGGGAAGAGGAAAAAAAAGAAGAATAAAAAAAAATTTTTTAAAAGGAAGAGAAAAATTTTATGAAGGTTTAAAAAACCTGTTTTAAAAAATTTTAAAAAATTTATTTATTTAAAGAAAAATATTCCCAAATGACCCCCCCTAGTTAAAGAAAAAAATTAAAAGGAGGGCTAGATAAAAATAAATTTCATTTAGAAAAAATAATTTTTCTAAAATTTGGCCAAAAACCCAATCATGTTTTAAATATCCCCCCCGGCCCAGTTGTTTCAATTTTCGCAAATTAGGACAGTGGGTTTTTTTTAAAATTAGTTTCATTATTAAAATAAAATTGTTTTAAAAATAAAATTTTATGTTATAAAAAATTTTAAATTTTTAAATTTAAGTTTTATAAAAAGTTTTAAATAATAAAAAAAATTTTTTTTTAAATATAGGGGAAAAATTTAAAAATTTATTTTAATAAAAATTAAATTACATAACAATTTTTAATGACAAAAAATTTTAAATAAAAAATTTTTGATTTAAATTAAAATTTTGATTTTTACATATAAAATATTTTTTATAAAAAAATTTTAAAACTTTAAAAAAATTTTTTTTTCAAAAAATATTTAGGTTAAACATATTCCTTTAACAAAATACCCTTTTCATAAAAAAAAATTTTTTTTTGATAAAATTTTTAAAGGGGAAAAATTTTAAAATTTAAAAATTTAAAAATTTTTTTAAATTTTCCCTTTTTCAAGGGTTCCGGGGATTCAATAAAAAGGGGAAAAAAAAACCCAAATTGACATGTGTCTGCTGTTTTTAAAAACAGATGACAGTCCCCTTGTTGAACAAAAACGCGTAGTGTGGTAAGCATGATTTATTGCTTTCATCAAGTTTATGGTCTAAAGTTTTCTTTTTAATATTTTTTTCCCAAGTGAAATTTTGGGGGTAAAATTTTTTCCCATTGTCCCAAATTCTTTTTTTAGAGATAGTACTTTTGTTTTTAGGGACCCATTAATTTTCAATATTCAGCTAATTGTGGTTTTGATTGATTCTCTTAGGCTAGAGGGGGGAACATTTTTTAAACTTTTGATTTTTTTAGAATGTCTATTATCTACAAAAAAAAGTTTATAGCAAGCCTGAGAAAAAATGATTTAGGTCATTAGAGTTCTGCATACATAAATCCAGATCTTTAAATTCCCAGGGTTTCTACGAAAAAATCTGAAAAAGTGTCTGTTTAAAAAAAGCTTTTTGGATTAATGGCACATCCCGATTTTTAAACCTTTTTTTGAACCAATTGGAAATTCCAGAGTTCAAAAATTTTTTGTAATTCAGAAAATGAGGGGAAAAGGGCTGATCTGGGGGATATGAAATTTTAGCAATGTTTTTTTAGGGTTTTTATAATGAAAAAGGGACCCAGGGAAAATATGGATTTAGTCTTTTATTGAGGATAAGTTTAGGGGGGGATGTTACTTGCTGATTCCATTTATTAATTCCGGGTTGGCTTAACCGTAATTTTAACATTTATGCCAAAAATTTATCTACTTACATCTAATTTTTAAATTTTTTGCCAAAAAAAAGTGGAAATTTTGAAGAGGAAAACCCAATTTAAATGTTTTGATAAGGAATGACAATGAAGCAAAATTTACAACACCTTTTTCAAATATGGTTCAAAAACTTCATGAACTCTAAAAAAATTTAAATTATCTTTTGGATGAAATATTCCAAAAAAGGGGAATTTTTTTTCTATAAAAGATAATGGCCAATATGCCTGCAGCTTGGGACAATTTCAAAAGTTCATAAAGATAGTTTCAATTCCCATTGACATTTTGTCATCAAGACACTTTTACAACTTCCATTTCAAAGAAACAAAGTGCCCGGGAAAACCAAAAAAAGGCAAAAATTTAAAAATGTTTAAAATAAGAGCAAACAATGAAAAAATTTAAATTTTTTTTCCATCTGTTTAGATTTTTTTGTATATGTCAAACACAACCCCACGGGAAATTTTCCCTGGATTTTAATGGTGCTGAAAGCTTTCCCCAAATTTTGATACAGATTTTGACAGAAGAAAGGGGCTGGGGCTTAATAGGTTTCAAAAAAAACAAATTGAAAATTAGAAACAATAGCTGGTAGTAAAAAAAAATTAAATACATTTCCCCTTGTTTCACATACATTTTTTTGGGCAAATGAAATACAATTTGGGGGGGTATCAGGGAAGGAAAAATATGTACCCATCAAAAATGAAGGTTAACAAGGCATGATTGGTGGGGCTTTGACATGTAATGAATAATGTATTCAACTGTGAGCTGGCTCCTTAAAACATGGACATTGAACTGTCTCAAGATATTTTAAATTTCCGCCTGTATACAAGAATGCAATTACTTTAAAAATTTTCATTCCCGATGGAGAAAGAAAACTGGGTCCAAAAACAAGTTGATTTTATTGCTTACTGTATCTATCATTAAAATCATTTTTTTTGTCCTAACGCCCCAAATTTTCAGAAACTTTTTGATGATGATTACAGAGAAGAATATTTTGACATTTACAAAATTCCTTGCATTTTCCCACATAATTTACTCAAAAAGGGGGAAATTTTCTGGGAGAATTCATATAAGCAGTGCTGAAGAGATTAAAAGAAAAATGTATAAAGTTTCATTCAAATGACAAATTAGTTGGGAGGGAAAAAAAGGATATCATTAAATTGACTTTTAGAAAGCCAGTTACAAATGTCCCCATATGTCATGTACATAACAAAAAAAAAAAGGGTTCAACCTTGAAAAGTTAATGTTTCAAAGGATGGGCTTAAGAATGTTTGTTCAGGATAATAAAACTTGTACAAAAAATAAACAGAAAAAGGGTTTCCCCGCCATGTCATCTAAACTGGGTTATTTCTCCCAAAAAAAATAAAAGTCCCGAATTTTTAAAAATTGGGGAAGCGGCCAAAAACTTTTTATAAACAGACATACAGAAAAAACATATTCCCTCAATTAGGAATTCATGAAATTTGGGAAGACTTTTTAAAAAAATCCTTTTTTTTAATTTATAAACATACTAAATACAATATGTTTTTTTAACTCACCCCATAATATGAAAAGAATTTTATTTTTTAAACCCTCACAATAGACTAACATAAGAAAAGTTTTCTAAACAGTATATCAATTTTTACTTACTCAATTCATGTTTAGATTTTCATAATTTCTTGGGTTTTTAAACAAGATTTGCTCAGGAAAAAGTTTTATTAATAGTATATTAAAAATTTTAAAAAATATGTGTGGGAAATGAAAAGTAGTTCAATTATTGCCACCCCAATTTAGGTATTTCAAAAAGGGAGTCAGGCTTTTCCCGATCATTAAATTCTTGCCCTGAAGCTGTGTCATGGTGGCTTGAAATCCCATCCCGAGTATACCGAAAAAGGCCCCAAAAAATTAAACATCGCTCCATCACCATGGCCCCGGGTAATCCCAGCCAGCCAAAAACATTATGTAAAGCATTTTTTTTCTACATAAAAATTCTTTCTGCAATGACTTTTCGCTTTCTTAAAATCTGAGACCTTACACTACAAAGAGCGATGGGTTAAAGTATGCAGCGCTTTTTCACAATGTCTGTAGTTTTTCCCTTAAATCATATTTAAAATACACAAAGTTATTGCTATTTCATTAACCCAACACTTCTGTGTTTTATATTAGACTAGCACCCAAAATATAACCATCAAATCACACTCTTTTTCACACAGGTAGTTCAGACCCCCAGGCCTATCTTTTTCACTTGAGACCCGAAAAAATCCCGGCCCCCTTTCCGGCACGGGGTTTGAATTTAAATTCATTCATATTTCCCCATTGCATTTTGAAATCCACTTTATGGGAGACACGGTTGTCACAATCTATATCACCCTGTTCATCTGCTTTGATACAGCAAGGTACAAAGTTTCCCAAACCCAAAACCCAAAATACACATAATTCAGTAGCATGACTCATCAAACTATTACATCAACAAATGCCTAAAAAGCAACAGCTTCACGTTCAAAAACTCAATTACCCGAACTAACCTATTGATGCTGCTTCACTCTTCTAAAATTTTGTTGAGTTCACCTTTGTCAGCTTTTGTATAGTATAGCTCTTCAGTAGGTGGCTTTTTTTTAGAATATCTTAAAATCAAACCTGAAATTTGTTTAAAGATGATAAAAATTAAATGAAAAACCTTTTTTTAGGGGGAGAAAAAAGGGCCATTTCAAATGTTGCTAACTTTCCCTTTTTTTATAAATTTTTTTTCCCCCACAGTGAGACCCCATTATCAACAATTTGGGGCCAGGTGTATTTTATTTTGATAATTCTGATTGAACATCATAATGGGAAGTTTCATAAAATGCTGTTGTATAAAGTTTCTTTCACGTTGGCCCCTTAAAAAAACTGATTTAATACAAAACCCACATAATAAAACAGACACTTAGCCCTAACGTTATTTCCCCAAGAAATCACGATTTTCCTTTCTGAATTGAAAACTATTTTACTATGGGGAGGCCTTTAAACAGTAGTTGTTGAACAGCATTTGTTTTGCCTTTCATACAACATCAATTTCAATCCTTCAAGGGGCTTTCAATAGTATTACAAATAAAATGAAATTGTAGGGAAGGTAAAATTAAAAAAAATTATTCAGAGAAAAAATGTGTTGATAATTGACATCACTTATATACAATAAAAGGGTGGGGGGGGATTTTAACTCAATTCAGAATTATTTCAAGGTGGGAAAAGGTTTTGACAATGTTTAAACCAAATATGATTTTATTCTATATCAATACATTTTAATAAGACTTTAGTAGTTTTAGTTTAAAAAATTGGAAAACGGGGAAAAAAAATTTTTAACCCAAAAATTTTTAGTTCATTGGGTTTCATCACTAGAATCTTTAGTGTTTTAAAGTTAGCCCATGCAAGTGTCTAGAATATCCTCTGTGCACAAATTGGTAACATAAACTCTCATCTGTTAAGATGTTAAGTCTTGCATTCAAACATCAATCTTCACCTGCATTTCTCTCTGAACTCTATAGAACTCAAAACCGCCACATAACAACCATTTCTTAATAACATTCAATTTTTTAAATTCTGAAACACGCACAGTGAAAAATAAACTAAAGGAAGGGATACCTATCTAATTAAAATAGCAAAAGTGAACATGAACTTTCTGATTGATTTAAATTGTCCCATCTAACTGTTCCTTCACTGACAAAGGGGTTCCACCAGATTCAGTTCTTCCTACAAATAACAAGTAAAAAACTACAAATGTAGTAGCAACACAGAGAATTGATTGAAACCATCTAATCACTACCAGCAGGCTAAGTAACTGGTTCTCTCACCATGTGCTTTGGTTTCCCTTGACCAGCCTTTAGCAACAGGGGGGTTTTCTTACTTTCTCCCGCCTGCATTCAGAGTTCATACTTCTGGCAAATGAAGTCTAGAGGTGGGAAAAAGGTTTTCCCGGGGCAAAAGTTTGGAATCGATTACTCGGGATTGTCCGAAAAACCCTTAAAGGATCTGGTCAACCATCAGCACCTCCCCCCCTTTTTTCCACACGCCTGGCCCCGGGTTTTTTAGCAACCGTCATCTCTTCCGCCCCCCCGCCCTACTTCCCTTTTGGGGGAAAACCCGAAAACGGGGTGAACCCACAGTTATGAACATGATATCGCGGGATCGCCCCTGAGCAAGTGTAAATGTTGATTTATCCTGATGCCTAGCGTAGTAATTTTGGAACAGCCCATTTAACTTCCGCCAATGCGCCCCACCGTAGTCTTGTGGTGAAAAAGTGTGAAATTTGGGTGACAATTACAAAATTTAAATTTAAAAAATGGGGGTTTTATGGCTATAACTCAAATGAACCTGATGAGGTAACAACCGTTTTAATATGGATATCTTTTTTGAACTAGGGAAAATAATAATTTACTGTCTGAAATATAAATTTTAAACCTTTCCAATTTTAACATTAATGAAGTATGTGCACTGCTCTTTTTTGTTCTTATGCAATTTTGTACTCATGCTACGATACACTTTAAAATGAAAATTTTACTTGGCCCTGAAACTTTTAATTATTTCATGTCATCTGGCAAAAATGTTGAAAAAAACGCATGTATTATACCAGAATTTTTTTTAGGTGTTGATACTGACACCATAAATAAGTTCTATTTCCTTTTTTTTCCCTAAAAAGTGCAGGTAAAGCGTTTATGACAAAAAACAAAAAAGAGCAACTCAGGTTTTTTGCTCAATGGGTCAAGGGGAAAACAGCAAAAAAGTAATTAAATGGCAAACACAAGCTGAGTAGAAATATTGTAAAAGGTATTAAAAAAAAAAAAACACTAATACAAATACCATTGTTAAAAACAATAGATTATTTTCCTTTTTAAGCCAAATGGGTTTTTATTTTCAAAAATTATTTGCAAAAAATGTTTATTGAAAAAAACTCCCATCTACTAAATTGTTGAAAACTGAATGTATGTAAAAAAATATATTTTTAATGTTAATTTTTTTTAGGGTGCCATTTATACTAACACCTCATGAATATTACCAACATATAGTTTTATAGTTTTTTGATCTGTTTTATATGAAAAAATATTCCCCCATTGGGTTGTTTTTGGGCAAAAAATGATTTGTAAATCAAGAGTCAAAAAGGGGGGAATTCCCAAACAATAAAAAGATGCCTACAAAAAAATTTAAAATTGGGAAGAAATTATTGAAATTATCTTCTGTATTTTAAGTCTGGGGGCTTTGGATTCATTACCCCAAAGATAAATCCATAGCTCATACTGAAATGAACAATTGTGAAACATAAAACACGCAAAAAGATGGTTGTTGTGATTACTGTAAGTCGAAACGAACTGATCAATAACCAATCAAAAAGCAATAAACTCCCAGAAGTGACTGAAAAATAAATGGGTGATGATAAACTACGAAAATAAACAAAAAATTTAAAAAACAACCTAAAAGAAGAAAAAAAAAATCCCTTCTGAAAAGGATCATCATGGTCCCAAAACTAAAAATATATTAGAATCTCCCAATGTTTTTACCCACTAAATTTTCATCAACTCCAAAGTTTCTTTGGGAAAAAAGGGGTAAACTGTACTGTAACAATTCCAAAAATTCCAGATGATTTTTAAGCTTTTAAAAAACTTAAAAGACCACCAAACCTTTCCAAACCATGGGTGAAAAAAGATGCTCGAGAATTATCAAAAAATGGATGCAGATTGAATGGAAAAGTTTAAGGGGAACAGGATTTCCCGAGAGGATCTTTCCCCTTTTTGCCAATCTTGCTTAAGTTAATAAATAAAAATAATTTACTAGTCACAATGGAATTTAAGGTATTTTTTCATGCCTTCAACAAGCTTTTCCCCTTTAACAACTTCAAACCAAAATAATCTCTTTCAAAAATAACAAATTTAAAAATTATGGCTCAGTTTTTAATAAAATCTAATTTTGTAAAAGAAAAATTTAAATTGTTGCGTGGTGTTGAATTCATAAAACAGAATTTTTTCCCATATAATGTTCCTCTTAAAACGAAGCCACTCTTAAATTAATATTAATTTCACTGAATATTCTTAACTTATATTTACCTAACACCAAGTCATAAACATCACTGAACTTTATGACATCATTGCTACCCTAAACTGTTTATCATCCTGGGGAAATTTTTAAAAGTCCCCTGTGGGGGTCTTCTAGTACAGACGTAAGAAATCAGAAATGGTACAAAAAGATTTTATTTTAAAATCGGGCAATAATAATATTTTTACTAGATATGAAAGGGAGTTTAGGATTTCATTTTCATCCAATGACATTGACACTCTTTTTTCTTCTAATGACTTTATGACAGTGATCATTACCCATTGTTTATTCACCTCTGATTTTCACCCATTCTCCTTTCCCCACTCACCCGAAGTGGGTTATAAAACAAACTGGACCTTATTTCAATCATCATTATAATATCAATAAACTTTTTTAATGAGTAGTCACCGACCAGATAACTATATCATCCAAAACCCTTTTTGGGTTAATTCAGCTGCCCAATCAGCAATCCCCATTTTGGATTATTTGATGCCGGTCCCATGGTAAAGAAAATTCCCGTTTGACATCAGAAAAAGAAATTTAAAAAAATAAAAAAAAAAATTTGGGCTGTCTTTTTATAAAGAAGGCTAGAGCTAAAGTCCAAATTTAAAAAAGCTATGCAGAATGGAAAGATTTCACTTTCATTAAAGGGCAAACCCACAACTATGTGGCATAAAATAAAATCAATTAGTCTATGTTCAAGTAGCTTGCCCAACATCGAAGATGAATATGGAATAAAATATAGTGGTTTTTATTCTGAAACTCTGGGGAGTTTCTTCCCCAAAAACCCCAGCAAAAAACTAAGAAACATCCTTTGAAAATTAATCCCCTCTTTTCCTTTACCAAAAAAAAATCTGCGCCCTCAGTAACAAAGTGATTCATTTAACCATCAATTTAAATGGATAAAAACCCCCATCTTTTTAAAAAATAAAAACTCTGTACCACCTCCAGATTTATTCCTTTCTTTAAGAATCTCCCAATTTGGGGCCCTAGAATCCTCAAAAATTTTATGCATCTGACTTCCCAACCCCTTCCTGAGCAATGGGGAAGTTTAGAACGTGGGCCAAACTGGTAAAAACTATCAAAAACCCAAAAATTTTAGAAATATCATTCTTTCTTTGCAAATTACTAGAAACAATGGTTGGAACCGCCCGATGGTCCTAGAAACAAGAAACTTGTATATCCTTTCAAATGGGTTTCGTGAACATAGATCAACGAACCCTCTAATAAGCATCGACAAGAAATTTGTGATGCATTAGATTTAAAAACATGCAATTGTTGTTTTCCCTTTAGATTGAAAAACTTTTAAAAAATTTTAAACCTTTATTTTATGTAATTCCATCTCAAAGAAAGAAGGTAATTATTGGCTTTTTGGAAAAATTTTTCATCATAGATATCGAGTGTATGTTATAAAATATCAACACCCAAAAATTTCAGGGTTTTATTAATGTGTCCCGTTTTGGGGTCCAAAATTAAAAAATATTTTGGAAAAAAATCAAGGATTCCAATAAATTTTTCTTTGCGATGATATTTCCATTGTATGCAGGGTAGGATGTCCCCATAACTAAAAAAACCTAGAAAACTTGAGCAAAATTCAAACGGGCAATTTTGTGGTTTTTTCCTATTAAAATTAAATTGAGTTCATTATCATCTCCAGAAGCTCAGAAATTGTAAATGAAAATCTTGCCCCCTTTATTGGAGACCACCGTATGAGGATTCTTGGAAACGGGATGGTTTAACAAAAAAAACACAAAACGTTTCTGCTAGACTGAATGCAAAATAGGTTTAAACACTGAAAAAAAATGCAACCCAAAAAAGGGGAGAGAAAATGTATAATTTATGCTTATCATTCTATTCTTAATCCAAATTAAAAATGGGGCTAATAAACCCCAGCCTTTTATCCCATTAAAAATTCAGCATGCAATAAGTTTAGATCAAGTCTTTGAGCAACTCCTATCAAAACCTTATTGTAGAGGCAGGATTACCCCTTCATTTGCAGAGTAAAACAATATGTCTAAATATTGGCTACTGAATTTTAAATTCTTCAACTAATGACAAAAATTTTCCTCAGATTTAAAACAAATTACCATTCAATTCGGAAGGTCCAAAAACCCTTTTGGAAAGCCATTTCCAATATCAAGATGAAATGAAAAAACCCCCCACATTCTAGGAATGAGATCATTCCCCCTGGCAACCCTTTTAAAACAAGTTTATAATATAATGATTTAAAATTCCAAAAACCATTTCTCCAAACTTTTACAACCCCATTTGAATTCTCATAAGACTCCAGATTTTTGAAAAAATATAGCGGTGGATCAAAATATGGAAAAAAGCCGTTGGGCAATTGTTTGCAACCCCCCACAATACCTTCAAACTCAGGACAGAATATTTTTCAGCTTTTCTTGGCCTTTGGGAACGAAAGCCATTATTAGTCTCCCAAAAAAATGAAAAACCAAAAATGATTCATCACTATGGGTACCTTCAATGAATTGTCAAAAGATTCTCAAAAAAACCCCTAATCCAAAAAATAAAGAACTTTTATCACCTAAAAAAAAACCCTTCATTCTATTGGTTGATTCCAGCACTGGGTAAAGTAGAGAATGAAAAAACAAATAAAGCATCCAAGGAAGAAGACCATTTCCAACAACGGGCAACAGTGTGAAGGGGTTTCTCCAATCAAATTATATTATATATATTAAAAATATTAAAAAAAAATTATGAAAAAGTGCAAGAAAATGGTTTAACCGCCCCAACATCCAACTCACTAGATTTCAAAAGTCCAAAAAACAGACTTCATCTTGGCCCATAATTTTCCCCCATTCACCCAATAAAAAAAAATGACCCATTTCCCTTTCCCAAATGTGGGCCCCAAAATCAATCCCCCATTATACTAGAGGCCCAAATAGCCCACACAAGACCTCCTTAAATTTATAATTCCTTTATTTAATTTCTTCTCCTCCCCAGAATAATATATAAAAAGGGCAACTTTAAAATTCAAAATTGACACTTTAATAAAAACCATTCTTTTCCTACATTTCACCCATACAACACTTCAAAAAATGTTTAAATATCAAAGGCATTTTTGTAAGTAAAAAAAAATGTGTTTTCCCTTTTATCCCAAACCTTGGAAGTTTTAAATCACCTTTTTTCTTTTTTCCAAAAAAAACAATTTAAATTCATCTGTAAAATATTTGTGAAATGGTCACAAAATACTAAATACATCATCACATTATGTCACCACTATACAATGAAATGCAATATACATTTAAACTTACAACGCAAGACCATTTCCCCCAACACCCTTTTTTCTTTTAAACCGAGATAAAAGAAAAAAACAATCAGTTCATTCATTGAAACTAAACTATTTTAAAAACCGCAACGCAAATCATAAAACGCTAAGAACATTTAACTTGTTAAATTAAATTTACTAAGTGCCTTTTAAAAAAAATTTTTTAATTTTAATTGCCATACACCCAAAGAAGGTTAACTCACATGTTTTAATAGCAAACAAAATTTTTTAAACTACACATCTTACCTTATCACCGTTTTGCTAAAACTAATCCGTCCATTTTTAAAAGAAATATGAGCAATTTTTACCCCTTTGAAAAACAACATGGACAAATATATTTTTCCCAAAAATTGTCCGTCATGGGTGGAAGAAAGCTTTTACTTTAGTTTTCATAACTTGGGGCGTGAGGAACTTGGGTTTAATAAAGAAAGAAGGTTTTTCCCATGGGGATTGAATGTTATTTCTCTTTTCCATAAGACTGAGATTTCTTCTTTGTACAGATTTCTAATGGTATCGTTCACATTTTTTGTCACATGTTACAGAACAATTTTCTCCAGGGCTTGGGAAATTTTTTTCTTGCACACTTTATGGGAAACCATTTTCCAAAACGGTTATAAATGTTTTTCCCGTTTTTTTCCCAGTTCCTTTCATCATTCATGATACTAAATATGGAAGTTATAGTTTAAAGCATAGTATAACATGATTCTGAAAACAAAGTAATAAACTGACACTAGAAAATTAAAATCTTGAAATTATAATATAAAATAAATATCATAGAACTAACTAACATACGAATTTTGCAGTATTACAAATTTAACAAAATTAGTTCAAAATCTAAGAAAATCAAAGTATTAGCAAACATGAAATCTTTTTTAAAAGTAATTTAAGAAGACTGTACTACAATTGCAGAGAAATAAGTTACAAATAAAATGTTTTATAAAGAATTCAATATAAAAAAATTCAATAATATATGAGACTAAAATTAATATCAATAATTCAATTGAATTCATTAAAAGATCCTATTGAACCTAAACAGTTGTAGCTTGTTGACGAAATTACGTAGCTACATTGCCAAATTTCTGTAAGTACTAGCTCCTTTATATTGTGTGTGTAGTATACCTCTAGTTTTTGTATTCAATCTTGCTTTTAATTCTATTTCAATACACATCAATTTAACACTTTGTAAATACAAAGCAAGATTTTTGTTGCTCTTATCTGGGGTTTCTAGATTATTTCAATTTTTTATCACGTACATTAAAACGCATTCGTGACATGGCTACTGCCTGTTCTACTTTTTACTCTCTACACCTCAAAGCCGACCTCTGAAAGCCTTCTCACACACGTAAGCATAATTTAGATCAACATATCCGAAGGTTGAGGTTCATACAGACGGTTGGGTACAAGTCAGCAGCACTGCGAATAATACCAACCGAACATCCGTGACTGTACAAAAGACACAGACACCGCATCCAGTCACACCTCAAAACCAATTTAGTGTTTTAGATTATGAAACAGATTTTCCTCGCCTTCCTGATCCTCACCACCCTTCTCTACCATCAAGTAAGGCACAACCAACGCAAAACAGGCTAGGAAGCGTCAAAACCAAACACGTAAAGCTGCATCCTTAGTTCTCCTGACTACAAAGACATTCCTACTAAGCCTAAAAACTGGTACTATTTTAGCTGACAGTCATAGCTGCCATCTTTCCTCCATTCTCAGTAGGGTTAATCTCCAATTTCAGTTCCATCTATTTTAAACCTAACGGAGGGTTTGTAGATGTGACTGCAGAATTGGACAATCTACACTGAAAACACTGACCAATCAGGACACAGTCATTATCATAGGAGGCAGAACGACATTAACTTGGGTGGTAAACTTTACACCTGAACATGTTAACAAATTACAATGTGCCGCCCAAAATACTAACACTGTAGTCTCGACTCTGCCCTTCTGGTACAACAGACCAACACTATGCAGCGAGATTAAGCACGCAAACCAACAATTGAAACTGCAGCTGAGAGAAACAAATGTCACACTTTTTGAAATTAATTTCCTCTCAGCAAAACACGTCACCCGGCATGGTCTTCACATGAACCTTGCTGGAAAACATGCAGTCGGAAACAAGCTTGCACAATACATCATCAACTCCAGTCCTACGCAGTCTCCTGCCAAACATCTATCCCTTTCACCCTCCTTACGTTCTCCACCCACAACCCTTATTTCGAACCCTGTTGCCTCTTCCTCTGAACCTACTTCCGTTTCTCCCATTCTACTACCACCCCATCTACACCTGATGCCCCATTTTCCTCACAACCTGTCACTGTTGAACAGTACTCACAACCTTCGACCACGCACTCGAGTGTAAAAGTGGAGTAAATATATGGCAACAACAGTCATTGCAGCAGAAAAGATTCGTAGGTACTTGCAAAAATAAAACATTCTCCACCATAATGTACAACTTTGAAATAAAACTGAGTTTATCGAGGCAGATCTACAGAGCGACCCAAATCAAACGGACGTTTTTGCTTACAGAACATTGGTTATCTCCTAATGAACTCTTTGCATTTTCCAATCCCAAACTTTTACCTCGTAGGCTTTATTGCAGAGAGAGAGAATCGTGGCAAAGGTCCTACGTATGGGTTATTGTATTTACAAGTAGAAATAATATTGATTCTATCCCCTTAAGTGGAATTAAATGTACTCCATTGAAAATATTTTCAGAAATTTCTGTTGTACATCTTACTTCTACTAAAAGTGATAATACTTTGCATTTACACCCAACAGCAGAGAACTGCAGATTATATTTCGTTCCTAGAAACCTGGAGATAACACTTAACAAAGTCTGAAATCGCTCTCTTTTTAAATCCATTGTTGTATGTGAGATTTTAACACATTGATTTTCGTCGAATCTTGCGAGAAAGAAGTTTCTCAATTTAATTAATTCTTCCAATTTAGATATTATAATTAATGTAAATTTGCCACGGATCAGTTACAACATTCGATGAAAGCAATTGATCAAATTATACTAAATAAAACTACTACTCGATATGAAGTTGAAAACAAAAGATTTAGGATACAGTGACCACGATGCACAAATTCTACCATTATAAGAAATGCGACTAATGGACACAATAAATAATACACGTGTGACTAGATTGTTTACTAAAGTAAAATTAAATTATTCATTGATTACTTGATGCAGGGAGTCATGGAAAAACGGTTTATAATACTGCTGATACAAACGATAATCCACCTTTTTTCAACTTTCTATTCTATTTTAACACTTGCTTTCCTTCAAAACGAAATTAAATATTCTGCGGAAAAGCAATTCTTGATAATACAAGGATTAGGACATCTTGTAAAAACAAGAATTTTCTTTTCACTTTAAACGCCATGACGTTGCTCACATTTCTTATCTATTTAAAAATACAAACATTATATGAAAAAATCATAAGACAGGCTAAAATCATGAAAAACGATCAGGATATTTTGAACTCAAATAATAAAACACAAGCAATGTGGAATATAATAAAAAATACTACCAAATCAACTAGAAAATCCGTAAAAAATGTTGTTTTAAAATATAACGATATAAATGTGAACGATCCGGCAACAGTGGCTAGTCTCTTTAACCAATACTTTTCGAGAATTGCTGCCGATCTCACTATACTTCAGGCAATAAAATTAAAACCGACAGTTCAACACTCCAAAATTTTAGAGACACAATGTTCGTTTCCTGAAACTTTTCCTATGAAATTCTCAAAATAATCGGTAAACTAAAAATAAATATTCGTCCATTTAGATGAATCTCTGATTCTTTGAGCAAGACTTGTGCGTATGCCAATATACACCCGTTAACTCACATATTTAATGCATCTTTATGCACTGGAACGTTTCCAGATATTTTCAAAACAGCTAAAATTAAGCCGCTTTTCAAAAAAGGCAACAAAAATGAAATTCAAAATTATCGGCCCATTTCTCTTCTATCAGTCAAAATAGAGACTTTTTTACGTACGAATTGGAAACCTTTCACTAAACACGACGCGCTTTCAGGATTGCCAACATGGATTTAGAAAATCAAAATCAACGGAAACAGCTATATTTTCTTTCTAAAGATGTCGCCCTCATCATTAGATCAACGAGGCACCTATTGGATTATTTTAGATCTCTGAAAGCTTTTTGACGCGGTTGATCATGACATTTTACTTTCCAAATTACCTTCATATGGATCTCGTGGTATTGCTCTAGATTGCTATGTTCGTACCCAACAACGATCTCAGAGAGTTGAAATACCTTACTGGAATGATGGAACACATACGCACCTTCCGACCGTTTGCCCGTTGTGCGTGGAGTTCCTCAAGGATCTATTTTAGGCCCTATTCTGTTCCTACTTTACGTAAACGATATGCCCTCGACGATTCGAAACGGAAGAACGGTTCTCTTTGCGGATGATACGAACATCCTTTGCAATAAAGAAACCGTAAATAGTACAATATCAGATGTTTCAAATTGGTTCCGAAACTACAAATTAATAGTAAACGAAAAGAAAACGGTTTTAATGCAGTTTTCCATTTCAAATAAACAATTTAAAAGTTCTAATTGAAATGAAAAAGTGTACCATTGACTGATGTGTTAAGGCAATAAAATTTTAGGTCTCTAATCTAGTCAAACTCTTTAATGGAATGTGCATTAAATGAATTGAAATACACAATTAAGTCTATTATGCATATGTTCAGAATTCTTGCAAATTCAGTCAGCCTTCATACAGCTCGTTGTGTATATTTCGCGAATGTTCATTCCCGCCTTAGATATGGCATAATATTCTGGGGAAATACATTTTATAGCTCCCAGACTTTTAGATTACAAAAACGAATTGTACGAATAATAACCAAATCCCACCCACGTGATTCATGTAAGCCTCTCTTCATTAATCTAGGAATTCTACCATTACCGTGTCTTCATTTACGAATCAGTGGTTTTGTAAAATGACTGTTTGGCAAGGGATTATATTTTCAGAAATGCCAGCTCCATTTCTATAACACTCGTCGTAGAAATCATATTCATCAGTGACAGTATCAACAGCTCATTACACAAACTACATACACACATGTACATTATTTTACAACACTTTGCCAGATGACATTAAACGATTAAATTCAATAGAAAAGTTTAAATCCCAAGTGAAATCATTTCTGCTGCATAACTGTTTCTATACAATTAGAGACTATACTGAGCATCGCAAGAAAAGTAACATTAATTTTAACAATGATACGTAATGCATTATTTACCATTTGAACTGTATAAATGAGAATAAACAACCTGTAACAACAATTGTACTACAGCTTCCGGGTCAATGACCTCTATCCTGACTGTAGGTTTTTCGTCCAGCTCTCGTTCATTGATAAATGCTGAGATGGCCCCTTGTTTTGCTTCTGGACATAAATGTAACTTCATTTTCTGTGCACGTCTTCTAGAATTCAGTGGGAAATACAATTATTCAAATTATCGTTTCCATGTTGTCGCGGCAGGAGGTAATAAGAGCCAAAATTTATTGCTTATTTATCCTTGAAAATAGAGTTTATTACATGGGAGTTTTTTTGTTTCTTTCTCCCTTTCAAAATTCAAAATTTATTGCTTATTTATCCTTGAAAATAGATTTTACTACATGGGAGTTTTTGTTTTTTTTTCTCCCTTTCAAAATTCAAAATTTAAGTAGTATAAGACTTAGTGTAGGGATCACCGAATTTTGAAAATGTGCACACAATTCACTTTTCCCCATAGCACGTCATACGCAGTTTTTAACTCTTTTTTGACGTAAAATAAATAAAATAATAAATAAATAAATTGGTAACATTTTGAAAGTTGTCAGATATACTTGTATTACCTAGTAATGAAATTTCATTTCGCCACATCACAGATCTTTCTCTGAGATTTCATCTATCATTAACAGCAACAGGAATAATAGTATTAATAATAATAATAATAATAATAATAATAATAATAATAATTATTATTATTATTATTACTATTATTATTAAAACAGGTGTCTCCACTTTTGCGACCTAGGAGATCTCACTTTAAAATATGAATGTAACACTTAATACAAACACAAAAAAATGAAAACGTTTTGGATTTTTTTTTTTTTTTTTTTTTTTTTTTTTGATTGTATAAGGCTGTACATGTTAAATGTGGATGTAAAGTGTGAATTGAAGTAATAGTTCTCGTGTTAGTAATTCTCTTGTTCATATTTCAAATAATTCTTTGCAAGTAGTGTGCTCAGTAAAGCAAGCCATCAAATTTACTTATGTATGCACCTTTTAATGGACCACTGAGCATCATCTGCTGATTTGCAGTGGTACTGCGTTTGACTGCAAACTCAGTAGGTGGTCCCAATCACTAATCTGTTGAGCAGGTAGAAATGTCTATGGCAGTGTAGAAGAAAGAAAGGGGGCATTACCACCTGCAGAAATATAAAGAAAACTTAGATAAATACAGGATGTAGCAGAGGAAGAAAACTACATGTGAAAAATTTCATAAACTTATTGCTGACCAGGTAAATCTACCTAACAAAACCTAGGTATCTGCTCCTCACCTGCTCTTTTTTCTTTTATGGTCTTCTACTTCAATATGTTTTAACTTAAGGACTTCATGCCTACCCACTGAGAAAGATACATCAGGCATCTATCATCACCTCTGTGTGTAGAGCCTGATAGTGAAGGTTTGGAAACAAAACATTAAAGCAAATCACCCAAAATTTAAATGAAAGAGCACGTTATGTGAACCTTTTAGTTGCTGAAATTTACATTAACTGCTGTTTAAATTTTGAAGCACAGTCACTTTTTGGCACCGCAGAAAATATCTGTGCTTCTACTAGTTCATTTGAACAAATTCTTTGGCTAAAATTGTTGTCACTTATGTTGGTATCAGCATTCGATTCATTTGCTGTAGTTAGAAATTGAGTCCTGGTCCAAAATATAAACTGGAGGAGAACTTAAAAGAATTACCTTGATGTAAATCAATTTTGTCCAGAAATTAGATTTCACAGTAGTTGCTGTTATTGCTGACAACAACAGGATCAACTAGAATATGTATTCCTTCTATAAGTCAGACTCTCCAAAACTTGTACTGCAGGCAATATATTTTTAATGTATGATACAGTTCATATCTTCAAAAACATTAGGAACTGTTGGTTGCAAAAGAGTGACAACTTGAAGTCATTTATACATCCCGATTTTGTGAATGGTGAGCCGAAGAGTGCATGTTTTGAGTTTCTGAGGCTCTTTCACAAAGATAAGCAAGCTTCACTTGTAAGAAAAGCTTATAAATGTAAAACAATAAATTTAGGACTATGATGCTGTAATTACCTCCAACAATGGGGTTTGTGGCAGATTAAAAATGCTGAAACAACAAAGCATCCAGCCTGGATTCAATACTGCGAAAGCATTACAAGACATTGATCACACAAGAGTCAAGAAAGTAGATAAACTCGTAGAAGAAATGGGTAAGAAGACTTAAAAGAAAAAAAATAGAAACAAAAGATCCAGAAAACCAACACTATGATGCAGGAATATTTTAAATCAACATTCTCTATAAGTAAATGCTGCTCAAACTTTATCAGTTTTTCTCAGTTTCTTATTTTTGATTCTAGTGCACATTACACAAAAACCACTTGCCTTACTGAAGTAAATCTTTTTTTGTGAAATAATATGACTATAAACTATAAAAATAAGAAGGGATTTTTTGTAAATTTCTTTCATATTTTTTAAAAATATTTATGGACTACAATTTGTACGAAAAAAACATTTTTAACATTTGTTGTATCTTCACAAATATTATTATAATAGGTATTATCGTAGAAAAACATTCCTAAAACCTATCTAAAAAATGTTTTATATATATATCAAATACTTTTTTTTAATGTGCACTAGAAGTTACTGAAATTAACATGGGCGGGATAGGCAGTACCTTCTCACCCAGCGTTTCAGTAAATGCAAAATTTGAAGCTCTTTTTCACAGGATCCTATTGAGTTTTTGAAAAACTTTGAAGTAATTCGTGAATTTCCACTCACAAATACAATAATGTATACAAATTCATTGAAATGTGCATATTAACGGCGAGAGAGAAGTTGAAAAAAATTTATATTTGTGAAATTTTTGAAGAAAAATGAATACATGCAAATGAACTTTGTCATATTAAACACTGGTATAACCACTATCCGTTGTAAAAGTTAAAACAAAATTAGATCCATTTTGAGAAAATGCGTTCATGTTTCTGAAAAATGCGAAATATTTAGCCTATTTCAAATAAAAACTGTTGAGTTTCTGAGAAAAAATATCTGACATTATTTAAAGCATATCGAGTATAAATAAGCGGCGGCCGGCGACCGCCAGTCAATCCAAAGTTTGAAATGGAAGCTGAGCTGTGAAGTGTGTGCATCGCGGTGAATAGCATTCCAGTGATTGTGCAGAGTGCAATGCCAGTCGCATAGTCCTAAACGATTTAATCCACCACGTTATAATACCAGAGTTTGAATTCACCACCTAGAATCGTAACAATATAAATTAAATAGATAGTAATTCATTTCTAAAAGATTAATTTATAAACGTATAACAAAAGCTCGAATGTAAGAAACGAACACAAATAAGAAATAATGTATAAGTACATTCCAACATGCGTAGCATTCAGTTGCCTGGAATTCTCAAATTACGCTGACGAAGCCTAAGAAATTGGGAGCGGACATTTGATGAAATGAAGGAGCAGCGGAAGTATGCTCTCTAGTATGTTAAGAGCTTCTTATTATTGTAGTATGGTTTTAATATTCCATTTTACTAGATCTGAAGAAGGCTATAAGATGTAGCCAAAACATCGCCTTATTAACTACTATGTAAACAAAATATACTAAAATAAATTACATCTGAATGTCTAAAATTTAAAGTGGAGCTGTTTGTATTAATTATTTATCAATGACATTCTTCGAAGGAAATAAAATTACAATACTTCCTTTTACGTTAGTAAGTGAGAAAGTAAAAAGAATAATATAGTTGAAATAACGAATAATAAATAGCACAAATACAAATAACGAATACTATAATAGTTTTTTTATTTTGTTTTTTTCTCCTTTCAAAATCTAAAATTTATTGCCTATTTATCCTTTGAAATTAGATTTTACTACATGGGAGTTTTTCCTTTCAAATTTAAGTAGATATATTATGTAGGACTACAGAATTTTGAAATGCACACAGTTCACTTTTCCTCTATAGTATCGTCATACGCAGTTTTTAACTGGTTTTTACAAAATAAATAAATGAACTTGAAACAGGTCCTGTCCAGCACTGTTAGAAAATCCATTAAAAACAACTAAAAACAAGTTGATATACTGCCAATAAATAAAAATTAGGGAACAATTCTTAAATTTTTCATGAAGATAATTTATTAAACAAAATAACCTGAGTATAATTTCTATTTAAATAATAAAGTTCTAAAGCCAATAAATGTCCTGATTTTTCCAGTTTGTAATTTTCCCGCCATTTCCACGTCCGCAGAAACGCTGAAAATTCTTATTGCATTTTAGAAGCAACAGTCTGCATGCTTCATTATCAAAGAAGATCCAGATGCTGTGGACGTGCAGGTCGTATTGAATTATCGTTATATAACAGGCAGTCCTAAAAAAGGCAAGTCTTTCAAAGCCTGAACATAATCTAATAATATTCTTAAAATAAATTTGATGCAACATAACCCCTCCAGTTTTGGAGTTCGTAAAACATTGTTTTAATATTCCGTTTGGGGAAAAAAGAATGTGGCTAGAAATGAAATATCTAAACATTTATATTCTTTCAGAAACCAGGTACATGTAATAAATACAAATCGCTGCGTCAATCTCAAGATTCCCGGCAACTGAACTGTGGAATGATCGCACTTGCAACAAAATGAGCCCGACAGCTCCAGAATCTCGACGGCTGACAGCCCCATCCCAGCTCCATCGACGCTCTACGGCCTTTCTCCAGCGTGTGCGCGCATATGGGTACAAAGAACTGATTTCCTGCTGAATGTCTTACTGCACACGTCGCAGCTAAATGTCCGCTCTCCCGTGTGCGTGCGCACATGTCGGAAGATGGTAGTTTTATGACAAAGCCTTAAAGAATACACTGCAGCTGTGCGGACGTTCTCGCGTGTGCGTGCACATATGAATGGTAAGATATGATTTATTGACGAATGTCTTCCCGCCACACGCTGCAGCTGTGCGGGTGTTCCCGTGCGTGCGTATAAGAAGGGCGGATCTGATTTCTTGCTGAATGCCTTACAGCAATGGGCTGCAAAACTGTATGGAGTTCTCCTGCAAAAGGGTGCGCATATGAATGGTGAGCAGGAATAAGTGCTGAATGTCTTCCCAAACACGCTTCAACTGTGCGGGCGTTCTCCCGTGTGCGTGCGCATATGAGTGGTGAGATTTGATTTCTTGCTGAATGTCTTCCCACACACGCTGCAGCTGTGCGGACGTTCTCCTGTGTGCGTGCGCATATGAGTGTAGATATCTGATTTATAGCTGAATGTCTTCCCGCACACGCTACAGCTGTATGGGCGTTCTCCTGTGTGTGTGCGCATATGAGTGGCCACGTATGATTTATCGCTGTAAGCTTCCCATACGCTGCAGTTGTACGGGCGTTCTCCCGTGTGTGCAAGGAGAGGCGAGGATTGATTTCTTCCTGAATGCCTCCCGCACACGCTTATAGCGCTGTATGGCGTTCTCCTGTGTAAGTGTGCGCATATGACAGGTGATATATGATTTAGTGCCACGTCTTCCTGCACACGCTACAGCTGTATGGCCGTTCTCCGTGTGTATGTGCATAAGGAGTGGCTGGCATGACGATCGCTGTAAGCTTTCCCGCATACGCCGTAGTTGTGCGGGCGTTCTCCCGTGTGTGTACGCATATGAGAGGCCAGGATTGATTTATTCCTGAATGCCTTCCCGCACACGCTACAGCTGTATGGGCGTTTCCAGGTGCGTGCGCATATGAGAGGTGAGATCTGATTTATTGATGAATGTCTTCCCACACACGCTGCAGCTGTGCGGGCGTTCTCCCGTGTGCGTGCGCATATGAGTGGTGAGATTTGATTTCTTGCTGAATGTCTTCCCACACACGCTGCAGCTGTGCGGGCGTTCTCCCGTGTGCGTGCGCATATGGATGCTGAGATCTGATTTATTGCTGAATGTCTTCCCGCACACGCTGCAGCTGTATGGCCGTTCTCCTGTGTGTGTGCGCATATGAATGGCCAAGTATGATTTATCGCTGTAAGCCTTCCCGCATACGCTGCAGTTGTGCGGGCGTTCTCCCGTGCGTGCGCATATGAGAGGTGATGTACGATCACAAGCTCCCGCACACGCTACAGCTGCATGGGCGTTCTCCTGCAGTGCGCATATGAGTGTTGAGATCTGATTTATTGCTGAATGCTCACCGCACACGCCAGCCACGGGCTGTTCTGTGTGTGTGCGCACATGAATGGGCTGGGCATGATTTATCTCAGTAAGCCTTCCCGCATACGCTGCAGTTGTGCGGGCGTTCTCCCGTGTGCGTGCGCATATGAGAGGTGAGATATGATTTATTGCGGAATGTCTTCCCACACACGCTGCAGCTGTGCGGGCGTTCTCCCGTGTGTGTGCGCATATGAGAAGTGAGGTGTGTTTTTTGTGTGAATGTATTCCCACACACGCTGCAACTGTACGGGCGGTCACCCGTGTGCGTGCGCACATGAGAGGTGACGACTGATTTCTTGCTGAATGCCTTACCGCACACTCTGCAGCTGTACTGCCATTCTCCTGTGTGCGTGAGGTTCTGAATGAAGATTCTAACTTCGCCCGCCTCCGTCCGAAGTTGGCGTCTTGGGAAGAAGTGCGGGAGGGCGGCAGGGCGCCCTTGGGGCCCTGACGGCCCACGTGCACCTGCAGCCCCGAGGGCGAAGCGCAAGTCTTCTCCTGCGGTCTCCTCCGCCGCTGCCCGCCAGCGTTCCGCTTCCCCTCGTCCTCCGCGCCTGCACAGACACAAAATTACTTTTGCCACCTGACCCTCACCAGCCCTCAACAGCTACATCAATTTTCATTTTCTCGCCCTTGCGAAGGGACTACGAGAGAAAAGTTATGAAATCGTGCGCTGGAAAACGAATTTTCGGCAGAAAAGCTCTTGTTGCCGGGTCCTAATAACAAAAAAGTACACCAACCAGCTGCGAAATTTGGAAAAAAATTCGCCTAACGCGTGGTGTAGCCAGAGTCTGCTTTCTGTGGATCACGCCTAAAGTGATAAGCCGATTTTCGCAAAAATTTACATTGTCCGGTATATATGAACGAACTTGAGGATTGGCAAGTTTCAAACGAATATTTTGATGATTGAAAGAACTTGACGTGAAGCTCCAAAAACATTTTCAGGACATAGGCGCACGCCCATGTCCTCTGGCATTACAAAACAATAGAAAAGTTTCCCACTCACCTGAAGAACAGGAATAATCCTCCTGTTTAATGGAAGTATCTTCACTGCCCATTGCCATCGGATCCTTACAAAAAGAAAAGTTCTTCTTCGTCACTTCAGAGCACTTACCAGTGGTGCATCAATGGAGAGGGCAGCGAGTAATCAGTTGTCGGATCCGTGCGATGCATTCTCTTTGCTGCTTCACCATTTCGCGCAAGGGCCAAAATGAAAGTGGGTCTAAAGTTCAGTTTCATTTCCACAGCGGCAAAGAAGTGACATTTTTCTGAACGTTTAGTGCCTGTGACAACACCTCAAGAACAGATGATACAAATCGTACAACTCATAATGTTTTAGAATATCTCAATGCGATTTTGGACCATTCGCTCTATGCACATTTGTATCAATTCGATTCTTTGGAATGACAAGGTTCCAACTGATAATATCGAAAAAAATAATAGATGTCACCACATTTTATCTGACATCTGCGACGAGTAGAACATACTCAAGCTGCAATCTTGGCAATTGGCTACGGAAAATATCAGCTGTTAGTGGAGGGCCCACTAATTGCGGCACCCTATCTTTCAAACAGTTCATAATATCGACATGCATTGAACACTCATCAATGCGAAATTATTGGCCAAGTAATATGCTGTAGGGACATTGTTCGTAATGTTTTTCGTTTTCCAGAAATTTATTATTTAATTATTTAAATGAAAATATTTATTTTCTCATTAGCAATGGATAACCATAAAAAGAGTAATGTAATGAGTAGAGGACTGCAATATAAGCAAGAAATAAAATATACATAACATGTAATTTAAATAGTAAAGAGTATATACAACATGCAAATTATGATATATAACATTTAAAATACACAAATTATAAAACACATTAATCTTATTTGAAACAGCATTTATCAAAAATTCCCTAAACAAATTTTAAAAATAATACAAATGTTTTAAAAATCATTTGAAGAGCACAAGTTGCTGCACCTAGTTCTTTACAACTTTCCCGCTAGTAATAAAAGTTTCCATTTATTTATTTCATTTATTTTACGACAAAACAGCAAAAACTGCATGATGCTATGGGAAAAGGAATTAGTGCACATTTTCAAAATTCTGTGGATCCCTTACACTACGTCATATACCATGAATTTTAATTTTTTTAGTGAGAAAAAAAACAAAAACCCTATGTAGTAAAAAATCTATTTTCAAGGATAAACACAATAAATTCTTGAATTTTGAAAGGAGAAAAAAACAAAACTCCATGTGGCCAAAATCTATATCTCAAAGATAAATAAGCAATAATGCTGGTCATTACTCTGCCATGACAGCATGGAACAGATAATTTGAATAATTGTATTTCCCACTGGAATTAGAAGATGTGTACAGAAAATGAAGTTACATTTATGTCCAGAAGTGAAACAAGGCAATCTCAGCATTTGGTTCAATGGATCAGGGAAACTGGACGAAAAACCTGATCGAGATGGGGGTCATTGACCCGGAAGCTGTAGTACAATACTTGTTCCAGGTTGTTAATACTCATTTATACAGTCCAAATGGTAAATAATGCATTATGTATCATTGTTAAAATTAAATGTTACTTTTCTTGTGATGCTCAGTATAGTCTCTAATTGTAAGGGAAACAAAGCAGTACAGAAACGATTTCACTGGGATTTAAACTTTTCATTGAATTTAATCGTTTAATGTCATCTGGCAAAGTGTAGTAAAATAATGTATATGTATTGTATGTAATTTTTTGTAATGGTTGCTGATACTGTCACCTGATGAATATGATTTTCACGTCGGGAGTGTTATAATAGACTCGGCATTTTCTGGAAAAATATTCCTGCCCTGAGCAAGTCATTTTTTACAAACCACTGATTCAAAATAAACAGACAAGGTAATGGTAAAATTCCTATATTATGAAGATAGCTTTCATACGAACTCACGGGCGGGATTTAAGTATATCGTACACCTGTTTTTGTAATCTAAAAGTCTGGGAGCTATAAGACGTATTTCCCAGAATATTACATACATCTGTGTGTGTGTGTGTGTGACACACCCTTCCTCCATCAAAATATTCATGAAGTATACACAACGAGCAGTATGAAGGCTGACTGAATTTGCAAGAATTCTGAACGCGTAGCATAATGAACTCAATTGTGTGTTCAATTCATTTAAATGGACGTTCCATTTAAGGTTTGACTGAATTGAGATACCTAAAAATTTTGTTGCCTTAATATCAGTCATTGGTACACTGTTCATTTTCAATGGAGCACAGAATTGTTTATTTGAAATGGAAAACTGCATTCAAACCGTTTTCTTTTCGTTTACTATTAATTTATTTCGGAACCAATTTGAAACATCTGATATTGTACTATTTACGGTTTCTTTTTTGCAAAGGATGTTCGTATCATCCGCAAAGAGAACCGTTCTTCCGTTTCGAATCGTCGAGGGCATATCGTTTACGTAAAGTAGGAACAGAATAGGGCCTAAAATAGATCCTTGAGGAACCCCACATGCAATCGGGCAAAGAGTCGGAAAGGTGCGTACGTAATGTTCCATCATTCCAGTAAGGTATTTCAACTCTCTGAGATCGTTGTTGAAGGTACGAACATAACCAATCTAGAGCAATACCACGAATTCCATATGAAGGTAATTTGGAAAGTAAAATGTCATGATCAATGACGTCAAAAGCTTTTGAGAGATCTAAAATAATCCAATGATGAGGCGACATCTTTTAAGAAAAGAAAATATAGCTGTTTCCGTTGATTTTGATTTTCTAAATCCAGCGTTGGCAACTTGAAAGCGCGTCGTGTTTGGTGAGAAAGGTTTCATCTGTACGTAAAAAGTCTCTCTAATATTTTTGAAAAACTGATAGAAGAGAAATGGGGCTGATAATTTTTTGAATTTCATTTTTGTTGCCTTTTGAAAAGCGGCTTAATTTTAGTTGTTTTGAAAATATCTGAAACGTTCCAGTGCATAAAGATGCATTAAATATGGAGTTAACGGGTAAAATGGCATTACGCACAAGTCTTTAACAAAGAACTGGGAATCATCTAAACTGGACGAATATTTATTTTTAGTTTACTGATTATTTCCAGAGAATTTCTCATAGGGAAGAAGTTTCTGGAACGAACATTGTGTCTAAAATTTGGTAAACTTTCGTTTTAATTTTGTGCCTGAAGACCCTTAGTGAGATCGGCAGCAATTCTCGAAAGTATTGCTAAAGAGACTAGCCGCTGCCGGATCGTCTACATTTGTCGTTATATTTTAAAACAACATTTTTTACGGGGTTTCTATTTGATTTGTAGTATTTTTTATTATATCCTTACATTGCTTTGTTTTATTACTTGAGTTCAAAATATCCTGATCGTTTTTCTATGATTTTAGCCTGCCTATGACTCCTTTCGTAACAATGTTTTCTTTGTATTTTTAAAGTAGATAAGGAATTAGATACATCATGACGTTTAGAAATAAAGTAGAGAGCATGTTTATTTTTACACGATGTTCTAATTCCTTTTAGATCCAAGATTACTTTTTCGTGAAATGTTTAATTTTCTCTCTTTTAATAGGAAAGCATGCGTTAAAGAGAAATGAAAGCTTTGAGAGAAATAAATTATATTTTCATTTGTGTCAATATGTTATAAACTGCCTCCCATGATCTCTTTTTCAGCAAGTAGTCCGTAAATAACTTCATGTTAACTGTAGTGTAAATGCCTGTACACGTGTGTTTTATTTATTGTGTCAGTATTCATGTTATTAGTAATTGTAAGAATTTGTGCATCGTGGAATACTGTAACCTAGATTATTCAAGCATATTTCATATCTAGTTGTGGTTTTGTTAATTGCACTTGATCTATTGCTGTTTAATTTAAGAGTATTCCGTAGGTAATGTCTCTGTAATATCTAAATTAAAATAATGAATTAAATTGAGAAACTGCCTCTTTTCTCGTGGGATTCTGGCCAGAAAAAATCAATATTAGTCTCCACATACAACAATGGATTTAAAAGAGATTAATTTTGTCTAGAGTTATTCTAGACTTTCTAAGAAATTAAAGAATCTAAAGCTTCTGCTTTGTTGGAGGTCTGTAGATGCAAAGTAAGATAATTTTGAGTGTAGTAAAGATGTACAACTTATTTTTAAAACTTTTTCAACTGCATAAAAAATTGAATTCTGACAAGAAGGAGAACTCAATGGGTTATTTCTACTATAAATACAATGAACCTCCAACTAGGCCTTTATTTGATTCCCTTGCTCTTACAATAAGATCCCGTAAAGGTAAAGCTAGGAATTTGGAGTGCATAGATCATTATGAGGGAGCAAACTAATGTTCTATAAAGCAAAGAACATCTATTTCACTGAGATCACACTCCAATGCTGCCCTGATAAACTTAATTTATTTGAAAGTGAGATTGCACATTATGATGCATTATTTGAATCTTTTGTATGTAATTTACACGGATGTTTTTCTGGCTGCATCTGAATGTAGCTGCCATTTATTTATCTCATTTTACCCTGAGTGCGTGGTCGAAGGAAGTATCGTGTCCCAACAGTGTGAAGGAGGGAGGGTTGAGGAAGGAAGGAGGAGGAAGGAGGGGTTATGATGTAGGGGAATGAATACAGGAGAGGTAGTACAAGGATTAGGTCTAGGGATAAAGTAATTGGGTCCAAAGGGTCTTGAGGATGGAAGAGAACTAGGAGATGTAGGGGTAAATGAACTGCGGATAGATACCGCTGAGGTGTAAGGATGTGTTTGGCAAGTTCGCCATTGAGTGCATGTTTTCCGACAAGGTTCAAGTGAAGACCATGCTGGTGAAGTGTTTTCTGAGAGAAAGTTGCTCAACACTTAATATGTGTGCCTCTCAGATGCAGTTTTAATTCTGCTGTTTATGCCCTAATTCCTTTGCACAGTGTTGGTTTGTTGTACCAGAAGGGCAGAGTCGAGATTACAATGTCTGTGTTTTGGGCGGCACGTTGTAGTTTGTCAACATGTTGCTCAGGTGTAAAGTGACCACCCAAATTGATGTCATTCTGCCCTCCTATGATGATGACTGTATCCTGCTTCCAGGAGAGTTTTTGTGTGTTTATCTATTGCTATCCAAGGCCGTAGATAAGCAGTCAAACTAGACGCGATAGCAGCCCTCGTACAAATATTATCTACGATCAGCAAACGATTACTGCAGCATGCTTATCGAAGTGTCACAAAGGTTGCTCGGAAAGTAGGGTTAAAGGTCACGAAAAACGACGTCAGCAATACTTTTCACACCTCACCGTGAACATGATCTCATGCGCGAACTGTGATAACTGAAGCTGGCGCAGCCAACTGTAAAAATATCCAAGCGCGTCGTATTTTTTAAAAAATAACTCTTTTCATAAAAACTGTGTAATAAAACTGACGAAAACTGATTGAAACTATTTGGTGCAAATATGGAACGAAGCACTAGATTCGCCACCATTTCAGCTTAGCGATCGGTAAGTACGTCTGCAAATGAGTGTGGCGCGTGTTAGAAGGTGGCCTGCGCTGGGTGGGAGGAGGGGGATGGGGAGGGAGACGCAAGCGCTTCCACTCACCAACGCACTGCGACAAACATCGATACCACAATGCATCGTTTCAAAAAGGATTCAACCTTGATCAGTGAAATCAACGATTTAAACAAATTGAATTAGTTATCTCAAAACTCACCAAGAATCCAGTTCTATGTCTAATTGCTGAAATTCCAATACATACAAAGGGAAACACTATAATATTTCCAGAACAATTACATTAAAAAAGGGGGCAAATTTTGTTATTACTGCCATTGCTCAACTGCTCTTTGTAAATTTACAAAAATAAAACGTAGATGACAATAGAAAAACAATAAAATATGTACATAAATTATGTACTAAGCTCTGTCTCCCATCGACAAAAACGAACATCGGCAGTTGCGTGCTCGGGCAGATGAACTGACGAGTTATTTGTGACGCTATATTCTACACGGATGATTAGGAATTTCAACTAGCAAATACTTCCTGCCACGACCACATGGAAATGATAACTTAAATAATTGTATTTCCCACTGAATTTTAGAAGACGTGCAGAGAAAATGAAGTTACATTTATTAACACTCGACGTAGAAATCATATTCATCAGGCGAGAGTATCAACAGGGCAATACAAAATATTCACATATAAAACATGTACTACATTATTTTACAATGTTTTGCCAGATGACATTAAACCATTAAAATCGATACAAAAGTTTGAATAAAGAACTTTTCTGCTGTATAACTGTTTCCATACAATTAGAGACTATACTGAGCATCAAAAGTTAAGTAATATTAATTCTTAACTGTGATGTTTAGTAATATTTAACATTTGGACTGTATAATTCTAAACAACCTGTAACAAGTATTGTACCACAGCTTCTGAGTCAATGACCCCTATCTCAATCAGGTTTTTTCTCCAGTTTCCCTGATCCTTTCAGCAAATGCTGAGATAGCCCCTTGTTTTGCTTCTGCATATAAACGTAATTTCATTATCTGTGCACGTCTTCTAGAATTCGGTGGGAAATATTCAAATTATCGTTTCCATGTTGTTGCGGCAGGACATATTATTCAGAAGAACATGATGGATAAGAGCCCAAATGTATTGATTGAACTCTGATATAAAACTTATTACATCGAGCTGATTTTCTTTTTTCCTGTATTCAAAATTTATTTATTTTATTTATTTAGTCAAAACAGACAAAACTATGATGTATGGGGAGAAAATCATTTTCGCACGCTCTCTTGAGTTTCAGAATCCCTTCTAACAAAATAACTATTAATAGTTAAGATGAAAAATAATAGTAATAATAATACATTTAAAAGCGTGAGATTAATATCAAACTAGATATTTCAGTTTCGAATGAAAACTTATTTGTAACTGGTAAACGAATGAACAGAGTTGATTTTTCTGGTATTGTTAATAAAATAGAAACTAACTGTCACTACCATTAAGTGCTAAAAGGAAAGCTTCATGAAAACAAGTATAGTGAAGCCATACGTCCAGAAGCAAATCAAGGCCATCCCAGCATTTGGTCAATGGATCAGGAAAGTTCAGACAGTAAATCATCGAGATGCGGGTCATTGACCCGGAAGCTGAAGTACATTACTTGTTACACGCATTAAGGTCTTTTTAAAAAATTATACAATGCAAATGTAAACTATTGCTCTACCACTTTTAAAAAAACCTTCCACTGCGCATGCCCGAAAGTGGCCTCTCCCTCCAAAGTTCCTAATATTTCCCCGCCTGCCTGCGCTCTTTGTCACAACATAGCTCTCCCTCTGTCTTTCTCTCGTGCGTCGCGCGGTAACTAACACCGTGAGTTTGGTGATAAAACTGACGAGTGAGAAATGTTCCAGACGGAAGAAGGCAGCTTACGTGTTTCTACTAGTAGGGTTATCCAACTGATCAACAGAAAATTAGCCGTGACTTGGAGAGTTTCGGTCCCAGTCCGTGTTTTACTGTGGCTAGTGAGCAGTGACAGTGTCCTTTTACACAGAAGCGTTGTTATTCACAAAAACCCAATTATTACAAATAATTCAAAGTATATCCACTGAAAAACGATAGGTCATTGATCAAAATAATCATTGAACATGACCACATTCCGTTTTCCACCGTACCATCCGATCTAACCAATAGAACTTGTTTGGGATTTATAAAGGCGCGAGGCAGCAGAAACTATTGGTGCATCCTTAAAAGAAAAGGAACGTTTTGCAGAGAAGCGTTTGCAGAATACGATGTATCTATTTCTTTGACACTCCTGGGAGTGCGGGAGTCTTCTTTGACGAAGAGGGGTAGTGATGACGAGTGGCGGTCAGCGCGATCGCTGTGTCTCTGCAGCGTCGCCACCATCTCGCCTACGCGCTTCCCTTTATCGCCGAGAGGGGAAATCTCAGATGCCGCAGGGTGGGGGCAGCTTCCGAGACTTTAACAAAGGTACGTCCGCCATGATGGTTTTTTTGCGAGCGGTTCAGCTATAATTCATTATACTATATCATGGTTTTGTTATAGTAAACATTTCTTTTTGACGATCAGTATAGTCTCTAATCGTATAGAAACAGTTTTGCAGCAGAAATGATTTTACTTTTAACTTAAATTTGTATACCAATTTTAATTGTTTAATTTCATCTAACAATGCGTTGTAAAGTAACGTACATGTATTGTATGTGGATTTCGTGTAGTGAGCTGTTGATACTGACACTTGATAGACATGATTTCTATGTCGAGTGTTGTACCTATAAATTTCAGTATTATAAGAAAATATGTTCCACCGTAAAGTAAGTAAATTTTGACAAATGCTACAGATTCATAAATAAATAGGCAAGAAAATGGTTAGATTCCAAGCCGAATGAAAATGGGCTTGCAGGGATCACGTGGATGGCATTTTTCCATTATTCGGATAATTGTCTTCGCAATCTTAATGTCTGGGCACTCAGCGATGGCTTGCAGAATATTATGCCATATTCAGGCGCGAAATGTACACTTGCAAATACACGCAACGAGCCAGGCACCCTGATTAAGTGTTTAATTCTGTTATATGCCATCTCTATCGAGGATTGACCTGAGAGGACCTACAAATTTTGTTACCTCCACATCAGCTAATGATATTTTGTTCATTTTCAATGGAGCAAACGATTGCCGATTTGAAACGCAAAATTGCACGGACACAGTTTTTCCTTCGATATCTATTAATTTGTAATTACAAAACCAATTTGAAACGTCTAAAATTGTACTATTTATTGTTTCTTTTTTCCAAAGAACATTTGTGTCATCAGCAAACAACTGTTCTTCCATTTTTAATAGATGAGGGCACATCGTTTACGTGCAACAGAAAGAGGATAGGACATATGATCGAACCTTGTGGGACCCCATGTTCAATTGACAAAGAATTGGAAAGATTCAAGTAGTATATGGCTCAGTGTAGGGATCACAGAATTTTTAAAACGTGCACAATATTCACCTCTCCCCGTAACACATCAAACACAATTTTTAACGGTTTTTGACATAAAGAAATAAAAGAATATATAGTTCCATTTAAAAAGGTGATTAAATTCCTCTTATACTAAAATTTTACAGAAGATTTCTACGGTATATTAGTCTTAAAATCATGATTTCCATATTGCCGTGTTTTTCACACTACGAGTTTTTGTTTGTGTTGAAGGACCGTATAATCCTTTAATGGTATGTTCTTCTTACCTTCTCTTCGCCACTGCAAAGTCTTTCATGGCCCTCAAACTCCCTAATGAACACAGATACTGGACGCTCCAACCCTCCTGCACAGGAAAACAAAAGTGAAGTAATTATGCACAAGAAACAACGTGATGTCCTCTAGCTACGAAACGCATGTCATTAATATACATTGGCACTGAACGTGAAATATTTTTGTCCGGCGTAGAATGGACCTCGAGATTGACAAATTTTCATTTTTGCGGTTCTTCGTACCGGTTTTTTCCAAAATGGATATTCTGTCATCCACAACGCACATTTGGAAATCACTTTACAATTTATCATCATTATTATTAAAGAAGGTGCCAAAACAGCACATACTTTCTTGTCTTTAATAGTTATGTCACAGTATATCACAATTTCTCTCCGAATCTACACATCTCAGTCATTTTTGTGAAACTCATTACAACCTATATACTTTCAAGCAAATAACACAAATTTAACAATCATACCTGGTAAATGTCGCAACAATAAGACGCAATTCACGGAATGTGGATCCCAACTCATTGTTGTTGCATTCCAACCTAAGGCAAGCAACCCTGAATGCTAGCAATTTTCATTTCATATATTTCAAAAAGGTTTTTAATAATTTCTAAAAGATTAATGTATAAAGGTTTAACAAAAGCTCAAATGTAAGAAACGAACAAAGAAATATGACATAATATACAAATTTAACTCTGAGGCATCCAACTGTGGAAACGTTTCCTCATATTATTGTCTGGGTGAAGCCCAGTACATTGGGAGCGGGAGACTGTTTATCGACAAATTACACAAAAATTACTAATTATCTTAAAACAATTTAACATGACCTTATTTGAAGATCTGTTTTTGATGAGCACATTTCTTTAAAAAAAAATGTATCTTCACGACTAGTTGTAGGAAGAGGGGGACATTTTTTTTTAATTTCACGAAAAACCACACATTTTAACAAACATGAGACTAAACCTTTCTAAGGGCGTTAAAGATCTAAATTTAATAAAAAAATGTTGGAATGTTTTTATTAAAAAGTTTTAAAAATTAAAATTGTATGTTTGACTGAAATTCCGTGAAAATATTCATGCTTTTAAAATTGAACATTATACCTACTTCAGAAGTTTTTGATGAACACATTTCATTGAGAAAAAAATGTATCTTCCTAATTGTAGTTTAGGAAGACGCCGACATTTTTTTGAATTTTTTGAATTTTCGAAAAATCGGTTTTCTTAACCAGCATGAGACCTTTGCCGTTCTCTTAAACGTCCTTTACACAATACAGTAACAAGATTTAATTAAAAACGTTGGAGTATTTTCTTTTTATTTTCCAAAATGTCCAGCAGCTTCATGCAAAGTATCCCCGAAAATTAAAATATTGATTTCAAATTCAAGGTGCCGCGACATCAGCCAGATCGATTGAGAATATCAATTTTGGAGATAATCGGCTGAAAATGTGCTTAAGTTGTCACAGACGGACAGACATTTTGCAGTCAATCGATTTTTCGGTGTCAAGGACCCTCCAAACACGGAATCTGGATACACCACGTGTTAGAGGATTTTTTCTCTTATTTTATAAACTAGATTTATCCAATTTTTGTTTACCAGAGCCCTGTAATAACAGTTTGTTTCGCGCAAAATCCGCCTTCTTTTCGCGGAGGATTACTTTCTCTCTACCACGGAAGGGAGACGGTAAAAGGCGCCATTGGCTCGTATTGTTAGAACCCGACGGTCGAATCGTATGCACCGACGCTGTTAAGTGTATTTTAGCGAAGCTCCTTGGCTCACATCCGCACCCGCGCGAAGACGGCGGCTCTCTCACACGAGGCATTTTCTTGAAATCCTAAGACCGTCGTGTGCTTCGTCTTTTGTCGTTTCAGAAGAGCTTTGAGCTCTCCCACCCGACGAAACAAAGCGTTTCGACGCCTTAAAACTATGCTAAAAGGCAAAAACATTCGAGTTGGAGATATGCGAGCCTCCCATACCTTGTGGGTGGGGATGGCGGAGAATGCCCTAAAGGCGTCACACCAATCTCACAGCTTAAAAAGATCCCTCTTCGGACCCGGTCAGTTAATACGAGGCGGAACAACTTCGCTACATGGAATGTTTTGTCCCTAAACCGAATTGGTGGCTTAACTATTCTACTGGAAGCACCGGAGAAATGCACAATGGATATGTTGGCAATGCAAGAAGTGAGATGGGGAGAAGAAGAGAGAAACGACAGGGAGGATATGTAATATACAGAAAAGCCACAAAAAGAATTCATGGTGTGGGTTTTGGTAATCAGGAAACAATATGCAAGTAGCCCAAAATACGCATCTTAAGAATTAGAGGGAGATTTTATAATACCACCTTATCAACGCGTCCACAGAAGATAAAGAGGATAAATAAAGAAAATGTATTTAATAACCTGGAACAAATATATAATACAACGCCATAATATGATACGAAGATATTGTCAGGGTATTTTAACGAGTGAATGGGAAAGGATAGATCACATGCCCCTGATCTTGGTCAATATAGCTAGAGCTTACATGAGGAAAATAAAGACAAGTGAGACAGCAGTTGGTTTCGCAAAGGCAAACGATTTAACTATCAGTGGTATGTGGTACCCACATTAGGAAATACATAGAGTACATAGACTACACCCAATAAAGCAACATGTGCACAAATTGATCCTGCAATGATAGATTCTCGACATGAAAGCAATACATTGGATGTTAGGACACAGAGGAAAAAAGACTGCAACTCTGACCATTTCCTGATACAGCCAAATTTAGACAAAAATACCAATTAATAGAGAGAAGAGATGTGATAAGTTAGTGAGATACGATACGGGAAAATTAAAGACAATAAGCATCGCAAGAGAAAGAATATAGCCAGGGAAAGTAACTACCAATACAAGGGGAGGAAAAAGGGGAAATGGAAAAAAATTAAACCTAGTATGATAACAACAGCACGTAAAGTGTTACGGAAGATGTAAAAAGAAAGGATACTGTGGTATGGTGAATATAGGATGGTGACACAAGAGAGGGAAGAACGCGGGGAAAATATTGGAAAGAAGAACGAGGGAATGTAAAGAAGTCTGAGGATGTAAGACATAAAGCAAAGAGGATAATGCAGGGGAAGTAAAAGCAATATGAAGAGGAATGCTTAGATGATAAACAAAGATTAAAGAGAGTGAACAGAGTGAAAATATTAACTTTTATGAATCTGACTTGAAATTAAATGAACCAACAAGGAATGAAACATGTGCAGCAATAACGAAATTAAAGAATAACAAAGCCCCGGAGTTGGATGGTATAGCAACAGAATTTATAAAGTTGGAACCTAAAACTTTATGGAAGGAAATACATGAAATAGTATAAAAAGAATGGTTGGAGGAAGATGCCAAGAGATCAGCAAATGGCAGTTCTACATCCAATACATAAGAAAGCAAGTAAACTGGAATGTAAGAACTATAGAGGTAGAGCGTTATTGAGTACGGTTTATAAAATATTCTCAGCAATTTTAGCAACAAAAATAAAAAGATACTATGATCAAACTATAGGTGATTATTGTTGGAATATGTATACATTTATATTACACAACCGCCATCTATGATATTACTTTCGAACTATTGTGTAGGTATATAAGCGAGTGCATGATGTTCCCTTTCCCCTTTTTATTTTAGTTCTTTGTAAACTGTGATGTCTGTCTGATAATGTAGTTCGAACTCGTGAATAAACTCGTGTCTGTGTGTGTACAAGTATTCTTATTTTATTTAACATGGTAGCAGTTCGTTGGTTATAGAGATTTGTGAAGTGAATTTAAAGCATATTCAATAGAAAGAAAAATGTCAGATGTTACAATACCAGTGGTTGATGGTGAGGATTATGGAAATTGGAAGAAGCGTGTTATTGTGTACTTAAAATTGAAAAAGTGTTATTCAGTCATCAAAAAGGAGAAAACAAGTACAGACAAAGAAGATTGGGATGAGTGCAATTTAAAGGCTATAAATTACATATACAGCGCTATTGCAAATAAACAATTAGAGTTCGTGAGTGACAAAGAAACTGCTTATGAAATCATGAAGAAGTTTGACGAAATGTATTCCAAAGAATCAACAGCATTACAGATTGTTTGCGGAAACAAGTTAGATAAATTGAGGTTAAAAGATTTTAATGATACGGGTGTATTTTTCAGTGAATTTTGGAAAGCAGTAAATGAATTAAAGTGTGCGGGCGCTAAAGTATCAGAAAAAGAAAAACTGGACTACATGTTGAGAACACTGCCAGAATCGTACAGTTATATTGGTGATTTAATTGATGTTCTGAAAGAGGAAGACAAAACAGTGGAATTTGTGAAAAGTAAGATCCAAAATAAGGATTTTAGAATCGAAAAAAATAAACAGGAGCAAAGTTATTATCAGACTGGTAGAGGCAGAGGGTCCTGGAAACGTGGTGGACAATACAGAGGAAATAATCGAGGAAATTTCAATCAATAAGGAGGTAATAATTGGCAACGTGATCGTAATGAGCGCATGGAAGTTATTACTGGCAACGTGGTCGGCGTGGATCAAGAGGCGGCAGAGGACAGAATGGACGCAATAGAATTGTTTTTGACAGAAATTCAATCCATGGTGGCGTGTAAAGAGACGAGTAACAAAAATGAATTACAAATTGACTGGTTACTTGATAGTGGGTGTACAGATCATGTAATTAATAACGATGAATATTTTTCTGATTGTATAATTTTTAAAAGATACTAAAGTTGGACATGTAATTAGCTATTTTCCAGTTTATGGTAAAAAATGCCAATTGAAATGCGAAATGTATTTTATGTTGAGAAAATGGATAGAAATCGTATTAGTTATGCAAGAATCACAGATAATCACAAGATTGTATCAGTGGGTAATAATTCTAAAATTTTTAATCAAAATCACGAGTTAATTGCGATTGCGTGGAAAAAGGAAGATTGTATAAAATGACTAGTTCAATGTTAAAGAAGCTAATGTATATACCGTGAGCGAGAATAAGGGTGGTATTACATCAAAAGAAAAGTGGCATCGTGTATTAGGGCATGTAAATTTTAACTATTTGCAAACATTGTGTAAAGATCAACTGTTAGATGGTATACCTAGAATATTAGAATCAGAATTTAGGAAATGCAAGACTTGTATTGAAAATAAAATGCATAATTTACCTTTTGAAAACAATAGAAGTGGTGCTAAAGAAATTTTAGAAATTGTTCATACAGATTTAAATGGACCTCATGCAACAACAGGTTTTAATGGGGAAAGATACTTTCTTTAGTTTATTGATGATTATAGTAAAATAGGTAGAGTTTATACCATCAAATCAAAGGATCAAGTTTATGACTGTTTTATAGAATACATAAATGAAGTTGAAAATCTGACCGGTAAAACTATAAAGAAATTGAGATGTAATAATGGAAAAGAATATTTGAACAAAAGAATTTGTGATTTAATTAAAGAAAAAGGAATTGTTTTGAATGCTTGTCCACCTTATGTACATGAATTGAATGGTACGGCAGAAAGATATAATAGATCAATTATGGACATGTCACGATGTTTATTAGCTGAAGCAAAAGTAGATAGAAGATTTTGGCCAAAGTGGTATGTGCGGCTGCATATCTTAAAAATAGAACATTAGCTAATACTATTGAAAACAAAACACCTTATGAAATTTTTTCAAAAAGAAACCCGATGCTAAACATTTACGTTTATATGGGAGTAGAGTTTTTGTGAGAGTACCAGAACAATTGAGAAAATCTAAGTGGGATCGTAAAGCAGATTTAGGGGTTTTGTTAGGTTACAGTGAAGTCTGTTATAGGGTGTTAGTAAACAACAGAATAATTGTTGCTAGACATGTTGATATCATAGAAGAAAATGTTAAATGTATTGGTTTCAAAGACAATGATTCGGAATTTGAATATTCAGATGAGTCTGATTGCAAAAGTGGTGAATCAGAATTAAATGAAAACAACATAAAAGAGTATTGGAAGAGGGATTTCGAGTATAAATAATCAAGATCAGGAACAAGAATTAAGGAGATCAAAAAGAGAGCACAGACTACCTAATAGATTAAAAGACAGCAACACTTATAATAATGTGATTTATGTTAACTATTGTAGCGCAGATAGTCCTGCAAATTTTGAGGAGGCGATGAATAGTAATGAATCTGAGTTTTGGAAGCAGGCAAGGAACCGAGAAATGGAATGTTTAGAAAAGAATAAAACTTGGACATTAGTTGAAAAGCCTGATGATAAAAGTATTTTAGATGTCAAGTGGGTGTATACTAAAAAGGCTAATAACAGTTATAAAGCTAGACTAGTTGCAAGAGGTTTTCAACAAAAGGAAATTGGAGATGATATTTATTCACCAGTTGCAAAAATGCAAACATTGAAAATATTGCTTTCATATTGTTGTCAAAAGGGCTTAATTATTGAACAAATGGATGTAGAAACAGCATTTCTTAATGGTAAAGTTTCGTCAGAAGTCTATGTAAAACAAGCAAAAGGTTATGAAGATGGCACGGATAAAGTTTGTAAATTATATAAAGCATTGTATGGTTTGAGAGAAAGTCCTCGTGTGGTATGATTGTTTTGATAATTTTTTGGATGAGTTAGGTTTTCAAAGAAGTAATTATGATTACTGTTTGTACGTTAAGAGAGATGGAGATGATATGATTTATTTAATTATGTTTGTTGATGATTTGTTAATTTGTTGCAAAAACAGAACTAAAATGAAGACAATTAAAAGCACTCTGTCAGAACGGTTTGGAATGAAAGATTTAGGTGAAGTGAAGAACTATCTTGGAATTAATATTAATTATGATTATTGGAAGAATGTAATGAAGCTCAGTCAGGAAGCTTATATTGAATCTTTAGCCAGTATCTATAACATTAGAAATTCGAAATTGTAAAAATTTAAATTGGAATGAAAGATGATATCACAATATGATTGAACAGATAGGTGCTCTTTTGTATATTAGTTCAGGAACACGACCAGACATAAGTTACAGTGTAAATTACTTGAGCAGATTTCAAAATTGTTATAGTGACACTCATTTTCAATATGCCTTGCGTATCTTGAAGTATTTGTATTTGACAAAAAATCTGAAACTAACATTTAGTAAAAATGAAACAATTGATACTCTAGATTGGGCAGGTGATAACATTGATCGTAAATCTACCACTGGATATGTAATTAGGTTATTTGGAAATGGCATATTTTGGAAATCAAAGAAGCAAGGCAGTGTTGCAAAATCTTCCACTTCAGCAGAGTACGTAGCATTATTGGAAGCTGTAACTGAGATTAAGTTAGTGAGATATATTGGATATTTTTGAGGTAAAATTTTTGCAACCTGTAAAAATATATGAAGACAACTCAGGTGCATTGAGCATAGCAAAATTTGGAAATTTTTCAAAAAAATCTAAGTATATTGAGGTACATTATCACTTTGTAAATGAAAATTATATGAAGGGACTCATAGATGTATTCAAAGTAGATTTGAATAATAATGTGGCTGACTTTTTTACTAAATTATTAAGTAAAGTTAAATTCATGAAATTTGAGAAATGTTAAATGTAATTGGATAAGTGTGGGTATAGAGTAAGATATTGTAAATGTTGTAATATAAATGTAAGGAGGCGTGTTGGAATATGTATACATTTACATTATACAACCGCCATCTATGATATTACTCAACTATTGTGTAGGTATATAAGCCAGTGCATGATGTTCATTTTCCCCTTTTATTTTAGTTCTTTGTAAACTGTGATGTCGGTCTGATAATGTAGTCCAACTCGTGAATAAACTCGTGTCTGTGTGTGTACAAGTATTCTTATTTTATTTAACAATTATCAAAGTGGTTTTAGGAAAAGGAGAAGTACTATGGAACAAATTTTCAGCCTTTGGCAAATGTTGGAGAAAGCACATTGGCAAAATGTAGAGATTCACCAATATATACTTTGATAATTATTTTCTACCATACATCTAGTGCAATGCTTGCAGAGGACAGGTTCCGAGCCATCCGAACGTAAAGAAAATAGAGTAAAACCTGCCCCATGAAGGAAGCCAAGAAGAGAGATTATTATTTCAAGAAGACAAATAAATTGCTTTCAGTGCAATGGGTGGATAGCAATGTGAACACGCCACAAAAATCATAAAGAAGTTCCTCAACCTTTCTTTACACACCAACTTACTTTATAACAAAAAGGGAGGAGCGAACCTGAGTGATCAGTCTGTCAACACACACACAAGTGCAATTTGAGGCAAGAAATGGTGGTAGGTACTGTTCATCCTCATGCTAGACAAGCCTCTTACTATGACAAATTCTTGCAAATTATCTAGACTCACATCAGACATGAAGATGACACAAATTCAATTCACACGTTATATTGCTAGACGCCATTTGCGATAGCACAAGCGCACCCACTCGTCCATGACCATCTTATGCTCCAGAGGCACAATCCACTGATAATAGAGGGCATTTCCCACACGCCCGTAAGCAACTGCCATGTGTAGTACGGTTGTTCGAAGTAGTAAATCAACCCTCTGCGTTGAAAGAAGTTGTTTTGAATATTGTACTAGGCTCAAATGTTGTGGTTCAATGCAGTGTTGATTTTCATCTTTAGCAACACTATATTATAGAGCAACACCAGAACGGTCTTTTGTACTCATGTGAGTGCATTACTTTTATGAACAAATAAAATTGTTTATAAATAAATTGAATGTTTTTTTATTTATCTACATCCAACACACTAGTTATTCACTGAATTTGATATTGCAAAATTCAGATAGGAAATAGGCGTTAATGGGTTAATAAGAACATACCCGTGTGTGTGCTAGAAACACACACCAAAGACACCAAATACCAATGCAATTTACACAACACTACAATTTTGGAAACTGAAATAAATTCAAACAAAAAGGTTAACAAAAGAAATGACATACATATGTAAAAATAAAACGTGCAACAAAGAACTGATGTATACAATCTGAGTAGATTTGATGTCCACATTTCTCTTTAGAGAGCTGTGTCCCATATGGTTCAAATTAAAATATGCAGAATTATAAATAAGTGTACAGTTTTACAGTTCAGTATGTTATCTGAATTTGTAAATTTGAGTATGCATTTTTGATTTTGTAATTGTAGCATGTGAAGTAATATTGAATATATCACTAGCGTTCTGACAACTTTGATATCATGATTGGTACGGTTTATTTTCCGCAACTCCCTGGTGAAATGTTCTTTATCTCATACAGCATCAATTGAATCCTAACCCAAAGTGGATAACTTTTGTCGATTATAATCTTCCCACTATATGCCGGTGTCAGGGCAAACTGTCAAGTTTTCCTAGATTTGATACTGACACCACTCTACATTAAAAATCCTGTGCAAATGTGTTAGCTGATACAGTTAGTTTTTTAAATTCGTTTCAAAAGAATGTAAATGATAAAGAAGGAATGTTGGATCTTTCATTTTCTGATATTGAACATTTCTTTGCAAACCGTTCGTACGAACGTCTGTTGTATCACCAGATGAATATCATCCACCGCTCAGCGTTTCTTGTGCTCCTCAAGCGAACTGCATTGCAGAAACTTTTGAGGAATGGAGATATGATTACTCTGCGGCTGACTGTGGTTCGATTGTGCAATTTTTATGTGATATCTATTCCAGATTTGGTACGTTAGATGCGATGTTAACACAGTGTCTTTATTTTATTACTATTATTTGTATAACTGTATAGATCTTTATGTACCTAAGAAAATAATTTAAAATCTTCATTTCCAACATGGTATAGCAGTGAACTGAAGACCACAATAATAGACCAAAAAAATCGGCTCATGTTGTTTATAAGCGATTTAATTCTCCTATAATGTATACAAGATTTCGTAAACTTAGAGCAATTGGTAAAAGCATAGCGAGGAGAGATTTTGCAAGATATAATGCAAATTTAATGAGATATATCACAGCGTATCAGAGAAATATTTGGAAGTATGTTAATTCTAAAAGAGAGAGTGTAAGGGCCTTCCTAATATTATGCATTGCGGTTCATCAGTATTTAATAATAGTACATCCATCGTGGAAGGTTTTGCGAATTATTTTTCATCTTTTTTATAAGAAAGCTGATACCATTTTTAATGAAAGACCTGTGTGGCGAACCGCCATTACCACATCACCCCGCGCCAGGAAGATACGCAAGGCAAGCGGCACGGAGCGTCGCAAAACATTTATTTATGTATTTAACGTCAAAAAACAGTTAAAAAACTGCGTATGACGTGCTATGGGAAAAAGTGAATTGTGTGCACATTTTCAAAATTCTGTGATCCCTACACTAAGTCATATACTAAAATTTTGAATGGGAGAAAAAAAAAACCCATGTAATAAAATCTATTTTAAAGGATAAATAAGGAATAAATTTTAATTTTGAAAGGGAGAAAAAAACTCCCATGTAATAAAATCTATTTTCAAGGATAATTAAGCAATAAATTTTGGCTCTTATTACTTCCTGCCGCGACATGGAAATGATAATTTGAATAATTGTATTTCCCACTGAATTCTAGAAGACGTGCACAGAAAATGAAGTTACATTTATGTCCAGAAGCAAAACAAGGGGCCATCTCAGCATTTGCTCAATGGATCAGGGAAACTGGACGACAAACCTGATCGAGATGGGGGTCATTGACCCGGAAGCTGTAGTACAATAGTTGTTACAGGTTGTTTATACTCATTTATACACTCCAAATGGTAAATAATGCATTACGTATCATTGTTAAAATTAAATGTTACTTTTCTTGTGATGCTCAGTATAGTCTTTAATTGTATAGAAACAGTTATGCAGCAGAAACGATTTCACTTGGGATTTAAACTTTTCTATTGAATTTAATCGTTTAATGTCATCTGGCAGTGTTCTAAAATAATGTACATGTATTGTATGTGAATTTATTGTAATGAGCTGTTGATACTGTCACCTGATGAATATGATTTCTACGTCGAGTGTTATAGTAATAGACTTCGGCATTTTCAAAAAATATTCCGCCCTTGAGCAACCATGATTCGTAAATAAAAAGACACGGAAATGGTATAATTCCTAGATTAATGAAGAGAGGCTTACATGAATCACGTGGGTGGGATTTGGTTGTAATTCGTAGAATTCGTTTTTGTAATCTAAAGGTCTGGGAGCTACAAAATGTATCTCCCCAGAATATTGTGCCATATCTCAGGCGGGAATGAACATTCGCGAAATATACACAACGAGCAGTATGAAGGCTGACTGAATTTGCAAGAATTCGGAACGCGTAGCATAATGAACTTAATTTTGGGTTCAATTCATTTAAATGGACGTTCCATTTAAGCTTTGACTGAATTGAGAGTCCTAAAAATTTTGTTGCCTTAACATCAGTCAATGGTACACTGTTCATTTTCAATGGAGCACAGAATATTTTATTTGAAATGGAAAACTGCATTAAAACCGTTATCTTTCCGTACTATTGATTTGTTCCGGCAGCGGCCTCTAAAAAACGCTGCCGATGGCAAGACGGCCCAATATAAACGGGCCCGGCAGAGCCAGAGGGTCAGTGACGTACGGAAGAACGGACTTGCTTCTCCGACTCCGGACGACTGACGGGATGATGACGCTCTCAGGGTGCTGCCGCTGCTGTTTCCGCCCCCGCCGGAACGCCTGGTCCACGGGGAGATGGGGTAAGAGGCCGTCGTCAGTCATCTCGACTCCAACCCATCGTTCCCTCTGTCCCCCCTAATCTCTAATAAATGGTGCAATTCTGCTTAAAAACGTCTTCTGCGTAAGCCGCCCTCCCCCTTCCCTTCAATTTTCAGTAAGTTACTTAATCGCAGTACTCAAAGTGACGAGTCACCTGAGGAATAGGCTGAAGCCAGTCAGCTCCGAGGGTGGCTCTTCACACCTGTCGAGATATCTCAGCCACCTCTGGCACTGAATGGTATAGAAACTAATGTAGCTGACATTTTATGTAAAATTGAAGGATTGGATTCTGGGAGCTCTGTAGGTCCAGATGGCAATCCATCTATTCTGTTGAAAAAAAAAACAACCGTCATTTCAATTTTCCACAAATTCTTGGACTGTCATTTGAAAGATCTTCGACTGAGGGTATCTTTCCGAACGAATGGAAGTCTTTATGTTTATTACCTATTTTAAAGTCGGGAGACAGAAATGACATGAAGAATTACAGGCTGATTTCTATCCTGAGTGTCATCCCTAAACTCTTTGAATCCTTGCTTATGGACAGAATTGGAATTGTTATCTATCCACATCATTCTGATAGACAATTGGTTTTATGCCAGGTAGCAAGCAAACCAGGTATTGAAGCAAATTTGTCCTTTACTCTTGCTACATATTGGAAAATAAACTTCAGGTCAACTGTATCTATACCGATTTTATCAAGGCTTTCGACTCGGTAAACCATAATATTTTACTTATTAAACTACAGCTATTGGGGATCACTAGACCATTACTTGAGTGGTCTCGGAGCTACCTGTATCATTGTGTTCAAATGGTATCTTATAAGATTAATGTTTCTAGTCCAATTGAGGCATCTTTGGGTGTCTCTCAGGGGCCACATATAGGTCCTCTTTTATTTAAGGGCACAGGGACGTGAACGCTATGCATAAAATATGAAAATGTGATAAACGTGAATTGCACGATTTGAAGAAACTACTTACCAGACATAAATATAAATTATAAGGCAATAAAAAAGGAGTTTTTTGAGCATTTTAAAACTGACTGTAATTTATTATACCGCGTAGTTATTTTTTTATAGCAATTTTTAAAGGCAAATGAATTTTTTTCTTATTTTTACCAATCCAAATGTTTGTTGCATAGGCTCAAAAGCTATTGCAGATACAGACTTCACATTTTACACACGTGGACACCATAATAGTATCTCAAAAGTAGACTAGAATCAAACTATTTACTGTAATAGTTTTAGAGAAATAAATTTCTAAAATTTAGCATGAAAAATAGTTTTTTAAAAACTTTATAATATGGGAATTTCGTTTAATTTTAGTGCTAGAAAATTAAATTTAGCCTACTTTGCTTCAAATATGTAGCTTATTAATTCCTGAAAATTTCAGCTCTCTATCTACAATAGTTTTTTTGTCTATAAAGAAAATGTATGGAAAAAAATGAATTGCGGGAATTTCAGTTTAAAGTTATTATTTCATCTAAAACTTACTTTTGACTGTTTTAATTTATTCCAGGCCCATATTCATCTTGTTTCTGATGTTCCTTATCTTCCAACTTCCTTTTCTGACGCCTTTTTGCTACTTTTGCCTCCTTGGTGGCTTCTTGAACCCACCTATCAGCTTCAGCAACTCGAAGACAGTCAATTGATATCAGGGCTTTCTTCATGTTTTCTCCTGGTGAAATCCCTAGTAATTCTAGGACCTTACATCGTGACAGTTCCTTCATTAAAGCATATGGTAGCATCAAATACACCAATTTTCATAGCTTTAATGCCCACAAACACTGATTTTGGAATACATTGCCATATCATGTGACTAAAACTTTCATTGACATTTTGAGTTTTTCCACTTAAACACTTTTCCAAAAGTTTCTGGTCACTTAGATCCCTGTATTTGGGTTTAATTGCCTCCAATACAGCGTATGGCAATGAATGCTTATGTGAATATGCTGTTCCATTAGCTTTTGCTTTATTGTACCCTCACCATGTATCAGGTCCAGTTTCACAAAGCCCATGCTGTAGGTTTTCATCTGAAGATGCCTTGTGAAAAAAGGTAGCCCACACAGCCTTCCTCATGCTCTCCAAATTACCTCTGTTTCTTCTTATGGCTAATCCATAATATAGCTGCAGCTTGTCCACCTCTTCTTCTGTAAGTCGACCACGCCCACTTATCGTCTTTCCATCTGAAAGAATCTTTGCCTTCATCTCTCTCTTCAGTTTGCGTAAACGTGCGCCAAGCCTCTTCTGCACGTGTCCTATACATTCAAATTTTTCAATATTTACATGTTTTCCATACGGCTTTGCTTCCTTCATCTTAAAGTATCCCTTTAATCGCCATCTCCAAGATACTTGACATACTGTACACCATACGTTTGCTGTGACCTTTCAAACATTTTTAAAACACCTTCTGATTCCATTCCTCCCTATAACCAGAAAAATTGATGACACATTCATGGTTACTATTTTTAATTTTACATCCATGACAACATTTTGTCATACATTCAATATCTATAATTTTTCCATTGTCGAGAGACGTTACCACAACAATACCATTTAGGGAAGTGTGCCCTCGTTTTTGCCATGTTCCATCGAAAGCTGCAGCTATATTACTGTCATTATAATTTTCTTTTACAGTTTCTTCAACTGCCCTTTTCATAGAATCATGACAGATTTGTGCTATGCTATTTAGGACCAAATTTGTATATCTGTGAAATCTTGGGGGTGCAGGCAAATCCATCATACCACAGGTTTTTGCAGCCCTCTGTCCCCTACCTATGCACCTCATTCCATAACAATCTCAAATTAGTGTTATACACTCTTTCTGTAGTCAAACCAGAAGAATATCCAGTTTTGGTAATGCCACAATTATCACAAACAACTTGAAGTTTGCAGGCCAAACCTCTCCTACCTTGAATATCCTCAAAACTTCACACCTTTTCCACAAGTTGCACACACTACACAATTTTTTAAAAGATTGCACAAGGCACTCAGTTCAATAATTACAGAGCCGGATGCAACGTTGCTTTCACTAACTGTGTCACTGTCACATTCATTTTCTAGGTACACAAGTTTTCTTCTGGAGGCACTAGGAGGTGAAGACATAACCTCTTCTGCACTTGTAGTCGGTGTTTTCGCTTCCTCTTTATTATTACTGTACTTGTTGCCATAAAATTTTCGTCTCCCAGAACCAAAACACTTTTTCGGAGGCATATTGACACACGTCAAAACAAACTAAAAGAAACTACACAATATTCCAGACTGGCGAATACACGAACAGTGAAAGATGCTAATAGACACACATCAACGACGAAAACAGACGTTTCGCGGCATAACAGTGATGCCAACGTACTACACACTGCAGAAAACGTATGGAAACAAAAATTACATCCAAATTTATTTTAGAGAAGAGCAAACACCGATCCGAAACTGTGGCAGCAAAAAAGGGGCGTGGCCTTGTCCCTGCCACGCGGCACGCCTACGGCACGCCAACTTTAAATTTAAATGCCTTCCAGATGCGTTACATGACTTTTAAATACATCAAATTGTTCAGAAAACTTCAAATATTTTTTTTACAACAAAAAAAAAACAAAAAATAG